>VXAD01009833.1:1361682-1982290 GCA_013399195.1 Dicrurus megarhynchus | reverse complement strand
GGGCCGGGGCCGGAGCCGGAGGGGAGAGGCGGGGAGAGCGGCGCGGCCGCACAGCCCGGGCATTGCATCTCCCCCCAGCCCGCCACCGCTGCTGCAGTGATTTTTCAAGCCCATCGAGGCAGTCCCTTCCGCGCACGGCTCCCCTCGTCTCTCCCTCCCCGCCCGGGCTCCTCCCGGCGGCAGCTGCCCTCCGCTGAGCCCCAGCGGGGCGGCCCCGGGCGGCTCGGGGACCTGCGGGAGCCGGGAAGCGCCGCACCCGCCCCCGCCCCCTCCTCGCAGCCGAGAGCGGGACCGACCCGAAGGGGAAGCGCGGGATGAACTGGCACTCCTATCCTGGAGGAGCCTCATCCGAATTGCGGCCAGGTGGTTTTGGGGTTGGGGGTTGTTGGTGTTCACCCCTTCCCTCACGAGTGATGCAAGGGCTTGTCCTGTGACAGGCAGGACATGGGGGTGGGTCGGCCCGGTGTCTCTGGGATGTAATAGGGAAGACGGTTCATGGCATTTGTGTTTCTAACAAAACACGCGGAAGTGTGTAACAGTGCTTGCAGGGAAGTGGATAGACCACCGCCAATATCAAGGTACCACAGTCCAGCTTCCCCACGGGAAGGAAACAGTAGAAAATCAAGGATGAAGATCGTTTTGCTTCCAGTGAAGCACTAAAAGCAAAACAGCTGCTATGTGAACGGTGGCTATTGCTGACAGTTGGGCCTTGTGGGTATCAAGATGACCATAAAACATCTGTTGTTAGGTCCATGACACAGGGATCCTGTTTTCAATGTTTCAAATGCAGTAAGGACATGGGTTTGAACAAAATACTAGTTCCAATGTTTACGTTTCATATCCAGATATGAATGAGTTTCAGGATATTGACTTTAGTTTTTCTTTGTATTTCTTGCACTCACTGAGCCAAGTTTAATCATCAGTTTCATAAAAATCTGCTCAGAGAAGCAGGAATGGGAATACATTAACCTCTGAACTGATACACAGCTAAAATTCTTTTTCCATACCACTGTTACATTCATTTCATGTCCATTCATTCCAGCCCTGACAGGCACTGTTTTAAATGTCAGGACTATCAGGCCCAGCAGCATTTTACAAATGAGAGCAGCATGCTGGAATTTAATGGTGTTACACCTGAGTTGAGGTAGAGTCATTGAACCTAGGCATCTATTTGTAAATCCCTGTCTTGTGGTTTTATAAGAGCAGAATACAGAGAGGCAGAGATATTATGATCTTAGGTACAGGCAGTAATTGTACAGCAAAGATATTTTCTGTAATGATGCAGAAAAAGATGGCGTCCTTTTCTGTAAGCCTACTGTGTAATACGCAGGGCTTAATATATTGTGCTCATTCAATTATAGTTTTAGTGAGCTGGAGTCACAAGAGACAGCAAAGCTTTTCAGGCTTTCTGGTGATTTCCTGAAGGTATTTCAGCACTTGGTCACAGTACGGAACATAATAAATTGCACCATCTGTATACATAGTTCTTGGTTCCTGACAGAATGAGAGATAAGGCTTTAGGCATTGCACGCCAAAAAAATACAACACAGATTTATTTTCTTTCAGTATTTACAATGCCTTAATGTCTGAAGAACTGTGGATTTTCCTGCCATTAGCGACTGCCCAAGTAGCTGTCTCAAAGCGCTGTTCCTGTGGTTCAAAGACAACCCAGGGAACTGAGGAGACAGAGCCAAACTCAACCCACAGTCACACGGAAGCAAGCGCAATCAGGGATATTGTTCTGACACAAACAAGAGCAGAGTTTGGCCCAGGTAATCAGCATCATTTCTGTCTCACACTGGTAATTGACAGTTCCCTTGGGAAAATGATTGGGCTGCAAATATATTAAATCCAGCCTTTGGACCCAGTCATATGGTCCACACGGAAACATATTTCCCATGAAGAAAGGGCTGAATGTGTGCCCTGTTCTTGTCCACATGACACCAGTACTTTTCATTAATGGAGAGAAAATAGAGTCCGGGATTTTTTTCCACTTATAAGGAAGATGAATGATATAATGCTTGCAAGACTGTAGGCCCCGAATCAATGACAGGCTTGGAATATGTTTTGCTTAATAACGCATTAAGTATTTTGTAGCACCAGGACTGGTATGTGGAAGAACATGATGATTTGTCTGCAGCAGTCACACTGCTGAAGTGTGGAGAAGGATAATGGCTAGGGCTACCATCCTGGAACCAGAACCAAGATTTCCTGGGATGTAGTCCCACTACCACCAACTTCCTCTGCTACCTTGGGCATATTTTTAAAATTACCTATACGAGATTCCCTGCGTGTCAAAAGAGCACGAGATCCAGCTACCTAAAATTCTTATTGTGTTTGGTGGGAAATGCAGTAACAAGGCCCTGTCCTCCAAAATGTATTTAGCCCATCACAGAAACATGGAACAGTACCAGATCCTTTGCTGGTGTGATCAACAAAGGTCTGTGCTCTGGTTCAATGCTCTGAAGATAAAAAGTGATTTATAAGTGTTACAGCTCAAAATAATAACTTACGCTATTTTAAAAGGGGTTTTTTTGGTCTTGTTTTCAGAAAAAGACTGCACAAACAACATCATTTGAGCAGTCTCCTGAAAAATTTAAGTCAAATATTAATACTCAATGGAATGATGACCATTACTCTTTTCCCCTTTCATTTTTGGTCTGATTAACAAGGAAGAATATTTATCTTGTTTACTTCATGGTTTTATTTTTTAAACAATTGCTGATAATCAGAGAAATCGTGATTAACACTCCAATGCAGCAACTACTCCGGAAACATTAGTAAGGATTGCAACACTGATTAGCTGTACAAACAAATATTATTGTATTCCTTTAATCTGAAGTAGCCATAATGGTTATAATGGACTTTAAGAGGCTATTTATTTTGTTGGTATTGATGGAGTTTACAACATAAATTCAAGTGTTCAGAGAACACAGGAGGAAGTTCTCCTTGATGTTGACTTGACAAAACTTTATTAAAATCAATAGATATTCCCTAGTCTGACTTTAGACAAGTTTTGTCCCTATGTCTTCAGAGACATCAGAGGGGTTTTAGCTGAAGCCAGTAGCAGAGGAAATAAAGGCAACCTCTTCTCAGGCTCTGTGGTCAGTCAGGCCTAGAAAGAATCCACTTAAGCTTTTTTTGCTAATGACATTTCTGGATGCAAGTCAATGAACTCAAGAAGAGTGTCCAACCTGGTGAAATGCTAGAAAACATAAACAGAAAATATTTCAGCACTGACTTTTCAAAGCCTTCTTCAGCCTGGCATGGTCTGTCCCGGATTAATTTTTGGTTTTGAGTCTAGGAAAACATCAGCAAGCAGGTAAATGTACAGCATCACTTTGGCTTGCACTGAAAATATTTTTGTTGCTATTTTTAAAAGATATTTTTATTGCTCTGTATATCTAAAGCAGTGCTTTCAACATGTGGAAAGAAAATTATTTGGTTTTGGATTTAAAGTTTCTAGCCAGAAATCCACAATTTATTGGGATGTTTTTAGAAGATCAGAAATCAATAATTCTGGTGCTGTCACAGCAGCAGAAAACAGTGGAGGAAATTGCATTTCTTCAAATACCATCGTCTCTTCCCAGGGAGAGGAGAGAATTCTTCTAGATGATCCCAATTCTTTAATAAAACTGAGGACCACACAAGTAACAGATTTGATTTTTGGAAGATTTGATTATTTAATTGTTCAATATTTCCAACTTGTGGGAAAAGATTCCCAACTTTGAGCATATCTAGAATACATTTGTATAACAACTGGTTCTTTGATTTTCATGATATTCAAGTTTTGGAAATGAGTTTTAAGTTTCATAAGTATCTGAATTTCAGTAAGTGCTCTTAAAGTTTTATCTCAGATAAATACAGACTATTGCACTGCGTCTGGAAAACTATGGCAGGGCGTTTCCTTTTCCTTGCTATAGGTCAGGAGTACTGTAATCAAAATCAATGTCAGTTTAGGTGAGGAGTGAATAGGACCAACATGGAAAGTTGCATCATGTAATCTTTAGCTTGTGTTCTCTCACCTGAATTTACAGGACACGGTAGATTTTTATTCATGGCCAAAAAAGCTGTGGCTGTACAAGCCACAAGCCCATTCTTGTATTTTCAGTTTTCTGGCTCTGAGATGCTGCTTTCAGTGATAAACAGGCCTCCTGCTTACTCACTTTCAGTAGGTTCTCACATTTTGTTCTCTGCACAAATGGATTTGCTCAGCAGTATCTCTGCTCTTTGTTTATACATATAAAGGTAAAATGTGTGGGATTAGTTATTAAACTGTCCAGGAAAGTCCTAGATGAAAGGAAGAGATTGGATGCCCCAAATATGTCTTTTTTTCTGCTTTATCAATTGTTCACACAACACATTACTTCTTAGATATATTACATTTTTAATCCCTTGTGACTTTATAATGAAGTCCCAACATGCTGAATGAACTGCAGGTTGCAGCAATCACTTAAGTGCTATATCACTTTTTCACTCATTATACATTGCTGCTTAGGTTTCCAAGATTAAATAATTGTTATTTGAATGTGTAAAAGACACAAAAAAATGAAAGCACTGCCTTCACATTTACTCTTGGACTCTGTTTGCCCAGACCTTACGAAAACGGATGGATGACAAGGACAGGGCTGAGTAAATGTACAAGAGTCTAAGTAGTTCCAGATGAAGGGCAAGGATAGAGAATCACTGCTTCTAAAACAAAATGATGAGTATAGCTTCTTTTTTTTAAATTTGCCCTTCAAGGAGAAACCTGCACATATTTGGTCTGACTGATCTAATTTTGGTTGTCAGTTTAATCAATCCCAAGCATCAGAATATTCCCTAAAACTACAAGTCTGAGAGTTTCTATGCCTAGCAAAAATATGATTGAAATGGTGACTAAAACTACTGTGTGCAGGTCTGTATATCTGACAATGTTTCATTAAAAAATGCTTGAAAAATGATGTTTAACAGAACATTGTTTTCTCTTTCTTTCCCCTTTCTGTCACTTTTTACCTTTGTTTCTAGTTGACATGATACCTAGTCTGAAAAATTAGGAACCACATTCTAGAAAGCTGTCAGTCTGCAGATCTCAGGTGTGGGTTGTCCAGCCTGTTTTTGTAACTGCAGGCACACAGACCTGGTGTTCTGGGTTCATATCTGGGTTCCAAGCTGTGGGGAGGCTGGGAGGAAATCACAAACGTGCTATTAATTGTTATAAGAAAATACTGGTAGAAACACGCCCCAACTTTATTTTTGTTTTTCTTCACTTACTCATAAATTCCACAGCAGTGGATTTTGGTAAGAAGCCATTCTATTGTTTCTTTAACAACACATTCAACAAATGTGGCATACACTGGGGTGAGGTGGATGAGATAATCTGTGCCGCTGACAAATATGTGACATTTGTTAATGGTAGGGAAAGAAAGATGAGGTTGTGCTGATGTCTAACATGGAACTTTGGTGAATATTTTACATCAGCTAAGGTTAAGGGTTAAGAGCCAGACTCTGAGCAGGTCAGATTATAATGGATCCATCTGTCTCATAACAAGAGCTATTGATTGGTTATAAGTCCCACCTAGTAGGGGACTATTCCAAAGATAGCACCAGCTCGGCAATGAGATCCGCTGCAGTCATATAGCACCGGGGTTAATGGGGGAGTTTCTTTGAGACATCTGGATGCTGAGCACCAGACACTGCTCTGGGACAAACACTGGCAGACCCCAGTGGTATTACTGGTAGCAGGTCCCAGTTCTTCCAACAAGTCTTTTTGGTATGTAATACAGGCCTTTGTTTTATATATTAATTCAGAACTGTCCAGCACATTTGTAATCTCCCGTCAATAAACTGTGGTTCTGTTTGCAGATGGAAAGGAAGATCCAGTAATAGTGTCAGTGGTTTCTAGACTTTTACAGCTTGTTAAATTTTTCTAAGTCTTTTGCATTACCTGTGTCTGAAGTCACCTTGAGGTACACCAATCCAGGTGGGCACTGCTGTCATTTCTTAGATCCTGTGTGTCTTGCAATATCTGAAGGAAGAGAAAAAAGATACCTAAAGTGGTGCCTACGCTTTCTGGTATGTAGAAGATATTCTGGGATCTGATATTGCTAGACTCTTGTTAGATTAGGGCAGTAGCTGGGAGCATGGCTGTCAAAGGGCCCCCACACATAGACTGCCTGACAGAGCATGCTGCCTTCCCTGTACAGAAGACAGCCAAACACGTGGGTCTTACAGCACTGACAACTGCACTAATCCTGGCTTGGCCTTAGATGAACGCTGCTACCAAAGTTCATAAATCTACATCATAAAATATTTCAAACATTGAGGTAGTGCAAAGCATTTCACATCTCTCCGTAGCAACCATGTGTTCCTAAAGCAGTCCTACCAGGCTGTGCCTGTGGGTTTCTGTTGTCCCCTCTAAGTATTTTCTAGGGTCAGAAGGCATTTTTCTGGCAGCAGGTCTCTGCAGTGGTAGACCTGGAGATGTACACAGTGCAAAGAATTTTCTCAGCTAGACACAAGGGAAAGGCAACAATATGTTTAGGCAACAATTCTAAGAAAAAAGGTGTAAGTTCTGAAATCCTTTACCTTGAGCCTATGCTATGGATGTTTTGATGAAATCAAATGGAGATTACACTGTGTGTAACTTCTTTTATTTCACAAGTTGGTCACTGTAATACTGAATTGCTTCCCTGGCAGAATCTTACGCAAAATGTGGGGATGTCTCTTACTAAGGCCACCAACATCAGGAGGCGTATATCAGTCTACAGTTTCAACATACCTTTTTTTTGCTCTGAGTAAGCCAGTGGATTTAGATTTTATTGCATCCTAAAAAAAATTATCTCCTATTAATAAAATCCCAGTTATTATCTTTATGTTTCTAAGATTACAGTGTTCTGTCTTTTTGGAAACATTCAAATCCTTGATCTGTTCCTTTTCCTTCTTCATCTTAACAGATACATGCACTAGGTAGAGGAAGAAAACTCTCAGTAGGGCCTGGCAGTCCATAGTCCCTCCAGCTGATGAACTTACACCTTGGAGTACTCTTTATCTTGCAGTCTTCTTTGTCTCACCAAACAGTGAGAGAGCTGTCAGGAGGTCTCAGGAAGACAGTGATTTAGGTTTCCATCTTCATGGCTCCTAATATCAGTGTCCACACTTTGTTCCACACAGCTTGAGGTGCACTGCCTCTTGTTTTAAATTTCTGAAAACAGATGAAGGAACGTGCTACAAAATTCCAGTGCTTTCTTTATTGTGATGAGTGATGAACCACGTCATGATTTTGTTTTTATTAAGAATTCTTGGCTAGTGAGAAAATTTTGGGGGTATTATTGTATTTGCAATATATTTGCCTGCTGCTTATTTGCAACACTTTTGCTTGCTGCTCAACTGTAGGGACTGCTGTATAATCAGAGAGAAGGAAGAGGCTAGATATATTTTTAATTGCTCTATCACTGGATATTTTAAAGGATATTAGAAACGCATCTGTAAGGATCAACAGAGCCTGAACACATTTGAAGACCAGAGGATGTATCAGGTTCATCTTTGTCAGCCTTTTCTAGTCCCCCAGACTATCAACACACCAGTCTGGTGGGTTGGAAATCCCTGGGAGCCACTAGCTGCTGATTTGAGAAGAAATGCACCTAGAGCCATCCTGCAAGACTGACATCATCATGCATTCATCTCAGTACCTCCTAAGCGTTTTGAGATCCTCTGATGAAAGCCATTACATAAATGCATAGCATTGTATTCTTAAATGTTTAAATCATGACAGATTTTGAATACATATTTTTTGTGACTCAGTCATGAATTATCACAATTTGCATACAATATTTTCCTATATTCAGCATACCCTCCTTCTCATTTAATCCTTCTGATTTGTGCTGCTGTAGTGACTTTAAACCTGAATTACAGAAGCAATTGTGGAGTGCCTTGCTGTTAACTTGGTGATGAGTAATCTTGCTATACCTATAGGCAGGAATAATTGACAATTTTTTGTAATGAGCAAGGAGGAAACTCGTAATCAAAGGAAACATTTCTCTATTTATGAACAGGTGCCTCCATTTACTCTCTTTGTATCCAAAGCTATAGCGGCTGTCTAATGTGAATATTATTTTCTTTTGCTTATTGCTGCAGTGCCAAGGGATAAGCTAATATCAGGCCTTCACTTAATAAGGCCCTGGTCAAATGCTGAGGAATAGGCAGGGATGCCCTAGTGCACTTACAGTCTTAAAGAGAAGAACAGTGAGAAGGTATAAAATGCAAGCATTAAAGGAAACTGAGAAGCAATTCTCTGTCTTTGAAATAAGTTTGTTCACAAAGGGTAGCTTAATATTTCTTGGAAACACTATGCTATTTATCCAGTCACCTCCTTAGCTGCCCTTTTCTGGTTTCCCCTACAAAAATTGCCCAGGTGACAGCAGCAGTCCTGCTGAGTCCCAGCTGTGGGAGGGGAGCTGAAAAGCCTGCAGCAGCCTGTGTGTACCCATGCCTGTAGAGCACCGTCCAGTGAACTGGAAATCCACAGTCCAGCTCCACACAATTGTCCTAGACATGTAGAAATGTAATTCTGCCATTGTATACTGGATATTGCAGGCAGAAGCCCATTGTCTTTGTTGTCTTCAGGAAGGACCCGAGTTAGGAACTCCCTGGGCCTGCCATGCTGCTTTCAATAACAATCCCCCACTGTCCTTTTGAATGTTTTTGCAATGTGTCCTCCCACCAGGAGAGGAAATCAGGTCCTGAAGATGGTATATCCTATGTCTCCTTTAATTATGGAGGATTTTAACAGATGATTTCTTGCCCAGGAGATTAAATGTTTACTCTTGAGATAAAGAATTGCCTCATAATAAAGCTGTTTGCCCCATCTCTTTCGTGCACTTGAATATATTTTCATAATGCTTATTTTTGCTGTAATAATCTAGCATCCATTATGCTGACAGTCCCACAAAGAGCTATTTAGAACAGCTAAGGGCTGCTTTGGGTCCCAGAGCAAACAGAGTGGTTCTCTTTCCCCTTTTCCCCTCCTTTTTCCTTCTACAGGTTAACCTGGTGCTGATCTCCCCTTCTTCCCAGCCCTGTTGGTTGTAGGAGGGGGGGACAGGACAGAGGCACTCTCTGAGGTGCAACTCCAGAGTCCCAGGGCATTCACCCCTAGCCCACTTGGTGGGGATGGCAGCACTGTTCAGGGTGTGCATTAGTCCTTTTCTCTCCAAATTTGTGGTGCTGGAGCAGGATTAGCTCTCAGCTAGTACATGTCTTGCCCCTTCACCTTTTAAATGTACCTCATTCATCAGGCTTCTTCCCAGGCATTGCAGATGAGCAGTTATTGGATCTCATTTTGGTGTTTGACTCTGGAAGCTGAGCTCGCCACTGGCAGTTTGGAAAATAAGCCACCACACAGATGCAGAGAGTAATTGCACCAGAATGATTTTGCCAGAATTACTTGGGGTAAGCTGACAAACTCTGTGGGTGCATTTTCACACTGAGGCTTCAGTGGGGTCCTCTGTGTGCAGTGAACCACCCGTGTGCAGAGGCCTCCAGGCATTTTTGACTCTGCTAGCATCTTCTGTCTCTCACAGCTCAAACTCATTTCTGTAACTAAATTAAGTGCAAGAAGACACTGATTCTCCTCTCTTCACAACAAGTTTTAGTTAGAACAAAGTAAAATTTTAGCTTGGACTTGCTTGAAGGAGAGAGTTCTGGTGAGCACTGTCAGACCCTACTGGCATCGACAGGGTGGGGAACTCCATCAGCAATGGGCACACTGCATATTTTAATTTTGGAAAGGGAGAAAGTTTGTGTTCAAAAGATTTCTGCAGTGTCAACCATCTGCTTTCAAGAACATTTCTCTTTGTGCTGTTTCCAGTCTGAACTGGGGGTGAGGTGTAGCCCTTTTCAGTTATCCATTCATGCTTCCTTTTCATTTGTTTAAATCGCTCATCCATCTTGTCCATCAATATGTTTCTTCGCTTACCACAAAGGTAATAAATTCTATGCCCATAAACACTTTGGTCCATAACTTCTCTAACATAAATATGCTTATTAACTTTTCTACAGGACAACTTCGATGAGGAAGTTGGCATATGTGCACACTGGAAGGAAGATAAGAGTCTGAAGTAATTGGATTAGCTGTAATAGAAAAATGGATGAGCTGCAGGGATGGAATTCACCCAGGACTAATTTGGAGCACAGAATATCAGAGTGCTGCCAATCTGATAGCAAATGATGCTTGTTTAGATTGCAGATCAGGAGGCTTTATAAGTGTGTATCTAACACTGAATCTGTACATCATCTATAGGATGTAGCATCTGTGCACCTACAGATACCTGCATACAGCATTCTCTGATGAGAAGGTGCCCTGATAAATGTGTTTATTCAGGTTAAGAAAACTATAGGAATTTCACTATATTTCATGATCCAGTAGAAGTAATTGCCCCCAAATTCTGAAATAGCTATGTATACTTCTTTCCTTCATCTCCTTACCTTTAGCTTTCAAATATGGAACAACTCCTGCTCCCTCCATTGGCATCAGCTGGAGGCACTGCTTGTAGGGAATCCTGTATGTTTAGTTATGGGAGAGGTTCTTCAGAGCTAGCTCAGAAAGAACAGCATTGGCCTTTAACCCAAGAAAGATAATTTAGAAACAATTTTTATAGAAGAGTTCAATAATGTGATTCTTCCAGAAGACTGGCTGCAGAAAGACAGAGCCAGGATAACTCACATTGGGTACACACACCTGTGACTCACACACATCAACTGGACAAGGTGAAGTTGCTTGGTTCCGTTGACCCATGAGGACCAATGGTGCCTTGCGTTAAAATTTAAAGACCCTGCTACATTCTGCATGTCTGTATTTCTGCTCTCCAGTTACTCATTCCTCCTCCTGTTGACAAAAGATTCAGCTTTCCTACTGATGTCCTTCCTGGAGCAGAGGTAATTATTCCCCACAGGGGTCTCCAGGACCTGCACGTGGCTCATGGAGACCTGAAGATTCATGTTCAGTGTTGTCACAGGTGCCCCAAGAGCCAGTTCTCTGGGGCCTCTTGACAGCTAGTCTCAGCCAACGTTGCTATAATGTCTGCCTAGGGCTGTATTTCCAGGGCTGGGGCTTTGTTTCCAAACCCTCTTTACCCTGTTTCACTTTCATTTGATTTATAGTTGTCTCTGATAGTTGAGATTAATGTGGATTTTATTTTACAAGCGAGCATGGCGTTAATTTTCAGAGTGTTTATTGCTCCAGCCACATAGAGGAGATAAATCACCTAAGAAAGAAGATGGCCTCTTGCATGCAGCTGGCTCAGTAAGTTTGTCTAAACTCACAAAAAGTTGCCATTTAATCTCTGCCTGGGGTTAAGTCCTGTGAAACTACGACTGAGCAGTAGAACAGTAGTAAGCAGTACACAGGACAGCCAAGGCCTTCTCCCACCTTTCTGAAGTACTCAGCCCTTACTTCTTTCCACAGGCTCTTAAGCTTTTATTCAATGCTCAGTGGAGATAAATATAACATGCCCACAGCTCTCTCTTGAATGAAATAAATTAATTTATATATTTATTTACATAGCTATATAACAGAGTATTTTAATGTAATATAATGTAATGTATTTTTAATGTGATATAGCAAAGTGTTTTTAAAAAAACCTACTCACCTGCAAATGGTTCTCCACATAAATGATCAAGATCTCCAAAGACAACTAATGATTTTGAGCAGCAAAATTGAGTTCCTCAGCCTAAGATAACAACATCAACTTCACTGAGACTTTTGGGATATAACTGAAGCAGATGATATGTCCATTCACCAAAACATTTTTCTGAGTATCATTCATGCCTTCTGTTACACCAGACCAGTACTGGTCTGACTGCTTACATTTTCAGATAATTTTCCTCCCAGGTATATATGAACCTATCTATTTTTCTACTTCAACATCACCTGTGAGGTAGCTTGATATATATTGACTTCTCAATCTGGCCAGGACTGGCCATTTTGAGATGGATTTATAGTAAAAACTTGCTTTTATTCTGTATAATCAACCAGTCTATTCCTCATGCTCATGTTGCAGGTCAGTTTTGGTACCTATTTAGAAGAATCAGAAACAAATATGCCTTGTTACCTTGCTTAGTAAGTGTAGTGAGAGACCCAGTTCTGGGTCATCCAGAGTGGCAATGACATCCTCTACCTGTATGTTCATCTACCTACTTTGCTTTTGCACTTTGCAGTCCGTACTGATTTTGGCAGACTTTCATACAGAGGATAGTTGCTGTTACTGACTACATGGCATCCAACAGCTCCATGGCACCGTTTCTATGCTTATAATGCTAAGTAAACACACGTTTTCAAATAAATTTAACAGATCACTTCTATTTGTCAGCAGCTTACAATGGAAGCCCATAAATAAAAATAATTTTTTTATTTATAAAATTTGTCACGTCTCCAATCCTGGGTATTGAACTACTGGAGAAAAACCGGTGTTTGTTTTCAGACATTCATCCATTCAACTGCTTTTGGTGAACATCCCAAAATGTCACGTTTGTTTTGCTTTCAGCTTCTCACAGAAAATCTGCCTGTTCTAAGGGGACCTGTTGGATAAAATTAAATAACCATTAGATAAGGGGGTTGTTTTACTGTGATTTAGAAAGGCAGAGCAGGCTTCTTCTGCAGCTCAGAAGAATAAGAACCAAACCCCTCCTTGTTTCAGCTCTGTGCCCGTTCATATCTCTGGGTATTTATGAAAAACATAACTCAAAAATGAGAGAATACTCTAACCTTATTGCTCAATACTCATACATTTGAGATGTGTGTAACTTCAGCATCTCTGGGCTCAGCAGAACAACTGGAGGAGCTTGCTAGTGTAGCAGATAGGAAAACAGCTAAACACAGGGACTGGAGTGCACTGATAACTGTCCCAGATCCAAACCTGTGATGTGGTCACAGTAAAAAACAGGAGAGAAAGGCCCCCTTCTAAAATAAAACAAAGCAGAACATGGAACAAGTGTGAACTGAAGTGATAAATTATAGAGGACTTCATGTGGAGAAATCAAATAAATCTCTAAATATTTTTAGCACACTCACTTTTCTTTCAATAGCTCACCAGGAGGTTCAGTGGTCTCACCTGGCATCTTATTAATCCTGCACTGATTGGTGAGCATGCAGGAATGGAGCAGCACTGGCATCTGGGTTAATCACGTCTTCTAGGAAATTGTGAAAATGACACAGGAGATACTTCACAAATGGAGAGCTGAGGTTTTGCTGCAAAAAAAGGCTCTGTTTTCACAGCAGGTGGTCAATAAATCTAGCACTGTTATGGATCATAGCTGTAAGTCAGGTTTCAAATGTTCCCAACTGCAAGAAACATCTGTCTTATTTGGAGTCTGAATACAAACAATCTTTGCTGCAAGATGGAGTTTCTCCTGCATTTTGGTTGCTTACTTTCATTTGTGTCTTTTACTTGGTCTCTTCTTTGAATCCTGGTATTTCAGGTGACTATTTTTGATCAATATAATCCTTATGCAGTGCCTAGTGATTTCCTCATTTTGAACTAAAAATCTCTTTCATAAGCAATTCCCAATAGAAATGTTCCTTTTAGTCTTATGCACTACTTGGATTTTTCCTCAGGGATGGGATGTTATTTTTCCTTTTTAATTCTCTCTAAACTGCTGACACTAATGCTCTCTATAAAAGTTGTTGTAGGCCCTGCTCTGTATCTCGTCTATATTTGGGATTAAGGAGAATTTATTATCATGTGGTCCTAAAGCAGCTTTTTTGAAGTCTTGAGTACACTCTCCTGTCAGGTGAGTGCTGATTATACATTATAGAAAAAAAAAGGTTTTAAAAGTAGATCCAAGAGTGAGAAAAATCTGAAGGCTCAAGATGAACTGTTAGGAGAAACAAGACTGGGAGGAATTTGCAGCAAGAGAAAAATCTTAGTTCCCATGGAGGATGGTCAAGTGGATGGTGCTCTTTGTTCTGAA
The DNA here is from genome assembly GCA_013399195.1 of Dicrurus megarhynchus. Lineage (NCBI taxonomy): Eukaryota > Metazoa > Chordata > Aves > Passeriformes > Dicruridae > Dicrurus > Dicrurus megarhynchus. The sequence goes on along the minus strand of VXAD01009833.1, from coordinate 1,968,343 downwards.
TGGAAGCAACTGTGGCCCAAGAGGTGACCCAGTGGGGCTAAACACCATGACAGCTAAGGCCACCTGAGCTCACTTCCCACCAAAACACAAGATTTGGAATCTGGAGGTTTGATTCCATTCAAGGGGACAGAGAACATTCGCAGCAGAACCCAGTCCCCCATTCAGAAAGCTCAGTGCATAGGCACACACATACTGCATATATAAACATACATGATCGTTTGGGAGACATATCAAGCTGAAATCCACCCTTTGAACCAGGTTCTTTCCAGACACCCCAAATCAGACACCTACATATGGAAACGGCCTCAAACCCAGCCTGTTTTGAATGCGTTAGTTTTGCATTTCCACTGCTTTTGGAAGAGGTATGTAAACTCACAAAAAGTATTTCATGCCTTACACTTAAAGTGATTTCAAAGGCAGTAACTCACTGAAGAAAAGAAAAAGAAAGTACACTGCCTCTTGATGGTCTCTAAAACACACAAGTAAAGCAGAATCCTTTGTGTTTTGTGAAGGGGAAATCTCAGAGGTTAAAAATGCAGGTTGTGGAGAAAAATGCTTTTTAGTGCAAAAAGAAAGGTTATTCTGAATGTTGTCCTAAAATTGGTATTCCTTACCACAAGCATGGAATTGTTTGGAATTTATAACCTTGATAGTTTTAACTAGAGCAAAATATATATAATGGATCAATTTTTAATATGTTTAACTGCAAATCTGACAGATAAATCCTTCAGTGAATCACTGGCTCAACTTCTTGTTTGAAGTTAACAGTAATTTAATTAGATTTGACTTCAAAAAAACACCTTAGCATGATGTAATGGTATAAATTATGACCTGTTCAAACTGCTCACTGAAAACATATTATTTAAAGAGGCATTTTAAATGTAAGCAAATGTGAACAAGTTGTATATTTGATGGGTTACACATTTTCTTCCCAGCAGACCATTTCACACTGGGGACTATCACACTAACTTGTCAGTGTGATATAGTGGTATGAGCAGGAGCATCAAAATTGGTGGTTGCAAGGCAGAAGGTATGTGATCTTGGGAAAGACATTTCACTTCTTCATTGTTTCTTCACTTGTAAAATAGAAAGCAGGGGAAAAGTAATGAAGCTCTCCCGGGGTCTGCAGTAAGTTAATGCTTGTAAAACACTTGAGGGTTGCAAATGGAGGTGCTAGAAAAGTGTTGTAACTTCAATTATTTCTAATTATTTTTTTCAAGCAGGGGTCAGAATTTCAGATTTGGCTTTTTAAGAGATTGTAAATCTGCCCTCAAGGTCAGTTAGTAGGAATTCCTGCACACTGTAAAGCTGCCTTTATTTGTTTCTGCTGCAGTTTGGACCCTACAGAAACATCCAACTCTGTTTTTTACTTGAAAGTTACTAAAGATATATATGGAGGTAAAGAATTAAAAGCTTTGTAAGAAAACCAGTGTTTCTCCATTCTTGCCTAAACCAACCTCCCAGTGTATCCACCATACTAGCTGCCCCAACCAGCACTGTAGCTCATTTGTTCTCATAGCATTAAAAGCTCAAAATCATATGTTTCCATTGCTGTTTCTTAACTCCTTAAACTAGTAATTGGCACTAATGACTTTAACACCTGCTGCCTTCTTAGCTGACTTTGATTCATGCAGGTGAACTCATAAAAGCATTAAACATATTTAATGTGTCACCCTTCCCAGTCTTGCAGGTTCCAGAAATAATTTCCTTTCCTTACTCTCCCATCAGCAAGATTTCCACCTTAAGTGTTCTGTATCTCTGAAGCCAAATTGCTGCCCATGTGTGACAGACTGGAAGGATTGCTGGCTCAAAACCTTTCATGCATGTGTGTAAGAGGCAGGTCAGGCCTTTCCCTGCCCCATGTGCCCTGCCCCATGCAACCCCCCGGGCCTGTATCCCTGCCCCGCAGTGAACACCAATCCCTGACACACCTGAGGCAATGCTCCACACCTGCCCCTGGAGCTCCCAACCCAGCTCCTGAGTGGCCAAGTAACCACAACTCCCACCTGGGGGAAGGGCCTAGGAAGGCCAAGGGGTATTTGAAGTGGAAAATAAGGCAAACACAACTTAACCCTACCTCCTCTGGGAGTTTCTATTAGTTGGATACTGCTGACACCCAGGAGTTAGTAGCTATATTTGTTCTTTTCTGTCTTTCTTTTTCTTCTAATTACCTCTTCTTGGAATTTTTGAGTAATTTAAAATCAAACTGGCTTAGAATTTGTGAAGTTAGTGCTTTGAGAAGTGTTTTATGTTGATTGTATGCTGCTCTAAACCTTTTTCCAAACTTCTCTGATTGTCTGAGGTTGCCAGTAAAGTTTTTTTTGCTGTTTTAAACTCTTGAGAATATCCTGTCAGTATTTCTCCCATGCATCTAACTCAGAGTACATGAATGACTGTAAGCCCTTCTAAAAGTCTAATTGAATGAGTTTTTTGGGACCCTACAACATGACATCTTCTGTTATTGTACATGAATTTTAATTTCCCATTAAAAAGTTCCTCCAGTGCACTTGGTTTTGTTCATGTTTATCTAAATAGGACATTTGGAGGATGCAGATTTCTTGTTTTAATCATGAGAAATCAGTTATTAATCTGAGTGGTTATAAAGCAGTCATCAAAATTATAGTAGGACAAGACTGGTTCGTAAAGAACATCCTAGTAAAAGGAGTATGCATTTAAATGCCCCGTGTGAAGACTGCTGCCATGGGGCACTGTATGCTGAATCTTTGTCCTTCCCGTGGTTCCTCCTTGTTATGGTTATTGGGGACCTGGTGACCTCTTGCAGTGTCCTATACAGTCCAGGATATTGCCTGGTCAATAAATATTTGTATTCCCTGTAGACAGGACAATTATTATTCATACTCCCCTCCAAAGAAAAGCTATTGGTACGTTATTTTAAAAAATATTCTTCTGTGCTTGATTAGTGCTGGCTGTCATGAGACCCAGACTGCTGGGTCACAAGCTTCGAGTCTGACATCTCTTTTTTTCTTGTAGTCATTAAAAGCCTTTCAGGAAGGCAAATTTAGTAGCAAGACATCATTGAAACATAGGCGAACTCCCATTGCGTAATGGTAACCTCTGTCTCTGGGAGTTATTAGCCAGGGTGACAGGCTATGCACTTATTTATCCTTCCACTGGCAGTGAGATCAGAGCGCAAAGGTCCTTTGGGGACTGCTCCATCTCAGTCCTAACTGGGGTATTTAATAGTTTCTACCACAGGCCTTTTAAGGTTGATTGTGAGCTCTGTCCTATTAGCCAGAAACCACTGTTCAGCAAAGTGACAGCCAAATCTTTTAGAATATTGTTATTTTGTGTAAACTAGCCTAAGGCTTTTGGGTGAGAAAAGGGGAGAAATAATTGCTTAGTACTGGGAGAGACTCAGGCACAATTTAGAATTCATCCCTATCTATTAAAGTGGAATTATTTCTATATTGTATATTCAGGAGAATAACAAAAAATTAGATTTGTACTTACAGAAAGAAATGTCCTTTCTTCTTTAATTGGTTCCTACTTGGAGAACACCTGTCAGCACATTCTATGAATATATTTCAATCTAATCCACCATCCAGGTGTTTCAGCCTAAAAACACCTTAGTGATTAAATTTCCTCTCTGCAATGCATGTCTCCAGGGGACTTCCTTCCCCTGGCACTAAAGCTAACCAGACACACCTTGTAATCTCAGAGTTCAAAGCTTACTCCTATTCAGTCCATTGCCAGAATCCAAGAAGTGTAATGTTTTTATAAGACCATAATTTTTTTTCTTGCCAAGGGCTTTTTGTTCCAGTGTGAAATATATGCTGGAAGACCAAAGTGAGAGGCTCTAAGTCCTCAGAAGTCCTCCAAACATTACCTGCTCGATGCTGTTCAACAAATAGATAAGACTTGAAGTTCAATGTAAACAAGACTTTTACTCATGTTTTTCACTGAAGTGTGATTTACAAAAATAAAAGAAAACAATGAAAGAAGCTTGTGCTTCTCTTTGCTGCTTTTTGATGAGTAAAGCTTGAGAAATATCTGTTTCCATCACCTGGCATTGTCACAGTCATGTAACAAGCATGTGCTGACTATCTCATTTATCAATCTATTTTTGCTGAGTGTCTTCTTCATAGCTCCCATAAAAGCATTGTAAAGCCCAAGTTGCCAGCCTGCAAGGTGCTTTGGGCTGGTTGGTATTTCCACCAGATATTCTCTGGAGGAGAGAGGGTACATAAAGATAATAGATAAAAAGGACTGCTTTAGGTGAGTGGAAAAAAATTACAGATATCCTGAAAACCACAGTGCATTTAAGGTATGGTTTGAAAGTATAGTAAATCAGAGCTATCCAACAGTCAGCATGGCACATTCCTTCTTTTGACACACATTCTACCACAGCAGTAACATCCTACCAATCACCTTCATTCTTATTTTTATTGTATTGCCTTTACTTGAGCGTGCATTGTGCCAGATTTGGGAGTGTCTCTGAAGCAGCAGGTCAGGATATAGACATCTGACAAAGCAGAGAGGTCATATGGAAAGACTTTCTTATTAATTTTGAAGAAGAATGTGTGCTCATGGCAATAACAGCCAAGCAAGAGGATGGTCTTAGGGAAAGACGATGTATGGAGGGACAAGCCTTGACTGTGGTAAGCATTATAATCTGCATACAGATCAGCAAGAGTTTTCTAATTAAGTTCAAGGGGAAATGGGTTAGTTGTGAGTCTAGAAGGTCATGATTTAAGAACCTTTGCTATTTTACAGCTGCTGCTATTTGAGGGAACACACAGACCAACCAGCTTTATGTATATCCTCTCACCCCACTTCATTTATCACCTCTTACCCATCAAACACTCCAGGGAGACTGTGCTCTTGCAGCTTTGTGGAAAAGAATGAGACAACTGGTACCCAAGCAAACTGTCCTGAAATATGTTCTTATATTAAAAAAAAAAAAGTATTCTCTTGCCTTGTTCAGCTCCTGTCTATAAATCTTTCCTTGGCAGAGTTATTAAGAACAACTGGCTGAAGCAGCACTGTTGTTAGCTGAGATTCTTGCTGTCCTATGAACCTGTCAGCCAAGTTACAGGAGTAAGTATAGAGAATCAATAGTTTTTTTAGCAAATAGCTGACATTGATTCTTCCAACTCTGGCAGGTGCCTTTCACACTGTGCCCTTCGATGTGTGATCAAGGCCTATCTGTGGCCCCATTGTAACCTTGTAGGGTGTTCAGCATAGGAGGGAGAGTCCTACAAAGTCACATCTTCCCTAACTTCCACAAGCTGAGGAATGGGTGAGTTTGACAGAACTTCAGACCTTTAGAGGGATGGATGGAATTGGGTGAAAAGGCTCCTCTTACTTCTTACTGTCTTGGATGTTTGACCATCTGGCAGTGTTCTGTGAGTGCCCTCAGTCTGGAGAAGTCTTTTGTCATAATTTAATATATCTGACTGGATAATAAGATACGGTCCAGAAACCACCATTAAATTAATAACTGTAGACTACAGTCCCAGGCTGTGTTACAGACATACAAAAGCTTGAACTTGCAAATGAGCCAGATTACTGAGATTTAACACAGGCACAACCAGGGAGGTGGTCTACCCACATTATGATAATAACACAAGGCAGAGTCATTATATAGTTCCTTCTTTGCCCCCATACTGCTGTCACTGCTCCTTAAAAACAGTAAGTAATATCATGTTTGGCTGATGTTGCTTTGCAGACCTTTTGGGTACTTGCTTTTTCTTCATTCAACTGTTTTTTGAAATGTTGTGCACCTCTACAAGAGCCCAGTCAGAGGTGGGTAGAGGATTTACTTTGTAATGATTATTCTGAATCCTAAATGCCACCTAGTAAAACAATCACTCATAATTTGACTTCATTAAGCATTCTTTGTTAGTTCATTAACTTTGGCATTGTCAGCATGTTGCCACAATCAAATACAACTTATTCCATGTTGTGCAATAAGAGCTGAGGGCAGATCTCACACTGGGCTGTCATCTAATGGACCTGAAGCACCTGCTAAATGTAACAGTGCACTGTCCTCGATATAGGCATCTAGCAAGGGGGGAGGATGTCTGTGCTGGAGATGAGCTGGTATACATCCAGGTGCTGAGCTGGGCACACCCAGTCCTTTAATCACAGTTTCATCAAATACCTGACAAATTTTCTGAAGCCAAGACTGGTTTCCCTCTTGAGCTACAGCTAAACTAGAATTTCCACAGGACTGTTTCAATTTCACTTACTTGGATGCTCTTCTCTGAGGAGGAGAGAACCGATATATAGGCTTTGCTCAACATCTGTGGTACTTTTCAAACTGCAGATAATCAGTGGATAATGCAAAATGATATAATTTGCATCAGAAAGATAACTGAAAAGCCTCTTACACATATTAGTGGGCATAATTTAGCCCTTTGATGTAAGAACAACAAAAGAATATTAAGGGCAAATTCTGCTTTGTGTAATATGTGGTGATAGAAGAGCTGACGCCAATGACACCTTGCAGATTTCTGCACCTTTTTTCATGTTGACCTGCCTGTGGCCAGCTCCCAAAGGTCCCTGTGGAGCAACACGTGATGCAAAAAGCCTCAGGCCCAGCTGCCTGAAATAGATAACCTCCTCAACTCGGGGAGTCAAAGACATACTAAAGCCAAGCACCCTCACTAGTCATGCAAAGGGAAGGCAAGGGATAGCATGCACCCTGAGAAACTTCTTTTCAATCTTGTTATAAGTAAGAATAATTGAACAGTGCAAAGTGTCATAAGCAATTTGTCTCTGTGTGACAGACAACAGACCTGTTTTTGAAGGTGATGATTATACTGACTTCCCAGCAGAAGCTCAATCAAATCTGTGGTTATATGGTTTCCTTCCAAACTGGAGAACACAGCAGTGCTGCTGTTATTTGATAATGCTTTTGTGAGTATGCATTTATCACACACTTCTTACCTGGGCTTCCCTTCAGTGGTTGTGTCAGTCCAAACTCCATGAACAGGACCACCCCATCTCAGCCAGACATGGCAGCTTACTTCAATCTTGATTTTCTGTCTGGTTTGGACAAAGCAAATACAATATTCCACAGTATTTAGGCCATGTCAATAGTTTTTAGGAGTCATCATTTCCAGCGTTGTCTATGCTCAGGAGATAGCATGGTAAGAGGAAAGTGCTGTATCTTGTAAGCTGTAGTGTGCTAAAGGAAGATAAAGTCAGTTATGGCCATGTATGCAAACAGAAGAATAATACTTAGTACTGTCAGCTCTGTAAATCATGGTTTTGGTTTACCTACTGCACCTTCCCTACAGCCCATATTCCTAGAGATCACTCAGTTTTCCACCAGCTATTAATCTTTACAGATAAAAGACTAATTCTGTTTAAAAATGTAAAAAAGCATTCGTGTTCCTTAAAAAACTCCAACAATATTAAGATGGTAGATTTTACAGGTGAATATGATTCTTACAGGAATCAACAAGCCTTTCTGTTACCTAAGATCCTGTTCTCCAGAACTCCAGGTTTTTGTCCATCCTCTTAACAATGTCATTTTATTATTGCATCTGAATGAAAACACTCTGCTAATAGCAAGGCCTACTGCTTTTCCTGCTTAGTAACAATTTGACACCTATTTATTGACTTAATTTTGGTGTCTGTCCAGAGTTGTCCTTAGGATATCTCCTCAGAGTATTCTTTACTTTTTATTTGCACCAGTTAGTATTCCAAACTGCCTATCAGCTACCAAACTTTCAGCTAGAGGCATAAAGATATTTTATTGCTAGTGATTTGCCCATTTGAGCCTACAAACCAGCAATCAGTGTTTTGATGACAAATAATGTGGGTATTTATCATTGCAAATAATGGACATGAGTTGGACTTCACCTACTTACTCAGATTATTGCTGAGTTATGCCAGCATGTGCAAAATCCAATGCCCAGTCTTCCGACATCGGAGACTGACGTAACTTCCATGGAGTCAGTAGATCTGTCAGCAAGTGTAATTTAAGTGAACAGAGCGGCTCCTCCTGCTCTAGTTGAACTAAACAGGGAAAACCCACTAAATCAATAGGATCATGATCCGGTCACCTGGGGAGTGTCTGTTTATAGAGAGAACAGTTCTTCACAGAATCAAAGAATATGTTGAATTGGAAGGGACCCACAAGGATCATTGAGTCCAGCTCCTGTCCCTGCACAGAAAAATCCCCAAGAGTCACACCATGTGCCTAGAGCATTCTCCAAACTCTTCTTGAACTCTGTCAGGCTTGGTGCTGTGACCACTACTGGGAAGCCTATTCCAGTGCCCAACCACCCTCTGGGTGAAGAGCCTTTTTCTAATATTCAACCTAAACCTCCCCTGACACAACTTCAGGTCATTCCCTTGGGTCCTGTCACTGGTCACCACAGAGAAGAGATCAGTGTCTGCCCTTCCTCTTCCCCTCACAAGGAGGTAATGGAGCATTGGAGGCAACTGAGGTTGTACTTGCTATTTCAGTGAATAATTAATAGCTATTTCTGAGTTGGGTATTTTATTATTTATCAAAAAACACCACTCCATCAAAGCTAAGGAGTCTATTAAAAACCTACTGCTTTTGAGAAACACTGCAAGGTGCCAGCTAACAAGAACAAATGCCTGAACCTTGAGTGTCTCAGAGACAGGGTCCCCAGTTGGATGGAAGTCTATTTAACTTCATTCACATTGGCAGTAGCCTTGGGAAACAGGTATTACCTAGCAAGGTTACTGCTGCTGGTTTTGTTGAAATTTCTGAGATATGGAGAAATAGGGTTACAGGGAGGGGAACATGGGGAGAGACACAGGGCAAACATTTGCCAAATTTTCAGGGCATGTTACCACCTAGGCAGTACCAGCAGGGCTGGCTCAGTTTGTAGCAGAAAGCTTTGGTAGTTCCATTACACCAGCAGAGAGCAGGAGAATAAGGACAGGCTCCCCTCAGGCTTGTGCTCTCTGTCCTTCGTGTGGAGACCCCCTGCTTGGGCAGAGTTTGTGGCAAGGCATTGTGTCTGCTGATTGTCTTGACAGGCTGTGCCCTCTGTAATGCTTCACAGGACTTGTGGTCCCTGGGAGAAAATAACTTGCTCTTTAGACTTAGGAATACTCCTACTTATTAAGTGGAAATATGTTCCCCCCTGCCCTGATAGCTGTCTCTGACTGCAAACTGCAAAAGCAAGGCAGCATGCTCCCTTCTGCCTCCTGGATCAATGAGCTGTGTGCCAGTGGCCAGCAACTGGTGCTCTGGGAAAAGGGTCAGTGGGGTGCACACTGCCTCATGCAGGCAGGAGTGTCTCTTGCCTGCCTCTTTCCTACTGTAACAGCACAGGCTCAAGGCCTTGATAAAGTCACAGTCACCTGCTGAAGGTCTTAATTTACTCTCTGACTTTTAGAAAACACATATACATAGAGGTGAGCTGAGTAAGGTCCATCCATAGCCCTCTGATGTGGTGTTTGAGGTGTCACCACAACCATACTGGAAGCCTGCTTGCACACACACCCATCTGTGGGTGCATGGGAGAGCTCCCTCAGGCCCTGCTGTGAGCTGAGCATCCTGATCCTGGGCTCTGCCCCTTGCTCCACTCAGCCTACCTCCCTGCCCAGCTCCAGGAGAGCCAGCCAGCTGCACTCTGTTCCTGCTCCCAGTGTCTGCAAGGCAGAAATTGAACACTGCTTTGACTCCAGCTGGCCAACTCACACTGGCAGGAGAATGACTCTCAAAATCCCCTTAGCCCACTGCTTGTAGGCAAGGAAGTCTGCACATATCACATCCTTGGTATTGGGAAGGTATTTGCAGCAAAGCTGGAGGTGACTGGGATCGGACTCCCAGGCTGCAAATTAATGTAACTTGCAGGGACATCGCTGAGTTCAGAGAAGAATGTATGGCACTGTTCACTGAAGAGCTTCAGAAATTGGATAAGTCAACTTTTAGTACACTGCAGTCTTGTTTAACTGGCAATATTTCTTTGCAGATGGATAGACCAGGCAGTTGTAGAGGCAATGGTGAGCCCATAAATTGCTCGTATGTTTTCGCAGAACGGCTCGCCACTGTTTTATGGTCAAAAATGTACTTTCTGCAGCTGCTCTCAGTCAATGCTTCTGAAAGCTTTAACAGGGTAGAGTCTAGAGTCTGACTATTCCCACAGATTAATCAGTCCCCATCTTCCCCAGTTTTTGTTCTGAAGTCCTTAAATATGTTTTGGTCTTACTTTGGAGAAATCTATTCCTTGAGTTTGTTTGTTTGTTTGGGGTTTTTTGTTTCTTTTTGTTTCATTTTGCAGCATTGAGCACTGTTGAAATAATTCTTTCCCATGTTGTTCCTGTGCACTGTGCTTTTTAAATTCCATGCACCTTCATATTTGTTCAAGCAGAAATGCTTAAAATCCCTGGCAAGGGGTGTTGTTGTCAGGGGTAATCACCTCCCCGCAGAGATGAGAAGTACAAGGTGTAAATGAGTACCTCAGCTCCCAGAGGCAGTGTTAGCCAGCAACAGCCACGCTCCAGGAGCTGTCTTAGAGGTATTGTGGAATGTCTTGTTTTTCCACATAAATCATTTAAATAAATTATCATGATGGCTGGAAACTGCTGGCTGATACTAAAATGTCTCAAATGAAGACAGAAAGATAAATCTTTTAAGCACTTACCATCATGACATGTTCCATTAGTCCATTATTTAATTACTGGCAAGGGGCAGTGTCAGGGAGGGGAGTGGGGGGGGGGGTTGTGAAAGGATTTTATCCTTTAGAAGGAAAGCAACCAGAGTATGGATTGAGTGGCAAGCTGAAGTCACTACAGTTTCAAAAGAGTCTGAAGCTTCCTGGCATGCCAGCCCTGTTGCGTAGGGGTACCCAAGGTGACTTTAACTAGCCTGCTGGGGCAAGTTTGCCACCATGCAGACTCCTGTGCAAGCCAAATTTACTGCTGCTTTGCCAGCTCCTAGTGTCACTGTCACAGGAGATTTTCTAGCCTTGTTCCTCTTTCAGATCACAGGGAAGGTGTCAGCCTCATCTGCATGGATGAGATTTCATCTGGATCTGTCCCTTGAAGAGCACGATGACTTTATCTAGGTCTGAGATGCACGTTTCACTTCTTGTACTTTTAAACTTAACTTTGCTCAACTTTACTCATTTTTTTTTATTTAAGGTACAGAAAAATACCACTTCCTGCTTCCCATCCTTCATCCTCGTGATGGGAAAAAGGCTGTTGAAAGACATTGGGAAGGCTTGGATATTACTAGTTCAAAAAGAGAATAATGGGGCACATTACTATTGAAATAGTTTTTATTCCCTCATAATGGCAGTGTGAACAGGGACTGATCCCAAGTTACTTCCTGTTTGATGTGCGAAACAAAGCTGGAGAGCTCAGGATTATGCACTTGAAAATGGCATCTCCATGTATTTAAATGAAGTAGGGTGCATGAATTCATTACGATCTGAAAGCTCTTCAAACACTGCCTAAGTAGGTACAACAGCTTCAGATGAGCCTCAGGACTAGTTGCTAAAGCATATACTTGAGAAAGTTGTCTTGGGTTTTTTTCCCGTGCCTATGTACAGCTGCAGAGCTCCAGCTTGAAAAGAGCATTCATGCAAAAGGAGGTACACTAAAAGAAGCCAAAAGCTGCAAAAATATCGTCAGCCTAATTTAATTCTCAGTTGCAGGTCTGCAATTCTCAGGACCTCCCTTCCACTATGTAGAGAGGAAACAAACTCGGCTTTGGTTTAGGCATTACTAGCGATATAAAGAAAATAATAATGCTTAGCAATGAGCAGACATTTTTGTACTGCACAGAAAATAATATCCTTTCTATAGTATCAAAATTTTAAAACTTAAAAGGTTCACTATGATCATCTTCTCTGACTCCTTGGTTCTATTGCTTTTTTTATTTTTTCAATCATTTAATAGAGAACTATATCTTGCTGTAATTTTGATAAGCCTGCAAGCAACAATCCTGGCCTTGCTATTTCCTGCAAGAAATAGCAGACCCCCAGTTATATCTGTCAGATATTTGTTTCTATTGAGGTATGTAGGAAATTAAGAAAAAGCCCTGTTGCTGTGATTAAAACACCTCAACCCTCTTACTCATTTGTACATGTTGTCTTTATAAGTCTGTGCAGAGAGATAGCTTATCTTAAATTAATTTTTCATCCCGGTTAAGGAAGCATTTTCCCTACACCATACACAGGGGTTCCTCCTCTTGCTGTGCCAACTGCAAGAGTTTGGTGGATCTACAAAACATGGTTTCAGTTTTCCAAACCTCATGACCACTCAGGGGGTTTCAAGTCCACTGGTTTCAAGTCCAAACCCTGTCAGTGCGTGAGACTATTCCCACCACGAAATGGCAGTACAAGACACACCGGGAGGACAACAAGCTATACATTACTGTAACCTGGCTGGCACTGGGGCAGGTCCTGTCCCGTGTCCTGTGGTGGGACCTGCACTCAGGCTCTGGCATGTCTCCGCCAGCCAGCCCTACTGCCATCATGTGATGCAGGATGCCCTGGCATTGGTCACAGCAGAACAAGACGGAAAGTGAAACTGCCTACCCCTCAAACCCTCAACTCCCTTCCCTTTGCAAGATCCTGGGAAGTGAAGTCCTTTCAAGTCCTGTTTTCAAGGGCAGGTCAGCTCACTGCATATCCCAAGACACAGGCAGAGCATATTTTAAAGACAATCCTTTACTTCTGAGATGAAAAGGTCATGAATATCAGTCACTCTCAAATTCAAAAGGTTGCTTCATTCTAAACAGGGAGGTGAAATGTCGCTGGCTGTTCTCTGCAGCCAGTGCTTTGTCCTGAGAGTGTCAGAAATGTTCACTGTTATCACAGACACCCCTACACCCCCAAAGAAAAGGGGATTACTAGCTGAACAACAGCCCCCACTGCCTAGGACCAGGGCTCTTACAAAAGTCCTGCTGAGCTGGACCTTAAACAAAGGTGTGTGCTCATGTCCACAGTGCAGTGCAAGTCACTGGAGTTGAAAGACCAAGAGATGGGGGATAAGCGACATACCTCAGGCCCTGTTCCTACCCTCAATGTGAACAGTAAATCACTGCTGCCATGCTAGCAGGAGCTGAGCTGTCTCATTGGAGCAATACAAAGAAAGTGAGACAGAGACAGAGAGCAACTGACAAGGACACCAAGGGGGAAGAAGACACTGCTTCCCTCCCGAACAGGCATGGTGACACAGGCTGTATCTGGAGCCAGTCCCCACAGTGGTGTGCACAGCAGGAGGGGGCAGTAGTGCTGCTGGGAGCTCAGATATGTATAGTGTGTATGTACAGTGATGCAGATGCGAACAGCATGGGTTGCGTTTTGCTTTCATCACTGTCCAGGAGCATCCTTGAGCTAACACTATTTCCCTGCACACTCAGAAACTTGAGAGACATGAGGATCCTGCTGCCCTGCTCCCCTGGGTGGCCCACAGCCCCAGGATGGACTGCACCATATCTATGCCCCAGCAATAGGTAGGAACTGAAAATGGACCCTTGCACCAGGGGCATAGAGGCATGAGGAAGAGACAAATGTGCTCTAACACCTGTCCTCTGATGCTGACAGGCACTCCAAAATTGCAGGTGCACACCAGTATGTGACTGCTGATCACAACCAGGTAACTCAGCATTTGGAGGGCTCTGGCAGAGGGTTTTAAGAACACAACTTCAGTCATGTCCTTGGGATGATCTTCACTTACTTTCAGTTTTATTTGTTATGAATTTTGGTTCCAAAGCTGCAGAGGGGTAATCAATTTCTTCATCTGGGAACAGGGAAGAAGTGAATCACAAGCCAGCAAATGTGGTCTTTCTAAACAGAGATTTTTGTTTTAGTTAAACTTTGCAGAATCCTCAATGAGATGTTCTTGAACTTGCATTTTCCAGGCATTTAAAGGCACCATGAATTACAATATAATTGAAAAATAGGCCTGTTTCTTAGAAATGAAGTGTAACCAATAGCCCCTGTCTGCTGACTTAATAGAGAAGCCTAACGTTATTATAACTATATTAATAACAAGGCCAGCTAGCCATTAGCAAGAGGAGTTCATTCATTGCAGCTCTCTGACACTTTCCAGCTTGCTTTTTCATGGTAAATGAGTGTTGCTTGTGCTCATTTTCTATTCAGATAATTCCCAGGAGCAAGATAAACACACGGGTGAGAGATCCTACTTTTCTCTACTTCTAAGTAAGAGCTGTTAGCAAGATGATGATAGAAATAATATGAATCTGTGATGGAGGAAAATACAAAGAGGAGAAGCTGAAGCTCAGCCTGGACAGATGACTAAAGCAAAGGACAATGAGTCCTGGCATGTTAAGGTTTCTTTGTACTACAGTTGCTGAAATAATGCTGAATGGTTAATGGGCATGCTTGTGCATTAAAATATAAAAACAAGTTTAGAAAAAACCGTTCTGAATCGGTTGAGTTTTCAATTTTTCACTTTGTTAAATTTAATTTTTTTTTTTTTTACTGTGATTGTCTTTATTTTTGCTCCCTTTTTTTTTTGGAACAGCTATCCTGGGAAGTGCATTCAAATAAAATCAGACTCAGTCCAGTGGTAACAATAGGCATTTAAAAGGTTTTAGAAAGTCACTGTTAAACAAAAACAAGCAGATGATAGTGCTGATCATTTTGTAGGGCCAGTTAACTTTTTTTCTTACAAGAGGTTTGTAAAAAGGGGATGTTTCATTCAAAGCAGTGGGACCAGGTCTACCAAGACATTTTCAAACTCCACTTATTCTCTGTGCAGCTGATGTGCTGCATTCACCCTGTAGTGGCTGGCTGCACTGGCCTGGATGTAATTGTTTGCACAGTCAGTCACATACAAACCCAAGAATTACTCTACTGTATGAACAAGGTATTCCTTACTTGTTACATCCCATTTTAAAGGTTTCACTCACCCAATTAAGAAACATGACAAAATGTGACACAGCTGAACTGACATAAAATGAATTAACCCATTAGCTGAAACATGAGTTACCTAAATGGTCCAGGAAATCATGAATGGATGATTAATGATTCATTCTTATTAAAAAAAAAAAGCAGATTTATTTTATTCTCAAGGAGTTTCTGACCAGTATGCTTGCATAAATATGAACTAAAGTAATAGCAAGAAGAGAAAAAGGGACTCATGCATCTGCATCAAGCCAATGAGGCTACCATGCCAGAAAACCCTGTGGTATTCAATCAAGCCTGTCCTAAAGGTGGCAAACAAAGTTATACAAAACACATGTTCAGGAATGCTTTTGTTCCTAGATGTTGTGATCACATCAGGCCAATTCAGTTCATATAAAAAGCCTTGCCAGTCTAGTCTCTTGACAGATTGCTTCTTCCCTCAAAACACATTTACCAGCACCTCCAGTTTGGTCCGCCAAGTGCTTGTACTGGTAGAGAACCTGCATGGAAGACAGGGTCTGGTCCAGGGTATGGCCCAGTGGACTGCCCCTATTCGAAGCAATCCTACCTGGTGACAGAGAACACTCATGATTCTGTGCTGCTTTTCTTAGCAACTGTCTGGACACGAAGGCACAAAACACCAGGTGTGTTCAAAACCTTGGAACAATCTTCTCTCTCAAGAAAGTCTTTGGTCAGCTTTGCCCCTAGAGTGACATTACAGAATGACATGTTGATTCTTAAAACAAACCAGATTAATAATAGCAAATTCCTATAAACTATGAGTTAATCAAATTTCTGAAGGTCATGGGAAATTCTACGGAAAATAAAGATTATGCTGAAAGAGCATTTGCACTTGCAAACTGCTTTTACCAAGCCTTGGCTACTCATGCTAGTGAACAGCTCTGGTCTCTTCTCAACACTTCCATGCCTGGAAGAATGGTTAATAAAATTCCCTTTGTCCTGCAGAGTTCTCCAAATTTTACATTGTACAGAGAGACATACACATTGTTTCATTGATATTACTTATTTCGATTTACTCTCTTTTTAGCAAAAGTTGTATAATTGCATAGCCATTTATCTGTCTTGAAACAATTGTTTTAAGACTGTTCCAAAGTCCAGCTGCAGAAAAAAAAAAATTTGTGAGAGTGCATGTGTATTTGGAAGGACATCTGAGAGCTTGTGAGTTATCTAGGCTTGAGACATTTACAATTGGGTCCTAATACCTGAAATTAATATTGCTGGTTTAATTACCAAATAAATCTTTGGAGATGTTCTGGGAGCTGATGGGGTACTTTCTTTGGACACTATTCCTCCTGCTTTCCTTGCCTTTTTTTATTTATACCTGCCTGATACTGTACCCCTGATGTTACTGGTATTTATTTATTAGAAAACAGAAGAAGTTACTTTTCATAAAAGCTTTTTCATTCTGCATAAGGTGGAGTGCAAAATGATTGCTTCTTGGCTGGGGAAAAGAAGAAAAATTCCTCTATTGTCACAAATCACTGTCTGCATTTTATGATACTATATCTCTCTGAGCAGCTGCAGTCTAGTGTAGGGATTGCCCTTCTTCAGCAATACGTGTCCTTAAACAGCTGGAGATAAGCACATTCAGAGCCTTACTGAGAACACACCATCACATTTCCATTGGTAATGAGCAAAACATCTACAGTACTTTCCATCTGAAATGAGCTTTACTGTAAGCTAAAGATACCAGCAACCAAGAAAAAATGCCATGTCAGGTGGGCAGCAATCTCCTGAAAGCATGGTGGCTCTTGCCCTTACACATTAGTAATAAAATCCATCCCTGTGATACTCCAATAAACACACATGCTTACTTGCACCTACAAGGGATGTTTTTCTCATTCTTAGAGTTACAACAGAGGTGATTTTGAAAAAAAGAAAGGTGCAAGACTATAAACAGCAGGGGTACTACACGATAAGGAGATTTAAGAATTACACATTTGCAGACACCTCTATGTTTATTGTTTTTCCTCTCACTTGCTCAGGCTGCGGTTCCTGTGTTTGCATGGTAGCTGTCAAGGACTACATGAGACAACATGCTGTGCAGCAACACTGCATGAGCACGGGCTGCGTTTGATGTTTCTGTGAGGGCTCATGGCAGAGTCTGGATCTGAACATCTCCCAAATCAGTGGCTTTCTGAGCTGCTCCCTCAGGTCACATACAGGCTCCTGTGGACAGCTGTGGCATTTCTCAGGCTCGCAGAGCTCCTGCTTCAGGCATAGAGTGAACAGGCCCCTCAGCCACAGCTGGGCTGTCAGCATGAGTAAAGCAGGCCGAGTTTGAGCCTCCAGGGATAAAGAACCTCATACTCACCTGCCCCAAATCTACTCTTTAGGCAGGAATAAAGAAAAAGATGACTTAGCCATTGTGCTGCTATCCTTTTCCTGGGCCATTTTGGTATGAAAAGCTACTTAATTGGTTTCCTCCGCCCTGACTACAGCAATGTAGGTAGCTGCCAAAGAGCCTGCTGAGCAAATAATGATGGCTCCTAGCTCTTCCTTGCTCTGACAACCTCCCGTGTGGAAACAGGGTTGGCTGGCTGCAATAGCAGCAACATTGCTGAGTCAAGACCCCGAAGTAATCCTTACTAAAGGGAATTCTAACATGAGGGTATCTATCCCTCTTTTTCTCCATGCTGAAGCAAAATAAAACTACCCTCAGTCCCTTTTGTACATGTACCTCTTGTGTTTGACTCACTGAGGCAGATGAAGTGACTCTATAGACAAATTTTGGGCTACACAACCAGTTCTCACAATCATTACTGGCCATTTTTCCTTTGAGAGAGCTGCAGCACTGGGGCTGGGCTGTGTGCTATGCTCTCAGTGCTTTTCAGGTCAGATGATACAGGAATATGCACCATTAACTTCCTTCTTCAACAATAAAGTTCCCTATTGTCTCCATATGGGATCAGCCTCCAGAGAGATGTGCAACAGGGGGAGTTGAAATGAGGTGTCTGGCTGAAGTTTGTGTTAAACTGTCCCTGGTGCCCCACTGTCCCAGGGTCTCCAGAGGCAGAGAGGCACCACTCAGTGGAAAGGAGACAGGTTAATTGTTGGAACCCACGACATACCTCTATCTAATTTAGGGGATCTGACACCCAGAAATGGGGGTCCAGGAGTCAAGCTGAGTACCCCGGAGGGCACTGCCTTTGATCTTTGTCCTTGGAGAACTTTGCCAACTCTGAGAGATGAATTACAGGCCACAAAAGTTTAATATAAGCATTAATAGTTAATTTGCACAGGGTGAAATATAGTATATAGAATATTAGATAATATGTACATGGGGGTAAAACATGTACAGGGGGGTTGAGATGGAGTCTAAAGGGTGTGGTCACCTTCTCCTTCTTCTCCTTCACTGTCCACCATATTCTTGGTGACGGGAGCACAGATTCATTGGTAGAATAGAGATAAGACAGGAAATTGCATGTCTAGAACAGGTTAGAATTAATTGGTATAAAGTTATAAATAAAGACACGTACCGTCTGCTGGTTGGATTTGTAACGGGGTATATAAATCACGGGACGCCCATCCAGTGGGCAGAACCAGGGTACTTCGGCTGCTAGGTGGACCTGTGGCTTTTCAGGACACCGCAGCTATAGATAACATTAGAATAAACAACCTCTGCACAGCAGCTTGCGGCCTCTGACTGAGTTTCTGGGCAAATGCGCTGAACCTGGGGCTTCAACAGCCATTTCTCTTAAATGTGCTAAGACCAGGATAAGAGTCGGCACAGTTAATGGCACATTTTGTATTTGTGACCGTGTGAGATATATGGGAGGTAAAAAAGCTCTGTCTGGATTTATATGAACAAGACACCCATTGAAATGCTTCAGCATTTTCAAAAAATCCTGATTAAAAAGTTGGCTTCACTTCTAGCTCCAAGCAGGCAAGGACTGAAAATAAGACATTGCCTCTCTCCTCTCACTCTTCTATTGGGAGAATTTTGCATAAATTAAAATTAATGCATTTTTTCAACTAGGTCAGTGGAATGTAAATGTTCTGTTCCAGGGAGGATTATACATGTAACTCAGTTAAGGGATGCACAGCACAGATCAATCCTGCTGCAGTTATCAAAGCTGAGCTGTTTGGAACAGAAAGCAACCAAAGTTTTTCTACCAAACACTTCATTGCAGTATCTGAAGGCTCATGGGGCTGAGGATGGGTATTTGTCTCACTCCTGGGAAATCTTAAAGTCTTTGACTTTTGTCTAGGTGTCAAATATGTCTTCAAATGTGGTCATGAAGTCTGTGTGATAAAGTGAGACAGCAGAAACAGCTCCATCTCAGTGGTTTTAGCTCCACTGGGAACATGCCTCCCGTGTTTGCAAACCAAGCGGTGCAACGTGAAACTCAGCAGCAAGTTGAACAAAATTGAATTTGTGCTGCCCCAGGAGCTTGTCTGCTCCGGCCATCAGGCCTGCATCTGGTTGCTGACAGCTGTGTGGTGCCCTCAACCACTGCCTACTTAATGTCTTAGGCCCCATATTCAGTCTGGATGCAGATACTGTGCTAGTGAACTAGTGCATCTGAACCCCTGATGAAGCCTGAAAACAAGCAAATAAGAAAGAAAGTAATTTTCTCTCTCTCTCTGGCTTGGATTTTCTCCCGTGCCACAAATCTGCAAGCACACACACACACTCAAATGTATGGCAATGAATGGCCACTCTGACTTCCAGCCGTGCTGGAGAGAGCCTTCAGAGGTAAGCAGGATGTTGCTGCTTTCAGAACTGGACTGGGACTTTTGTTTTCATGGGCTTAGTACTGTATATTCTGGTGTAAGGAAAGATGCTGTGACTGAGACCATAATACAACAGCAACTGAAACAAAAAATCTAAGTCAAAAAATCTTCTCAAAAAAAAAAAGTATTTTTTTTATGATGGATGACACTTCGAATTATGTTAGTTCCCCTCAGAACAATCTAATCTTCTAAAGAAATCATAAGTAAACCTTTCTGAGTTGCAGATGTCCTTTTATGAGGATCAAAACAAAATTGCTATCAATGCAGAATTGTCCCAAACAAACTTGTAAATAGTAGGTGGCGGGAAATGGGACCTTGTTTTTTATAAGGTTCCAGTATATCCTTTCCTTGCCTCTCACTGCATTAAATATTCAGAATGTATCTTCCCATTCCTTCAAATGAAAATGCTCTAGTGATTGTGATTAAAGGTCTCTATAGTCCAGAACCTGACCTCAGATGTCAGCCCTTGTGGGTATTTAAGGAAGTGCACAAGGACAGGGGCAGTCAGTACACAGTGGTCTGTACTGTTCTGGCTTTTGACGATTGGTAATTTCAGGAGTCTCTGAGCTACAGGTTGAAGGTGGATATTTCATCTTAATAATGGTCCTATATGACATGATTTTGTCTAAATCTTTTTTAAACATCTTTGTGCAAGAACAAGTTGCTGTTTTGGCAACAAGTCCCATGGTTTAATGCTTCATGTGGAAAATTCCTTCCTTATGGTTTAGATCTACTGTAGGATAATTCAATTTATTACCCCTAATTCTTGCATTGAAGTAACACAAATTAACCTTGCCCTGCTTACCTTCTCCATGCCATTGGTGATTTTATACACTTACATCAAGTCCCCTCAGGTAGTTTTCTTTCCAAGCTGTAAAGGTCTAATTTAGTCTTTCCTGAAAAATACACTGTTACAAAACTCTGACCATCCTTGCTAGCTGTTCTATATCTTTTCAAAAGTTATTAGATCAGTGCTGTAATACTATTTTCTGTTCTCCTTTATTGTGTTCCCTCATTCAGCAACTCCTACTATCCAATTTGCCTTTTGCCTGCTGCAGGGCAACAAGTGATGTTTTCAGAAACCTCATACCTTAATTTCAGTTACCCAAGATCTTTCCTAAGTGTTGCTATCTAGGGACTGTCACTGCACATGTATAAGTGGAGTTATTTTTTCCCTAAGTGCCTTACTTTGTACTTGTCAATATTGAATTTCATCTGGCACTTCACTGTCAGTTGATACTATAAGCTCCTTCTGCAACAGTCAGCTTTAGCTTTGATTATTGTGAATAATTTTGTATCATCTGCAATCTTTGCCAGTATTCACCTGCTTTGACATGCCACATACCGAGGTGGTGAACAGCACGGATCCCAACATAAGCCCTCGGACACTCCTTTTGTAAATTTACCACCAGTCCAGGGAAAATGTTGCTTTATTCATTCTGTCATTCATACAACTATGTATCACATTACTCACCTTTGCTCCTTGAGATGGTGGTTGGTGTAAGCTCTGCTTTGGTAGCTCAGCAATTTCATATTTGAGCTCTTTTAGCACACTTAGTTGAATGCCATGTTGTCCTCATTGTTTGGCTCAGGTCAACTTATCCAAGAGGATCTGCTTTCCAGAGACTGACTGTGCTTCTCTTTGTCCACAGTTGTTCGACCTCGCCACCAAAGCTTCAGCTCTGGGAACAATGCAGGTGTAATGACTTGTTTATCAGAAATGTCAACCTTTTGCATTTTCCAGCAAAACTAATCCTTAAAAGAAGGGTCCCATACATGTAGGTTAAGCTCTTCGGCTGAGGGTGATTTCTCTACCAGCTCAGTATCCAAGAATTAGCATTCTGCTGAGCATGGGAAGGCAGTGGAGTTTTTTGTATTGTACCAAAGAAGTGGGTTAGGGAGAACTGACTGCTGCTAATCAAAGGTTCACTTATTAGAGTCCATGTGAATAAGTCTGTGTTGACATCTGTATAGTGCACAAAATCTGTGCCCATGTGTTCCCCTGAACTGGGATCTGGAGCAACACACATATTATGTTTATACCTCTTCTTGTAAGTGAGAAGGAGACTTCTAGCAGGACAGCAAGGTGCATTTTCACCCTTCCTTTTCCCATCTATTTTCAGCGCACGCAGCTCTATCGTCTACAGGTCCTTCTCCGACAAGCACGTGCAGAGCTTGGCTTCAGTCAGGCTGGCAAACTGGTGAGTTTCTTCGAGTTTACTTTGTGTCACCCCTCTGTGCTAGAACAAACAGCAGTTACTAAGCTGAGGACTGCCAAAGCTGTGCCAAAGTGTTGCTTGTATCACTCTCTACTGTCCTTGAGTGTAGCTCCACAATATGCTTTCATGAAGAAAATAATAAAAATTCTGATAAGTATTTTAAGTATAAAAACCTCCTCAGATATAAAAGTCTCTCAGATATACATTGCCAAGGTGCAAATCATACTGCAATAGACATTTAAGCTACTCTCAGAAATAGCTACAAATCTTCTCATTCACCATGAGCTACTGATTATAGAATTTTGTGAGTGAAGCACTACTTAAAAGTACCATCCATCTGGATTAATTTCTCTGGTCCCCATGATGGATCAGACCAGGTGCCCCAATATCACTGTCTCTCATGTGAAGCTCTGCTCATGCCTGGCAGTTGCATGCACAGATCTAGCTTGTGCAACAGTGACAGACTTTTTTATGTACCAGATTCTTTGAGGGCAGAAAGAAAAAAAGAAAAATAACAAACTAAATATCAGACTTGAAAAAATTAGGTTTTGGACAATGTATTCTTAATGTTATTTGTCCTAAACGATTAAACACTATTTTTTTCTTTATTAGCATTCTCTGCAAAAGATGGTTGAAAAGATTGTGTTAAGGCCAATAAACATAATTTTTTGTTGTTTTGGTGTTTGTTGTTTTTTTTTTTTTACTTCAGTATATTGCTGTTCTAAGTCCTTCACATTCTGCAGGAGCACATACCAAACCCTGCTGCCTCCCATCAACACCCACTATAGGATCCCAGTGGATGTAAACACTGTTATATCTCAGGAAAACAGAGTGCTAATCTGCTCCAAGTACCCAGCTCTTGTATTTTTAATGGAAAACTCATGATGGAACCTAATTTGGTACCTGTAAAAATCCATGCTCATTTAAAATTTGGCTTCAGTGGTAGTAATGAGTCCAGAACACCCGGAGCAAATACTGAGCTCCAGCTGAGACTGATTCTGATCACCAATACTTTGATTAACATTGGCTTTGTGATTTGCTCCGTTTCCTCACCGCAATATGTTCTGCAGATCCCATTTTCCTCTGACAATCTTCCTGATGCTTTATGCAGGATTGGTCCCGAAGAACTGGACTCCAGCACCTGGAAGGTGCTGAGCACGCTCAGGCACCACTGAACTGAGGGAGCTCTGAGGCTGCTCAGGATTTTGCTCAGGCGTCTTTGAACCTTTTGCTCGGCAAGGAACCCTTGGACACACAGACTCGTTTGTTCGCCCGCGATTGCTTCTCCTTCTCTCCTTAGCAGCAGCACCGTGTGGGGAGAGGAGAGCACCTCCCGACCGCAGCCCGCATCGCCGTGTGAAAGGGGAGGAGGGGAGGAGATTTGTTATAAATAAAAATTAACCCCTGATATTGACTTTTCTGGCCGGAGCAAAGGCTGCTGCTGCCCGGGCCGAGAGCAGCACTGCGATGGAGGCAGGCAGGGAGGTAGGATGGGAGGGAGACAGAGCTCGGCACAGAGCAGGAGCACCGCGCAAACTTGGGGCAGCGCGGCCGGGCCCAGCCGGGCTCCCGCAGCGCCCCCTCGCGGCACCGCCGCCACACGGCCCCGGCTGGGGCTCCCCGGCGCACCCCAGGAAAGGGCACATGGGCGACCTGACCCGGCTGTTCCCTGAAGCAAAGGCACACGGCGGACAGGTGATGGCCACCTACCTGTGTAAACACAGCCTAGGAATCAAATGCATCACGCTGAGAGGCAGAGCTGGCATACCCACTTAGCCTCGAGGTGCTCAGCACATGCATGCACACTTGGAGAGCATCAGGGCAGTGAGGGTGACAGCAGCTGGCACTGCAAAGAAGTGCCTGTTTCTTCAGTCTGTATGATGATCACTACCTTTCCTGTGGAAGTTTCTCCATCTACCCAGCCTGCAGAAAAGCAGGCCCTGAATAGCTCCCTGTGCCCCAGTTGCTCAGCACGTGCAGTGTGCACTTCTGGCACTTGTTTGCATTTCCTGGCACTCACCTCCTATGGACCTTTCTGGGTGTCCCCATGGTGACCCTCAGTAGCAGCTGCAGCCCTTGTCACCTTTGCATATTCCTTTGAAGCATAAGGTCGATTTCAGAGAAGGACACTTCCAAAACTGGGATGGAGGGATGACATCGAACTTGGTACACGCTGGTTCTACTTCCTTGTGCAACTGCTGTCTACCACAAAGGTGGCTGAATTCCCCAAACTATGAATAGTGCTAAAGTTACCAATCAAGACAACTTGTAGTGTAGAGACGATTTAGAGACCTTTAGAGTTTTTTCTAAGTCTTCTGCATGGATAGTTCAGGCCAGCTAGGCTGGATACTGAGTCTTCATCCTAGCATCCCTCCAGTAGGACACTTGGGACTGCAAGAGCTCCCCCATAGCTTCTGTACTGCAGGCCACCAAGAGAGTTTGAAGATCTGGTAAAAGAAGATGGTTGTAGTTCATCGGCTATTTCTGTCATTACAGGTAAGAAAGGATTTTTTTTTTTTTTTTGGTTTGACAATTATGACCCTTGTTATTTCTAACTGTTTATCAACAAAGAGAAACTGAAATAGTAGTTAGTGTTAGCTTTTATTGTCTCTATCAATCCTATGTATGAAATACCTCAAAAAAGTGTGGGTCCAAGGTCAATTTGTGCTGCACAAACACAGTCTGAGCTGGGACTGCTATGCCACAGAAACACAGCTTTTTACAACCTCAGTGGCTCATTGATGGAAGGAGGAGAAAGAGATCAAAGACACCCTTTTATCTCAGACACCTCCTGGCTCACCCTTTAGAGGGGATGGCAAAGGCGCTTCAAGCAAAGCTCATCCTCTCTGAACTTCCCTGTGCTGAGCCAATGCCTGCACACATCTGTGGGTGATGCTCACGCACAAGCCAAACCAAGGCTCTTGCTCTGCTCCACACTCCATGGGGTGATTCACCAGGGCTGGTGGGCAGATGCTGTGTCTGGAATACAAGGGAGGCCATTGGAAGGAGATGTTAGGGATAGAACTACACTCTGTGCATTACTAGATAGATTGCTGCCTGCCTGAAGCCTCATGGTCATCCTGACATGTGGGCCAGCTCAAGGCAGCACTGCCTGGGGTTGCCTGCACCTTGTCCAAGTGCCGAGGGCTGTCCAAGTGCAAGTGCAGCCCCAGCTGGGCTGTGGGACAGGGCCATGCCCCGTGGTAAGGGAATGCAGGTGCAGGAGGGTCAGGGGTGAGTTTCTGGGCTAAGAAGCCCAGCATTGATTTCAGTGCAGAAACACCCATGTGGAGAAGCCTTGTCCTAGAGAGTAGAGCAGGGAACATAGCTGTGAGCCTGGTCAAAATGTGGGCAGGAGGAACACTACCCTTCTGGTCTGGCATGGCTCTTCTGTACTGTAAGCTCAAGATCCAGACTCTTTCCCTGTCCAGAGCCCACTGTGTATTTCTTATTTTGCAGCTTTTAAGAGTAGGTAGTCACCCTTTCATATGTTCATAATAATGTCTGTATTTTTAAAATTCTTTTTGCAGCACTGTTTCTTATCAACAGACGCACCCTGTAGCATTTGGCATGGAGTTCGTCCTGCTCCTGAAATACTTATTTATGCCAGAATTATGTAAAGAAACCTATATTTGGCCCTGTTGCTTTTTCTCAGTGCATACTTGCCATGTGGGGAGGTAGAATTTAAACCTTCAGAAGGACCAAACCAAGGCCATGCTTTTTTTTAAACATTATCTTATTTACCAGAAAGAGAGGCAGAGAAAGGCAGGATGGGCTTTGATCATGCCTAATTATGGAGTGTAATATTGGATACATGGATACAATATTGTCATGGGTGCTTTTTCTTCTGCCCAGAAAAACAAAATTCTCCTTAAAGAAACAGCTGTGTCCAGCCTGCAGCCTGCAGAAGAATGGCATTAGTCACGTGCAGTCCAACACGTAGCACAATTGTAAAGTTCTCTCTATGAGACTGACAGGAGCTATTCACATCGGCCCCCTCCACCATCTGCCTGAATGGCAGGCTGTGGGGCAGCAGCAGCCCCCCCGCGCTGTCTCTGCATGGCCTCAACACTTACTGCCTGCTCAAAGTCTGTCCCCAAGTGCAGAAAATCAGAGACTGAAAGCAAAGAGAGGATGTCACTCAGGTCAAAGCATACTGTCAAGAGAGAAAAAAAAGAGTGTGGGGAAAGAGTCAAAGCTTCATCTGCTGGAGTGCCAGGCTGCTGTTCTCCTGGGAGCAGAGGTGTTAGTTTCAACAAGAAGATGTGGAGGGTGAGAAAAGGGGACAACTGGATAGCACAAGAATGGGGAGAAATCCCATATTCTCTTTCCATGAGCTTAGAGGACTCAGCTCTGGGGCAGGACCAGGCTGTGTGAGAGTCAGTGCCAGGCAGAGGCATCCCTGTTGCTGTCTGCAGTGCCTGTGTGCTGGAGCACAGGAAGGGATGCTAAAGGCCTTTGGCTGCACCCCTATGCAAACACTGCCGAACATCCGTTTCAAATGAACCTGCAGGTCCTGGAATGGACTATCTCCCATCCCAGGCTGGGGCCAGTCTCTAAGCCTGTTTGGGGTCCTGAGCACCATCAGTACCACACCACCTTTCTCCCTCACCCCTCTCCCCTCCACACACTTTGACGGTCTGACTAGATGGAGGGAGATTAATTTTTATCCTATGACCTGATTTCCCTTCTCATTTCCAGACAATGTAATTTTTCCTTATGACAGAAATTCCTGCTATCAGTTCCTGAGGTGCGTGGCTCAGTTACTGCAATCCTTTCCTCTCCCATTGCATTCACCTTTAAGGTCACCCAGTTCTTGCAATACGATGTTAAATTCACTTTTATGCCATCAGTGCATCGTTAACATCTTTCCACTTCAGTCACTGTCAACATGAAATCTAAAATCAGGATCCCCATGGAAAAGCTTTAGTGGTCTTCCTCCACCCCAATACTACTCCTCTCTAGGCCAGTTTCTGGTTTCACCGTGAATCATCATCACCTCCCCTCAGGTTCTTGGCTCTCCTTTTCAAGTGTGAAGGCAAAGCAGAGGCTTAGGAGGCAGCAGGTGAGTGAAAACAGATCACACAACTGAATTATCTTTGCTTTTAATTGCCCATAGTGGACAGTACGAAGAAAAGGAACAATTCACACGTGGCCTATCTGAGATGTTCCAGCTAACTGTCTAATGTTCAAAACAGTTGAAGCTCCATTTTTTCTTTGCTTCGAAGTGCACATCTATTAGGCTCAACATGGAGTTACAGGACTGTGACCCAAATGGGGAAAAATAGTTTAAAAAATGTATAAAACAATGGAAATTTATTTTTCACCTCGCCTCATCTTTCCTCCCCTCAGCAAAACCTCTGTGGAGTTTCTAAAGAAAATATTTTGATGGCTGTTAAGAAGCCATATTTTTCAAATAAAAATCTGATAGATTTTGTGGGTTTCTCTTTGTGATTAAGAGATTGCCTAGTTTTGACACCCATGGGGAAGAGATGAGGATAATGGTGCTTGTCATTCAGATGTGTACCTCAGACAAGCAGATACAGCCACTAAGAGCTGATTTCAGTCCAGGCCTTCCCAGAAAGTACTACGTGATTTTCACAGTTCTTATCCTGACAGTGGGGTGAACCCTGCTGTAATATCTGTTGCTCAGGTTAGGATGGACAAAAACCTTCCTTTCAGTGAAGGAAAAAGAGTTTTGAGAAGTCAAAACAGTGACTTCTGTATCATCTCTGTGCTGCTCAGTTGTTCACTGAGCTGCCTTTTGTTTTACCAGCATGATTTAGATATTCCTGCTATTTGAAATGCTTGTGGCACTTATGGGGGAGGGATCCCTGCCCCAGTTGATGCTGTGCATTTTGGTTAGTGGGTGTGCTCACATGGTCCAGGATAACCTAATGCTGGAATACCTTTGCTGAATGAGCCCCTCAGCCTGGAAATAAATTTTGTGAAATTTTAGTGTAGAAATGACTAGAGATAGACATCGCTTACAATTAGTGACACTTCAAAAAAAACTTTGCAGGTATTTTTGTGCAAGAAAATCTTTCCTCTCTTCTTAATTTAGTCTCAAAGGAAATACTTCATTTTAGGAGAGACCTGGCTGCAGTTTTCAAGTGAATGGATCTATTCTTGTGCTTTACTTAAAAAAAGGAGTTAGAAAACTTTACATACCAAAAATTCCCAAGAAGACAGCTGTCAGGAGGTGACATGTCGGATATGAAGTAGCTCTCCAGCTGGTCTCTGTCTGCATGCTGGGAATGCATGTGGAGACATTTTTTCAATTGCTGTACTAGTTTGACATGTTCACAGTGGAAAATGATGTATCATTCTTGAGCCTTTGCTTGGTGGACACTTCAAAGTGCATTGGATCCTCGTAGAGGAGTGCCCTATTGTTAATTGTTCCTTTCACATGTACATTGGGATGAACATGGCAAGAGCAGCGAGGAACAAAAGGGCTCCTGTGGCCTCTTAGAGAAAACCTTGTGCAGCTCAACCTGAGTCTGACCTTGAAAGGGTGGGTTGCTTTGGTTTTTAAATCCCGCTTGCTGGTTCACTCTCCTCTGGCACCCCACTGTTACCAGCTGCAGGGGAATGGGATGCCGGAGCAGCGAGCATAGCAAGGCATGGGGAGCTCCTCCACCCCTGCCATGTGTGCCCAAGGAGCCACATCTTGCACGGGCATCCTTCTGGCAGAAGATGGGCATGGCTGTAGTGTAGCAACTTGGAAAGGGCTTCTGCAGTGACTGTGTTGGAGGTGTGTGGGTCTGTTATGCCCCAGTATGCAGGCAAGTCACATCCACCCTCCTCAATCTAACTGACCCACTAGCCTTCAGTCCCAGAGCACAGCCTAGGGTTCTGGAGCCCCCATGACTGGGTCTAGGTCTCATAATACATGGCACGAGTTTCCCAGGCCTCTGAGGACATAGTTCATTAACATCCTGAGATAATCTTTGACTCCCAGGCACCTGTCACATGTCTCTCTATCTCTCCCTTTTTCCACCTTGGGAAACCAACTACCTCTAGTGGGAGCCTGCACCATGAAATGTGGTGTCCCAGGCTGGGTCTGAAAGCTCAAACACATGAGGCAGTTTATTCCTGCAAAGAGAGACATGACCCCTTGGTGTGCATCTCTTTCAATGAGCTAGACAAAACCTCTCCCTGTAGCCTCAGAAGTGTCTGTGCAGGCCACACAGACACCAGGGGGACAGAGGCATACCTGCCAGTAGCAAATCAGGCACTGTGTTACAGCCCACCATGGTGCCAACAGCTCTGCAGCACATTCTGTTGCAGGACTTCCTGACCCCAGGGTCTCCCTAGACCTGAAACACCTTAGCCTGGGCACCACCACATGTGGCTCAGGCCAGATTGAGAGAAAAGGTGTGAACAGGGATGAGTGCACCCGTACAGTACTTGAAAGCTCAAGCACATGAGCTTCAAGTACTGTACTTGAGTGCACCAGTACAGGGATCTTGAAGAGTCATCCCTGAGGCCTCTGCCCAGACTTTCGTAAAATGGCACAGTCTGGATCTTGGCTTCCTCTGATGAAAATCGGATAAATAGAAATAAAGTAAAGTAACAGTCACTAAAATACTTGTAAAATGTGGCTGTTTTCATCCCTCAGTGTTCAGACCTTTGATGCCTCATGTCAGTAAGGTAAATTTTACTTGCAAAATGTCTTGGACTTCAGTCCCTGCTTTCCTCAGCACACATCTGTGTTTGATTCAGAGTGGGCAGCATCTCCCTATGATGGGTGCAGAGGTCCTGTGCCCCTATCCAGTCTTCCCATCCCCAGGGTACTGGGGCCTGGAGAGCAGGAGCAAAGCTTCTTCAGCTGTGGGAGGCAGAAGGTGCTGGCTGGCATACAGGCTGCTGCCAGCTCTGTGTCATCGGTGCACACCAAGGGCAGCTCTTCTGCTCTCCTCTTCCTCCAGCTCTAGGTTTTACTGTGCTTTTAAGTAATTGTCACCCCTTAGGGACAAGCCTTCGAGAAGGCAGAAGGCTCGCATAACTCTGGATCAGTAAAGGAAGCAGCTCAATTAGCATTTCACACGCCTTTTCTTCCCTCTCTTCTTACCTTCCCTGCAGCGGGCATGCTTTCCCCTTAAAGGATTGTCCTGTTTCTGCTCCTTGCCAGCGTTGGCAGGGTGACAGTAGTCGAGTGTGCAAACTTGTGCTATTGTCCCCAGGCCAGGGGGAGTCATGGAGACCCACTAATATGACACAGGAAAATGTTTGCTGATGGCAATTCTATGGGCTTTGTCTAACTCTTTCTCCATCATGACGACTCGATTTAAGTCTCTAACTGTTTGACTACAGATGCAAGAGTACTATCCAACTCCATCCTTTTGTTCGGGTAGTTTGAATGGGTAATTCAGCTTTTGTGTAACTCAATTGAGGGGGCAAACATAAAGACAAGATTCTTGAGCGCTCAAGCTCCCTTTCCATGGATATCTGCACATCTCTTTAGAGATTTGTTCCTTTCCTACCTTTTTCTGACATCATCCTCCCCTTAAAAAAAAATGCTCTGATGGGGAACGGTTAAAAGTAGGCTAGTCCAGTCCCCCGTATTATATTGTCCTGTGCCAATGAAGCATGTTTAGTATCAGCCCCCAGACAGCTTTGGAGAATGCAGAGAAAAGGGTGTCTAAACTTTCCTAACTCATCTTCAGCATTTTTGCTTCGGATTGTGTAATTTTTAAATGAAAGGTTTCCATCGGGGTGAAGGGGATAGGGAGAATGGTAGAAATCATGGGGAAATGATTGTATTTATTAGCTGTCTTTCTGCGGCTGTCCCCATGGAGACAATTTGTGATGGCAAAGAATGCAAGGAGGGGAGGCTGATGCCTGATTGGGATGCTTTGTATTTGGCAAAGTGGCTTCTGATTGGCCTGGGAGAGCCCCGAACTCGCTGGAGTCGATATTCATTCAGCTTGCTCAAGTGCTCGCTAAACTGCATCCAAACACTGGTGGGCCCTGGCTGCCTGCGCCGAGGTTGGCGGTGTGTAACCTACCTAACGAGATTAGCGGGGAAGGGGCTCTCCTCTGCAGCGACGCAGCCGCCAGCACCGGTGAGAAAAGCTGCCGCGCGCCGGGTGAGTGTCCGTGCTTGCTTACAGGGCGGCCACCCCGGCTGCCGTCCACCTAAGTGCTCTCTAACAAGATTAGGCGCTGAGCTGGCTGGCACCGGTGTGTGCTGGGGCAGCAGTGCGGGGCGGTGGGCTGCGGGCACGCGTCCGCTCCGACGGGAGTTTCCCTGCATGGAAGCGAGCTGACGAACGACTTGTTTGCGCGGCTGAGAAGTTTGACATGTCCCCCTACCCTCCCTCCACTTGCTTAGCGCTATTTGAACCAAAGCTTCTTGCTCAAAAATCTGCCCGTCATGTTTCGCAGGTTTGCCAAAGCTTGTCTGAAGAAGGATTATAAACTTTTCATGGGAAACTCTGCACAGTGCATTCATTGAGATGGCATCAGACAGCGAGGTAAAAACTCTACTGAACTTCGTTAACCTGGCTTCGAGCGACATCAAAGCGGCTCTGGATAAATCAGCTCCTTGTCGCCGGTCAGTTGACCACAGAAAATACTTGCAGAAGCAGCTCAAGCGGTTTTCTCAGAAGTACTCACGGATCCCACGATGTCACTCCAGCAAAACCCCTGAGTGCGGCTGGCGCAGGGGGGCAGAGGACCGGGCCCGCGGCCCCCAGCCTGAGGCACCTGACCTCAGCCCCCTCGGCGGGGCTGCCGCCGAGAAGGTGATGCAGACAGCCGAGGCAGAGGAGAACCTCACCGGGGAACGGGTTTTGCAGGAACAAAAACCCGAGGCTGCCCGACCGGACCAGGTGCCCATGAGGAAGCGCCAGCTCCCCGCCTCCTTCTGGGAAGAGCCACGGCCGGCCCAGAGCCTGACGGGCAGGGCCTTTCCTGCCAGCCCTGAGGGGCTCCAAGCCCCCAGAGACCCTCCTCTCTATGAAGGGAAGAGAAGCAAAAGGAGCACGGACGCTGCTGGCCAGGAGAGCCCCCCTGACCCTGCGCCACATGCCGGGGAGAAGGACCCTGCCGGGCCCCTCTCAGGCCGGGTGGGTGCTTGGACCTGCTGCCCCTTCCCCTGCCCCGGCCCAGGCGTGTACCAGCCCCCGGGCGCGCTGCCCCCGTCGCCTTTCCCGGGGCTGGGGCTGTGGAGGAAGAGTGCGGCCGCGCTGCCGGCGGAGGTGCCGCACTTCTGCAAGGAGGCCGATGGCCCGGGACAGAAACTGTACAGGCCCATGGTTCTGAAACCCATCCCCACCAAGCCCGCCATCCCCCCACCCATCTTCAATGTTTTCGGCTATCTTTAGCAGGGCGGGTGTCGGAGTCATGCCGAACACGACAGCTCCTGAGGGCGATTTGAAAGGCCCGGTCAGCTTCCGGGCATGAGCTGCTGGCAGCGCGGAGCGGCAGGGGAAGGAGGCCGGCGCTCACACCCTCTGCCCTGTGGGCGGGCTGGAGGGAATTAGTAACTGCTGGGAAGGTACTTGGGCTGCACTCTCCTCTCAGTACACGGGGGTAAATCGGGAATAAACCTTGCGAAGCCGG
Organism: Dicrurus megarhynchus; assembly: GCA_013399195.1. Classification (NCBI taxonomy): domain Eukaryota; kingdom Metazoa; phylum Chordata; class Aves; order Passeriformes; family Dicruridae; genus Dicrurus; species Dicrurus megarhynchus. The sequence continues at coordinate 1,935,960 of VXAD01009833.1, read as the reverse complement.
TGGCATGGAGCATGAGGCATACCAGGTCTCTCATCGAGGGGCATTGTCTGAGCCGCGGCGGGCGGGGCTGCGGGCCATTCATAGCCGCGCTTGTAACACCTAGGAGACCTTCTCCACGTGGGAACATCTTTCTGGGGCTGCCCTGCGGCAGCAGCAGTGAAATGGAATGAATTAAATGCATTCAAAGGGGTTTTGTACTTAAAAGTAATTCCAGAGAAGTCAAGATATTCAGGTCATTTCGTTTTGCATGCAAGAGACTGGAAGGATGGTGTTTGAGATAAAAACCACTTGTGATTGATTTAAGCTCTTGTTGTATGTAAATACTGAGAGAATTAAAAGAAAAAAATAAGGAAAGAAAGGAGGTAATTTTATTTTGGTGATTCTGCAAATGCAGTCTGTTTAGTGTTTTCCCACTGGGTAGACACAGGTTTGATTTGCATCTGGTGGGGAGATACGAGGGCTGAAATCTCTGCCTATTCAGATTGATATAAATCACAAGTAATTCTTCTGGGGCTAGGATATTAGCTAGTGCTAAGCTGGTGCAAATGGAAGTGGGATGAATTTTCACATTAGGAATTGCTCTGCATCAACAGAATAAATGAAGAATTGTATTAGTTTAATACAAAACCATTAGGTGTGATGGAAGAAAAAAAGTAAAGAATAGACTGCCTTGATTCCTGTCTGAGAGACATCTTTTATTTTGGCTGATTTTAAGATGTTATCACAAGACCTGTCTGTTTTGCCTAGTATTTTCCTATTTTTTTAACAAATTGGCATTGGAAAATTTAATAGGAAGTATTTTTAAGTTAGGTTTCTCTTAAACCCCTGGAGAAAGCAGTACTAAGACACAGAATATGAGATGTGAGAGGTTTAATATTGCAGGTGTATGTATCTGTTTGGCTATACTGGAGTAAATCACTGAAGTCAAGAGAAGTATATTTTGGGAGGAAAAACGGCCAGAGAATGGACACCCATGATCTCCCAGGGCCTGAACCTGCTGTTGCTGAAGCTAATGGCAACTTCTCCCAGCATTCAATAAAAAGTGGCCTTGATTGGTTTTGTCTCTGACTAGCATAGCTCTCTATGACTCCTGATACCACTTCAAGGGAAAACCAGAAAACACTTCATTTGAGCGCATTGCAGTCATTAAAAAGGTTATCATCTGAAGCAATTGTAGAGTATAATTTTGTATCTTCTGATGGCCTTGGTATTATATAACCAGGTTGCACCTTTTATTAGGATATGGACTACTACTAGGATTAGCTCATTTGGTTAGAGCCTGGTGCTAATAATGCCAAGGTTGTGCATTTGATCCCTGTACGGGCCATTCACCTAAGACTTGGACTTGATCCTTGTGGGTCCCTTCCAACTTAGAATATTCTGTGGTTCTACTTCCAGGCTACAAGTGGTTCACTCTTTCTCCAAACCTCACACATCCCACCACTGTTCACTTTTATGGAAATAGTGTCTGTAAGGTGTTAGTAGTGCAAGTCAGAAGTAGAAGTGGAGATGGCTTTCATTGCTTTCGCCCTGCTATGGCACTTAATGTATGTATCAAGCCAGTACAGACCATACCTATAGGACAGAGAGCTGGAAATGTCTTTGGTAGCACATACCTGCAACTATGTGCAAGGTGTGAGGTGCTAAAGAGCTAATCTAGGGGTTAAAGATGTCAGGTTAGCTCTTGATCCAGAAGTGAAGATAGGAACATACTTAGAGGCCTTTCCCTTTTTTGGAAAAAATCCACGAGGAAACTCTGTCCCTCTCCAACAGGAGAGTAACAGAAACCAGAGCCATTGAAGTTAAATGGAGGCGAACAAGGGCTTTTAATTTACAGACCTGTAGGCAAGGAATTTTTTTTACATGGAAACGGGGGACTTTTCTCACATCAGTAGCTGTGTCACTGCTGTAATCCAGATGCAGCCAGATGCTGAACTCGGTCTCAGTACTATCAATGCAGAGCAGCCTCCTTGGTATTGGTCTGGATTTCAATCTGGGTGGCTAGACCACATCTTGGAATGAACTAGTGGTATTGCAGTGGTTGCTGTGCTCAAGTGTTCCTCCTTGAGTTCAAAAGGGAAATTTCAAAGTGCTGTGTATCACACCAGAATAAGGATCTCTATAAAAATTAAAATACTTGGCAAAGTGGATAGCCTCTGTATAAATTTTATTTCTGAAGAAATCCAGAGAAAGAAGAGAATTAAAACCACGTTTCTATCTTTTGAATATTAAATTCCTAGTTTTCTTTTTTCCTTCTTTTAAAGTCTTTCTTATTTGAATGTATATTGCTGCACATTTTCCATGTAGTAGAATAGTGTGTTTTAAAGTTATGGTGAAGGATTGAAACAGACCATTCTAAATGACCTCTGACTCAAATATTTATGCTCCTACTCTCAGATTTAAACTAATGTTACTTTTTCAAAATCCTTTGTGACATGGAAGCTCCCCCTCCCCAGCCTAAGGCAGGCAGTGGCCCTTGCTGGGGCTTTGAACTGGAGCAGCAGTGAAGTAAAACACAAATGAACAGAAGACAATTGTTAAGTATATTCAAAATCCCTGAATGGGGATCTGTGAGACTTTCCAAAAGGTTTGCAAATAATAGCAACTCTGTTTCCTCTCTAGCAATACTTACTGTTCTCTCATCCCTGAGATTAACATCAGAATTATTAATTGTTCAAGCTTGGATTGATTCAGAATTTTCCTGGATATTTTTGTGTTTGGCTGGTTGATGGTTGATGTTGCTATTCGGGACAGCTGATAGTCCTTCAGAATCTACTTGTTTATTCATACTTTGTTTGAAAGATGGAAACATAACATTTGAGAGCTGCTATTTACTAGAACAATGCAGATTTAAACTTTTAAAAACACAACAGCTTTTATAAATAATGGGAAGGGAGAGGTAAATGAAAAAACTTTCATACAAAATGAAATTTAAAAAAAATCAAAAAAGTGCACAAGAACATCAGGTGAATTGCACACGTTGCAGTAAAAAAAGTTACAGTAACCTGGTCATGAGATATTCCTAGAACATTTCACATAAAGTCATTGTCTCTGAAGCAGTCTATCTATCACACTCAGTGAAACAAGCCACTTCACCTTGCACTAGAATTACTGATATGCATAAAAAGCCTGGCTTGCCTGGGTTTTGGAGTATTTTTCTTTTTACAGTAACTTCTAGATAGATGCATTAAAGGCACATTGAATTCGTGCAGATTCAGTATTGTGCACAAAATAGTATGTCAGTGACTGGAGTGGAGAGGTAGTAGGCTCCATTTCAGTGCAAATAAACGTAAACTGAGTGTGTGAAGGTTTGCTTTAAAGATCAAGCAGAAAGGACTTAGTAACATTGTAATTACCAGATTCCCCTTCTAACAGGTACACTCCTCTCACCTCAGTTTCTGTGCACAGCATGCACTTATCTTTCCCACAGTTGTGTTATGTTCCCATCAGACCAGTGCTCTCTGGCTCAGTGACTCCTGCTCAGGACAGATGGTTGACAGCAACCAGGACATGGGTCTCCCAATAGAAATGAAGGTCTCTTGGTTGAAAGAAGAAATGGGCTTTCCATGTTTGTCCCATTCAAACCCAGTTTCAGCTTCTCCAAGGACATAAGAAGAAATTGCTACTTGCTAGACTTTTGTGGACACAAGAATGTTGGCTCAGGGGAAATTCCCAGTTTGGGATAGCTTATGAAATCCCACTTCTGGAATTATACGTGTAGTTGGTGATTGTGAACCCTTCTACTTGCCAGGGCTGCCACTGCACACCAAACACTGAAGTGGTCTCCACCAAGCTATGTCTGTATCCATCACCCTCTATAACTTTGCTTTGTTATACTTCTTTGATTTCAAGGACTTCTGATTTACATCAATATAAGACCCAGACCTTTGGTGTTCAGCCCCAGAAAGTGAGAGATGCGTGAGCTCCACAGTGATTTTCAATCTCTCCAAGTACTGCTTACCAATACAGTGCCTTCACTAGCAGAGCTGATACAGCCATTTCTTGCTCCCCATCCTTTTCTCTCCATCCAGTGTTTTTCTAACCTGAACCAATTCCCTGTTCGCACTGCAGGAGACAAGGGAGTAGATCTTAAACTGGCAGTAAAGGAAGTTACTGGATGAAACTTCAACAGTGGAGGAATCTCACCTGACTTTCCAAAGCTTTACAAGAAGATCAGTGTTCAGTGTGAATTGAAACACTGGGTTTTTTCAATATTTGCATTTCTAAAGGGGACAGCAGTGGACAAAGTAAGCAGTCCTGTAACCAGTCCTATTTCTGCTCACATCCTGTCCCACAAGTGATGAACACATTTCACACAAAGTCATCACAGTCTGTGTGCCCAGATTGTATTACTTGTATTTTTGCAACACACTTTAGTCCTGTGTTAAGGTATAAAACTCCACACAAATAAAACTCAGTGCAATGTATTTTCCCTACTTACATTTCTATCATATTCCATGGATGGTATGCAGACCAACAAACAAAACTGGATCTTTAAGGTCTTTGGAGGGGACTCCAAGCAGACCATGGTGCACAGTTCCTCTGTCTACCAAGGTAAGGAGTGTGCTTCTAGCATAAGATCTGCAAAGATGTAGTTCCAAATTTAGTTTCTTCCATACTTTCTTAGGTGCCTAGTGAGGAATAAAGCACTCATCAAAGCAGTTCAGCAAGTCACACCTGTCAAGTGAGCTGTAGTCACTGCCAATAACTGTTCGTGGGCTCCTTGGCCTCCCCAGCTGTGAGGGAATGTGACTTGTTAAAAACTTCAATAAAAGAATTTCACGGACAATTATAGTGGTTCAGCAGATAGATGGTGACTTGTTAAGCTGCCATAAATCAGTTGTGGATCTGAGCTGTAAATAGGTGACCTAATTTTCAAAGAAACAGAGATAATAACTTTCATCAAAGGAAGCTAATAGATACTTTAAACTTCCAAAGTCAGAAAATTCAGGGCTAAATTCTGATATTTATATTCTGCCTCAGTAATATCTGATACTGAATATGATCCCCCTGGTTTAAGTGGAACGACACCTGGTGCAAGCAACTTGGCATTGTTAGGCACATGAGTAAGGATTTGGAAACCTAAGTCTGGGTATTCATTTTCATAAATTTTAAAGTTTGGCTTCCATAATTTTGAAATAATTTCTCTTACTTTCAATCATGGTATTGTTATAGCCACAGAGGTCCAAGGAGGTCGGAGAGGCTGGGTTTTGTAGAGATAAGATCTTCTGGGGGAGGAAAAGAATAAGTTGGTTCAGCAGTGTTGCCTCTCTCCTTCACTTCACTCTCTGTTCCTGCTCCTTTAGGGCTTTCTTCTGTTCTGACACCAGCTTCATAAAAGCATAAACCTACTGTTTACAGTGCAGCTACTTCTAATTTACACCAAAAAAAAAAAAGAGCTCAGGGTTGCTTTCAAGTCCCCAGTCTAGGAAATTCTCTCAAGCAGAATTTCACTTACTTCCTATTGCAAATACAATACAGAAAGAACTGCATTCACTATATGCAAATAATTCTTCCATCCTCCTTAAATAAACCTTTTCTTGACTTTTAAAGAATTCAGCGTTTCTGGACTTTAGTCTATTAAAGAGTTCTGAGATTTGAATGTTCAGAAATCAAGTACTCAATAAGAAAGGTACAAAAAAAGAAGTAAAAGTGTTAGCAAGGTGGTATCAAAATATCAGGGAATTAGCAACCAACACACTTAGAAGAAATCCAAACAATAGAACAGAAACTAAAATAAAATTCTCAGTCAGTGACGGTAATGTGACTGCTTTCCCAAATATATTAATTCTTGACAAGTTCTGAATTGTGACCACAGCAAGGATGCTAAGCTCCACCACAGCTTCAGGATGTTCCTCACTGATACTTGCTTCAGCACTACCCATTTGTCAGTGTTGGCTTTCATTTCTTCTTCTTTGCAGACTTAAGGTCTGAGGTGAATTGTATGTTTTCTCCTGAAAAACCTAACAACACTCTCCTATGCTAGCTGTCTGCTCCATTTTCTTCTCACTCATGCTTCAAAAGCACATTTCTCTTAGATTAGTCATGGGAGGGTGCTCGACCAAGCCAGCAGCAATTCCTGCCTGGTGTGCACCTGTGCCACGGTGGTGACGCCGGGTGCCATGCCGGGAAGCTGCTGCGTACCCAGTGTGCTTGGGGTCACTGTGAGTAATCGTGCTGTAAGTACCGGATCAGTCTGTCTGGCAGAGGCAGCGTGTCAAGGAGTTTAATGCGGTTCCTTCCAACCAGGCTCCGTACCTTGATGCGGCAAAGATGGGAAAGAGGTCGTGGAGGTTCTGAAAGACAGGTGGGTCAGAAACATGAGCAGAAGAGGTTTTAACCTGAGGGACTTGAGCTCAGCTTGAGCAGGACAGTGTCAGGAAAATGGGACAAGGAAGAATGAAAAAAGGGTTTTTTTTCTGTAATGAAGGGATAATGTGTCTGGGATTGGTGGCAAATCATCTATTCTGAGGCATGACATGGGGAAGGAAGTGGGGCTGGAAGATGGGGTGCTGTACCCATCTCAGCCATAGCAATGGGCTTTCTGGGAGGATTTAAACAAGCCACTTCAAAGTATTGAGCCTTCCCACTGAAAATAAATGCAATAGGTACCAAATTTAGCTTGGCGGCAGAACACTGATTCTGATAATATCTATGAAAGAATTTTTCCTGAGGGAAAGGATATTAGTAGCGTGCAATATTAATAAAGGCTTTAAAGGCCACTGGTGCCTGCTAGGCTGCTGTGGAGATGGCTGCGCTGCCCGCCTGTCCTGATCTGACTGCCCCCCCAGGTACATCCAAATGGGCCTTTCTGCACTTCAGTGTTCATTCCCAGTGGGTCAGATCTATGGCTGGTGTGCATTTCACACCACAGAGCTAGTGACACCCCAGAAATTTCTGACCCTCATACCTGGTCAGTCACAGCAGGGAAATCCTTTCAAGTTTATGGGATGAATACTAAGAGGAGATGGTGACTGAGGTTTTGAATCCAACAGTGGGACTATTTGTGCCAGATTCTCTTCTGGGAGACCATACCTGCTTTTTCTTTGATGACAGCCCAGTCCTCATAGCTGTCAATATGCTCCTTGAGCCGGGAACAGAGCTGCACGTTACCCACATAATCCAGAAGAACATCGATGATTGGCCCAGCCCAGCGACTTATCTCTGGAGTAGACACCATTTCACAAAACTTCAAGGAAAAACAGGTTGACTACCATCAGTGGGACATAAATGCACTTGTGGAAACAGCAACAATTGCAATAGCCCTGACAGCTTTGATGGTACTTCCCTTCTACCAGCTGTGAGGGCAATCACCAGTTTCCCTTCAGAAAACTTCAACTAAAGCCTATTTTTTTCCAGCTGAGGTAGAATCCCCTCTTTGCAATCACAGGATGACACAAATCCCTGGTGAAGTCCTAGCTCTGGAGCATGGAATAATGTTGAATTGTTTACAAATCCTAAGATCCTACTGTTAGCGTAGAAACACATAACCACGGACAGGTTATATGCCAGGTGCTTTTTATTCGAGGCGCCGGGGGAGAGGGGTACAAACCCAAATCAACCCCTGCTCATCGATTTCTAATGCCCACATTATATACCCTTCTCATTACATCAGTGTATATTAATCATTTACCCAGGCATGATTGTCATAAAAGGAAAAAAAAAAACCACGACAGTTCTCGTGTCCGAGGATCACACGAACAGAATTTATTAATTAGGAAAAATTAAAAAGGGTACAGAGTGGGAAGGACAAAAAAATAAAAAAATAAATCCCAGGTCCCGCAGATAAGAGACCCTAAAATGCCGGCTTGGCTGAACCCAACACAGAAAACCTGAACGTGTTAGGGAGGATCGTGGCTAATCCACAAATCCAAGAAAAATTAATTATAAGAGTCTCTATTAAAAGATATTTAAGGCCACCACCTAACACGGGCTCCACCAGGCTATTCCGAGGCAAAGAGCACATGGCTCCTGGGGTAGGGTCTTTTATAAGGTATTATCCCCGCCCAGGAACCCCTACTCTCGGCTCCTGTTCGGCTCCTAGAGTTCACTATGATCGGGCAATGAGGTCCCCTTTCCCGACCGATGGCTCGTTGTTTTGTCTAGGGATGGTTTTTTTCGGCGGGAAGGTCCTCATTAAAATTCATGTAACCATGGAGCCCAGTTACGAGAAGGGTGGAGTGGCTGGAAAGTTGTAGTTCGAAGCTACCTTAAGAGATCTTAGAAATCCCCCTTAAAATGCAAAACTAATGATTAAACACATTCAAGAGCATTAAAAAATCCAACAAATCCACAGGGGTGACACTGAGAACAAGAGTACAATAACCTGGAGGGTATAAAACTGAACATTTTGGGATTTTAAATATCTTTTGAAGGACACAACTTATGTATGGCTTGAATCCTGTAAAAACTGGTTCAAAACCACTAAACATTATAGACAGTAGGCTTTTAGAGATAACTTTCAAAAAGTATAGCTTTCAACATCACAATTAAAATAGATCCTCTTAATTATCCACTTGAACTAATTAACTCCTTGGAACAATCAAAATGTGCAAAAACCAATAAAACAAAACTTCATATATAACAATGATTCTCAAGACCTCCTAAATAATCATCTTATTCATTATTGTTTCCACTCAAGCATAAGTTTCAGCCCCCTTTTCCCCGGTGCAGCTACACAATTAACTCATCTATCCTAATCTTCTACACAAGTTTAGATTTGCCCCTTACCATCTCAGGCAGGTACACAGGTTCAGGCTTGCCTGAACAGAATGTCCACCTTGCTCTCAGGGCCTACTTTAGCTACTATAATTTAGAAACATTTTAACCCTATGCTATCACTACTTCCCCAGAAATGCAATGGCAGAGGAACTTTGCCCCAAGCCAGTCAGGGGCTGCTGAAAGGTCCATGCAGTCTAGGGCCCTGTGACCTAGCATGCTGCGTCCTTTCCATTCTTGGGAGGGGCTCTGTGGGGCAAAAAGGAATCTTAGGGAAAGAGGGAGGTTCAGAAGAGCGCAGCACCTTCTGCTTCTTGTGAACCTGCTAGTATCTGCAGCTTTAGGGGACCAAACACCTTACTAGAATCAAGTCTGGAGAAATCTCTGCACAGATGAATCCCAGGCCATTTTACTCACTCATGCGAGAACTATCCTGGACCTTATAGAGGGGCACCTTCCATACTCAGTCCTGGGTCATGCAAATTTTTTATTGTCCCCAGTGCAAGCTGCAGAGTACCCAGATCCATTGCATGGAGGGCTGCTTGGAGGTACTGAAGAATAGACTTAAGGACCTGACTTTATGCAGTCTCATTTTAAAAAAATCTGCCCACTTTAATCTAAATATATATATAATACCAGTCAGTTTCATCTGTCTCTCTTAGGGTTCTGCATATGATGAAGATATCCGTGGATGTAATCTGCATGCAAGCAGTCAGGAAGTTTAACAGGAATTAAATCATGCTGTGTGGGTAAGAACTCGGGCACATGGCTGAACCCTATTGAATGATGGTGGCTGAAGCACCATCCATCAACTTAGTCACTCACACTGCAAACACCCTCCAAGCCCACACCAAACATGAAAGAAATGCACCAGCTTAAAGCTCTCTCAGTTTAAGCTCCTGTAATTAGATCAAATTTGATTATACATGCAGGAGTCCTAACTCAAAATCATTAAACTCTTGTGTGGATACTCCTATTCAGAAGTAAAATTATATTAGTTCACCTAGTAAAGAATAGAGCTGCAGAAAATAAGGTTATTTTGTTCAAGGTGAGAGCATTCACAGAGGTGTTTACTACTCTTCTGACTCTTTATTTTTCACTGAACATCACCATGTAATGTTTCCCAGGACAACTAGAGACAGTAATGCCAGAAGGATCGCAGTGGACAACCCACAGTTTCCTACCTGGGCTGCTTATAGGAAGTTCAGTTTTGTCTATCTGTCTGTCACTTTCCAGTGCGTGTGTCACTGCCCCGCAGTTACCCGTGGGATGCACAGACTGGGCATCTGCACTACCACCTCCTCCCAGTAACTGCTTTATTAGAGTTGAAATGAAGACACGTTTAGGGCAATGAAACACTGGATCTTACTTGCTCTCTTCTTGTCTCCACCAGAGACCTTGCCTGTCTTATTCTCTCTTCCTTGTTCACAAGCTCAACTTACAAAAACATCTTCTGGAATAAACACGTTTCAAAACATATTGCAGGGAAATAAGCACAGCAAAATAAAAATAGTGCAAATCTTCAACACCAGGCAGTGGGATTGACTCGGGGACAAGGTAGCTCTAAGCCTGCGTTCTCAGCAGAAACCCGAATGCCCTCTCGTGGCAGTATGGTACTGCTGTCCCCACCTTCCCAGAATCAACAGCAGTTCTGGAAACGTGGAGGGAGTCAGCAATCATTTTTCTGTGTTCACTTTCTCCAGGACACATTAATTTAGTAGCATCAGTGATGATTTATATTTGTGCATTTTCCAAATCCAGTTACAGTGGTTCATAGTCTTTATAAAGACTTTATTCAGATTTACTATCCTTACGTAATCTTACACAAGAAGATAGAAAGTGAACATCCTTTGTGTGGAGAAGGCTGTAGTTTCATAAGATCCTCTGTATTTCAGAATACAAACCATATCATAACTACATATCATGAAGCTACCACAAAAGCCTCACTTTTATTAGCCAAAATCCTAGCAGTAAAAGCAAATTAAAAACAATATTAGAGGGAAGGAATTACTTTTTTTGCTGTGTGCATCTGTCCTCACTGCTTTCTCTCTGGGCACAGATAAAATTTTACACAGCTTTTGCTATCTCTGCCTCATGTAATGTGACCTTTGAGGCAATGACCCTTTAAAAGTGACCTAATATATTCTTAGGCAATAGTTTCAGGTGAGATCCAGAAGGAACTGGTTTTGAGTGGATAGGATACCATAGAGGGCTACAGACAAACCCTCTCTACTTGTCTTGGAATTCCATCTGTCTGTTCACTCTATGAGCTACCATATCGCAGATCAAGAACTAGAGATGATATATTTTATAAATTTTTCTTTGACAAAAAATACGGTATCCTGGAGGAATTTTGTTGTGACAAAGACTCTTGAGGGTAAAGCCATGTTTAGGATAAGAGATTATTGTGATGGACTCTTAAAATTCTCTCTATAAGATTTTATTTTTGGGGTTTTTTTTCCCCAGGTATGTTACTGGAGAGTAGTCTTTTGGAAGACGGGACTGATAAAAAGGTCAAGATTTCCTAGGATCTTTTAATGTTTTCCTTTATTCTTTCCACCACCAAAAGACATATATTGGTAATCACACCTTTGGGATTCTTCTGAATCCCTCAAAGCTACACTTAAACTAGATAGAAGCTGATTTATTTCTTCCCCAACTCTCTCGAGATAGAAAGACTGCCATGCTGAGATTTTGTTTTTGTGGAGCATGTTGAAAGACAGCAGATTTTGAGTGGAGCATTAGGTTTTGAGATACATTGGAAGGAGAGAACATACAGAAATCGGAAAAAACATATAATCTGAGATTCTCCAAAGTCCTTTAAGGGATTGAGAGTCCAATTCCAGCCCAATGGAAGCTGAGCCCAGCTGCATTTTAGAAAGGACTGCAAAGATACAAGTATAAAACATAGGTATCTAAAACCTATAAGTGGCTTTGAAAATATGGAATCATGGACCTAAATCTCCTAATCTCTTGTGAATACTTCAAATATAATTCAGTCCTATAGCTAATGTAATAATTTATGCTCTCTCTCCATGACTGCTTATCCAGTAGACTCAGAAATTTCAGTTGTTTACATTCACTAGTTTACCCTCATAGAGTGAAGCACTAGACTGTTTTAGTGTAACCAGTGGCTTACATTCTGTATCAGACAAAACAAATCCTACAGGGCAAGTTAAAAAAGAAGGTTTCTACCACCCATATGCTATCATCCATATGTTTGTCAGGAAAATATGCCTCACTCCTGGCACCTCGGGTCCAGAGGAAAAGAGCATTGTAGAACTGTCAGTGAGTCTATCAAGATGGCTACAATTCACTGTAAATTCAAGCTGTGGCCACAGTGGCTGTTGCCTACCTTCCTGCTGTCATTGGATGCAAACTTGGAATGTTTGCAGACTCATATTGAGCCTTTTTTCTGTAACTAAAGTAGGGATAGTGCCATTTTCAGGTGGAAGAAAAAATACACTAGTTGTCAAAATCCACTGGTAGGAGATGTCCTCAGAAGTCCTGTAGGTAGACTAGGCAGTGCTTACCTGTACTACAGTTGGCTCCCTGGTCATCTGAGGATCATTAAGTCTTTCCCGCCTGTAATTTAATGCTGGGTGTGGGCCATTTCCGTACTGACACTCAAAACAGGAACCTGCGTCACAGCCCAGATCCAGGAGATACTTCAGCACGGAAAGGTACTTCATTGAAAACATGATGGTAGCTGGAAATGTGGTGGGATGACTTGATATGTAGGCATCAATGTTTGCTCCATGGTCAAGAAGCAGTTTCATGGTCTTCAGGCAGCCATGGCGGATGGAGATGAGTAATGGGTTAATGAGGTCAACATTGGGGTTGGCTCCGGCTTGCAGTAGCAGCTCTGTGGCGTAGATATTGTTGTTAAAAACAGCAAAATAGAGTGGGGTGGTGCGTCTGTCCTCGTAAAGGCAGGACCTTTCGTCAGAGAGGGCAGTGTTGACCTCGTAGCCAGCCTCTATCAGCTCTTCCAAGATGTCGTCATTGTTGCGTTCGGCCGCTAAGTGCAGGGGGCTGATGCCACTGCGCTTGACACGGGTGCGGCTGGTCACAGGGATCAGCATGGAGACAATCCTGCCAGGAGAAGACTCAGTGAGCAGCAGTGAGCTCTAGGGGATCTACAACCCTACAGCAAATCATAGCTCTGTGATTATACCCATATGGCAGAGCCCACTAAGTCGGGCACAGGAACAACTCAGAGGAACCAGAGCTCAAACCTCAAACCTGTCAGCAACTCCCTGTGCACCTACCTAGCCAAAAATGTGAGTTGTGTGACCTTCCCCCTTCACAGAGGAACACTTTTTTTTGAGATTATCACTCAGTTTCTATGATGTAATGGCAGCTACAGGGGCAGTTACAATGGAAGAGACAACATGCTGGCACTCACCCACCCTGTTGTAGCTTCTCTTAAGTTCCACAGCCCAAATGGCAGACAACCAGCCAGGAACTACCAGATATTCTGCACCTTCATCATCATGCTGTGGGTAGGACTGAAGGAAAAGGTGCACAACCTCCAACCTGAGGTGCCAGCAGAGAGAATGTATCTCCCCACCTTCACAGGCTTTGCTTTACTGCTCAGCAGAGAAGGGTGCCAACACAAAGGCTGGCAGGTCCTGCGGGTCACAGCCACAGTAATAGGCTTGAGACCAGTCGGGGGTGAAACCCCATCTCTACAGGACTGAGCTAGAATAAACTACAGGTTTGGTTCCCAGGCCTTCCTTATTAGATTTTACAATTCAGTTATTACCCTGCATTGATCCCTGTCCTGGAGGCCTTCACTGTGTGGCTTTTTGGCTGTGGCAAATCCATGGAGCTATCAGTGTCCGTCCCAGATCATGGGGACAATTAGTAAAAGGGAGAAAAAGAAGTAAAAATATTTTCCAGGCTGGTTTCCATGTTTCAGCTGAGGGAGAAAAAATGTACAGACAAGTCCTAAACCCCAGTAAATGAGGGATTGCTCTTGGAAAGTGTGATGTGGCCTTAAACACAACAACATAAATTGAGCTGCTCTAATTTGTAAAATGAATTTCAAATATATGATGCACAGGAGCCCTGCAGTCGCAAATCCATGATCATTTTTATGCCTGCATAGGTCTCTTTGGAGCTGCATGGCCAATCCCATGGGTTAAACCTTGATTTCCTGCTCATAAAGTTGGGTGATTCAGCCAAGGCCCTAGGTTGATGCTGTAGATATAGACGAATCACTTTAAAGCTACTTTCAGAAACAGCCTAGGGACCATCCAACCTGAGTCTGCCTGCTGTCTCAAGAGTTGCCCACACTCTCTGTGTAATGACTGTGTAGAGAGGGATGTCTTAAATAGGAACTTGTGTGAGCCAGGAAGCCAAGCACACCCTCTCCTCCTCTTTTCCTCCCATGCAGACTACTCTACCTAGCAGTCAACAGCTCTGGTGACACACAAACATGCAGAGCTCAGTTTCCTACCATGTGGTGTGTCTCCTTTAAAATGCTGTGTATCTTCAGCTTGACTGCAATGGCTGGTCCCAATACTGGGCCCTCAGACATATATTTACATAATGAACTAGCCAGTAAGACCTTTGTCTGTGATGATCTTGTGATCTGTGAAAGACTGAGCCTCCAACACTCCCAGGAGCTGAAATGAGGGTTGAAGATGCACAGCACTTCACAGGATTATGTTCCTATTTACATGATGGACTGTTGATGTCTCCAAGTTACTTCTACATCTCATTTTTAAACAAAAAGGCTTTTTAAATTATGTAAATATCTTGGGAAATTAAGCACTTTTTTTTTTCTCCAAGCAGTCACACTAATTTTCCAGCACTGTGACACTTGCCAGGGAGCAGGAGGTTTGGGTGCTGGTGAGCTGGCAACTTCCCACCCTCAGCAAATGTTCTGTAAGAGCCTAATAACAAAAAGGGCACAGAGCACTGTGAGGACACTACGCCAAGTACCAGCATTAGTCATCCCATGATCAAATGTTTTGAAGATTTAAGGGTCTGTTTTGTTCTTTCCCTCCAGCATATGTGCTTCAGCCAGCTTTTCACATCTGAGTTAAAGAGGTACTGCATCGTTTCTGTCTGCAAGGGGAACCTGAACCTCACTGCAGGGGTGCCCCACTGAGACTCTGCAGCCAAATGCTGCAGTGTCCTAGAGCTCAGTACAGTCCCTGTACCCCACATTTTTTTTTGTATGACAAGCAGGAAGCATCAAGTTTTTATCAGTTTAATTGTGTAGCTTGGACCTGTGTCTCTTTCTCACCCTCCAAAGTGGGTCAGTTCAGTAATATGGTGCCTTTGGAGCCTTTCCTGTTTCTCTAGAGGGAGAATGCAACTCAAGTGAAGGCAGCCAAGGCCAGACAAGTCAGACCACATCCCATGTGTGCCACAGGGATGAGCTTCATGTACAGTTTTTAAATAGTGCCAAGATTCCCCTTATCCCTGACACCTGCTTCTGTGTTTTCTATTTGTTAGAGGTTATATGGAGGACGAGGCAGAGCATCCTTAGTGTGAGCCTGCCAAGAGTTTACTGACTTGTATTTACTTAATAAATCTGCCCATGCTTCACAAAGTCTTCCCTTCTTAACATCTCAGTTCTAAGGGAGAAAGAGTTAAATGACTGCTTGCGATTGTACTACAGCTTATGAGATGACCCTTATGAATTTCAGGTCAGTATTGACAAGGTGTCATTTAAAACAAACAAACACCAAGCAACAAGAGTTGACAGTTGAGCCCTGGGACCACATTCTTGGCTTTTTGATGGTAGGGAGCCTTCGTGCTCTGGCAAAAAGTTGAAGTGTGGAATTCCTGCAGAGTGACGTACTAAATCTGCAAGAATACAGAGGTCACCGTGCAGGGTGTTATTTTACTGAATACCAAAGGAATTAAGAATGATCAGCCAAATGGGCTAAAGTTTTGTCATTTAGATAAATATTTATAAGAGAATATCTTTTTCTTTTGTCTTTCTTTTCTACTTAGTTTGCAGCAGTTGTGCACAAAATTTGTGCTCAGTCTTTTACAAGTGAAGGAATGCAGAGTTTGAACTAAATTCTGGTGTCATTTGTGCTGCTGGCTGTTGGGAATAATAGATATGAGCCCTGAATCAGGCCCTTGCTTTCATAACCCAAGAGTGAACTCAGGTTGTGGAGTTTCCATGTAAATTTCTTTTCAGAGCGGAGTGTGGGACTACTGAGGGGAGGGAAAGATTCAGAGAGCTAGCCCGTATTCTATATACAAACTGGATTCAGATCAGCTTACTGTACTTTCAGATAAACTTTTTAGAAAGTGAACAACTGGAGGTGAGTTCTGTTTCTCACACAAGAAAGTGACTTTTTAACTCAAACCGTGGAGAAAATTTTGAATCATACTTATGTTAGTGCAAGGTATTCATGTACATGATGTAAGTGTATAAAGCTGTTACGTAAGTTGACACTGAGCTGCCCTCTAGAATACACAGCTTGCACAAGGAACCAGGCCTACTCCAACTACAGAAAATTAATATCCTCAGGTCTATCAAAGTGATTTGAGAAGCTTAATTGGCATTCCCAAGCAAATCTAAATGCTAGAATGAAAAACAGTATGGGAAGGTGTAGTGATGTAAAAAACTTTTATTCCTCAGAAATATGTAGGAATCCACTTGTGCAGTTCTCTGCAAAGATAGCTGTACTGTCCAGAAACAGTCACTACAGTTGGACAGACACTCTCATTTGCCTATTGTAGAAGTATTTTGATAGAAACTGTGATAGTCAGAAGAGTCCCCTACCGTCACCAAAGGGGTCTGTTACTGCAATGAAAAATTAGCTGTGGGTCACTCACTCTTCCAGCAGTGAGGGGCTAAAAGCAGGAACTAAAACTTGCTCTAGGATCAGAAGTAAGTGCTGTGGAGTTCAGGCTCAGAAGCATGCTGCAATGTCCCAGGTTACTACTTACATGACAGTGCAACATCCCATCCCCAGACATCATCTTCTAAATTGATATTCTTTATCACGGACTATAGTTTGTTGCTTTCCTAGAAAAACCTCTATTTCAGAGGACTGCTAATTCTACCCGATTCCTGCTTATTTTTTCCACTATTTACTTTTCTTCCTGTTTAAAAAATATGCTCAGCTCTATCCTAAACACATTTAATTTCAGGAAGAAAGCAGTGGGTCTTTTTATGCATTTGTCTGTTACAATTAAGAGTTTTTTAACCACTCACTAATAAAATATATTTTCTAGACCATGTCCTTCTTTTTTGAAGCCTTTCAATTTCCTGAAAGGAAGGATAACAGAACTGGACACCATATTCTAGAAACGGTCTCACAAATGCCCTAGAGATTCACTTAACCACTTCCTGCTGTCAGCAACGAAATTATTGTTATTAAAACCTGAACACACCAGAGACTAATCCAGCATCTTCTGCTTGTGCAGAAGAATCACAATGGGCCCATGTAGGAAAATGATTGCAAACTATGCTGCAAAAGCTATTAAGGACTAACACTCCCCACCAATACTTTTTCTATTATATTTCAAGAATGTTTTAAGAACTTCAGTTTAATCCACTTCCACAATACATGATGTTATTTAGCTGTAATATGGGATGTCTTGGTAAAATTAAAGGAATTTTTCACCCCACATTCCTGCTCACCCCATCTCATCCCAACCTCCAAACATTCTTCAGTGTATAGTTTCTAGCCTGAGCTCTGCAAGCAGAAAGCCCACTTCTCAGCTGGTATCTGCCTTGCTCACAATGGTCCGAATTAGATCTGGGACTTTATAGTCTCCTTTTTTTAAGGACTTTGGATTCTTGTCTAAAAGATGGAACCAGGAAACTAACTAAAACTTACTCGCAAATCCCCTTTTTGGCTGCTATGTGAAGAGGTAACAGGCCGTCCTTATTGGCTTTGTTAGCATCTGCTCCTTGGGACAAAAGAAACTCCACAATATGTATGTGTCCATTTTTACAGGCTTCATAAAGAGCAGAGGCGTTATCACTGGCTTGTGTATTTATATCAGCACCTAGGAAGGAAGAAAACCTTTTAGCACCAAAAGGTTAAAATTAGATGGGAGGAACACACTTTGAATGAACACTTATATTTCCATGACAGTGGAGCTAGGAAATGTGAATACAGTCATATCAGAGGTGGTACCATCATGTCAGTTATACACCTTTATATCATAGATTTACATTGGCTTATAATGTGATGGGAATTTTATGAGGGACAGTTTATCACGGGTGGCAACCATTAAGTCCCGATCATGAATTCAGGCTCCATTCAGCTGTAGCTCAAAGGTAAAAAAAATTTTAAATGGGCTGTTCTTTATAGGGCATGGCCTTCCCTTCAAACACAGTAATTTCATTAATATTTATGTGTTTACACTATGTATTTATACTATTCCTGAGCAGGAGTTTGGACTAGATTATCTCAATAGGTGCTCTCCAAAATTCTATGGATGTCTATTTATGCTATATATTTATTTATGTTTATAATTTATACTCTATATATTCACACTTTAAGTACAGTTATAGTATTTATACTCCTTTTTAATTTTAGCATGTATCCAGGGTAAAATAATACTCTATAAAATGACATCTGCTTGGTGCTGATCAACAATTCTAAACAGGTTTTATTTGGGTGTGCCTTAATCAATGAATATTGCATTTCAAAACTCAGCACCTGAGACCATATCTCTTTGCTTCATGAGGGCTGGAATTAGGCTTCAAATGGTAAGTTTTACTACAAAAAAGATAAAATAAACTACTAGATTATTTAGGAATTTTTTTCTTGAGCTCTAATGTGTGCTTGGCTTAATAAATAACATGCAAGTGGAAACCAAGACAATACTTTTTTGCCATTAACAATTTAGAATCTAGATTTTTCTGTTGTAAATATTTAAGGCCCTTAAGCCTGGGTTTTGACTGTCATATACTGTACCATGGTGTTCTCAGGAAGGCTGCTCCATGTGTATCCTAAATGGGAATGACAGTTCACTGGAGCTGTGCTTCTAAACTCCAGTAAAGAAACCAATCAGTCTTCTGTTTGATCATGAAAACTCCCTGCCAATGAGAACATCTCCCTGAGCTCTCACCCTAAGCTGAAACATCTGTGTTGTGTTTGGCCTTTTGAAGATGTTGTAGCTGGAAACATCAGAAGAATTACAGTGGCAAAACATAACACAGGACTACGTTCCTAATGAGAAAGAAACCCTTTTTATGATGAAAATTGCTCATCATAAACAATGAATGATATCATTCTTGGGGTTCTCAGAAGAGCTTTTCAGGGCTTGATACAATTGGACAGTTTTATTGGATTTTTTTCTTTTGTATTTTTCTCAAAATTGAACTTTAGGAAATCTTAATATCTATCTCATTTGAAACACAAATCACACTCTGGCTTAGTTTCTTAAGTCATAGGCAGCATGATGGACTAGCTGGTCGTACAAAACTCTTGACAAGACTAGCTGGGCAGCAGAGCACATTTTTTGTTTCCCAACTCTCACATCTTTCTTAATCATACTAATTTTTTCAAAAGTTTTTCTTATCTTTATCACTGGTAAGCTCTTGTTTGCAAGTGCAGGACCCAGATCTTACCTACATTGAAGATATTAGTCCACTGTGAAAATATAATGTGCCTCAGAATAGTAGTGATATTGTGCTTATTGTAAAGCTGTTTTACATGAGTGGAGCAGTAAAAGATAGGTTTAGTGTAAATTAGATTCAAATTCACTCTGTTTATATGTTTTACACATGGGGAGACTAAGTCTGCTTCTATTTGATATAAGCCCATCGACTCTACAGTAGTACTTCGTCTGTTTTCAGAGGATACATTACGAGGAGGACAGCTAACCTTGTCCATCACTGCGCATGTTCATGACCAGATGGAGTTGGCTAAAGTTCAACTTCTGCCATCTATTACCACCTACAGCTGTCTTTTATGACTGAATGGATTTTAGGCTACATGTGTGCAGCAATATGGGTTTAGAAAGCTGTTAGGAAATGCAGTCAGACAGCACTGCTTTACTTCCCAAAGCAGGTGACCATGAATGAATGCTGAAGAAGCACATGTGTCTAGACCATGTACTTCATGCTCTGTGGAAGGCCCTACCCAGTTCCACCATCAGGAGCAACAGAGTTTTAGTGCCTCTGCAGGCTAGGCCTGGCCTCCAGAGACAGAAAAACTGTCAGGGAGAATTACTGGGAAACTCTGAATTATTAAGAATTAAATGAATGCCATACTCACCACATCTTGCAAGGTATCTCAAAGCTTCCAATTGCCCACTCTCAGCTGCCACAAATAAAGAAGTGATTCCGTAGGCATTTGCTGACTCAATCTTGGCACCCCCTTTCACAAGGATATCAATAATCTCCAGGTCATTTCGGGAGACAGCCTCATGGAGAGCAGTCCAGCCTCGATTGCAACGATGGTTGGTATCTGCATTGTACTGCACCAGGAGTCTTGCAGCTTCTGCATTCTTGCGCTCACAAGCTGTTTTGGAAAAAAGGGAAGAGATCAGGACAGGCTTTTGAAAATACTCTGGGTGTTGTGTATCCATTTCACATAGCCCAAAGCAATCTAATACAAGTAGGCCATAGTGAGACCAAAGATCCATTTAGGTGTATGTGAGGGCCAAGGCTGCTGCCAAGTGACACTGTCTGAGGCTCAGAAAGGATGTGGCAGTGAAGACATTCTTCAACTGGGACCTGGCAAAGTGTCCTGTACAAGTCTGGTACTGGGGGGAATGTGGCCCAGCACATTTGTACCAACAGGAAACCACAGTGAGGTGATAAGGTGCAGGAAATAATTTATGAAGAACAAAAGTGTTACAGAAAGCATGTGACCTGAACACTTTCTTTCCAAATTCTGTGCAAACTGACTCTTTATCTTGCCATGCACTGCAGATAAAGCTCCATATAGACAAGAAAATAAAAAAAGCTCAACCAACAGTTGTGTGAGTCAGTAACACTTTCTCAGCCTCTTTATAGTTCAGGACCATCCTGAGCTAAAGATACTTTCTTAATAATTTTATTGATTTTTATTCTACCAATTCATCCCATAGCTTTTTGAATCCCAAATCATGAGGTTTCCCACCTTAATGGTGGGAGTCCAACCTGAAGGTACATAGGATGAGTAGCTACATTGAAAAACCCCAATTAGCATTTGTTGTACAATGTACAGAAGAGAGGCCAGCACATTTCATAGCAATTAGTTTTTTCTTTGAAATAATAGTGTCTTTTTCTCACAGAGGTCACCCTTTGGTTTTGATTCTTCCTTTGCAATAGCTCCATGGTGTTCTCCCCCTGGAGAACAGGTGTCACTCATATATACTGAAAGCAACTATGTAATTAGACCTTTCTGTAATTATCTATCCATAGCTCTGCAGAGTTTAATTTGCTTACATATGAGGGTTGACTATTTTATGACTTTTTTTTAACTCTTTTTTTGTTGTTGAGGATAGACTAGAAGATACTGCATCAGGGCTAGCCCGTTCTTACTAACAGTTCTTCTCTGGCTAAAGGGTGTTTTCATATCATTGTTGTTGTCATTATTATTACTATGAGCACTACTACTACTGTGTGTTTAATGCACAGCTGAACAACTTTTCCCACGTCAACTAAAAGCCAGAATTTTAAAACAAAAGCATTTTAAAAGCAGCTCTAATGCTAGGCATCCAAATCTGGTGGCAAGATTGCTGTTTTAACCAGTATTATGTGGTTTTAATGTTTTAGAGTGCTAAAAACTGTTATGGCAGGAGCAAAGGGGGTTGGACATGAAGGTGTGAGAGATCATCTTCTCTGAATGTTTGTGATATCATGGATGTATTGCTAGTCTGCTAGAAGAAGAAAGTGTTCTCTCCAACCAGCAGCAAAGTAATATGCCTGTGTTAAATACTTTATCTACCTCACTAAATTGTTTATAATTTTATGACTCTCCCATAGCACACAGCCTGGCCTGACCCCCACAGTATATGAATCACTGGCATGTCTACAGTTACTGGACTTGCACATCTAACAGCTGCTTAGGTCCTACTGTTCAGCAAAGCATACGTAGTCCTTCACTGCCCAGCTTTCTGTAGGTTTGGGACATTGTGCAGACAATGGACAATGCTTAGGGCCCCACTGAGTATCTCACCCCTCACCCTCAGCACCCCATCACAGCCTGCACCCTGCAGGACAGCCTGTGTTCCTGTCTGTGTTGCAGATGAGAAGAAAGGCCATGGCATGGCAGGTCAGACATAGGAGATAGAGGACTACTACAGGGAAGTAGAAAACAGAAGTTAATCACTGACTTTCAGCCCCTCATCACAAGTGATCCTGCAGTTCTGCCTTGGTGGTGCCAGAAGAGCTAGGCATCCCTGGAAAAGCAGCTACTGACCTTTGTAGAGTGGCGTTTCTCTGGCCTTGTTGGAGATGTCGGGCTCAGCCCCAGCCTGCAGCAGGGTGAGCAGGCAGTCCAGGTTGCCCCGGCTGGTGGCCAGGTAGAGAGCTGTCTCCTCATTGAGGGTGCGCTGGTCGATGGTGCCGGGGTACGCTGTGAAGGAATGGTGAGCCCAGAGTCATTGTGGCATGTAATGCACAAGTATCTGCAGCACCATCACCCCTCTAAATCCTTGAGGGCTGAAGTAAGTTTTTATTGTTTATTTCTTTTCCTTTTCCATAAGCAATGTAAGTTAGGAATATACTATCATGTTACTATAACTCAGATTGAGTATCTAAATCTGTCTTCAGTTTAGATTAAAATGTTCAGCTTTGGCCACTAGTGATGCAGAAAGTTGTTGAGCAACTGCCCTTCAGCAGCAGTTTGAAAACAAACGACAGTAATTAACCACCTTCAAGCACCAGCAAAGAGATGCTGGGTTGGATCTCCCCCCGGGGAAAAGTGGGGTTATTCCTGTCAGCTGCAGCAGCCGAGCAGCTCACAAAAGTAGAGAGCTCAGCCTCAAGGCCTTAGCATGAGAAAGCCAGGGCTTGGCAGGATCTATCCCATATCACTTTCTCCCAAATATCCTAACTTTTAGAGGCTTCAGTCTGGAAACCTACTTTCCAAGAGAAGGTGAAATTAATATACAGGCAGGGAGGTTGGAAAGAAGCTTCATACACAGCCCCAGGCCAGGATTGAAATACTGCTAATTCGGCCTTTTAGTTTATTAATTTTCTTCTTTTCCCTTTTGTAATCAGTTAGTTTTAGCTTCACTGACCTTTTTGCAACAGGCTCAGGCAGCCCACTTGGCCATAGTATGCAGCTTCATGGAGGGGTATCCAGCCATCCTTATTAGGTACAGAAAGGTTTTTTCCTGATTTCATCATGTTGCATACTGCTTTTTCATCTCCATTCTTGATTGCTGCCACTACAGGGTCAATTTCTCTTTAAAACAAGATTAAAACTTGGTTATTGCTTCCTTCATTACTGAGAAGCTTTCTGCAGTGACATCACTGTTTTATTTGACCAAAATAGTGAACCCATGCAGTCTGTATAGCAAATATTTGTACTGTGAGACACCCTAGGGCCTGCAAAGGCAAAATTTGTCTTCTCTAATTTTGTCATTGTCAGCAGATCAGAAGAATCACTGTCTGGAGGGACTGATCTCCCTCCTCAGACTGTAAGGAAAGTGTAGGTGTAACTAATGTCTGACATAAACACTTATATTTTAGACATTGGGAGTTGTGGAAGACTGGCTCCAACACTGCTCTTTACACTGCAGAGTGTCCATGACTGTGATAATTTCATCACCTCGCCGTCCCATGTTGCATGTGCTTCCATATGAGATCTTTTAAACAAGATCAACTTTGGGGAAATTACCCCTGTTCATCCTTGAAGAAATTTTTAGATTTGATTTGCAGGTGGCTTTAACAGAAATTATCAATAAATATTACTCTTATATTTTGAAGATACCTCATATTTCCTCTCACAATCCTGTTTTCAGAATTTAGCCAGTCCACTTATGAAGAAAGGAGAGCTCTGGTTAGAGCATGTGAACACTGGGGTGTTGGTCTTGGCTTTCCTTTCTTCATCCAGGGAGGACTGAAAAAAAACCACCTACCCAGATCCCTCTGCCAAGCATGCATGCTGCACACTCCAGGCAGCAACCCACTTCTCCGAGCTCTCTGAGTGTTTGCAGAGCAGGGCTGACCTGGGCACACCAATCCTACTGCAGAGCAACAGCGGCAGTTCCCGTGAGTCTCCCCACACAGCGGGAGTCCCAACACGGCCTGACAGTCACTGTGCCCCGGGTCAGCAGGACCTGAACAGGAGCTGCCACCCTCCTTGCACCCGTTCTGAGGCTGCCGGTAGCATGGCAGAGGTAGGGAGCTGGGGAGCTCGTACCCGGCAGCCAAGGCAGGCAGGACCCTTGCCCGTGGTGGGCAGCAGCTCTGTGCATGTTGGTGGGCTGTGCCTTCCAGCGTTGGCATCTGCTTGGGCTCCAGCTGAGCTGTGCGGGGATAGGGCAGCCACAGCTTTGTTATTGTGATGCACTAAAGATTCAGCACAGCCAACACTGCAGAGGAAGAAGCACTTTACCAATTCTAAGGGGGACTTGCAAAAAATGAACGTGGGCTATAGTTTCAGAGACAGAAAACAAGAAGTTGCAGAAAACACTGGAGCCTTTGTGGTTTGAACTAGCTCTACAGAGAAAAGCTTGCGGTCCTGAAGCCAGAGAGATGCAGGGGAGAGGTGCATGTCTCAGACTATTAGCACTGCCAGGGCAGGAATTCAGCATGTGATGGAGGTCATGCAGGCCAGTGACGATGGGAACAACCAGAAACTCCAGTTATGACAGGAAGAAAGTCTAAAATACCACAACAGAGTGAGATCAGAGACAGAAAAATATGGGCAGGTCAGCACAGGAGTCCTCACAAAGCAGTATACTGGTGCAATCTCTGCTCTTAGTGGGAGTTACAGGAGCAGCACTGAACTCCATTGCCTTGTAGGGGTTGGACAGACCAACAGTCTGGAACTCACACAGGCCTCACTAATTTCAGTTTGCCCAAAGGTACACAGTCTATTCCATAAACACTGATATTAGCAGTAAAAGAAGTCACCAAGCTGCTTTTCAGGATCTGGAGTGGAACAGGTGATCTCAACACTTGTGCCAGGGCATGGGAAAAGACACCATTTCCCAGGTGAAGTAGTACTTGGTGCCACTTGCTCCTTCTCTATAGCTGGAAGCAGTGATTTCAAGACAGCAGGGTCACAAAAATAGCAACACTGGAATGAGAAGAGATATGGGACAGAAGGCCAGGCATTTTGCCTGAGAAGATAACAGCTAGAACAGGCAGCTGCTGTCCTGGCCACAGCCCTCCCAGGAGGAATCGACTGACGTTGTGATAGCTGCTGGCCAGATGTCCCAGGGATGCTGCTGTACCTCCATACTGCTTAGAGTACCCTGGGGACTAAACCTAAGATTCCTGATTGTGTACATACAATAGATTTTTATACAGGTGTTCGAAACCCAGCAAAAGTTGAAGTCTGCTGACAGCAACTATTGGCATTTTTGGCTGGGAGGGGAGGTGGAGGTGGGGGATCTTCATCTTTCAACACCTCTGGCACAAGGCTGCTGAAACCATCTGTTGTTCTGTGCAAAGATTCATGTTACACATGTAGGGCTGTGACCTCAGGATTTGGGCACATGGTATAATTACTGGTGCTTAATGAATTGCCGCATGCCAGGTGGGCCATGGCAGGAGTCTGCGCATGGGGCTGGCTCATAGCAAATGCAAGATAAATCACATTATCTGAGACCTCAGGGAAAGCAGGAGGGTACCTTGGATCTGTGCTAGGGTTAAAAATGTGTGAAAAATCAGTTACTATTCTGCTTAAGCCCTCAGATGTTGAATGAAGCAAACTTCTGTCGGGTTCCTTGACCTTAAATGATTCCTGAGTAAGATGAGGGGGTTTGCTGGACCAGGCTGCAGATGCTTTAGCCAAGAAAATTCCAGATCAGAACAGAAAGTTAAATGAATCTCCATGTGAAATCCTTGTTTTCTGCCTGGCTTATAGTTGGCTGTTATAAAAACTCACCACATTCTGCTGCCTGGATTTCATCAGATATAGAAAATACAAGTATTAAAACTATGGAGGAAGTCTGAAGATATGATAAAATCTTAACCTTATAGGCAACTCAAAAGAATTACTGCATTTCAAAGACCAGTAGGCAAGATAATAAATACCCCTTGCAGATGAGATGTATGGTGAGGTCAATTCTGAGTGCTGAAGAAGAGGTTCAATGGAGCACAGAAAGGTTCAATAAGCTCCTTCTTTTCCTGGCAGCCTGGAGAGATGCAGGCAGGATGAAGGAACAGCACTTCCCCAAGTGAAGTCAAATACCATCTCTGCCTAGCTCTGAGGCTAGGGCTATAAAACAGTCATGCCATCGTGCTCTCCTAGGACTTCCCAGCTATGTTTTTGCTCTACCTGGCAGCAGAGGTGGGCTAGCTTATCAGCTTTCTTGTAGACTGAACTATATTGAGCTACCTAGTGGAGAAGAACAGCCTGCCCTCAAGTCTTCTGCTGCACCCAGAGCATCAGAGAGGCACGCAAGGAGTGCAGAGCACTTAAGTGAGAGGACATGATTTCAGCGTGGCCAAGGGAAGCTGGCAGGTGACAGGGATAAGGCAGGCTTCATGCTGTAGCAGGAGGAGGTTTTCACAATGTCAGGGAGTGCAATGCCAGTGGAGGGCCAGGAACAGAGCCTGGATCAGCCAGGATGCAGGGGGAAGTGGGGGAGATTGTAAAGCTGGGTGAGCAGTGAAAGGAAGAAGAGTGGTGGAAGGGAAGTCACTGCACCTGTGCTTCCAGGGAGGGACTTGTAAGATGCATTAAACAAGATTTGAACTGCGTAGATAGAATAGGTGGGAAATTTCTTTTCTGCTGGCTGTTACGCTTTCCTCTTGTCATCCGATAGCTAAGGGCAGGTGCATGTATCTATTCTGCCCTGCACAGAGGTGTAATAAACACGTCATGGTCCAGACATTTCCACTACACACAGGCACTGGGACAGAGCTTGAGCCACTGTCTGCTTTTCTCATCCATGACTGTGTTCAACTAAGCTTGTTTGCAGCCTCTGCCAACAGCAAAACATGGCCAGGAGGACCAGTCAGTCAAGCCAGTTTCCTCCTTGGACAAGTAAGCCCTCCTCAGTGTGGCTGGACAGCACAGGTATGGCTGGGAACAGGCATGGCATCTCGGGAGCATTTATAAAATACTTTGAAGGACTGGACTTCCTCACCTTGTTTGTATACTGTGATACATTTTTCCCCCTACTTTTTCCCGTTGCTGAGCCCTGAACTTAATACCAATGAAGTTACTATCAGCACCTGCCTCCCTCATCTATCCTGATGATAAATGAGCCAGCCTATATAAATTAACCACAGTGCAGTCGTCCCTTCCCTGTTGTCCTTGTCACCTCAGAGCTTCTGACTGACCCAGAGTCCCCAGGACATGAGCACTGGGGGGATGGACAGAGATGAAGAGGGAGAAGAGAACAAGGGAGATTTGAGGTGTGTCACCTGCAAGAGCATGGGCATGGTCTGGGGCAGCGGGGAGGTTGGAAGGAAGAACGGGAGTGCAGCGAGGGTGAGGTGCAGGTGTCAGTGAGACCTCCTCCAGATGAACACCACCATTTCCCCCCACCAGGCACCATCACCACCCAGAAGAGATGTCTCAGGGAGAGAGTGGGTAGCGAGGCTTGTTTTGACCACAGGGGAAAGTAGGAGAGGGAGAGGGAGAGACTTACACGGACTGGGATGTGCTGCTGTCGTACCTTCGCCTGACCCCCCAGGCTGCCCCCGAGCTGGATGGCTGAGCATGGCCTGTCTGCTGGGCCGCCAATCTGGAGTGGCGATGACAAGAATGAAATAAGGAGAAATACTCCGAATAGGAGAAACAGGTCATGCTGAGGCAGAAACAGAGACACACATCCACAGAGACGGAGCGAGAAAGCCTGCCGGTCAGGGCTTTGAATAAAAGCAGATGGCCACGGCTTGCTCTGCACTGGATTCAGCTGCTCACTCGGCTCGAGTTTATTTTTGGCCCTCTGAGGAAGCGTCAGGGGATTCAAATGACCATATAAGACAACAGTGTGGTTAACCCTACCACCACCACCACACAGGAAGCAAGCACAAAGCGAGGTGAGGTGACATTCATCACCTCCAAAGTGCCATGCAAGTGGGTCAGGGTGGGGGCAGAGGAGGACCCAGAGCCACTGGATGTCTGCTCCATTTCCAGCTCGGCTCTCCCAGGTGGCAGAAGAGTTCAGGAATGCTACAGATTTGGTGCTACAAGCTCCAAGGTTTTCCCTCTGGTGAGAGGTCGAACACTGCTGGGCTGAGGCAGAACGGGTTAATGCACAGAACTGCTAATGCTACTTTTTGCCAAAATGGCAGGTGTTGAAGGACCTCCAACAAGGTCGGGACCAAATGGCCAGGGAAGGCCTTACTCTCCCCTGCATCGGGTCTCTACAGGAGAGCTGACTGTACAAGTGCCCAGTAACCACACTGAGAAACCATAGCCTTTGGGAGCAGGGCTGCTGGCTGCACAGCATCCTGATTCCACAGCTATGCACATGCTTGCTGCTCATCAAATTGTCCCCAGCTTCCCAGCCTTGGAAACCAAACAACCACAGGTGGCAATGAGCAAGGCATCAGAGGGTGGTGGAGTTATGAAAAAGGAGGAGGAACAGAACTTTTGTAGCTCTCAGTTTATTAAAAAAGGGGAAATTAAAGTAACTTAAAAAACTAAAATGATATTTTTCCTTGTTTTGGTGGTGACTTTGAAATCTATTCCCTTCCTCCTTGAGAAACCTGCCTTTTGTAAAATGAAAGGGGAACAATATCTGGGTTTGAAGCTGTCAGCAGGTATCTGTGACCACAGCTCAGCATTGCAGGGGAGGGGGATGCTGCCACGATTTGGTGTCTGGAGCTGCTCTTGGCTAAGAGTGGCATGCTTGAAGTCAGACTGATCTGAAATAACCACATCCTTTAAAAACTGAAGTATTTAACAGGTAGTCAGCTCACACTTTTATATAGGTATTTTTTGTGTCTCTCTTATGTTTTCCCATAACAAATGCTTTGCTTCCTCTCTGACAAAGCTTGGCATACAGTGGGGGAAAGGAGCAGCTGGCCTTGGGAGGGCTTCTGTTGTTCGGGAAAGCTTGTGGCTGTGCCCCTTTATTTGTTTTATTTGTTGCTTAAAACAGACAACATCAAGCAAATTCTCCTCTCGCTGCGAGCACGTAAATTGTTGACCTCATTGGATTTGTAGCAGACTCCAGCTTTGACACTAATGACAGACTCGCAGAGGAGCCGCCTGGCAGAGCTAATTAGAGAGCACGTGCACTGACAGGGAGCCTGTTTTCCCTTCCCGGGCAGGGCTCTCTGGGGGAGCAGCTCAGGCTGGCATTCGCTTACCTTTGCCACGGGTAGATGCGGTAGGGAGGGTTGTGGGGGCTGGCACGGCTCGGGGCAGCCACCTCACCAGCACGGGCCACCATCGACTTCTGGGGGCTCTGGGCCGCTGGCTGACCCGCTGGGTCCTCTTCCAAGCTCTGCTGGATGGCCATCTTTATAAGCTCATCTTCACTCAGGCTGCTGTACAGACTGTACTCCTCGCAGCCTATTGTTTGTCTTTGAGTGTTTGCTGCTGTTGTAGCCATCTTTATAATTCTTTGCTTTCCTGTAAAAGGAAATTGTGGTCATCAAAATCTGGAAAAAACTCAACTATCGTGTGCTGTCATTCAGGTCTGCCTCTTAGTTAGGCTGACCAGAAAACCCTTCAGAAATCCTTCACCAGGGAGAGAACATTATCAGCTAAAATCTGCATCTACACTTAATGAACTAACTCCTTTCAATTACTGAAATAACTGGTTTAGCTGGTGTTTTAAAAAGGGGGAGTTGCTGCAAGCAAGGGAAGTTTTTGTCTGCTTATTCTGGTTACCACATCTCAAGAGAAGAATAGGTAAAGGAAATCCCCTTAAGATTAAAGAGATACATTTTTGAATTTTATTTAGGAGAACACCAATGAATGTCTCTTTTTACTGGTTTTATTGCTTGCTGTAATTGCAGAAAATTAAGGGAAGAAGTTTGTCTCTTTGCTGGTTTTCTGTAAGGACAGGTTCTCCACCATGAAGTGCAAAGAGGCTTGGTAATTTTTTCCACCTTATCTGGAGATCTCTCAAGCAACAGCAAAGCTATGCTTTGAAGTGACTTTGTTTCACTCAGGGAGAGGAGCAACACCGCACTGCTCTGTTTCACTTCTGATTTTTTGCTTTTTCACAGAACAAAGTTCAAGGTCATGAGCAAGATGGAAATGAGAGAAGGGGGAATTGGGCACACTCAGCAATCACAGAATGACTGTGAACCACCACTGCAAGACTCTAAAAGGCAAAGACAATTCAAGATACTGCAGAATTTCCAGCAGTGATAGGGAAGTACTAATGCCATGAATGGTACAGTGCTCTAGCAGGATCTCATTCAGATGGCAGAGAGCACTCTGGCCATCAGTGTTCAAGAGCCAAGGGTTTATTTTATGGGAAGAGGTGCAAAAGCTTGCCTCTCTTAAGGAGGTAATAGCCAGTGCAGAATAGGTTTGATTTTATAAGCACTGAGCGAGAGCTGTGTAAAATAACGGGGAGCACTGGGATGAGGAGCAATGGGAACAAGCTGCTCAGGAGGACATGGATGTGACAGGGGAGGACAGGGACCTAGCAGGAGGGGACTGTGGAGGCATGTCCCCTAGGTGCAGAAAGGTGAGGGGCTGCCTGAGTGTACCAGTGGGGTTGCTGAAAAAGCTGCCTGCTCCCACCCTGTGACTGCCAGTCCCGGTCCCATCAATGCCACAGCAGATTGGTCTCCAGCTCCACACAGCCCTGCTCTGCCCAGGATCAGGTCCTGCTGATCTGGGCCAGCTGGCAGAGTGATGAGCATGAGGACAGCAGAACCACCCAGCTTCCCACTGCTCAAGAGCTGCCTCAGCAGGAGCCTCAGGGGAGCTGTCAGCTCCCTTTCCCTGTACAGCTGCTCTCTCCCCCAGGTACCCGGGTCAGCCTGGTTTCCTGGGCACTCACACTGACACCGATGGCAGAGGGGTCCAGCAGGCCACAAGCCTCACACCAGGGAAGTGCCCTGCTGTAGCAGCCCTTGCTGCTGTGTGCACAGCCAAGGGACAGTCCTGACCTGGAGGAAATGGTACCTCCCCAAATACAGTTTGAAGAAATTGCAAGAGCTTGAATCAATCAAGTAACTTAAAATCTTGGATTTAGGGTTTTCACTCCAGACATGGTGATATCTCCCACATCAACAGCCACCTCAGGCTCTAAACCCACTCCAGAAGAAGTGAGAAGACTTCAGGGTAAAGGGAAGCCCAGCAGATTTCAGATTGACATTATGACTTTTAGGAACAAAGGATGTATTTTACAGCCATGAAAAATGCCAAAATAAAACCTTCAATTGCTGTAGATAACGCAGCCCAATTTTGGTGGCTTTCTCTCTCTCTCTCTTTTTTTTTTTTTTTTTTTTTTTTTTTTTTTCTTAATTTTCAGCCAGATCTTTCACGGCTGCTGTTGCTTCCCTTCTCCAGTGGGTGCCTCAGCTCTGCTGTGACCCTCATTGTCCCGAAGATCCAAGCCCAGGCGTCACAGCGCTGATAGCCTCCCTGTGCCCCCGCTGCTCCGGTACCTGCCTTTGGCTGCTCTCCAGCCAGCAGCTGGCTGAGAACCGGGACACATCTTCGTTTGTCCCGCAGCTTCTGCTGCTGTCTGGCTTGCTCAGCCCCTGGCATGCTGGGCAGTACTTACATAGTCGCTCAGCCTGGGAACTCACGTAGTAACTGCAGATGTGTGGAATCCATGGGCTGGAGCTGGAAGGCTTGTCTGCAGCATCCAGCACTGCAATGCCTGAATGTAGGGACCTGGCCCCAGTGGTGACTCAGAAACCTAAACAAACCCGTCAGCAGAGAGGGCAGGATCTGGTCTTAAGCTCCTAATGGAGGTGATGCACAATGAATCCTTGGAGAAGGCAAGAATGGAGATCAAACTGCTCCTCTCTGAGGGTAACCCGCACCAGTGCAGCCTGGGACACAGACCCCTCCTCTGCATCCTCCCCAGTCCCATTGCCAGCATCCTCATGGCAGTGAATCCATCGCTGCTGTGCTTCTGAGCTGGGTGTTGCAGTGCCTTCTGTGGCAGCCTGGGCTTTAAGGACTGTACAGGAGACCTCTGCCAACACAACTCCACACCCTGGCACAGAGGAGCTAACTGATATAGCTGCTTCACCACATCCCAGATGGATCTAGGTATAAAGGCAGCTTCTGGAGCTTCTTTCCCTCCCTCCTTTTGTTTCACACATTCTTAAGGCAAAGGGAGCAAAAGGGAAGATTTTAAATTTGTGGGGATCACTCCTATTTCATCCTCTTAACTTTTGTAGGGGTTAACTGGGTCCAACCCACTCACAGAGAAAAGGGAGAACCTCTCCCTGTTGGGAGAGCCTCACTAATCTAAATATTTTGACAGGAATTCCATAGAGTGCAGAAACAACAGTGTTGGCTGCAGCTCCCATCACTGACTCATCCTGCAGGGAGAAACTTCATAGGGCTCAAAATAGAGAAAGATTTCAGTTCTGCTCATGGCACTGCACAAACACGATGAAGGTGTGGGGGTCACATCCTGGGGCTGCAGGAGCTTTTGGGTCCCTAGTGAGAGCCAGGGACAGCCTTGGCTGCCCTGAACCCCTGCAGAGAGTGTTCTAGTTGGGCTTGAAGCTGTTCCTGCATCCCCCTCCCGTCTCCACTTGCTCAGACAAGTGTGTGTGTGCAGTTTGCCTGTGTGCTGTGACTAGGTTTGGCAGGAGGCAGGGCACATGCCTTCTTCCCTACAGCCCCCTGCAGAACGGAGCACAGCAGAGCCACCACCCTCCCCTTCCACCTGAGGATGCTTTTATTTGAAGCTGCAGGACCACAGGACAGGGGCACTGGTCTGAGTTCTGTCTGTAAGAAGCTGCAGTGAGCCAGCTGAGCTGCAACAACAGGCTGAGCACATGCCCTTGACTGGAGGCTAATGCACCACAGCCTGATTCAGTTTACCCTTTTTTCCCTGAGGCCAAGCTCAGTGGCATCACCTGGCAGTGCCCTTGCTCAGCTGACACAGCAGGGCTAAGTTTACCCCATCTGAGGCCATCGGTGAACTGCCAACCAGAGACTTAAGAAAGCTCACTAGGCTAATGTGCTATAAGCTAAATATTTTCCACCTTCTATAATGAAGGTGTGAAAAAAATCAATCTTTGTTGCTAGAAATGCTTGAACTAGTTTGGATTAGTAAGATCTGGCCAAAGTGGTCTTTCTAAATGCAGCTTGAATCTATTTCCTTGCTCTAAGCCAGCTTACTGTAGGTTTAAAGTATCGGAATTAGATTTAAAAGTTAAATGCATCCTAACTTTAAGTTTTGGGGGGATATTTTAACATTTGGCTGTACTCTGCATTTCTCTGGCAGCCCAAGAGCCCATTCTCACACACAGGTAGCACACAGCATCTACTGGGACAGCAGAACCTGATTTTTAAAGCTGGGGGTATAGTGCCTTTATTATTCCTTAGAGAGTGCTTTGCTTTCAGGTCTGGGTGGC
The DNA here is from genome assembly GCA_013399195.1 of Dicrurus megarhynchus. Taxonomy (NCBI): domain Eukaryota; kingdom Metazoa; phylum Chordata; class Aves; order Passeriformes; family Dicruridae; genus Dicrurus; species Dicrurus megarhynchus. The sequence goes on along the minus strand of VXAD01009833.1, from coordinate 1,902,659 downwards.
TTCACTAATGATCTCTCTTGGCAGAGACGTCTTGGGATTCTGCTGTCTGTGCTGCCATTTAGTAGCTCAGTCTGACAAGATCTCCTGTAATCTAAACTTACCACCACTTCCACATAGAGTCTGATCCTGATTTTAATTTTGCCATCCAGATTTGAATGAGAGTTTTTTAATTCAGATGTAGTAATCAGGCCTGTGTCATCCAGAGGCAACTTGGCTGCATCCAGTCACCAGAAGGTAAGGCTGGAAATAAAATACTTGTGCAAGGACCATGCTGCCACCTTCTAACCCGTGTTGATGAGCAGCTGTACCTGGTAGATCTCCGAAACCAAAGGTACTGCTCACAAGGGGGACTACTAGTAATCACCTACATGATGGCAAAAGCCAGAGACAAACACAATTAGGTTGCTATTATATTCGGACTACGAGCTCTGTCAACATACAGTGATTAGGAGAATGGGCCTCTGATCCCTGATGCAACATAAATAAACAAGGATTACGGCTGGCTTTGAACATGCAGAACCGTGCAATTCAATGCCATTAGCATCTGAAACAACCGGTCCCCGTTGACAGCACTTCTTTAAGGAAAAGCTTAGCGAGGCTGCCTGTCCCCTCTCAATAGATCCCAGGCAGCAGAATTAGCAGAATTACTTATTTCTGTCAGAGAAGGATGGCAGGTGAGTGATAAGGTCATTAAGGGAACAGAGCCAGACTTTGCCTGCCTTTGCGCTGAGTTTATCCCAGTCAGCTTGTAACTGAATACAGAACCTTGTTATTTATGGCTCAGCGTGCTATAAACCACATTTGCAAAAACATAACCAAGTCTTTGGAGGCTGCAAAAGAGAGAAAAGAGGAGCAGCTTCATCATTTTGCCTTTTGCAAGGAATGGTTGATCCCCTGCTTCTGCAGATCCGTGTTTGCCTTTCCACGTGTTTGTCTTTACTTCTGAAAGCAGCAGGAGCACACATGAGGGAAGGAAAACACGGCTGGATGTCTTCACAGCAAACTGAGCCTCTAGTTCAGTTCTTACTGCGGCACCTTTCAGGACAGATCCTCCGTGAGCAATGAAAACCAGACCAACTTGCAGCACTTAAAGTGCTCACATTTTTGCTGCATTTTAGGTCAGTTTCCTGATAAACTTTTGCAGTTTTCCAAGGGTATTATATTGGATAACTATTGCAAGGAAGCAAATGGTTTTTCAAAACCAGAAAGATTTCAGTGCCCATCAGATCTGCCAGAGCTGAGACATCAGAAGGATGACACCTCATGCTGTCCAGCTGCGGCAACAGGCAAGGATTCTTTGTAGTGACAGCTTATGCAAACCACTCAGGTTCTAGCCCAGTGCTGAAGGAGCAAAGCCAGGCTTCTCGAAGGAATCCTCTGAGCAAACAAATCCCCTTGTTCAGACCCAGCTGTCAAAACAGGTCACCTATCAGCATGGCATATGCCCTGATGCCACCAAATCATGATTCTGCACAAATTCTTTACTGGAAATCATACACCTGCAAGCTTTTATTTCTTCTCAGAACGTATTCATTCACACAGCAATCAGTGCAATATTAGCTTCATGTCAAACCGACTAGAAATTTAGAAATTAAAGAAATTATTCGCTGATGTCATTTTTCTCCTTCACACTGTGCCTTGCATGCTACATTCTACCTTAGTATGTTGTAGCTACAGCATTGATTTCTGAGCAAGATATTCTAGGGACAAAGATACAAGCATCACCTGCAAGTAAAAGAAAAATGAGGAAATTACAGAGCTACTGTTTTGCTTAACACCAGACAGTGTTTTATGGCATATTTGAAAAAAACCCGAAGCCCAAAACAAACAAAAGCAAGTCACAAAGCTCCCAAGACTGTGTTAGGGTGTTAGGTTACAAACTGCTGTAGGAATAAATATTTGCATAGACATAATGAACTGAGAGATTTAAAGTACTAAATAAGTTCAAAACATGCATATTTGCATTACCTTTTTGTTCTGAAATAAAAGGGTAATAATAGTGTTGAAATGGGTTATCTCCTTGGTTAAGTCTTAATTCAGAAAATCCTCCTGGTATTTGTCTCCCTGCTTTGCCTGGATGTTTCGATCAACTGCAGGACAGCTTTGAAACACGCTCGCTTTGAAGCCTGGAGTTTATTTCTGGATCACCCCATGATCAGCGAATACAAGCCAAAATATAAGTTGTTCCCAATCTCAGATTTCCTGTTTGAAGATGCACAGCAGAAACTTGCACCAATCCTAAAGTTCTTCTTTGTTGCATTATCTGAAGAACTTCACTTCATCAACATCCTGTAGCTAAATGACACAAAGATGACCTTTCTATTACATCATTATTTATTGTCCCTGACAAGTAGACCATATATGGATATGTTTCTGGAACCTAAAGAAGAAAAAAAAATTGCCATATAATTTTGAAGTAAAATATGCTGTCCTGGAGAGTTTTATTTGCCTGGGGAGAAGTGATCTCCATTTACTTTTGTTTTAGCTGATGCTTATTAAACAAAACAGCCAAACATTACACGGGTATTTATGGATGTGTTAGAGTTGTTCATACATTTTTAAGGCTGCAAGTTTGAGACTTCAAGATTCCAAAAGATGACAACAGCACCTGTGAATCTGTTCCAAGTAGTATTTGTAAGAGCTTACAAGTGGAAAAGGACTGCTCCCATACCACCTAAATGGGAACAACAGATTCTCTCTCAGACTCCTCAAGGCCATAAATGTGAAGTGGTACCCATCTTCCCCACATCTGGAAGAGGGCAAGCTGGCCGAGGAGGAGATAGCACTGATCCAGGGATGAGTTAGAAGAAAAGAGTTGGGCACATACAGGAGAACTGACACTTGAATCGTCTGGATCATGGGAATAATAATACTCACTTTGGGAAGGTTTCCATGTCCAGCTAATACAGTGAATGAAGGAAAACTGTAATAGGGTATCAAAATTATGCCTATGCATTTTCCTTCAGCTCCTGTTTCACTCATTCCCATGGAAAAACATTGCATATATGGAGAATAAAGCCTAAATGGAAGTAGGTCTTGAATCCTTTCTGGGTACCTTGTGGAGGCTCAGGTTCACTGTAGGCACCCTGTCAATGCATGAACACCCCCATCTAAGGCTTAGCAAGAACAGTTGTGAAGTGAAAAAATGTAGCAAGACCATATCATCCACTAACACATGATTCCTTTCAGCTCAGCTGCTTTGGTTTTAGTCTTTCAGGACCAGCATCATTCCCTCTCCATACTTGCTCCTGAATCCATCTCACTCCAGCATGACACGATGGTGAGTATATGGCACATCCTTCTTCCCTGCTGTCTGAAAAGCTATCTGCCCCTCATACCTAGTGCTAGGACTGTTTTGTCCAAAGGTCATTCAGCAGTAACTGTGACAGACAAAGGAGCCCTGGATGTCATCACCAGGAGTGTGAGAACCTCTTAGGCCCTTGACAAGATGTCAGCCAACCCTCTGTGACTTTTAAACAACACCCAGTGCTTTTTTTCTTGATACTATTTCAAGATTGTAACTAGGCTTGGCTTAAAACCAGGAGTATCTCCCACATTTAACCCTTCTGCTTGCTTTTTGGGAGTCTCACACCCTTGATCACTGAACTCAAGAAAAATTGCTGATACTGTGATGCAGATTCATGCTTTACAAAGGCAAAGGTGTCTGAGTCTTCCAGGATGGCCTGTTTGATTATGACAAAGACACTGGGACTCAAGGTCCCGTCGGCTGTGAACATTGCAGGTGGCTCCCCATGCCATTCACAGCAAGCACACTGCAATTCCCTTCCCTCCCACGTTCCTGGGCTTCCTTGCAGAGCTCTGTGCACCCTTGATGTATTTGAAGCTGCTGTGAATGCTGATGCACCATTTTCCAATAAAAGCACGGGACTCTGCTTCAGAAGATCTATTTTCAGATACCATTAACTCTCCTTTTTGTCTTGAGTAAATCATTTAACTCCTTTGTGTATCATTTTCTACATTAGTGAAGTGGAAATAATCAAATGCATTAACTTCAGAGAACAGTCCAAAATTCCTTGCAGATGGGAAGCCAACGGGACTACTTATATGGATAGAGACTGCTGAATAAGACCTTATTTAATTAGTATCTGTGAAATCCTCAGAGGAAGACCTCATATACGTTTGAATTTTAATTACAGAAATAATACTACTCAGAAATGAAATCATACATTTGGGGGTTGATTTTTTTTCCCAATAAAACAATATTGTGGCTTTATTACAACACATCCAAAGCACAATAATAACAATCATGATTTATTAGCATTGCATCAGATTGGCTTATATTTCCCCTGGGGCATGCAAAGTTACAGATCTGCATTTTTAGCTTAACCCTGAGATATTTCAATAGATTACAAATGTCACCTGCAAAACCAAATATGTAAATTTACACTATTTTCTGGAACATTTCAAACTCAGACACTGCATGTTAGATCCATTTGCTGTCTCTACATAGAAGTGATGGAAATGGCCAACTCATGCTGATGGGGGAGTCAGCTAGGGTCTCACAAACAGGACACAGTAAAAGAGATTTGAATCTGGGAGGAGAAAAGAGGATGACCATGTGAAAAAAAATGGCAAAATAATCAGCAAGATCGTTTTCTTCTTCATATTTCCTCAAAATAGCCAGCAGAAACCAGGTTAGGACAGCAAATTTAAAATTTCTTTCCTTTGTCTCTACTTCCATTATTTGAATTAAGTAGCCCATCATCACTACTAAGCCCTCCAGCTTTACTAAGCTACACAGCTGAATCTGGCAGCTGAGGCTGGAGGAAAAAACAAAGTTCGTTTGTGCATCCCAGGAGACCGGTGAGCTTGTGACTGACTCATTCTGTGTGCAGAGCTGCCACAGATGTGCCTTCTCATGGTGAAGTGCAGGTGAGAATGGACATTAGCACAAACTGTCTACCTGTATCTACCAATGGTGACAACTCTACTGCATCCAAACACTTGGCACATGTGTGGCTGTTCTGAAAGGAAGAAAATACTGACTAGTTCTGACAGCAACAGTTCCTGGACAGAAAATCCTCATAATACTTTGCCTCAGGACAGCATATCTCTTTGTGCACCAATTGCTGTAAGTGTTGTCACTTAGATCTGGTCTCAACTTCTTACTGCAGAAAGACAGCAAGGTATTTTGAGTGGCATATTTCCCTGAGAGCATAGAGCTAGAGTACACATCCTTTACCATGATACCCAGTGAGCAGAGCTTTGCATTCAGTGTTGCCATGCTGTGCTTCCATCAGTCAGTACCAAAGATTAAATCCGAGCACCAGAACCACAAGCACCTCTCCTGTGCCTCCTGCTACACAACCCATGTTAAAATAAAAAGAATATAGAAACTCCCACAAGAGAAGATGGTTTCAATTTCCTTTGCAAGAACTAATGATTGCTTTGGCCACAATACCCTGAGAGAGGCAAGGAGCCAGAGGCACTTGTATGGGAAAAGGTGCAGGATGTCACACATGCCCGGAGGTAATGAATATGATATACATTATTCCTTACTAACTTTGCTGCCTAAATACTTCTTTGCTGTAAAGATGTAGCTGTTTTGAGATAACTCTACCAAGATCATAATTCCCCTTTCAGGAGGAATTTATCCCACTTCAATGGCTGCTGACACACACCCCGAGTCAGGGTGGCCTTTGGCTCAGTGTATGACTTCCACCTCTGCACAGTGGCTCCTCACAGAAAATTTTTCCCTTTCAAACCCAATCAAAATGAAGTCCTCACTCCTCTGGAAATATGACATGATCCCAGTATCCAGGTCCTAAGACCCATTTCAGGTATCCGATGACTCAGCCCTGCCAGTGAGCTTTGGAAGTGTGCGCAGCTACTACAGCCAATGCCACTCTGCAAATGTCACCATAAGGTCACATCCACTGACTCAACCTGAAAGAAGAATCAGTCAGAGGGAACATGAAAATCTAATATGAAGGGAACACAACCCAAAGACTATATAAACAAATACATGTTCCTTGGAGGAAGAGGGAAATCATAAACATTATCATTTAGTTCTCTTTGCTGTGCAAATATCATTTGTCTTATGTTATAATGTATGTTAGTAAGAATTCTAATGAAAGACTCGCCTTTACCTTGACCTTTACAAGATCCACAAAATTCAGAGATATTGCTCCAATCCCAGTGCTCTGAGGCTCCTGCAGGGGAGCAGGAGGATGAGAATGGCAACCTGAGACACAAGCTGCTGTGAATAGCAAAGGTCCTGAGAAAAACAGTGTCTCCAAATTGATGAAATATGAAACCATTTTTTCACAGGTTTTTTAAAGGAGTCCTTGGATATATGCAATGGCTGTTTACCTCTCCATTCAGTCTCTTAGGATAGTTTATTAACAAATCTCTCTTGAAGCTTTTCTGTGGTACCCTCTAATTCCTTTCATACTGATTTGTTTCTAACTACTGTGCCTGCTGTACGCCATAAGACCTATTGGATTGCTCTCCTTCCCTTTTTGCAACAACATGAGAGGCTTTCTGCATATGGATCTGTCATTGCTTTACTCTTGCCACAGATAAACAGACCTTAAAAAACAAAAAATGCCCCTACCTAAATTCAGCAGCTTGCAGTAATGTCCATAACTTTTACCACAAGGAAGTTCAAGGAGTTATGGCTCCCTATACGCTTGGTGTGAAGCTAAGGCAGGTGCTAGCAGAGCAGCAAGGCAGAGCAGGGCCCTCCTGTGCACAGCCCCAGGGGAGAGGTGCATGGGTTGGGCTCGGGAAAGATGGGCTCCTGCCTGGCTTGGGATGGATGCTGGAGGGGCTCGGGAAAGATGGGCTCCTGTCTGGCTCGGGATGGATGCTGGAGGTTGCTTCTGACCAACCCAGCTGGAAGTGAGTTTGCTGCCATAGGGCTCAGAAACTGAAAGCAAGAGGACAGGTTGTCCTCCACACTGATCCTGCTATGCTGGCCCAGAGATGAGGTGGCCAGGCCTGGGACACGGTTGTTGCTGTGCAGACAGAAGAAGCAGAAGCTCCAGAATAGGCTGTGCTAAAGGACACTGCACCACCACCTCTATTTACCCAGTGCTGGTTTTGTGTGCTGTCAAATTCCTGTGTAATAAATACAGTACCTGAAGCCGTGGTCAAATGAACTGTCCTTTATCTTGCCATGGAGAAAGCTGCCTTGTCCTGCACTGACTGAGCACGCAACAAGAGAGGAGCAGAGGTTTACGCCTCCTTTAACTTCAAATCACAAAGCAACAGGTTTGATTCACAAGGCTGACATTTAATTATTTGCCCTACATGTCAGGTTAAATTTAGAGCTAAATTTAGGACAAGTGTCTGGACAGAATGTCATGACACCAGTGTATATCTGTTGCACAACATGTAATGTTCAACTCAGTTAAAAATAACTGTACGCTTACCTAACTCAGCAGACTTCTGTACTCTCTCTACTGAACTGGTAAGCAGACAGTGCAATAGTAAGAGTCACAAGCATACTGTGGAAAGACATATTACAAGACATAAAAGCAAGAAGACAGAAAAAATATTTTCCTGTTTCTGTTCTTGCTTTTTTTTTTTTCAAGTAGTAAGTGCTGTTTCAAAGTAATATAAGTATGACAGTCCAGATAATCTTAAAAATTTATGTGAATAAGTAAATTAGAGTGAAATTGTGAAGAGTTTTTTCCCCACTGAAGTGAGAGATCGCTCATTCCTTAAGAGCAGAGTTAAATGGCTGTTAAAACTCCCACCCTAAGCCTACAAGAGGACAGACTCTTACACAGTAAAAAAGTAGCTTGCTACACACATGGGCTACATAACACCAATCAATGTGGCCGAGTCAGGTAGACCCAGATCTCCAAACCAAACATCATTATCTTTCTTGAGCTGTGTTTGGAGATCATAGCTCCAGGAAAAACCACGCCTGGTTTACAAGTGTCAAAACCACAAAGTGAGATGGAAAATCTGTTTAACACCTTTATGCATAAGATGAGAACAGCAGAACAGCACAGATGAGGGCTGGAGTAAAGAGCTGAACTTCAGCCAAGCTGCTTTGATGTCACTGAGAGCTGTAACGATAAGCAGGATGTATTTTCTGTACTTGAACTGCAGCCACACTTCTGTTCTTTAGTGTTTATCTAGACCCACCCTGCTGACAGGGACAGGTTAGGGTGTTTTCACCAGGCCTTGTTTGGTGGGGCTGCAGGTGCCTCAGCCATGTGTGGGTGATGGCCATCACAGCTGAGTTCTCCTCCGCTTACAGGAGCTGGCAGCCTCCGTGGCTCCTTGCAGAGGAAACATCCTTATAGGGCCCCAGCTCCACCCTGGAGATGCAGCCTGGCAGAGGGCAGGTCACCAGGATGAGACAAAACGCTGAATGCTGCTGACCACCAAGTGGAGAGGCCAATAGCTGTGCAAATCAGCTGGTTATCAGGGTGCACTGAGAGCACCAGGCAGCGTGCAGGGCTGCTGAGCAAGCACTGAGGGAGTGCCTGTGGCAGCTCAGCAAGGAGAGGGTTTTGTTTCAAGGTGCTACAAGTGGGATACAGACAGTTCCCTGGGTCACTAGGCTAAAGCTGGTCCAGCCCAGATGGCGGGGGCTGGTACTTGACAGTTGCCCAGGAGCTGGTGGGAGCCTGTGCAGGCTCAGTCTGGGGGCAGGCTGATCAATCACATCCTGGGCTGCAGTGGGTACTGTCTGGTCTCCTCAGCCAAAACTCTCACCCTCAGGTGGGACAGTCCTTTGGGACCAGAGCAAGGAACAACACCATGTCAGTGTAGGAAAATGTATCCATCTGCTTTGTGCTTCCCCTCTGGTTACAGGCATGCCAGCACAGCACCTTTCAAAAGTGCTTAAATCATGTTCATAATTTTTCCCTTTAATGAGTGATTTCCTTTTGACCTGAGATTGTGAGACAAGATAAGGTGTCTTAAACTATTCACACTATATATGAGTGAAGAGGGTGCATGCAGGATGTCAAAGATATTTTCCCTGAAATGATGCAAGGACTGAGTCATTTCTTGGTTGGCACGTTCGATTTTTTGTGAAAATGGTTTTGGCTTTCTCTGCCAATTGTACATCATGTCTGTCACATCAGTTGTGGTCACTATTATGTGTCATCGATTAACCTCTGATACAATCTTATTTTCTGTGGCTTGGCACCTAGAAATCAATCAGGCCAGTGGTCAGCTTAAGTGGACCCTCTGGGCTGATGCTAACTATGGTAGTTTGGGAGCATTTGCAAGAAACTTTGGTGAGGATAAATATTTCCCCTCAGAGACATCATGCAAGTACATGACGACTGGTTTGAATCTTCAAAACATGGCACTTTGCAACCTTTCCAATATTTCTTTGATTATTTACTCCTTGATAGTCTTGTTTTCATATAACACTGAACCCAAACATGAATCTTGCTAAATTATTTATCTCCCTGACATTTTGAAGCAACAAGTCCCAGAGCCTCAACTAGCACATTCCCTTGCTATTGTTGTCATACTGCTGACAACCTCTTGCTGTGTACCAGTGAAGACCTACACGTGGCTGGAACACAGGAGCAGGGATCTCACTCCCTGACTGTGGGGCTGCAAACTCAGATCTGAGTCACACGGAAATGACACTGGGGCACGCTGGAAACATGGAGCTCAGGTTGCACAGGAAACTGTGGTTAGCTTTAAAACACAGCCAAAGAAAAAAAATCCAAAACCTCATACATGCACCAAGACTTCACTTTTTCAGGCAGCAGGTCGTATTGAATGTGCCAGGAGACTCACTGGGGCAGCCTGTGCACATGGCAGCAGCAGAGCTTGAGACACATTTGTGTCTAGCAAGAACCAAAACACTCCTTCCTATCTCAAAAAAAAAGTGATTGATAGTGTAAATTTTCACTAGTTCTATGAAACATCTGTGGTTATTGGTTGACTGCTTAGGATATGAAGTGGAATTGAGTGTTTCATAGTATTTTTATTTTTATTTTTTAAAGAGGAGGAAAAAGGAAGATTTACCAGAAACCACTGGAGTAAGTGAAGGGTGTTGTCCTCATTACTGATCTTTGTAATCACAATCCATACCACATGTTTGGCCTGAGGATCAGTTGATTTCTGCTCTGCATCACATCTGTGTAACAAAGCATGGAAACTAATATTTGTTTCGTGGTATGCTCAGGTATATTGGTTCAGCACCAGGGAAGCTGATGGAGTCACACTGGAGTGAGGACAAAGCCATTAGCCAAAACCCCTGAAGGTCTCATAACACACAAGAAATAACACACATAAATATGCAAAGAAATAATAGATCAACCAGGCATTACCAACCTTTCTTCCCTAGGGTAGTTGTATTTTGTTATTTATGAAAAACTATTATTGTCTCTTCTGACCTTCTGTCAACAGACACATGAATAACGACTCTCTCTGTATGTATATATGCATATGAACAGATATTTTACTAGAAATCTGCTGTATTTGGGTAAAGACTGAAGTCCTTTACCTGAGATATCCATAACAGGTACAAATTAGTGTGGCAAGGAATAGCTGGGTAAAATAATGCAGAAGATATGGGCTTTCTCCAGCTTTCTTCCTATAAAGAAATTGTTCATACAGTTAAAACTCTAATTCCCGACAATTTCCATCTGTTCTCACTGGAAAACTTACAAACAAGGGCAGGGAACACAGATTTTGGCATATATTTACGTAAAGAACTAGCAGATCCCTAGGTACTATAAATCAGTACCTTCCTGATTATTTTAGTGGAACTGTACTTACTTGTTTCCAAAGTAAGTGGTGCACAGGCCAAGGAGCACAACAATCACTTCAGGGAGAGGCAGATGTTTCATCAAGAGATTTTTAAAACTGTGCCTCAGATCTGTGAAATCACATGACACACAAATGGTGCACACTGACTTGCAATATGAAGTTCTCATGACACTTTAACACTTTTCCTTTTTGAGCTCCAGATCAATACCCTATGTTGGATAAGAAACAGGCAGTAAGACTGCAAGCTCTTCAGAGGTGAGTAAAAAACTCTTTGCTGATCCCATATGGTTCAGGGTAATTTACTGACATCCACAATTGCAAATACACCTGGAAAGGACCTGAACCACAGAGTCCACTACTCTCTCTAAGCCAGGCATCGATGAAATATAAAAAACAGGTGTGCATTCTGCAGGTGGTTAGGCTGAATTGCAGCAGGCAGGAAAAAGAGTTAATTGTAGGGAGTATATGTTTCTGTTTCTCTACCATCTGGAGTGCACAGATCAGGGTTCTGTACTGGCTAAGCCTCCTCAGGAAAAGATCATCAGAAAGGTTAGCAGCACAGTATGAATATTATGAGAGAACCAAATGAAATTACATCAAAATAAATCTACTATTCCAGATAACTAAAATGACACCAACCAGATATAAGCATGGGACTCTGCACCTCTTGCTTGTTTCATATGGGAAAAACACACTTTGCTGTGCAAATTAAACAAAATACTGCGGAGACGACATCNCCCCCCCCCATCAAGGTCTTACACTCAGCAAGGAAGGGACATTTTCCCAGATAAGTGTGTTAACATGACTTGGCAGATCTCTGCATGCAAAAGAAACATTTGCCAGTGTAGGCCTTGAGGTTTGTGATCATCTGGCCACCATCTCTGCCTGGACGTGGCTAAGGCTGCTGGGGGAACAGGGTCTGTGGCTGTGGCCAGGAATGTGGCTCCCTGCAGCACCCCTCTGCTCAGCAGAATGATTGAGCAGTAACTTTCCTGTACACATAAAGCCCTCTATCTGCACACTCTATCTGTAAACCTAGTGCTGTACCTTTATGGGTGGCATCCCAGAACAGAAAAGCAAACTGGGATGATGTCAGTAGGCACTGACTGGAGTTAAATCTGTTTTGCAACATGGGGAAGGGAGATTGTAGAAGACAGAGAGGTGATTCATCATTGCAAAATCAGAATTTATAGCAAATAATATGGAGTCAATAAAAATAAAAAGAGAGAACAACACCATGCATAATAGGACACATATGTGCACAACTGGTTGACTCAGCCCCAGAAAAGCTTAGGACAGATCTGGGAAACTGAGTAAGTGCAGCTGCTGCTCATGCATTGAGTCCATTTAATCCACCCCTCAGCTGTAATGTGCCCACCACTGTGGTATCTACTTACAGCACAGAGCTGTGACAAATACATGCCTTGATGTGCTCTGAGTTGCTGCACAAACCTACTTCCTGGCTGCTTACATTGAACTGACTTGTCCATCAGCCTTCTCAAAATGGTGCAAAAGGTTCAAGAGGCACAGTCCTTCCCACGTGTGTTGGCAGCAGTTCTTTCCAGTAGAGTATCTCTTCAAAAGAATCAGCAACATACCAGACGTGCCTGTTAGTTTTGCACATTTCAAGACCATTCTCTTGCAGTTTGCCTTCAGACATTCATACCCAGTAATAAAACACTCCAGACTTCCAAACTTTATAACTGTGAGAAACATCAAATGCGTAAGATCACCTAAGACATTTTGTATGGCACTAATCCGGGAACAGATTCTGTGCCCAGTGGAAAAGCTGTGGCTGGGCCCATATCTCATTTTCCTTCTTGTAAACCCTGTGAGACCAGGTACTTTCTCAGGTATTCCAACAGCCATGCCCATTGAATTGATCTCTGCAGTGGTGGTGGGACAAACATTTCATTTGAAGAAAATCTTCAGAAGCTGTTGAGCATCCATCCATACTGAAAGATCCATTCCAAAGACCATCACACTGAATTATACTAATAAATATATTTCTGTCTTGCCTATCAGGACCTGGGCTCCCAGAGTTATAAATTTCAAATCTTTGGAGTTAAACAGTGATGCTAAAGCAAAGTGCAATACAAAGGTTGTCATGTTGGCAATTTCTGTGTTGAATTCTCCTGTTGGAAACCTCACCTTTCTCCATTGTGCAATATGATGCCATGTACTTGCTGCCTGCCCCCTGGGTGCCATCCTGAAGTATAATCTTTGCACCAACTTGTCAGGAAGCTGGACAGGTGTGTTTTATATTCCCTCAGTCTGTATTTAGTCCACTTTGTCCTCATAAGGAGCCCTGCCCACAAGGATATATATTTTTATAAAAATACCCATTCATTTTATATACAGAACATCTCAAAATACAGTCATCTCTGTAAACACTCAGACCAAAACCCCTTTGGCACTGAAAGCGCTGATGCCAGAGCAAGGGAAGAGACTCTTTTCTTTGTCTCAACACAACCCTTTCTCATCTTTGCTACCATGCACTACCAAGCAGAGCTGTGTGGTTGTATGCCATGACAATGCACCACATATCATTGCTATTATCAGGATCATAGAATCAAGAATCACAGAATATTCTGAGTTGGAAGAGACTCACAAGGGCCATCAAGTCCAACTCTTAAGTGAATGGCCCATATAGAATCCAAAACCTTGGCATTATTTAGCACCATGCTCTGACCAACTGAGCTAATCTGTATTGGGAAAAAAAATCTTACCACTGCAAACTGGTATTTCTCATGCAAGGTCTGATTCCAGAAGCAAATTCTTGATCTGTTTCCAAACATGAAGTGGAATCTTTATTTAAAAAGCAAAATATATTAAAAGACATCAGATTTCATNAAAAAAAAAAAAAAAAAGATAAAATTTTTGTACCTCTGCACATGCTGCAGTAAATATGCACAATTGCACCACAGATGCAAAGAGAGGACTAGGAACTGTGTGAAAAAAGGACAGCAACAAGAAAGCCAAACACCTTCTGAAAAATCAAAGAAATCTAACCCCAGCCCTCCAATTCTATTTGTAGCATTTGTATTTTGAAGCTATCCTCTGAACTGATGATATTGAATTTTTTGCAGTTGATTTAGAAGGTTTCAGGCNGATTCATCATTGCAAAATCAGAATTTATAGCAAATAATATGGAGTCAATAAAAATAAAAAGAGAGAACAACACCATGCATAATAGGACACATATGTGCACAACTGGTTGACTCAGCCCCAGAAAAGCTTAGGACAGATCTGGGAAACTGAGTAAGTGCAGCTGCTGCTCATGCATTGAGTCCATTTAATCCACCCCTCAGCTGTAATGTGCCCACCACTGTGGTATCTACTTACAGCACAGAGCTGTGACAAATACATGCCTTGATGTGCTCTGAGTTGCTGCACAAACCTACTTCCTGGCTGCTTACATTGAACTGACTTGTCCATCAGCCTTCTCAAAATGGTGCAAAAGGTTCAAGAGGCACAGTCCTTCCCACGTGTGTTGGCAGCAGTTCTTTCCAGTAGAGTATCTCTTCAAAAGAATCAGCAACATACCAGACGTGCCTGTTAGTTTTGCACATTTCAAGACCATTCTCTTGCAGTTTGCCTTCAGACATTCATACCCAGTAATAAAACACTCCAGACTTCCAAACTTTATAACTGTGAGAAACATCAAATGCGTAAGATCACCTAAGACATTTTGTATGGCACTAATCCGGGAACAGATTCTGTGCCCAGTGGAAAAGCTGTGGCTGGGCCCATATCTCATTTTCCTTCTTGTAAACCCTGTGAGACCAGGTACTTTCTCAGGTATTCCAACAGCCATGCCCATTGAATTGATCTCTGCAGTGGTGGTGGGACAAACATTTCATTTGAAGAAAATCTTCAGAAGCTGTTGAGCATCCATCCATACTGAAAGATCCATTCCAAAGACCATCACACTGAATTATACTAATAAATATATTTCTGTCTTGCCTATCAGGACCTGGGCTCCCAGAGTTATAAATTTCAAATCTTTGGAGTTAAACAGTGATGCTAAAGCAAAGTGCAATACAAAGGTTGTCATGTTGGCAATTTCTGTGTTGAATTCTCCTGTTGGAAACCTCACCTTTCTCCATTGTGCAATATGATGCCATGTACTTGCTGCCTGCCCCCTGGGTGCCATCCTGAAGTATAATCTTTGCACCAACTTGTCAGGAAGCTGGACAGGTGTGTTTTATATTCCCTCAGTCTGTATTTAGTCCACTTTGTCCTCATAAGGAGCCCTGCCCACAAGGATATATATTTTTATAAAAATACCCATTCATTTTATATACAGAACATCTCAAAATACAGTCATCTCTGTAAACACTCAGACCAAAACCCCTTTGGCACTGAAAGCGCTGATGCCAGAGCAAGGGAAGAGACTCTTTTCTTTGTCTCAACACAACCCTTTCTCATCTTTGCTACCATGCACTACCAAGCAGAGCTGTGTGGTTGTATGCCATGACAATGCACCACATATCATTGCTATTATCAGGATCATAGAATCAAGAATCACAGAATATTCTGAGTTGGAAGAGACTCACAAGGGCCATCAAGTCCAACTCTTAAGTGAATGGCCCATATAGAATCCAAAACCTTGGCATTATTTAGCACCATGCTCTGACCAACTGAGCTAATCTGTATTGGGAAAAAAAATCTTACCACTGCAAACTGGTATTTCTCATGCAAGGTCTGATTCCAGAAGCAAATTCTTGATCTGTTTCCAAACATGAAGTGGAATCTTTATTTAAAAAGCAAAATATATTAAAAGACATCAGATTTCATTTACATTTCCATTTAACTTTATATTGAACCTAAAAGATATGTTGAAATAACAAGAAGTACTGAAATGACCTTGCTTCTTAAAATAAAATTTTCCAAATCCTGTAACTGCTTCTGAAACCAATCAAGCTATATAAAATCAGAATATTAAACTTCCCCTCTCATCAATTCAGAGTTTTTTTAAGATCTTTTCAAGCCATCACTGCATTCAGTATGCTCAGGACAAATGTACTAGAGACAAGTAGATGCATCCTGCCCTCTTCTCTTCTAACTAACATGATTATAACACCAACAAATGCAAACAATTCCCTTTTGATTTGCATCAGCATCGCTGAGCTTATGACTTGGCCAAAGAATTAAATCATGATGTCTCAACAGAAAATCTGTAACTAGGAATATCATAGAAAGGAAAGGTGGTGCCTCATTCATCTGTTATATACAGCATTTCATTTCTCTTGTGCCAGGATCAAGCTTTTAATTTTCATAAGTTTTTTTAAGACTAACAGTGGCAAAAAGGAAATGAGGCAGCACAAACTACCAAGCAGAAATAGAATTGAATGAAACGACAGAGGGAGAGAAAAATAAACTGGTAGCAGAGCTTGAAAAATTGAGAGTGAGGTAGGGCTAAGCTCACTCTGCCACAATATCAGACTGTGACACAGGACTGCCTCTGAGTGCACACGGTCTCATCCAACCTCCTGCATCTCTGTTGTTCCATCTATTCTCCTAGTAAAATAAATTAGCATGATAGAGCAGTATAGATAACAGGAGCAAGGTACTAAAAGGGTCTCATTGCATCTTTAGGTCTTGTCCCCTGCTGTTAGTAAACATTATGCATAATCCTCATTCAGAATATAATGAAATCCATCAAAAAGAAGCAAGGAAATACAGGCTGAACACATTAAGAGGCTGCAAGAACTGCTGGGCTGGACAAGACAAATGCTGATTTAAACACAAAGGGGACTTGAAATTTGGGAGCTCAGGTTCCTTCTGCAGTCAGCAGGGATTAACCCCTGTAATCTAGCCTATTTATCAATAAAGCAGCTGTCTAAAAAACGTGGGTGATGGAGCACTGCCTCCTCCTCCTTTAGTTATTATTAAAATACAGTGGCTCTTGACCGTGGTGAGAAGCCCTCCAGGTTTAACCCCCAGGACATCAGCTGGTGATCAGCCACTTCTGATGGGGCTCAGGGATGAGCAGTGAATGAAGCTGCTCATCCTGAGCAGTGCTGGGCATGTGGTGACACAGGGCCTGCAGCTCCCTGGAGGCTCTTGATGCCTGTGGGAGAGTGCTAAGTGATTTAGGCACACCCAGCATTAGAGAGCTTTCAAGAGGCTGTAACTTGCAAGGACAGGATGCAAAGGGATGGTGTCCAACATGGCTCTAGCCCCAGCTCCTGTTACACCCAGTAATATATTGTTCAAAACCTCTTTCCACTGATTACAAGATATTTTTCTAATTGGCTCATGGTCCTTTATTTATTTTGCTGCCAGCTCTGTCCTTTAGCTCAGCTGGCTCTCCATTCTCCCTGATGTTATGTCCTTGCTTTATTTATAGAAAGCACAGGTATCCACCCTGGGATACTTTCTCCGTAGCAGTGAGCCAGCCAAGTTCCTGTTGTTCCAGCCAGGCTCTCAGCTCCCCTGCTCTGCTCAGATCTCCCTACTGCACCTGTGTGCTCAGAATCGGCCTTTTGGGCACACTGCATGCAGTATTTGGGAGTAGATCTCATAAATGTCTAGTACCACAGGACATTAATACTTGCTATTATTAAGCATTATGGTTATTAGCATTTTTATTATTTCAGGAGACCACTGGGAGGCTCAACTGTCAGAACTTCTGGATTTCCCCCTCAAAGGATAGTTGTTTTATATACTCCTTCAACATCATGGACATTCTCTTCACGAGGCCTAACACAATTAAAAGCTCCTTTGACACAAAAATCTTTCATTCTTACTGCTTGAACTAGAATTGTCTTGTGTATTTCTCCATTTTCTTTGCAACAGCTAGCGAGGAAAGTTGCTAGATGCAAAGTATATAAAGGTTTCCTGCTGAAAAACAGTGACACATTGCCTGTCAGTGTTACTCTAAGGCACCTGCTGTTTCCTTTACAGTAATAACAGCAACAGGCACTGCTCAGTTTGCTCCTGGGTCTGGTTACCAGCAATCAGCTGTGCAGGGCTGTGCTGGGGTGCACTTGGCAGCTGATGGCAGGAGCAGCAGGGAGCGAGTCAGACCCGTTTCGTGGGTTGAGCCTCTGTGCCTGGTCAGCACGGTCAAGGGGCAGGTAGAGGGTGAGAGAGACAGATCCCTTCAATAACAGCAGCAGCCCAGTTTGGCCCTGAGATCTGCTTTGCCTCATGGCTGGGAACTAGGAGCACCAACTCCTCCAGCTGATACCAACACAAGGGCCAGAATTCTTCAGCTTACCAATACAACTGTGCTTGGGAAGAGAGTAAGTCAGGACTGCACAGTGCAGCTCAGCAGCATCACCACAATTAACTGATGACGTCCACTCAGGAGCTGGGTTGGACCGAGATGACGTGAAGTTGCTGAAAGGATTCACAAAGTGTGTGGTTCATTTCTGCCTTGCTGAGCTTGTTCTTGAAGGTGGGGTCTAAAGCACGCCTCTTGCACAGGAAGCTTTTAGACCTGCAACTCCACCCATTTACCACAGGCACTAGGTCTGCTGAGCCTGCAGAAGTGGGCAGTGGTGCTTGGACTGCTACATCACATTATCCCGGCAAGCACAGACTGGACTCAAAGTGACTATAAGCACCCTGAGTGTCCTGACCCCCTTGTTTCCCATTTCCATCACTGGCTGTTAGTTCTGTTTTTCTCCTGGCTCCACACAACCGTACAACACTCAGCTGGGGCCAACCTGAAGAAAACTGCCTGGCCAAATTGCAAGCTATATATGGCCTTGCTTGGCACTTTTGTCAGACCACACAGGCACATCCTCAGGCCCCAGGACCTGGGTTTTGACTTTGGTTGGATTCCCTCGCTCCAGGTGACTGTGAATCTTGCCCTGAAATGGCTCCACAGCACATGCTTGCATGGGAGCAATGTGGATGGGAGATAGCCCTGAAATTCTACTTCTGCCCTTTTTTGAATGACACAGTCCGATTATCTCCACTTCTTTATTAGGGGATTAGGGCCGCAATAGAAGAGGCTCCAGACTGTTTTATAGCTCAGTGTTTTTCAGCAAATTGGTTGTGACCCCTGTAGCCCCATGCAAAAGGATTGTGATATATTGAAACTTTTATTACACTATAAAATGAAAACAGTCCTGCTCCCTGACCCCCTCCCCACCATGTCTAAGGTCAACTATGCTCTGTCAGCTTCTCCAAACAAGCAGATCAGTCCAACAAGCTTTGATATTTTTTTCTCTTGCTTTTATAACAAGTATACTGCGGTCAGGGGAATATTTATTTTAGAATGAGGGGGCCACCATTCAGTGGAGGCTGTTAAACATAGATCCAGCTTGCAGAAGGCTTGTTGGGTGTAGATAAACCCATTTGTGTTTTAATGCTGTACTTAAACACTTAGGTGATTTTCTCTTAAATAAATTCCCTGTTGTGTTGTTTACATACACGTAAAAGACCTGTCTATCATTACCAAACTCCCTAATCCTGCTGAATTACACAACCTTAGAGAAGATACATTAAATATATCTTTTTAAATGCATCTTAAACCCTACTTGAATCCTTTCTAGCAGTCCAGGTCTTTGGGTTTCCAGTCCAGTTTAATCTGGAGTGATAATTTTGCACCAAAAGCTCTATCAGCCAGAGCTATTTAGCACATAGTCAGGTGTTAAGCTTATAAATAGTTTATCTCTTGGCAACGTTTAGACCTTGAGTTAAGAAAAGTCACTGGCTTGCTTTCACTGTCAGGTCAAGTCTGTTTGAACAAGTGGCCCATTTAAAGGACACAGAAGTACTCATGCAGACATTAAAAAAACCCAAAACAACAAAACAACAAAAAAACCTCAACCTACAAAAACCAAGCCAAAATCCAAATCAAATAGCTTTTCTTAAAAGCCCATTTCACTCATTGGTGTGATGTCTCACACTGGATTGATTTCCTTGTTGGATCATTATTGAGTCCCACTGTACTCTTTCTCTCTTGATGGCACAACACTTTACTTGGTGGAGAGTTTTCCTTCTTCCTGTCCTTATCACCATGTTTTACAGAAATTAAATTCCCTGAGATTAGAAGTTTAAAGCCCTCAGAACAAGTGGTATGAAGTCCCATTCATTTCCCTGACAAAACTTTGATATTAAATCACTTTATCTGCCTTGTTTTCTTACCTTTCACATTCTCTGAGTAGAACAGGGTTGTTTCCTTTTGTCAGACTTTAAGCAGCACAGGCACTTTACATAATTTTCTCACCTCTCAATCTGGCTCATGCTTTGGACTCAGCAGGTTAAGCAGCATTCCCCCTGTTCAGGTGGGAGTGGAAAGGAAGACAGTGTGCTTTTTTTCCTGAGGAGTCTATTTCAAGTCTCTTCAAAGTAGCAGGGAAACCTGCAGTTGCACCTGAAAATGTGAAACTCCCACATTTAAAACCTGACAAGCACAAATCACTCCCAGTTTCCAATTTTGGAATTCTTCACTATTGAGATGACCTTCAGATGTGGTATAGGGGAGAAAACTGAGAGCTGAGACACAAGTGCTCCTAATTAGTCATCTTGAATCACTTCCCACTACTAGATGCACTCCCCAAAAGTGAGATTAGGTTGTTATGCAGAGGTCCTGGTCCTTCGTGGACTTTGTAAGGTGCAGTCACTTCCTGAGAGGTCCATAAGAATCCTGCAGGAAGAAGTCGGTACATTAGTAGGATTTGGCTCCTACCATGCCACAAAAGGACCATAAAGTATGTGATAGATGGTAGGTGGCACCTCTATCCACTTCGTGGTTCATTTCCCTCTGTCCTTTACCGATTACTCAGAACATGTTTGGGAACCCAGGGTACGAGCTATCATCAGGAAACACAAGACTCACCTACAAACCAGATCTTGAAAAAGAATTTAGTCATCCAGTCAGATGACCACAAAAATAAACCAGCATGACCCTGAAGCCACGCTATGGGAACATGATACCACAAAAATTGTAATGTTATTAAGCAGGTTATTTATGGTTTATAAGGTGGTATTTAGGTCATCACACCATCTAAAAATCAAATGTTCCATGGTGCTGAATTTCATCTTCTTGCAAGAATTCTTTAGACTCACATGTAACAGCTGAACAGGGGAACATTTCTTCAGCTATTGCTGACCATAAATATAAAATATATCTCCCTCATTTGAACAGGGAAGAAGAAAATCCCTTTTGTCAAATGAGCAGTGTCAGTGGCCATGCACAGTCTGGATACCCTTCCTGTTGGAATCTCTCATGGATATCAAGTGGGTTCCTGGAAGGAGGCCAAGTGCAATCCAGGCCACAGCGATACACAAACGTGGTGACTGAAGCCTATTTTTGACACATGTTTACAAAATGTTGCTACTGAGGCTGATTTCTATGATTAAACAAATACGACATTTTGGTTCAATCAATCATCCTTATTTATTATTTTAATTGAGATAAACTGAGAAACTATGTCCTCGCTGGGAGAGAAGACAGCCCCAAAAAGCCTGTCTCCTCATATTACCGCCCTGGATCTGATCAGTACTCCAGGCCAGGTCCCAGGGAGGCTCCGGTGGTGCCCATTGGGCGTGGGCTGTGTCTGGGTGGCACTAATCTCATCACTGAGCTTTCTGCTCCGCAATGGCTGAATGCTGATGCCAGAGCTGCTCGAGGTTTACCTCGGTATTGACAGTGAGAGAAGGAGCTGGTCCTGCCAGCAAGGACAGAGCTGCACAGAGCGGAGCCTTGGTGCTTGTGGAGCAGCCCAGCCTATGTTTGTCACTGTCCAGCCCCAGAAGCAGGACTGGCAAATTTGCAAAGACTCTTGGAGTCACTGAGGAAGACATTTGGTAACTGGAAGCCACCAGAGCCGGCAGTTGCTCTGCAAGTGAGAGGCACAACAGTGGGTCAGCTTTCTGCTCTCTTCATCCAGTTGCTGATGAGTGAGTTTCCCACTCCAGAAGGGCAGCATCTTGTGGAAAAAAACCAAAGAGCTGGAGTTACACACTACCCAGGAGAAAAGTAATTTCAGACAGCAGGTGAGCAGGTTGCACAAGGCCAGCCAGACTCACAGGGGGGAAACAGGAACAGGGACAGCACCAGTGTCTTTGGCTAGCTGCCAGAAGAAAGAGAGGATCTCCCAAAGGGATCTGTACTGGGCTGAAGCCCTGCTCTGTCAGCATAGAAAGAATGGCCTTTTCTGGGAATTTGGCAATCCTCAACTCGCTGCAGGGGGCAGAAATTCATGCAGGACTTTTGTGCTGGGGCAGAACCAGGAGCAAGTCAGGCTACTGTCAGACACCCCATCATATGCAGCCCTGGCAAGGAGGTGGGATTTTCATCAAGCCTGAGTATGAGGCAGGTAAGTAGCAAACTTTGAGTATGGCATGTCTGTGGCACTCCACCATGAGGACTATACACACCCCCATGTCATCTAAACCCCTGGGGAGTTACCCAGCTCACCAAAGCACTCTGGCAGCTGCAGTCCCATTCAGACTGGCAGCATTGCTGCTGACAGCAGGACTACAAAGAGCCAGCAACAAGGAGCTCCAAACTGTCTCTCAGCTCCACCAGCAAAGCTACGAAGAGACTAGGAAAAGGTGACATAATGCCATACTTCAAGTTCCTCACAAAGAGCAATATTTCTCCACCTCTCGCTTTTTCTCTGAAAATTAATAGATACATTAAACAATAGAAATAATGGGGGAAATGTGCTAAAAAGGGCTACATATCACCAGCAGCACGTGCACCTATGTATGTGTGGTGTGCACATTGCACAAAGCATGTTACCACTCTCATCGTGCTGCCAGTCTGCAACACTAACAATGGTGGTGGATTTAGCTCCTTTTAGGGGATCTGACAACAGACAGGCCATAAAGCCAGGGCAGGGAGAATTGTGCTTTTTGGCCAAGATATGTCACAACATGATCTTCAAAACTGATTTTTCAGGATTCAGCCCCTGGGAATGTAAACCTAGGGAGCGGAGTATTGTTGGAGAAAGCCATGGAGCATGCAATCTGCTTGAATAAATAAATCCACTTGGAGACTGCCTAAGTTTAGCTATATATGGACATTTCTAGAAAGTGAAAACTGCCATGGTTTTTCCATCAGTATTTCAAGAGTTTTCTCCAGCCTTTTCCAAAGCCCTGTATTAAAGGGGTTTAACAGAATAATCCTGTCTTAACACAGAGATAACAGAGACATGGAGAAGTGCTTGGTCAGAGGAAAGGGACAAGAATAGTATCCAGACAGTTCCCAAGATGTGACCCTTTTGGGTCTAACTCTGAACCTTGCATCGAGTCTCTCAACCTTCAGTTGAAATCCTGGCCCTACTGAGACAAGACAAATTATTTTACCTTGCAAAAATAAAGAAGAAGGAGGAAATCAGTTCATCTTTATGGTCTCAAATCTCAGACTGTGGACCTAGTCTGTATCTGCATGCATTTCATAGCAAGGGCAGGAAATCCTAAAGGTTGGATATGCTAATAACAATAAATAATCCGAGTACTGGCCAGGACTAGTTAATAGTGTACATAAACAGACTCCTTCACTTACTCTGTTTCACTCTGCCTGCATTCCTGGCCACAGCACGTGCCTGCAAGGCACAGCACAGCCCCATGACAATGCTACGGTGAGGGCACAGGCTGAGGAGAGCAGAACTGTAACTCAAATCCTGTAGATTAGGAGGGCACTTAAAGCAATTAATGGTTTCCTGCAGAGGAGAATCCTCTCCTTTTCATCACTAGAATTTACTTCTGAAAAGATTCATATCTTACACTTAGTGACACAGAGATGAATCCGGAATGTTGCCATTCTGTGTTGGAGACCAGAGTCAGTGCAAGATGCTACAAAGAAGGCACAAAACAAGTTACCAGCGGGTAGTGATGGAATAATACAATGGGGTGAGAAAAAGTGGAAATCATCCACACAGCACTCTTTTAGATGAATGTACTGCTGCTTTTAAAATTGAGAACCTCAGCATTAGGCTAGCTGGTTTTCTTAACTAGTTCTTCTAATGCTCTTTTTAATTTCTTTTCCCTGCATATCCAACTTGGTAGAAGTAGATTTAACTGCTGCATAATGGAAACACACTGGTAATAGAAAATATTGACATTACACTGATCATTACGGGAATCAGTGGGACTAATGTACGTTTTGGTGCACTCTGATTCAGGGCATCCACTTTGAAATTAGTGCAGGACCCCTCATTTTATTTCCTTCTTCTCTGGGAGAAAGATGTTACTGGAATCACTCACAGTGACAATACCATATCATGGTACTTCAGAACCTTTTCAGGGTGAGGCCAGTGGGGCTCAGAGGTTTTTAGCCTCTTTGTTTCCCTACACTAGCTCCTCACTAGCTCACTTTGCCCATCAGATTCACACTAGTCCCTGGAAACTTCCCCTGAACCTGGAGCTGAACAAGGCTGTGCTGAAACTGGCCCTCACCCCCTCTCCCCAGTGCACACAGTGCCCTTCCCAGTCCATTATTCAAAGGCTGAGACAACCCAGTAGCTCCAAGAGCACCAGAAGCCGAAAGAGGAGAGTGGGGTGCAATTCTCTTTTGCTCATCCTCCTTCCTACACTCCCTCCTTGATGACACTCCCACTCTGGCAGGCTCCTCATTTCAGGGGTGGTAGAGGAGGTGGTAGAGGAGGGCATCAGGAGCAGAGGCTCTCCAGGGCCAGAAGACGTGAATAGCAATGGAGGAACAAGACAGGGAAAGATGCAAACCCAGAATCACTGATCTCATGGCAGTACTTTGGTACTGGCCAGTAACACAGGCTGTGTTGTATTATCACAGCATCCATCACTCTGTATGAGAAATTATTCACTACCTATGAAACACAGGGGCTCTTCTGGCTTATGCCTGGTGAATACCTTACCCAGGATTTCCAGTGACATAACAGCATGTTCCATTCAGTTTTCCTGCAAGCGGCCAAATCTCTACACTAGGGCAAGCCTGCTAGAAAACCCTACAAAATTGGAAAGGAAGCATCTGACACTGCTTTGCACCAGGCTGCAGGGAACCAAGCCCTTGAGTTCTCCCTCACACCATTCTAAACAGAAGAGCTGGTTGGTGAAGTTTTGTTTCCTAAGAGTCATGGAATTAGACACTCCTAAGTGACTCACCAGCGGATGAAGCTGGAGGCACTCATTGCAGGCAGCATAAAGTTCTTTCAGATCTAGCATCAAACCCCTTGTCTTTCGTCTCAGTCCAAAGGTAGCATCAGCTTTAATAGCTCTGGCATCAAACCACTTGTCAAGACCAGCCCTCCCTGAGTCACAAAAAATTATCCCCAGCTAGTAAAAACCCTGTGGGACAGCAGCTGAGAACAGTTCATGCCCCATGCTTATTGCCAAACTCAACAAAGAGTGGTACTGGTGCCAAGGATGCCAACTTTTAGGACAGGTAGACAAGTGGTACTAAGAGCTCACACTGGTGCCTCGGCTGGCAGGTGTGGAGCTATGTCCAGAGCAGAGAGTGCAGATTCACACATGCTCTCCAAAGTGTCCCACCACTGTGCTGCAGATCCTGCTCCCCTCTCACCTCATTAATCCTGACCTGCTCCCTGGGTAGCTGCAGAAGCAGGGCTTGCGACTGCCTCCACCTTGCTCTTACCCAGGCACTGCCAAGAGATCTCAGCCTGATGACAGGAACCTGGGTAGGCACTTGTGGTGAGAGGCTTGTCTTTGGTCCCCCATGCTCTCCAGTGCGTGTGTGGTAAAGATAGCTCTTCATCCAATGTCGCCCTGATTTCTGCAGTGCTTAGATGTTTTTAATTCTGTGATAGAAGTTCTCATGCACTTTTCTGTAAACACAGCTATGTTTGTCTAACTGTCCTTATTGTTTTTCATTCTTTCTCCTGGGCGGGGATGTTTGATGGATATTTCCTTTGACCAGTGTGATTGAGGGGTGGTAATATTCACCCTCCAATCCATGGGAATTGTTAAGAAGGTATACAGCTGTCTGAATAGAGAGGCCTTCCCCTTTTTTTGGCCCTTTCACCTGATGTGAGTATAAGTGTCTTTCCTCGTGTCCGCGTGTGACAATCCAAATCATGGGATAGTGGGCTGGGTGGAACTGGGCTGCCCACTGGACTGCACTGAATGATGTATTGAACGAAATTTCTTCTGATCACACAGAGGATGAAAGTAACACCTTTTCTCCTGTTGTACCACAGCCCCATGTCCAGTCAGTCCATTGGTAAATTAATAGCAATTGCTTCTTTCAAAAAAGTGTGATGTAGCAGTTCCTTCATAGAATGAAATGAAATTGAATGAGTTGGAAGGGACATTAAAGATCATCTAATTTCAACCCCCTGTGCCATAGGCAGGGACACCTTCCACTTCACTAGGTTGGTCAAGGCCTCATCCAACCTGGCCTTGAACACTTCCAGGGATGGGGCATCCACAGCTTCTCTGGGCAACCTGTGCCAGTGTCTCACCACCCTCACAGTAATGAATTTCTGCTCCATATCTAATCTAGTCCTGGCCTTTTTCAGTTTCAAGCCATTGTCCTGTCCCTACATGCTCTTGTAAAAAGCTCCTCTCCAGCTTTTTTGAGCCTGTTTTAGGTACTGGAAGGTGCTATAAAGTCTCCCTGGAGCCTTCTCTTCTCCAGGCTGAACAAACCCAATTCGTTCAGCCTGTCTTCACAGGAGAGGTGCTCCAGTCCTCCCAATCGGCTTTGTGTCCCTCTGGACTCGCTCCAACAGGTCTATGTCCTTCTGATGTTGGGGGCCCCAGAGCTGGTTGTAGTACTGCAGGTAGGGTCTCAAGAGAACGGAGTACAGAGGGGGAGTCACCTCCCCCAACCCAACTCAGTCACCCCAGATTCTGTTAAGTTCCACATTTCAGATTTTTGAATGATTTTATGATACCATAGTTGCTACATATAGTGCTGCTGTATGGCTAAAGACCCAGAATGAACCAGTGCTCCTGTGGTTTGTACAGATATAAATAAAACCCATACAAAATCACTGAAACCACATCACCTGTGCTCATTTGGAGAAGGACATAGATTTTCCTTTGGTGTCAAAGGCTCAATTCAGTAGTATTTGGAAGCTGATATTATTTGATAAGTAGGAATTACCAAAATGCAGTTCACAGCTTAGAAACCTTTAAAAAACATCCCCTTTATAACAAATGTCTGTACAACCAACAGGAGATCAACCTGCCGCAAATTAAATTGTACAGAAAAATAAAGAAGAAAGGAAGAACATGTTTAAAGACCAGAGGAAGACAAGTGTTCCTGTTGCTGATGTGGTAAGAGACATGATTGAAAAACAGTTTGCGCATGTGAAACATGACCCCGGTAACTCTGTCCAGTTCAGTCAGCTGAGGGACAGTGTGATTTGCTGGAAAGGGACAAGCAGTGCCACAGAGCTCTGCAAGATTTCATTTACCAGGGAGAGCATCATATCTTATGTGATCAGCTTAATTAGGACGCAAAAAGCAGGATTTGAAAGTGACTGCATGCTTCCATGGCTGCCTCTGTCCTTCTCCTGGCCCCCTCTCTTTACTTGGAGTGTTCTCACCCAAAACTGCTTAGTGGGTCTCTCCTCTCATGTTTATCAGTGTGCAGAAGAGGGGACAAAGCATTGGGCACGTGGAAAAGGCTGTTGTGCACCAGTCCTGGAGTGAATCTCATTAACTCATTAACTGTTAATAGGCACTGCTAATGCTGAAACAGCTTCTGAAATGTAAACAAGACTTTCTGAAATGGTGGGGTTTGACAGAAAATGAAAATGACCCTTGAGATACTACAGCAGTTATGTAAATACCTGGAAAATGAAAAGTCACAAGGTCTATAGACTAGAGCTGCACTTTGCTCCCTGTATCCTTCAGCTTTCCTAGAGGCCAGGATCACCCTGTCTCTGGCAAGCAGCAAGGCCAGCACCTCCCAGGAAAAGGAAGCTGAGGGGTCCCCTCAGGATCTCAGTGCTAAGACAAGAATGACAGCTGCAAATGTAAAATGTGACTTTTCAGCAGCATGACAGCTCCTGTTTTGACTGCAGTCTTTCATGTTTTCAGAAATTAAATCAGAATTTTCCACTGAATGAAATGTTCTATTTCAGCAACATTTTCCCTGGCTTTCCTTCTACCAAAATGCTTGGAAGGATTTCAGTTAAAACTGTAAACTGCCACATAAAATTTTTTATTTTCTTATTTTTTTCTTTAGGCCACACTAAGTCCTTTTTCTATAAGAAAACCAAATGTTTGGAGCTGCTGTGGTCTTTCTTTCTGTGACAGACCTGCAAAGGCAGAATGGTGCCCATGCCCATTCCACTATGACATAGTTCCTCTGGTGGAAATCAGGAGCTCTGACAGTTAAATGAACAAAACTCAGAAATGTCTCATTCCTCCTCTTTGCACCTTTGTTTAACCTGTGCAGTGTAAAATGCAATGGAATTGCACTGGCCCGAAGCAGCTCTGGGTGATGTGCAGTGGCAGCCAGGTGCTCCTATTCCTCACCTACTCTTCCCCACCACCTTCTTCCAGCTCCCTGCCTTCTGCTGCTCACCATTGCCTGCTCCAGGGATGTGATTTAATCTAGCCCAGGTCATTACCCACTTGAGCAACTTGGGATTCAGCTGTTCCAGCTTCTTGGGGGAAGCCCAACAGAGGGTAAAAATGTCACCTCTGGGTCGTGCCTGTGGATTGCCCCACTGCACCCCATTGCATGGACCCAGATCCCCATGGCCCTGCTGCTGCCCCACAAAGACCTACACACAGCTTAAATGGAGAGCTGGTCTCAGACTGTGAGACCATCACAATTAGGAGTCTACAGAGTCTAAGTACCAATGATTGAAGCATCTGAGTGAGATTTCCAGAAGAGAAACCCAGAAGAAGTGTCTGCTGAGACTATTCATGAACAAAAGTGAGGAGAGTTAAACAGTTTTAGGCAGGAGGCAAATGGGGAAAACAATCCAGAACTGCTGTGTCTTGACAGCTTTGGGACAGTAACCGGGTTTGTCCATCTGATTACAAAATGCCAGTCCTTGCTGTCTAGACCCACATCTGCTTGCTTCACACCACTGTTTGGCTCAGAAGTTTTACAGTTTCCTTCAGCCTGCCTCACTGGGTAGGACATAAAGGACAACTGTGATCACTGTCATTCCCGGGACTAAACATACCCAGATCAACGTGAGGGCAGAGGAACAAAATGGCTGACTCACTCTGCAGACTTACCTGAGGTAAAGTCTAGTCCTCATCTCTGTTGCTGAGACAAATGAGTTACCAAAAAACGCAGGTTTGGGCCAAGTAAAAGGGGCAGTGCAAATATCCAGTGCTCCTCACTTCACTCATGAACCAAAAGGAGGGAGATTTACAGACACGTAAGCTTGGCCAGGGACACCTCTCCCAGCGGCTAAGGCAGCAGAGGGAATTGCGCCGGTGACTCACGATGACCCCGGTCACATCCCTGACGCCTCTTGGGCTGCAGAGGCCCAGGGCTGGCTCCCGGGGAGGGAGGGAGGATGTGGAGGCACAGCCCGGGCCGCTTTCCCGGCGCTCCGGTGCCACCCAGCGCCCGCTCCGCTGACTGCCGGAACGTGCCCCGCAGCGGCCCCGGCTGCGCGGAAGGCGGGCGGGGTCAGGCAGGCGGGGCCGGGGGCTGTTTGCTGAGGAGCTCCGCTGGGGGAAGGAGCATCGGAGGCGGAAACAGCACGAGCTGTATTGCATCCCTAGACACGCGATCATTGTGACATTAAACACCAGGGAGAGATGAGCGCTGGCCTGTTATTTCACAGAATCACGGAACAGTTTGGGCAGAAGAGACCTTAAGGATCATCTTGTTCCAGCCCCCCTGCCATGGGCAAGGACTTCATCCCATTAGACCAGGCTGCTCAAAGCCTTGTCCATTCTGTCCTTGAACACTTCCAGTGGTGGGGCATCCACAACTTCTCTGGGCAACCTGTTCCAGTGCCTCACCACCCCCACAGGAAAGAATTTCTTCCTAATAGCTAATCTAAAATTTCTTGTAGGGCCCATTAGGTACTGGTCTAGTGGAAGGTGTACTTGCCCATGGCAGGAAGGCAGGAACTAGGCAATCTCCAAGGTCCCTTCCAACCCAAGCAACTCTGTGATCTTACATTTTCACCTAAAAGCCAATCATACTCCACAACACAGGAGAGAAAAAAATCAACCCCAAACCCCCAAAAGCCAGCTCTGAATAATCCACCCCTCCATCCATCAATTTCATTTAGCCTGAATTTTACTATTAATGGTTTAAACAAGATGCCAGAGTTTTGAATTCTTTTTCCAATCCAATAGAATAGAGCATTTTACCTAGCATCACATCTGTATGGCTTCAGAAGACGCAAAAAGGCTTAAGGATTACAGAACAGTCCTTCTCTGACGCTTGCAGAGGATCAGTACACTCTGAAATATGGAGCCTGCTGCCTCCTGCAGGAGACAGGAGAGTGGCCCAGGCAGGCCTGCGACCTGGCCAGAGAAGCTGTCCATGAGCTCTGCCTGACACCAGAGGCAGAACCAGAGTCACCTCCCAAGTAAAAGTGCAAACAGTGCCGATGTTTTGGTGGGAACCTAAAGAGCATGTCAAAGCTGCTACATGCAGCAGCTTGAGATATCTTTATTGCCACATGATGCTTTCAGTGTGTCAGACAAACAGCACCAGACAGCCCAGCCAGACTGCTATGTTTATGGGCAGAGCAGCTGATCCTGTCCTTACACGGTGAGTAACATGCTAAGTGGAGCACTGCTGCGGCTGCACCTCCAGACGAGGCTGCAGCTCTGCCTTACAAACAGCCAGGTGGATCAGCTGCGTAACCAGAAACTGTGTCCTGTGGTGAAACAAGCCAAGGAGCAATGAACAGCTGTAGAAAATGAGACAGAACGTGAGCAAAGATAATACTTCAAGAAATCAGCAAGACTCCAGGAAACTCTCTGACTTGTCCTACAGCTGTGGCTGGTGGAGCACGATGTGGATCTGAAACAAACTCAACTGTCCTGTAAAAATCTCTCCTTTCTCTTTTTCTGTTAGTGCTTTGGTCTGTCCCAAGTCCTGCCCCATTTTGGTTCTCTTTGCTGTGGGAGGTACAGGTGGGTGCTGGCAGAAGCCAGCGGCCACCAGCACAAACACAGCCATTGCCAGTGGAAGGGCAATGGGAACAGCAGTCAGCGTTTCAAGGTATGCCAGCTGTCCAGGAGATAAAATGTGGGAGGTTTTGGCAATATAAATAGCTAGTGCATTAGTGCTGGATTAACAGGAGAAAGGCCAAGCTTAATCCCTCTCTTAGTGTGCTCCTGCATGCTGGGAAAAGGGCTAAGGAAGAGACTCTTTTCAGAGGTGAGCTGGTAGACAGGTACAGAGCATTTTGCTTGAAAGAGGGAGACACTGAAGAAAAATACATCACCCAGAGTAGGAATTCCCTAGCATTCATGGTTTAAATTCAAACAGCACTGTCCTATTGTGATTTTTGTTTTAAATCATGTTAACAAGAGGTAACAGATGCTTTTGCTATGAGTATTTATCATCTTTCATGATCTCTGCTTTTATTCTCAATCACTGCAATGCAACAACACTTGGCAAGATTTGGTTTTAGTGGAATAACTGAACAAATAAATACAAGGAAGACTGAAAATATAAAAAGAAGAGAGGGATTGTTATAGTGATAATGCCCAGGGAAGCAAGGCAGAAAGGTGCATGGTAACTACAGGCAGTGATGAGGGACTTTAAGATACAAGATGCTGAAGCAGAACTGAGAGGAGAGCAAGGCTCTTCCTTTCATCTTAATGAATTTCATTTCCCTCTTGCAAGGAGAAGGCAGGATTCCACAGGGAGGATAACCACTGCTTGTGCAGCAGCATCACTCTGGTTTAAGTTTTGTACATGGGATGAAACTGTATGTCCATAAAAGACGTCTGTGTGACACTAGTACAGGAGTTAGTCACTGTACCAGCTTTACCCCTCAATGTATCCACTGCTGCAATGTGCTATGCACTTTATAATACAACATCAAAGGAAATGTGTTTAAATTTCATGCTGGCTAGGGAAAAATGTACAATCAGATTTGCCAGGGTGGATAAAACCAGTGGCTAAAGCAGAGAGAAGACCTGTTTACTACTCACAGCAGCAGCAGCTTTTTGAATTTGATGGCTTCCTTCAAAAACTTGAGAAAAGTTTTTGAAGGATCATGGAATTTTTCTGCAAAGGGCACACAGACACAATGCCTGATATTCACCAGTCACCAGATATTAACAGAGGAAGATACCTGTCTATTTCCTAGACACCATGCAGCCTGCTGAACAAACAGGGGTTTAAAATGACAAATGATTTGGCACCCAAACAGGTTCAAACTTAGGGGATGTGAACAACTTTTTGCTCAGTGCTTGTTAAGCATACAGGAACCTGGTCTGCACCTGGTGGTTCTGGCTGTGTTAATAGTACTGGATCAGTAACTAATGAGAGCTGTCAGGAATTAGCATGTACCACTTACAAAGCTGTAACTCAAATCTAGTTCCCTCCCCACACTCTAAGGTATTTAATAAATTTCTCTAAATGAGTGTTTACTTTTCACATTAACTCATCTGAAAGGTTATGCTAATAGCTTAAAAACAAATCAGAGAGGAAGAACATGAAGTTCTGGTAATTGCAAGGTCACAGAAATTTTTTCTTGAACTGCTTTCTCCCTAAGTCCTCTGTTTTGGCTGCTGTGTAGAGCAAGGCACATTTACCAGCCCTGTGTGTACCTGTGTCCTGTCCATTAGTTCTCTGCTGGGGAAACAATGCCATATAGACAAGTGCCTGACTTGCTTTTCAGAGCATATAAAATGGTCATAAATATGAGTACGCCAAGGAGCAGAAATGTTAATTTATGGCACTGATTGCCCAGCAGTGGAATCAGTGCCTGGCTGTTTGCTCTTGCACCATAACTCAGCTCTGGGATTCATTTTGAACTGAGTTCTGGTTTTACCGCCTGTGTAAGGAACAGTTTAATAAAAATGCAGGAATAACAAAGACAGCTTCCACTGATATACATTAGATGAAAGTTTCCCAGACTAGGGTTTTGGTTTGTTATTTGCTTTTGTTTTGTTTTTAAATAACAAGGCATTGCAGCAAAATATGAATGTCATATAATGGAAACTGCAAACATTTTCTTTATTCGAAGCAGGAAGTTGTCCCTGGCTATGGGTAACACCAAGACTTTTGTGTACAGAAAAGTGCTGGGACAAATGGTGGTACCCTTTTCTAATTAAACAGTTCCTGATAAGTGTTTATTTTTATGCTCACATTGATCATATTTTAAAAAGAAGAAAACAACATGAAATTTCAACTTGATAAACCTGTCCTTGGGTTTTTGTACCCCAAATATCAGGTCTTAATTCCTCTCTTTCTTTTTTTTTTTGCCAATAAATCAATGCAATTTTTGTTGACCTTGTGTGGGAAATAGGAAGAAAAAGGTAAGACAGTAGCAGGAACCATGTTTCAAGGCTTAAAGGAAGCTGAATTTTTTTGGCTAAGATGAAGTCGAGATAGAACATTGAAGCTTCCTTGTTTCTTTTGAAATCTGTGATGGCAACACTTTTTCCAGCTCAATTTCATTTATCGTTTGGTAAACACATCCCAAATCGTTATTCCAGACGCTTAGAACGGAGTGCGGGTGAGAGCAAGGCAGCAGCGGGCGCAGTCCCGCCTGCGAAGCGTGGCCACACCGCCGCCCCGTGGCTCAGCAGCGAGCGGAGCCGGACCCTGGGCGGGGAGAGCTCCGCGCTAACGCGGCACAGAGAGCAGCAAAACGTCAGCCCCAACCCTGAACGACCCACATGAGGTAAAACTGATGTTGAAGCAACATGCTACACAAGCAATGTCCCCACAAGCCGCACAGCACTATGATTTAAAATCATTTAATTATCTTAAATGAGAATGATGTTATTTTAAAGAGATGTAGTGTTTTGAATCCAGCAACTTTACTGCCTGCTCCTTATGATGAGCCCTGTCATGATTGTGCTAAGGCCGTGTTTCACTCCAACTGCACGTGGGAAGATCTGCTGAATCAGCTTCTAGGGAACTCAAATCTAACCCTTATCACCAACAGATCTTTATGCTACATGAATGGAAAATGATATGTGGGCTATGCAGTGGTGAGAAACCTGGAGGTACTTGAAGCAGAACCTCTACAAGCCTTGATGAATTAAACACATTAGCAAGAGCAGCCTGATGAGGACATCAGCAGCGTTTATTCTTATTCTAAGTTTTTGGAGTGTGTCATGCAGTGGGTATGCTATGGAAAGAATGAAGATTCCTTACCTCAGCAAGAAAGTACATTTCTAGTGGAACTGAAATCTGAATGCTGTTGGAAGCTCTTTGGCTTCCAAGGGAAATTGCTGTAGTGCACTGTCCAGCTCAAACCAAAGGATGCAGCAAAAGTAGAACAAATAATGAATTGGCAGATAAAGCAACTAAAGCTGCTGTCCAACAGCCTGTAATGAGCGTGCCACCATAATAACTTCCTCTGCTGACAGCTGACTAGAGATCAATAATCCAGCCCAAATATATGCAGAGGTTACTCAGGAAGAACGGGCTCAATGGGAAAGCTGGGAGGCTGTGAAAGATGAAACTGGAAGTTGGACTATTGGGAGATAACCTATTCTACCAAGAAAGTATTTAATTACTTTGGCTAGGTGGTTTCATGATAAAATACATGGAGAGACGATAGCAATTGTTAACCAGATTGAAAAAATGTGAGCAGTCCCCAGAATGTATATGACAGTTAAAAGGATTTTGAGTTCCTGTCCACATGTTGGAAGTTTTCCAATGCAAAACACAAACAAGAGGGTGAAGGATGATCATAATCCTCTTCCCCATTTTCAAAGACTGCAAAGTGGTTGTGCTGACATGCCTCTTATGAGCACTGGTAATCATGGATCAGCTCTCAGAATGGACAAAAACATGTATAAAAGTTTAGGAACACAGTGACAACTACACATTCAGTATCATTCACAGTCCTCAGGAGAGGGGGAAAGAATGAACAGGACTCTCAAAAATAAAATTGCTTGAATTTATAGTCAGGTAGGGTTGAAATAGCCCTTAGGAATAGACCTATGCAATATTAGAAATACTTTGTGCCACCAGCAGAAGTAGTGTTTGGCAGGCATTTAGCTGTATCTGCCTCCTCTGTCTCTGCTATGACCAGCCTCTAAGATGGAGAGGAATGGGTTACCAAATTTATACCAGGGACACAAAAACATCTACAAGAAAAAAAGGCACAAGACAGATGGTTTCAACCAGTTTTATTGTTGGATTGTCTTCTACACCTTAAGATACTAGAATGGTTACTGCAGTTCAGGTACTAAACTCTCCCTTGTATGGATGTTTTGGTTCCTTTTGTTTTCTAGAATGCAAGGACAAAGGAAACAATTCCAAGGGAACGAGGTAACTTAAGAAGGCCAGCCCAGCAACAGTAAGAAATTGAGAGATGACTGACCAGAATTAAGTGATGAGGTGATGGACTGGGTGATGGTGGTATGGGTATAATGGAGGGGAATGGTCTGGGGAAGGGGTCCCTCTCTGGAGGCACACAGCTGTAACCTGAGAACTAACAAAAGAGGAACTGGAAACCTTCACTTGGACTTGACAATCAGTGGGATCCTAGGGTTGGACCCTGTTATGATGGCCAGTGTATGTAAATTCATAACACTTGTCAGCTTATACTGCCATGAGGAAAGGAAAATAAATTTACTTCTAAAAAACCACCCACACTAGTGATTAGACTGATATAATTGCATCAATAATAAAAAAATCAGACCTTTAATTAGCCCAGTGTTACTAAAGCCCATGTGTGCTTTGTAGTGCCTGTTCTGCTTTTCCAAGTCAGGTTTTGTGTTTATGTTCTGTGCAGCTCTTACCTACAGAAATTTGGCAATTTGTACAGTCTGAAGTTGGTTGCTCTGGAAACTGGCTACAATTTCTTCCAGTTTCACAGCAAGAGCTGCTGAACTCCAAGGCAAAAAGCATAGCAGCTCTATTCACTTGCTTCCCAGGCCAATAAACTTGCCACAGGAGTGACAGATTATTTTCCTCTTTCTTACTCACTCTGGGAGGCCAGCCCCATGAGGAGCTTATGACTGACTTGAGAAAACACTGAAGCCTTGAAATACCTTTCACAAAAAGAAGCTGAAATAGAAAATCTCTCACAGGCCAGAACAGTATCAGACATCTGCCTCACTGTCAGAAGGGGGCTATAGAGGGGATCTACAGAGGGCTACAGAACCAGGACCATTTTCTTAAAGAGAGCTCTTCTGTCTTGTGCCTCCCTTCTACTTCCCAAACCTATGACCACTGACACCATCCTACTTTTCTGCAATGACTGTTGGGTATTATTTACAGACTGTTGCTTGCTGTATTATCAATCTGTTACTAGTCATTCAATTCATGGTCTTCTGAGCTCCTTCCTTCACCAAGCCATTCATCAAACAGTCTGGAATAGCTCAGGCACCCAAAAAACACATCCTGCTAGCACAGGACAAAGCGGTGGGCGTTTCCACTCCCAGGAAAGCACAGTGTTTCTTACCAGATTTTCCTGCTTGTGTCAGGCTGTGTGAGGTGAGGCTGTCAAAAAGTGTCCCTTTCCCATCTCTTCTACCCTCAGGGACCTGATACAGACTAACTGCTGTGAGTGTGTGGTACCCGGCCCTCTCTCAGGAGGTGTGAATTACCTCCCCTGTGCCACATGGCCAGCCCTGTGCCTGGGCTGCTGGCATATGGTGAGGCACCACTCCAGCTTCTGCTCTGCTAACTTGCTGTTTTATTAACATACAGGGGAGGAGAGAAATAAAAGGCATGGGGAATGTCAGGAAACTCTCTTGTCTAATATGTGAGATTCTGTCCAAACTATCTCCTCAGCAGATGCCTTAAACTGCAGGGACTCTTCCTTCTCTTTATAGAGTATGACAGACCAGGAACTCTGTGGCAGGGATGAGGTCAACTGGCCCCATGCATTCAGAAAATAAAAATGAAGGTTCGGAAGCTATTGTTTCAGTTTTCTGTTCGGTAGTACTGGTTGCTCTGTATCAGCTTGTACCCGACCGCCACTCTGCTGAAGTCATGCTTTTATTAATCTACTTGGAAGTTGCTTTGACAGCTTAAATAGACTTAGTAAGTCCCTTAATTAATGGGTATTTCAGCAGACATAAGCTGCCACAAACACAAGATTACTTGTTTGAGGCCCCAGTGTAACTGCTGTGCCAGCAGAGCATTAGAGAAAACATTTTATACTACATATTTGATAAATACACTGCCCATATGGACTTGATGTAAAATTCTTCATGTCTAATTTGCACCAGTAGTACATGTGCAAATCAGAGCTAGAGAAAACATTCTGCCTTACCATTCTCTTTTTCTGCAGTAACTTCATTCACATAGGACTGGGGCAGCTAAATGGCAGTATCTTTCAGTTATTGGTTTACCAATTTTTTTAAATTAGCTGAAGCAAATATAAGGTTTTTCCTCTAGCTAGAAGACCCAGGGTATCCTAGTAAGATAATGACAAGACAAAACAGGCAGCCACAAGAGAGTCCAGAGCTCTAGACAAGCATTCTTTTTAAGACACCAAGATATTTTTAGGGTCCAAGCTCTGCTTGAGTTCCTGTGGGGGTGCACCATCAGTAGATTTAAGCATTGAGAGTTCATGCAGAGCACATCAGAAGCTGCAGAAGAAAACCAGCCCCAGAGCATGTCCCACAGGCAAATGAACCATTAAGCATTGGAACAGGCTCGCCAGGGAAGTAGTGGGGTCACCATCCCTGGAGTGTTCAAAAAACAAGTGGATGTGGCACTTTGCTATATGTTTTAGTGGGCATGGTGGAATCATTTTATGATTCTATGAAGGCAGCAAGGAGGGCACAGGTGCCATGCTCCATCTTGGGGAGACTTGGCAAGACAGTGGGCTGGGAGTGTGAGAGCTGAGTTGTTAAACACAGGGAAACAAGCAGCTGAAAAACTTCATAGCAATGATGGAAATGAAGTAACAATATTCACACTGTCCCTCAATTTAGTTTTCCTCATGATCTCGTGAAATGAGAAATTGCTGAAACTCATACCTCATGCAGATTCAGGCAGGAAGATGCTGAGCTCTGTTGTCAGGATCCAGTCTTAATTTTGCTAATGAAATGGAACAGAAATGCATCATCAGATGCAGAAAAGGCCTACCTGGTCTTCAAACTCTTCAGGATGCAAAACCAATACAAGTTTCCTTTTCATAATGTAAGAGTCTGATTAAAATGGCACAGAAAAGAAATGAGGGCATGCTTACCTTTGTTCAGTTCCTTTTTTCAGCCTTCCTTACAATCAACCATCATAAAATTGTTTTTATTTTTCAGATGCCACATTAACTCCAAAGATGTGTCTCCTCACATGAGTGAGGAAACAGAACCTTACCATCTCTTCTTGCCCAAAACTTCCCCCTCTGCTCCCAAGGGCACGAGACAAACAGTGCAGTGCAAGGAAAGTCTCATACATAATTGATAAGATCTGTATGCTTATGATTACATTGTCACAGCTCTTCTTCAGTAATGCATGAAAATAAGAGAAAAGCCCTCCAGAGATGGGGGGCTTCAATTATTTACACAGATGAAAGAATAAACAGTTTGTTATTCTCACATAACTAGCAAGTGGTTAGAGGGGGCACTCAACTCCACAGACAAATCTCCCTGAGTAGCTCAGTAAATTGGTCCTTCCTATCATGGCAGTGACACTGGTTCATTCATTCCATACTGTATGAGACACAGAAACTAAGCCTCATCCAGAGCTGGCAGGTGAAAGTTACCTGTCCTCCCACCAAAACAGATTCCACTGTCTTTCTTTTGGGTGCTTTTCCCCTCTCCTTGTCTGCTAAGTGCAAACAACATCAGCTATGAGGGATTTAGAAATCTCAAGTAACTGAAAACAGACACAGGCTTTGGAATTTATGGCAGATATAATTTAACAAAAATTCAAAATATATTTCTCTGACATATTATTACAAATAGTTTTAAAAAATAATTGCCCAGACCAGGTTAAAATTATTTAAAAGCATAATTATCATGGAGCAATCTTCAAAAGTGACATTTCCAAACATCATCTTTTCCATTACATCAAAGATCATGGTTCTAACATGTTTTCAAATACGGGCTTAACTTCAAATATTAATTAAGAAAACACTGAGTAGCAACACTTATTCCTCAGAAATCTACACATCTTCCAAGGTCAGTCCTGGCCCACTGCCACCTTAACTTTTTTTTGCACATTCAAAATGTATTAACACAGGACTAAGGCAATTAAACCTGGTGGAGAACAGAACAGAGAAATGTTATCAGAGGAGAAAGAAAATTGGGACATTTCCATAACCAGAATTGTAGACTTACTGGTAAGATTATCTGTATTTTCTGCCTTTCACACTGAGCTGGAGGCAGTAAAAGCCAAACCTCCCACTACCACCAGCTCAGACTGTACTCGCACTGTATATAGCTGACCTTCCCCTGTCCTTCAAAGACATTAAAATTGAAATCAAGTTTTATCCTTAGAGTATGCCCACAGTGAATTCTACCCAGTAACTTCTACCCATCTCACAAAATGGAGTAATTATCAGAACTATGTGAAAACTAATTAACTTCTATTAATATACAGATTTAAGAAAAAAGTAAGAACATAAAAAACCAAGATCCAAGACAAGATTCAACAGTAACTAACCAGATGTTAACTGAGCCCTTTAAATCAACATTTTGTTTTGTGCCTGCACAACAAATACACAGGCAACATCCTTATACAGTCTGTCTTCTAGCTGGGTTCCTCCATAAGCACTGACAGCCTTGATGAGGGTCCTTGCTTCTGTCACACTGAATGATCTTGCTGCTATCTAATTTTATTTTATTGATTTCTTCTTCTTGGCTTGCTTTTTGGACAGGGCACCTAGAGCTGAAATGCCCACTGATGTCTGAGGCAGGAGTAGTTTTCCAGATTGTGTTGGGTACTTGGTTTTCATAAGGACTTTAAACAGTGGCTGGGACAACATATGTTTCAGTTGTTTTTTCATCCCCTTCAGCATCTTTTGCTTCTGGCTTTCTTCTTGCTCGCTAGCTTTTCTTCCTTGGAGCAGGAATCAAAGATACAGAATGTTACAACAGGAGAAAAACTTGCATTGCAGGCCTTTGTAGTGATAGGGGCAGATGCTAACCCTAGCTTTCTCTCTCTAACAAGGTCAGTCAACTCCCAGTCTTCCAGTCATCTGTGACACTCTCAGATCTGGCTGTGGCTGTCCACAAGGTAACGACATGGAGAAGAATCCTGACTACTGAGTAACCATAGTTAAGGCCTGAACTGAGGAAAAAATGAAATCAAGGTTGCTGTAAGGTAAAATTGAAAGCACATTACTAAATCTTTTGTAACTGTTTAAGAGGCGCTTCACTTATGGGAGGAATGACTGAGAGTTTAATTGGTCTCCAACAAACTACACAAGAATTAGAGACTGAGTACACTTTAAAGCATAAATCTGGCAAGTTTCTGGGTGGCAATTACAAAGTGTTTCACTTGAGAGTCACAATTTACTTGGACTGGATGTGCTGTTTAGAAACTCATTCCAAAGCACAGCATACTCAGATTATGTCAAAACAAGACAGCAGAGTGCTAATTATCTGAAAGCACTCCTGAACAGTTTAGATTGAGATGGTTAGTGTTTGCTTGCAAAGTGATTGAGAAACAG
Organism: Dicrurus megarhynchus; assembly: GCA_013399195.1. NCBI lineage: Eukaryota > Metazoa > Chordata > Aves > Passeriformes > Dicruridae > Dicrurus > Dicrurus megarhynchus. The sequence continues at coordinate 1,862,313 of VXAD01009833.1, read as the reverse complement.
CTAGTCCAGCCATGAACAAAGAAAGACATTAATCTAAACATGTTTCAAAATTAAGATTTGGCATATTTAGCAGCTAACAGGTTAGACGCAGACGAATCTGAAGTGACCCCTGCAGCAACCCTATTCAGCCTGCCTTCAAAGAACTGGTAGGAAATCATACCTTCAGCTCTCAAAATATGAACACAGTGTGGCATTTTACAGTGCATCTAAGCTTTTCAAAACTTCATGGCATTGAAATAATAGCCACTTGCAGTTGTATTGCCCTACACATTCTCTCAGCCACAGGCTGCAAAATATTTAATTTTAAAAATGTAAGAAATTATTTACTTCTAACAAACCACCAAAAACTTCACCAACTTCAATATACGTATCGGTCGTTTAGCCCACGCAACTCAACCTACTTAAGGCTCACATATTTGGTGTTCCCTAGGCACTTCCTGGGTGTTCCCACACAGAGCTGTCAGGCTCCTGTCCTGATGCCTGACTACAAGGGAGTGGGAGAGAGAAGCAGAAGTGTGGAAACAGCCTTTTCTATGACAAGAGGGGACAAGACTCAATCAGGACATACTGGGCTGCGTAGATTACTCTGAAACGCTTGCCAGAGCTCAACAGTTCTTGTCCTACAACATGTAGACTTGTCTGCAACTTGCCAGAACTGTCACACCTCACTCCCTCAGCTCCAGCACTCTCTGCTGCTCTCTCTGCATCATCCTGAAAACACCCCTAACACCACGCACCAACACCACTCCTTTCCTTCCCCCCCACTTTTGCCCTGCTGCTTCTGAAGCTTCTCTGCCATGGTGAGGCTTCTTCTGGACATCAGTGCTATGGGACCTACTGAGCATACCCATGGAAAAACATTTTCTACTTGCCCATTAACATGTCATCATCAAGATCAATCTCAAGAGCCTCTGCAGCTTGCTGGAGCCAGGAGTTGTGTTGCTTTGCCCGACTGTTGAAAAATTCTGCCTTCTCAATCTGCCTTGCCAAATTCATCCGTTCCTGCAACAAAAGTACATTTAGACATTATGATCAGGTTTAAATGTGGGGTACTTTAGCAGAATAAGTGTTTGAGAGCATGCACTACAATGCAACTGGGTTGCAGAGACACTTTTGTTCCCTACCCATGTCCCAGGAGATGCCCCAACTAATAAACACATCATCATTCACTAGTGTTTTCCTTCTTTAGATCCATGATAGAATCTGACTTCTAAAACATTTCAACTACTAAACATACCTGAACGTTAACTCAACATTCTATGTGAATGATTATAAACACTTGAGAGACATCAAGAGCAAACCATGATTCAGATACCAATCACTTCCAAGTTGCATGTACAGCTTGATCTCAGATTTATTAGTCTCAGCAGTAAGGGGCAGCCACTACCTTCATCCCACTCTGAAGAAAGTAAACTCCTGCAAGCCATATGGAGGGAACAGATGTTTTCAGGAATGCACCTGGATCTTGTTTAGGCACAGGACAGAATGTCCTGTCCTTCTTCCCAGCTGCACACAGGTGGAACAAAGATGTCCAGCAAACTTAACCTGACCTGCAGGCTTCCAGCTGGGCCAAACAAATAACTAATTCACTGTGGAAAGAAAGTCTGCACTAACAGTAAATATGAACCAACCAGAAGCAAGTTCTGCTCTCTGGAATGTGCCTGCAGTTGTATAAAACAAACTCTTGCAGGAACCTGAGTAGTCTGGTGCTACACAGTAACAGCAGCAGCCAGGATTGCCAGGACTACAGAGAGAAAGAGATGAAATAACACTTGCAGTGGACTACTCAGTCAGTCACTTCTTAAATCATCACAAGAAATTTCAAATAAGTTTTTCCATCTCTGTAAAATTTAAGTCCTCTTTAAGTCTATCCTGGTTCAACAATTCTATTCCTCTCAAGTGTGAAATCCCTTCAGACTTTTCCTGAACTTGAATGAAGGCATGCAAAAGGAGGGAAGGAGCGTGCCAAAGGGACAGACATAAAGAACCAGCAGCACTATTAGTCCCAGCTACAGTAACTTAGTGATTAAACCCAGGACGAAGTGTAAATAAGATCTGTCTCTTCCAAGGGCTTACGAAGCTGGAGTCCTGCAACTACAATTACAAAGATCTCTTCTGGGGAGAAGAGCACTATTACAGATAGGAGAGATCATTGTGAGATGGTGACAGGAAACAGAAAGTGTAAAAACACTATTTATTTGCCCATTAATTGACAGAGCACGATAAGAGCCAAGAACTACTCATCAAGAACCACAGAAGGAACCTCTGAAGCAACACACTCTGAAACAACAGACTTCTTTCAGTAACTAGAAACATTTAGTAGGTGGAAGGGGGCAGTGGGGCAGATAGGGGTGGAAATCAGATTCTCTTCGTTACTACCAAGAGGAGAAAAAAATGAATCTGTGGAAGCATTTATTTTATTTTCTTTCCTCTTTCAGACAGCTGCATCTCCTGAAAGAAATACCCTATTTGCAGCAAGCCTGGGTTTTGAAACTTGCTGTCATTATTCCCAAGGTGAGGATACTCCTGTTGTCACTGGGGTAGAACCTGGGCTCAGTCCAAGCAAATTAGGTAAGCCTGAATCAGAATACCATGAGGAAGACACCTGCTGCATTATCTGACTGCTTGCATTCTTCCTTGTTCTCAATGACTGTGCAATATTCAGACATTTCAACCCCAGCTGGATTCCTTTAAAATCCAGTATTTAAATATGTCCCATTTGTACATAACTGACACCACCCAAACTCTTAAGAGAATGCTGAGACATGAAATAGTCTCTTATTGAAGAAGCAGAAAATCTGCAGTGACTAGATGCTTTCTAAAACACATTGTTTTGCAAATCCTAACCATTATCTATCTTGTGAGTTAGTGAATAACTGAATCCTCCTTAAAATGGGCAATAACTCATAAAAGGGAAACACAGTTTGACAGGGTTCAGTGGCAGCTGTGGCCTCACAGTACAGGAACTTCTAGAAAAGCAGACAACTCACTGCTTCAGACAGGAAGAGGCAGGTGAAGACCACTGAACATCCCTGGACCTGCTACTGTTGTCTAATCTGCTCCTAACATAAGAGCCTTTAAACAATGTACTTAGCAGAGCCACCCCAACTCCACAGCCACAGAACACTCGCTTCCCTATACTGTTCCTGGAAAAACAAGTGGAATTTATGTTTGAACACCTTTCTTGGGCCAGTTATTGAGGAGAAATCATAGATATTGCTTAAAAAAATATAAAGTGCGATTAACTTAATTTTCAAATCCAGATCCTCAAGAGTAAATTTCATCTGAAATCTGGAAAGAACACGACAGGCAGTATCCTATCAGTAATATAAGTAAGCAAGCAACTACTCAGGCTTCAAAAAGACCGTTGTTTCTTTACCTTGATAGAAGTCATGCACTTGGTATCAACTGGGAAAAACGGCAGCTCTTCACTCTTCTCCAATGTTTTATAGATTTTCCGAAAATTGATCAAGTCCTCAGGGCCAATCAGCAGCAGGCTGAGGCCTTCACTGGCAGCTCGGGCTGTTCGGCCACTCCTGTGCACGTACAGCTCAGAGGTACGAGGCACCTGCAAGGATTCAGAGAAGCCATGCGGCTGGCCATGGACAGCGACCAGCAGCCTGGCATGCTTTGGACAAGAGGCTGCCAAAGAATATTGGGTTTTATACACACAGTACATTGCATGTAACACCGATGAAAGTAATGTAAAAGATGATGTCCTGACACATTTTTTGTTCTCTGATCCAGCATTTTTCCTTGCATAATCTTTTGTGAGTCTCTCCTAACTTCTGACCCTCTGTCATTTCATTTGCAAAGCAGGAAAATATTTTATGTATCCTCAGAGAAGAGTTATAAGGCTAAGTCGTTTCACACTTTTGGACACCAAAGTTAAGCAAATAGCAAGGAAGATCATATCTATTATGTCATTTCTGATACATAATCACACATTCAGAAAGTAATACCTACTGCAGTCAGTCACTGCAGAAATGAGATCTTTAAGTACAAAGCACCAAGGACAGTTAAATGATTTAATTTCTATACTTGGGACTATACTATACACAGGACCAAGAATTACAGCTTTACAGTGTTCAGGATTTGTATCAGCAACAACGTATGTCAAACCAAAACAGTAAAAGGAAAAACATTAAAAATACTTAACCTGGTAGTGGATGACATGCTGGACATTAGGAATATCAAGACCACGAGCTGCAACATCTGTTGTCAGGAGGACACAGCTGAGAAAGCAACAAAATGTAATGAACACAAAATTGAAGAGTAAATAATGTACCAAGGAACATAGAAGACAGCAACCTAGAATTCTACCACAGCAGCTTAAGAAACAGGTTCATACTGTATTATCTGTTGGACATATGCATTCTGTTTGCCCTTACAGAAACGATACCCAATTTAACTCAAGGGCAGTCTTGAAACAGTAATTCTTAGAAGTAAAACTAAAAAACGCAAATGTTTCCTTCAGCAGGTCTATTGTGTTTCCAATAAATAAATACACTACCTTGCTGGATCACGTTTTCCTATGGTTTTCTTCTCTCTCAGTTCACAAGAACACTAGAACAAATTGCTATTCAATGAGGAAGGGGGGGGGGGGGTATGTGCCCCTGCATTACACTTTTCAGTGCACTGTCCAGGTTTTAAAGAATTTCTTTAGCTTGCTACGACCTACCATGAAAAACAGAGTGGATCCTCTGGCAGTACAGACATGTTATTAAAAGTTTTACCAGTTGAGAAAAATCACATTCTTAACATTATCTATTTAAATAACAGTTTTTGGGGGTGAAATATCTTCTACCAATTTGCACTCAAACAAGCTCTCAGTAAATTAAAAGCTAGAAATATAAGGGGGGAGTTCTGTTCTAACAATTACTATTTCTCCTTATCCCTAGAGAAGACAAACTACTCAAAGAAGTTGTTCTTTTATATAAGCAGTCTCTACAGAGACAAAAGTCTCCCCAGGATATGGAACTGTTTGTTTTAAAAACATCTCCCAGCAATGGAAATGAGTACCTTTTAGAGAATGGAAGTTTGTTGAGATTTATGGCATTCGACTGCATACTCTATTGCTACAAGGTTCAAAGCAGAAATAGCAAAAGAAAATTCTACAGCTTGCAACCTGCAGAAGGCTGTGAGAGATGGTCTCAAAGATTTCTTTCTTGCCTTGAAAATCTGCAGTCTCTGAAAGCACCTCACCTGACCTGTACAAAAGCTATCAATACATTTGCCAAGGGATGCTGCAGCTCCATCATGGCAATTCAACCTCTGTTCTCCGTGCCTGAATCTCCTAACAAGGTACAAATTCCCAGACGGCACGCAGCAGCTCACAGCAGGACTGAATTGTGAGGCTTCTGGATCATGGAAGCACAGAGACCAAACATCTCCTCCCAAAGGCCACCCCAAAGACACTCCGAAACAATGTTTCCTAAAATGGCAGGACAGGTCTGGTTGGGGAAGCCCTGGCTGCCCACTACTGCTGAAAGGCACAATTGCCCTTTCCTTTGCATTGCTCAAAGATACTTTGACCCTTGGGATGCTAATTTATCTAACTAAACCTGCAAATGAGCAATGAGTGGTTAGTTTTCTGATGGTTTAGGGAGATTCAATAACTTACAGAGGATCAAATGAGCTGCAGAGCCAGGACACGGGCAGAGGTGTGCAGGAGAGTTCTAAAAACATGTCTGAAAACAGGGCAAGTGACAGCTCCTTCAGCAGCAACGAGCTGCTGGACCACAGGATATTTCAGGCTCCAGTGGACCTCAGGAGGCCTCTAATAAAACCTCCTCTTCAAAGCAGGACAAGCTGCAAGACTGGACCAGGTTGCTCAGGGCTTTTATCCAACTGAGCCTCAAAAAACTCCAAGACAAGCAGCTTATTCCCATGCTCAACTGTCCTCACAGACGAAAAGCCCTTTCTCATATCCAGCCTGATCTTCTTATTTCGACTTGCACCCATCACCCCTCATTCTCCCATCAAACACCACTCTGAAAAGCCTGGCTCCACCTTCTTGATAACCCTCTTCTATGGTATCAGGGGGCTGCCAGTAGGTCCCCACAAAATAATTTTCCCAGGTAATACAAACACCCAGTGCTTTCAGCCTTTCCTCTTGCAGAGTCAGTGCTTCTTGAACATTTGGGTGGCCTTCCACTGAACTTGCTCCAGTTCATCAGCTCAATTACGAAACCTCATCCTTAATCGTTAATATCTTGGGCTCATCAACAGGGGACTCACATCCTCAGCTAACTTCCCCAACCTGCTCCTACTCTAAAAGAGTTGTTTCCCCTCCCCACCACCCTTTATGCAATTTCTTTTTTTCTCTACTAGGAAGTTGAAAATCAACTCACCTCTCTCGCTCAGCAAACCTTTCCAGGTTTTTCAGCCTTTGCTTTTGGTGCATGTTGGCGTGCAAAGGAAGAGGATCGCAATTTAAGATAGTGAGGAGAGAACTGAGGCGTTTTACACAGTCTATGCTGTTTGCAAAGACCATGGTTCTTCCTGGATACTGGAGAAGAAAGTAATAGAGATAATAGTCCTTCTCATTTGTGTTACAGTGGATTCTGGTTTCTGTCAGAGTCTCAACAGTAGCCTCTTTCCTTGTTAAGTCTATTACTTTGGGTTTGCCTTTTATTCCTACTTTTTCCATTAACAATTCTAGTTTGGTCTTCTTGTCCATCTTTTTAGCATTCTTTTTTTGTAAAACTCTTGTGGGAGTCTGATGGACTAAAGTCAAAGTGGCAGAAAAAACAAAAGTCTGCCGTCGAGGGTTATACTGTGAATCATTTAAGATTTCCAGCAACTGAGACAGCTCTAAGAAGTGACCTTTCTCAACCATTCGGTCTGCTTCATCAATCACAAGGCACCTGTCAAGTAGAAAACATACAGTAAAAATACACTTGTGCAGCTAAATACAAACCTGATACATTTAAGAACAACTTTTCCTGCTAAACACATGAAGAATGTTATGCATATAAAACCAAAAAGAACACCGTGTATGCTGGAGCAGCTACAGCAGCCTTCTGCATTTCCTTTTGAAAAATCAGTTCTTTACTACTGTTTTTAACTAACATTTCCCTCCATCAAAATAACCAATGTGCATTTCAACAAAACACTGGCACGCAAATAGGTGATTTTAGGTAGTCTAAATTATTTAATGTTAGTAAACCTAATCAGTGTGCAGGGCTGCCCAGTTCAGTATCCAGCAGTTATCTGAAAAGGCACTTTTACCTGAGCTGACGAAGATTTGAAAGATGTGGGTGTCTCTCTTTAACTAACTCCCACAGACGGCCTGGGGTTGCAATTACAATTTCTGGCTTTCGATTCAGTACACGTTCTTGCTTCTGTGCAGCCATGCCTCCTACTAGAATTGCAGTCTTAATGCCTAGAACATATAAATAACAGATTTTATTTCACTAATTTACCAGTGAATGTTTTTATATATATCTACTTCAAGAAGTGTTTTAAACAATCTACACTGCAACTTTCAACAAGCATTTTGGCCAGAAAACTTCAGGGGTTTTATGTAACACTGAGCATACAACAATGCACTCAATTTTACAGAAAAAATCCTCATTATAGTTAGATGCCAAGAATTAGTACACCTGTCTTTCAACAGCATGAAGAATCACATCCATAGCTGTTAGCTTCGTTTACACACATTTCAGAGTCTCATGTTTTCTCAATTGTACTTGCATGAACAAGCAAGTTGTTAAGAACAACCAGAAGATCCCTTCAAGAATAAGACTGAGAAATGCTTGTCTTACTAAATAACTGCTTGTTTGCTATGGAATAATCAATCCTACCGAGTATGCTCCCACACAATTAATGATTCTAGCACAGCAGCACAGACCTCGTTAGCTTTAAGCAGGCTGCTGAGGTACTAAAAGGAGTTTATCTTTGGAAGCAGACTCCACACATGGCTTATTTCACCCTACTTCTTCAAACAATACATTGACCCATGGTAAATTCAATGTTACTCTGCAAGACCCTTCCAGTTTCCAAGCTCCCACTGATCTCTCTTCCAGACTACTTGTGGAACACCATGCTTCCAGGTGCATATTTTTTTTCCCAAAGTGAGTTTGAGGCAAAAAAGAAAGTCCACATCAAAACATTTCCTCTCCTGCTGCAGCAACTGTATTATCACTTGGACAGCAGATTTTTACACATAAATAGCACTGCTCCTATCAGAACTGTACGACATAAATTGATTATTTCAGCCTAGCAGTTAAAATAAGCCTTGTAATCAGATGCAGACTGATGAGCACAGCAGGACATACAATCACCAAAGGAAGAGGGGCTTAAAAGTAGTGCATTGCACTACATATCCTCTTTAATAAATAAACAATTACTGGTACTGGAGAAGTGGAGAGAATTGGGAAAAACTTGTAATCTTAAACAGTTTCATGTCCTCACTTATTCACTTAACAGATGTACTGACTTCTGGTTTGGAAAGGAAAGGAAGAGGGGGGAATTGCTTTTGTCAGGCATGTTAATATTGTCAGGTCAGTAACACTTCTGTGGCTTGACTGCTGCAGGAGGTAAGTCAGACAATACAGCAATGCCCTCTACCATAAATATGGCCATATTTATGGCCATAACTTCTTTTTCTTTTTTAATAGATGGAACAAAGATATACATATACAGTATATACAAAGATTGATATACCTGTCAAAAATGAAATTATTATATGTATAATCAAAATTTTATATATAATGCAATTATTAATTATATATAGCCTCCGTTATCCAAAACTAGAACAAAGTTAGCTGTGGCCATGTATCTAGTACTGATTCTGTGTTGTGAGAGCATGAATCAACACCTATTCGAAGGAAGACACATTTTAAAGCAAAAGAGCTCACATTAACTGATTACTTCCACATGCACCTCACTGAAGAATCTTCGAGCATTTCTCCCACATCAGTGACTACAAACTCTAACCCTTCAGAAGCTACACCAATTTTATGATTTTATGGAAGAAAGTGCGGCACACATTCTGGCTCAACACCAATGCCAAGGTCCAAACACAGTGTAATCTGAGACGTGGCCTGTGGGATCTACTTACCTGTAAACTTTGCAACTGCATCAATGTGGTGCTTTACTTGTACAGCTAATTCTCTTGTAGGAGTAAGGACCAGTCCTAAAAGAGGTCTCCTTTTATGTGAGTCAACAATATGTGTCTTGTCATCGGAATCAAATTCAACATTTTCCAGCACCTTCACACAGCCTGTTGTGAAAGATGCATAATCTTCATCTCCACTATCTTCAACCTGCTGATGGGTTACTTTTTCTGCTTCATCCTCATTTTCCCATCTTGTTTCATCATGACACTGATGGGACTCTTTAGAAACACTATCATTTCTGGTTGTTGAGTTATTTGATTTTTGCCACTGCAGCACAGAGTGAATCATTGGAATTGCAAATGCAAGCGTTTTGCCGCTTCCTAAAAAAACAAACAAGAATAATAACACAGACTGACAAGTCATTTATTTGGAAAGATGAGAAAAGCAACAGCCAATCACACACTGTTCTCAAAGCATACCATTGTAACAGATGCAAACTCATGATCTTTAGAAGACCAGAAACTTGCAGCAATAGCATCTTTTCTCCTGTTTCCCTTATACATCTCCTCGACGTGAGCAATAGCATATTTCCTGGGGAACAGGTATTTTTCCAATCTCTAGCAGGTCAGGCAGATTTATTTGTTCTAAAAGTGTTTTTTAAAAGCTGCAGTTGCAGTCAAGATATTTTGAGGGAACTGCATGCTCGTAATGAGAATACCATGCCCTAACTGAAAGTTCTAACCAACATTCTCCAAATAAAGGAGTAGCAAATGAGGCCAAGGACAAACTGGAATACACTTGAAGGATTAGCTTCCATCGTCAAATTATAGTCCTGTATTTATGACTTTCTAAGAAACTGTATTTTGAAATACTCCACTATCTAATTTCCTGGGTCACATTTTTATAATCAGAACACATACATTTAATTTAAAAGAAAGAATCCACTTTGGAGAGATGGGGCTTGTCAAAAGCAAGTTTAATTGCAAGTCTTCAGTGTACCAACTGCAAGTTACATCCCTGCCACACATTCCCTTCTGAACTATCTGTCAGTAATAAAGACATTAGGAAAAGCCTGGTAGCACATCTACCCCAGCCAATTAAGCTTCTCAGATGTAGCAGTTCACTAATCATGAAAGCAGCATCCAGAGTACAAGACACTATTACACCATTCCTGTAAGAGGCCACTGCTGGAAGGCAGTCCTTTCGAAACCTCATCTCAATTCCTGTCCATATCACAAATCTGTAAAGGTTTGCCAAATTTGGCAACACAGAATCTTGACTATTTAGGCAAGAACCTTAATATGAGTTAATAAACAGCTAAGTCCAGTGTCATCATCATGACCAGTGCTGCTGCAATGTCTCATATCCACTTCTCCACCTTTCTGCATGTCTGCGAGGTCTTTTATGACTTCTGTCTGGACTTGAAGCAGAAAATGTTTATAACCTGTATTAGAGCACTTATACAGTAAGATTCTGTATTACCAAAACATCTGTTTTTAAGGTGAACAACACTGCTGATCTTGAATTAAACGTAATTCAATTTGAGTGGTGCAAATATCAGTACTGGACCCAGATAGATTATGGCTGTGATAATCAGGACTATTCTGCAGGCACTGGATTCACCCACAAATTATCACCTCACAGGACATGTTATCTTTATAACACACAAACCACATAGCATAGGCAGGCATGCAAAACCAGAAGGAAAGTAGATCTTGGTACTACAGCTAAAGCCAATTCTTGCTCTTTTAAACTGTTTCAGATTGTATAATTTTACATAGATTTGGCTCCTTAACCAGAAACCTCACTAGTTCTACATAGTAATGAACAGAAAGGGTTAGACCCACTGCAAAACCAAGCCTTGACATTCCCTGCATCTGATATCCAAATGGATCTGCTGCCATATCAAAATCTTGCCACTCTTCCCAAAGTTGCTACCAAAAAAGGAATATTAATAGTTCTTTAACTTCATACATTCCTCCCTCAGGCCCAATGCTAAGGGGTGCTACAGGATGCAGAAAAAAGGAGTAGAGAGTGCCAACCTCTCCCAGCTGCAGCACCTCTTAACAGGCAGTTGTTCACATCTCCCAGGTTTCTACAGAAACACCAATGATCTCTTGGACTCTCTGGAGAGAATCTGGATTTCTCTCATGAAAGAATAAATGAGCAAAACACAGTCCTACTACCTCAGGGTTATACAAAATTATAAAGCAACCACACAGCCTGCCACCGACCATGCTTTCCATTCTGCAGCTAGAGAGCAATTTACTTACCAGCACTGCCAAAATGGCACTTTTTTGCAGTACAAAAACACCATTTAAATTTTCAGTCCCATTTTCAAAAACACTCCCTACGGGGCTTTCTAATCTTATTAAAACTAATAGCATCAACGCAGCTTCTAATTAAAATAAAAATGCAAATGACTGTGTATCGTATTAGTTACTACACCTTCCTGCTTGAGAGCAGTAAATGACTTTACAGAGAAGCGGTGAGATAAAGCAACTGGAACGGATGAAAACAATGTAAAGGAAGCCTTTAAACCACGGCAGCTTCCAATTGTGCTTCCTATCTCTAGGTGTTTTATGGAAAAAATGTTGCAGTGCTAAAGACAAAACTTCAAAGGTAGGAACCGCAAACAAAGTTTGAGGGAACATAATGTTCTGAGACTTCCTTGCATTAAGTAAACAAGGAGCTATAACAAATTTCATGAAGGCTAGCAATGCTCAAACCATGAGCTAAGCACAAAATGGATGTGACTCTACCTCTCAAATCATTGATGTAATACTCAGTTCAAGCACAAGCAGGGAGAAGGGCTGGTGACAATGTACAGGCAAAGCCAGGGGACAAAGCACAGGGTGGGCCCGTTTCACTGCGAGTATGGCCTGGGCCATATTCACACTTAACACTGTGCCCAGTGTTTATTCACTGCTCCACACTACATGAATTCTCTCCACAGGAACCTGGTTCTCTGCTTTGCCTCGCCAGGAGCACATGTTTGGCTGCTGCAGAAATGAGCCTGTTTGTTTCATTAATTCTGCCTTTTCCAGAGCATCACCTTACCATTCCCAAAACAGGAAGCAATTCCAGAAACAGGAAAAGAGACTTCTGCCAAAAGCATAAAAACTCATTGAGACTTCAAAGCTTTGCATGCTTTGTAAAGATGGGACGTTCCCATGTTTGTAAGTTACAAAGTTTTAACACTTCACTAATATGTCGGATATGCAAAAGACAAAAGCTCTTCTCTTATAATATATAAAAGCTGCTTCTTCTACACATAAAAACTTGTAACCCTGGGCTACATTTAAAGAAGAGAAACAGGATGCTCCCAGCATACACAGTCATTTTAATTTAATTTAAGATTTGTACCTGTTTCTGCAGCACCAAGAACATCCATATTATCCCGAATGGCAGAAGGCAAGGCTAAGGCTTGAATAGGAGTTGGAGCACTAAACCCCAGGTAGCTCAAGGCCTGCAACACTGGCTCAGGTACAAACAGGTCTTTCCATGCAGACACATCAGCTTTTTGATCAGTTGAGGCAGATAAAACTTCTGTTGTCCAGTTTTTGACTTTTTTAGATGTAGATACTGATGGAAGGGCTTCCTGTGCTTGTGAAGCCTTGTTTTTAGATACCTTCTTTTTCTTTTTCTTTGGAGTGTCTTTTCTGCTTGACATGCTCTCAGTCACACGTCCGGGGTCTTCACAATTTACTTCTTCGATTATTTCATTACACTTTGCCTCTTTATCAACCAGCACATCAATTTCTGCTGCATTAGGAGTATTGCCTTTATCTGTCTGGCTTCTCAAATCTTTCTTTTTCTTTTTTGGAGGGATGACAGGTTCTTCCACCTCCTCATTGCCTTCTTCTGAAGCACTCTCAGCCCTTCTCTTCTTCTCTTTTACTTTCCCCACTTTGGAAGAACTTACTAGCTTGTACTCTGTAAGTTCCTCCAAGCACACTATATCTCGAAACTCCTCCTCAGCAAATAGATTGGGGTCGATCTGCACGGTTTTCCATTCTCCTACAACTTCAATGCCTTTTTGTTTCAATTTAAAGGAAGATCTAAATCTCCCTCCTTTTCTGACCTTCATTTTTTACCTAAAAAAAGAAACCAAAGGAAAAAAGAAAAGAAGGGCTTCAGATCCAAGAAAGGAAGCCTATCTTGACAATCAAGCAAACGGGAATCCATGGAATAATTATTTTACTTATTTTTAAAACATACCAATAGCATAACTTAAATATATCTTTAGGCTAATATAACTAAAATATAACGTAATAAACTATAATATAACTAAATACATCAGGCAGGCCAGGCCTACTGCGTCCCTCCTGTAACACCTCCGGAAATATAACTAGAACCGCTGGATAAATCCCCGCAGGCCGCACAGCGCTCCCACCCCTGCTCAACCCGGGAACCACCCGCCGGAGCCGCGGCAGGGCCCGGCACGGCCTCCGCTGCCACACGCGAGAGCTCCGGGCACCGGCTCCCCCGCCCAGCGCTTACCGCGCTCAGGAGCCCCGGGACAGAGAGGAACGGAGAGGGACAGAGAGGAACGGAGAGGGACAGAGGGGAATGGAGCGGCACCGCGGGACCGCAGGCTCTGCCCAGGCCCGGCCGCTGCCGCTACCGCCACAGTCCCCCGCGTGCGCTCCCGGGGGCCGCCATTGCCGTGTGACGTCACTACACCGCCGCGTGACGTCACTGCGCGGCGCCGGCGGGCGGCGGGCCGGCTGTGGATCCCCGCGCGCACCGAATCCTATGGGGAATAAGGGAAAGGCCTCTGGAATCCTAGCCCCGAAATTAGCAGCTACGGTTGGGTATCACCGGCATTGCTCATCCAGTAAAAAAGATTTGTTATTCACGCTTGCTTGTGTGTTTGTGTGGTCTTGTTTTAAAGACTATTACTATTATCCTATTTAAAGACTATTACGGGTAAAGTAACGCATTTAGGAGAGAAGTAGCAAATACCAACAGAAAAATAGCGAACACTACCGAGGTTACAGCAAAGGTTTTTTTCCTCTTGTGTGATCACATGCTCTTCGCAGCCACATCTTGCCGTAGGAAGAGGACGTCAAAAATTGCATGATAATTGAAGATTTTTGTTTCTCCTAAAAGGCTGGCTGATGTTCAGAAGTGCCTCTTGCTATGAGTGACTTAAAACCAGGAGGTTTCTAGGTGGTAGAGACCAGGACAATAGGTTCAAGCACAATTACAACAACAACTACAATTGTTTCTTCTCTTTGGTAATTGCAGATGTTTCCTGATTCTGTCAGAAGATGGGAAAACAGGGTTGTTTTCTCTACTTTTTTTTTTTTTTTTTTTTTAATGTTTTAAGGCCAAGGGCAGAAATAAGCATATTAAATGTTTTCAAGGGCAGTTCCAGGTAATCGTCATTAATGACCTACCAATGCACAACATAGGGAGTTTCTTCCAATTCATATTCCATGAGCAAGGCTAAAGAGCATTTGATGCTTGGTCCTCATGTTCTGTACGAGATGAGCTTAAATCAGTGACAGTCAGGAAGTGATTTCAGGGAACAGGGTTTTATATGGTACATTTAACACTATAGCCATCAAACCTTATTTACGTAGTACTGAGCTGGAGGCAGCCAACAGTACTGTCTCACTGATAGGAACTGGGACTGCATCTTCATGCCAACCTTAATGAAGGGTCTCAGGAGTCTTTATGCATTCCTTCATTAAAAGTACCTTTCCTTACAGGCTGTTTAGATTCGAATTTGTAAGTGACAAAAGAATGTTTGCAATTTTTCCATTTTATCTCTTCTTCTTTTAGTGTGTATTAGCAAAAGCTGATGCAAAAGAAACATGACTCTGAAATTCTGGTGTGGTTGACTTAACACTGAGGCTGAATAAAAATACAAAAAAAAAATTGGACAGAAGAGTTCTTAGCTATTACTCTTAGGTATAATCCTATGTCCTTATGTAGTTTTGTTCTGAAAGAAAGATTTAACATGGAAATGGCTTGCCAAATTATGTTGAATTACGCTTTTTATTGTGGACATGTTTTTACAGGAGTATTCTGATTTTTTCAGTAAGAATTCATGGGAGGGTGCAGCTGACATTTCTTCTCGATCAGTATTGAGCTCTATATACTATTTATAGACTGAGGGACTGAACTACAGGCCCTAAACCTCAATTTGAAAGAAGGGACGTGCCTGTTTGGAATAAGCCATGAGCTTCAGAACAGCCTTAGCTACACAGCCATGGTAACTTTCTCCCTGCCGAGTTGTGAACTGGTTGTTCAAGAGGCATTTGGTTATTTGAGTTGCTTTGAAATGGGATAGCCAAGGGAACTAAACATTTGTTTAGTATTGCAGTGACATTAATCTTTCTGAGCCTTTGTAACATTAATCTTTCTGAGCCTTTGTGACCTGAAAGAGGCCCAGCTTTGGTGTGTCGTGACAAGGCTTTGTCAATGAGAAGTTCACCTTCATGTCCTAACAGAGAGTCAGCTGTTAAACTCCTGGTAAATACAGTTCCGTTATCGATAGTGCCGAGTGAGCTCTTAGTAAAAACACCAATGACAAATGAAACAGGTCTGCTTTACCCCCCTAAGACTTCTTTAGATCAACAGTTATTTAAATACCAGGAAATTGTGAATTGAAGATAATACCCTGTATTAATAAATTAATGAATCATGTCATTTGCTTGCATAACTCATGTCAGTACATGCATATTTTATTTCTTTATCAGTAGTTTCCAAGTTATTTAAGCCAGTATGTCTGAGAGCCCAAGAGAACTTGAAGGGTTTGATGTCCTCATTATAGAACTTTACCTGGTAACCGATCCTGTTCTTCCCAGCTGTAAATTTACATTCCTGCAGATCAGTAGCCCAGAGATTGTGGTTTGGTCCCTAGTGTGCAGTATTAGATAATTGATATATGTTTTTTCAATTCATATTTTGATTTTTTATAAAATATGGAGGACTTCTCCTAAGGTTGGTTAAGCCAAAACTAAAGGTATTTTGACCAATACCTTTAATTTTGGGATTCATGTGGCTGAATTTAGTAACAGTTGAATCTGCAAGTGAGCAACTGATGTAGGCTTTCACTTACTAATCAAATTCTTTGGTTTCTCTCTATTTTTTTTTTTTTGTCTTTTGCAAGAATGTCAGTATGTGCTTAATTACTGATTTTGATAGCTATTTCTGCTAACAAAAGAATGTCATCATACTGTGATTTATATTAATAGTCAGGGTGCACTGTGCACCTGAAAAACATGCAGCTGCTGGCTGGTGGGGGACCTGATGCCTCCTGTGCTTTGCAGACTGTAAAATTTGCTCTTCTCTCTTTTCTGGCATGCAGCCAGACAAGACTTGCTGTCCTGGTCCTGAAGTGGCAAGGTAAAGCCTTGGTTCTCAGGCTTAAGGCTTTTGATGTCATCTTCAGAAGTTCTGGAATACCATTCTAGGACTGACAAGATCTTATGGCATAGCACCATGAAAAATAATAACTCTGGGAGATGGGTTGTTAACTGGAAGAGTGTTTCAGGTTGGATTCCTCTTTCTGTTTTCTGTGGTATTCTGGAATACTTTTCTATGTTCCTCCACTTTATTAGTTCTCCATTGTTAAACCTCATTTGAAAATATATACCCCTTTGCCTGTGCTGCCTTTTTTTACTTTTTCTCTGTTTGTTCTTGCAACTTCACAAATGTGTTTCTTACTTACCTCTGTGAAGCCTTTTGTCAGACATCATCCTGCTCCTACAGCTAATGTATTCATAAAGCCAGGAGAACAAGATAATCTCCAGGCATGAGATTTAAGAGTACTGGTATGTTTAACTCTACTTACAGTAGCAAAGACTTGTTTCAAGTATAGATTTATCAAGGGGAAGATTTTTCTGTGTGATTGAAGAATAGCAAAGACAACTCCATTTAATATGAGAGAAACATGGTTGTAAATGCAGTCAAATAGACTGCAATAGATACTTCAGAATGTATTTTCAAGGGAAGAATGCTAAAGGAAGTGATGAAGGTAACAGGAAATTAAATAAAAATCGATATTGGTTAACCAAGGAGAAATGGGAAATCAGGCCATGTCCCTTACGAGGGTAACTGGTTTTCTGGGCAGAAAAATAAAGTGCATCTAATCTATCTGGACAACCTCAAAATATTTTTCATAGGGGAAAATGGAATAGTACAGAACTTTGAGGGGAAAGAAGTTGGCTAAAGAGAACGGGAAATGGATGTTTCTTTTGGGGGAGCACATTGGTGTGTATTTTGAGAGATTAACCTACCAGCTATATGGAGTTTACTTGCATTTCTTAAAGTTTTGTGGACTAATCTTATTTAATGAATAACTGTGATACAATATTAAATTTGCTGATGACACAGTTATTAGTACAGAGGGGAATTATGATATCAAGGCCGATTGAAAGGACCTTGAGGACCAGAATAATTGGATGAACTGAATTGTCTTATACATAGTACATTCAGCTAAAGCTAATACTGAGAATTTATACCATTAAGATGGGACTGAATTAATTTTAGGTCACTGTGGATGACAGTAGTAATTGACCACAAGATTAACTGTGAGCTGCAAATGTAGTATATTTGGTAAGATAACTCCTGTACAGATATTCATTCTTTGCAAGAGGCATTATTACCCAGAAGTTTTTATTTTCAATACTATATTCTGATCACCTTAATTCAAGAGAGGTGAAGTCAAACTGAAGCAGATGCCAAGGGAACTGCTAGGGTAATCAGGAGAATGAAGAGCTTGTTTTAGGGGTGAATACTAAATTCTGAGTTTAGCTTGTTTAATCCAGGATTAGAGCAGATATGACTGCAGTCTTTAAATATCAGGAAAGGAAGAATAAAGGACACTATATCAAGAAGAAACTTGGTAAACTGGCCAACAGTAATTTTAGGTAGGAAATCTTCAGTTTCTATGGCAACTAATGAGTAAAGAATACTTGAAGACAAAAAGTTGTTAGTTTTAATATAATATTTGACATGAGTATGGCAGACAGTGTTCATGGTTGTCACAGCAAGGAACTGGACTCATCAGCTTTCTCTTATGAATATAGCAGAGCCAGTTTTTACAATAGAAAATCATTCACTTAAACTTGGTAAAGTAGTTGGCTATTAGAGCCTTCTGCCAGGTAAAAAATCATACAAATAGCTGGATGATATGAGGAAAAACAACACTTTCTGTTTTCTCTGCTGTTATTCTATCTTTGTGCATGTGCTTTTAACTACTTTTGGACAGAGGGTAGCAGATTAGACACTGTAGGAGAACATTACTAGTTCTTAGAGAAAGACAGGAAGAACACAATGACTGCAATCTTACAGATTTTATACATGACATAAGGATAAATTTAAGGGTCTTTTCTGTGTTCTCATAAAATAATCTGATTGGTTTTTTAGATCTTATTGGAGGGTACTAAGTTACAGGAAAGAATATAGGAGACCAGGCTACAGATGAAAGCACATTGAATACAGTCCAGTGCTTTTCCCTTATAACCCATTTATTTATATAGCTGTTACAATGAGATGACTGAAATGGCAAAAGAACAATCAAAAATTTTCTGCAAATGACAATAGTGAAATGAAGCAACAGTTTCTTAGCAACCAACTGGAAAATCGCTAAATAATATATTTTTCCTGCTGAGGTTTGTGTATGCTACATTCCAAGCATTATTCTGATCTAGATTCATATTTTTGTGCATGTTTCTTTTATATTAATCTTGTTACAGGTTTGCCTCAACATGGAGGTTTTCTGAAGAACCCCTGTTTGTGGCTACATCCTTACTTGGAGTACAAATGGAATAAAAACAACCTTGTTTTGTAAGGCTAAGGGATTAGACTGAACATCAAAATTGCATTTTTTAAGAGTCTGGTGGACTATAAAAACCAATTCCAGTCAGAGGTAGCTCATTTGGAAATGGTGAGTGACAGCTGCTGCAGCTTTGGCTGTCTCTCAGTGGTGGTGAACAGACAGAATTCTGAACTGAACTTCTGCACAGTTCAGGGGCTGAGTCCTGAGCAGAACTGTAATTACACAGTGCATAACCTTTTTTTGTGTACATTATGAAATGGTATTTATTTTTCTTTGGAGTATTAGAGAAAATGGGAAGTGAAGAATGATTTCATTTTTGGGTTTTTTTTTCCCAACATAATTAAAAACAATTTTGCTGAATTTTTCTGCCTCTTTTGGTTTGGCCATTGTATGAGAAATTCTGGCTCTTAATTGGGAGTGCACACATTTTGCCTGAAAGCATCTCTTGGCATGTCTTTTTCTATCCCCCAGACCAGTTCCTTCATATTTCAGCTGATTCAGGCATTGCAATACATGCTGGGACTTCACAAATTTTCAATTTCTCTGTGAATAATTTAATTTACAGGTAGATTGTTTTGGTACGTGTAACAGGTACAGTAAGAAACACAGCTTTTTCAGAGCAGTTTCCAGAAGGCAGACAGGTACCTAACTGCTGGATAGCAAAGGAGAACTGTGCATCTGTCCAACATGACAAATCACTTCAACCCAGAATCCTTGGGTCGAGCCAGAGTACCTGAAGAATACTTCAGGTATAAAGTCCTTCCATCTATTTTGTAGTCGTTTTTTTTTTTTTTTTTTTTGTTTTTTTTTTTTTTTTTTTTTTTTTTTTTTTTTTTTTTTTTTTTTTTTTTTTTTTTTTAACTTTTGTCTTTGCCTGTATTGCATTTAGACCTCATTGCTTTAGAAGGCATGAATAACACTCTCTCTCTCTTCTTCCACTAGGTATGAATGCCATTCTCCCAGGTGCTCTGCAGTTGTCTCCACCAAGGAAGGATTATTTGAAATCAGCCTGGTACTGGCTTTGCCATGTTACACAGCTCCTGTGTTAGAACGAAGGTTCCAATTCACTCTGGATTTCACTAAAGCAGCATGAAATAGCTCTTGATTCTAATACAATAGCTATGACAAGGTTAGAATAAAGCTGAGAGTAGAGCTTTATTTGAGAGAAGAGAGGAGTGGAAAAGGGAGGAGCTGAAAGCACCAGGAGTGGAAGGGAAGTCATACGTGACTTTAATCACAGATGAGAATGAGAGACCACTTGCCTGCAGATTTACTATCAGAGGGGATTTATTTTTATATATGTGGTTTTGGAACAAAATATGCAAGCTTTATTTCTTCTGTCAAATGTATGAGTCAAAAGGAGATAGGTTTATAGTTAATCTAATTCCTTCTGTGTTCTTTATTCTAGTCCAGTACTATATGTATAGATTTTTTTTTTTTATTTTGCTTTTAACATTTCCAGATATTTGTAGATCTCTTTGACATATGTACAGATTTTAAAATCAATGGGAATCATGTCTGCTCAGTGTTTCCTGGACTGAGTTAGAAAAACAGTTTTTAAAAGGCAGAAAGGAAGAGATGTTTTTATAAATGTTTACACATTTTTAAAAAACTCTCTTCCTTAGTGGCTTACAAAGTTTATGTAAAATATAACATGAGAAGTCAGCCTAATTGCATATCTAAACTCCATATTTTTCAGTGTTTAAAACTGAATTCTGGAATTCCTTGTTTGAAAACTGCATTGAGTTCCCAGTTCAAGACATGCAAAAGAAAATATCTTTGATCTCATAAGATCTCTAAGATTCATGAGAACTACTTGCAAGGTGAAATAACCACAGATTGGTTGTGAAAGAACTTGCAAAAGGATTTTCCTAACTAACTGTGTTCGGGATTTCAGTATGTTTTCCTAATACTTATTATTGGCAGAAGCCTGCATGCCAGGATTCTGAATCTGAGGAGAGAACATCGTTTAAAACTTTTTTTATTTCCTCTCCTAGAGCTAGTTCCTTAACTACTCTGAGAGGACTTAGGTTCAGTTACAACTATTTATTGTATTTGCTGTCTAATGATGCTCCCTGGTTAAAAAGATTTTGCAAAGCAGATGTTCAAAATAGGGTTTCTCATTTTAATTCATCATCATGCCTTGAAAACTCCAAATGGTTTTAGTTTTCTATTACATAACACTTTAATTATTTTTGTATCTATATAGGAGTAGATTTTCCTGCTAATAATTCATTGTACATTTGAATTTACAGTTTGTTGTACATTTGAAATTAATGGAGATGCTGTAATTTTTTACTCTTTTAATGGTTTATCCGAGTACAGGATTTGGCCTAACTGGTAGACAGAGAAGTAACACGTAGGGACCATGTTTATTTTTTGCTAGATGAAAGCTGAGGTACTTGCCAGTCATAGAATAAAAATTAATAAAATTCTGGGCAATATACTACATAGTATCATATAATCTTTAGGATTTCTGGAATTACTTTTATCAACAACTTAGTCATGTGGGCATTTCACAAAGATAAAAAAACATTTCACCCCCTCAAAGCAGCCCTTGCATAATTTTTACAGATTTTTTAACTCCTGGTCTGAGTATGATTGTTTAGTTGTGTTCATATAACCATTGGAAAGGCCACTGTCTAGAGGTCTGGTGAATTACTTATCTCAGTAAATGCTGAGTCTATCTGTGAGATGATTCTTGTCCTGTGTGCATTTTGCATCACTAACCCACACCAAAAGAAGCTCTCTTAGTAAGTTTTTTAAGGTTATCCAGCTTATTTGTCTATGAATCAGAGGTAAACAGCATACCTTTATTTTGGAAAAAATACTCTCCCTTCAACCACCAAGGCAATCCACATTTGTGAACCAAAATGGTAAAGGCATCCAAGGCCTAACTGCATGTATCGGGAAGACTATCCGTATGGAAATCTGTGCTGCTGTGGGTATGAGTGGTGTGTAACCTGGGTTTACTGCCAGTTGTTTTTTTTTAAAAAAACATTAATAGAAAAGCGTTCATTGGGGGAGGAACCTGCTTTGGACTTTTCATTAAAAACAGCACTTCTGTCAGTTATTCCGGTGTAATTCTGCGCTGACACAGCTGTGAGACAGGGGCGACACTTGGTGGGGGGCCCCAGCACCGCTGGAGAGGAACGTGGCGCCCCACAGGGGAGGGGTCGAGGAGCAATGGACGAGGTGCTGCAGCTGCGGGAGGAAAGCCCCCGGAGGCCACAGCCGCGGCGCCGCACGGTGTCCGCCGCAGCTGAGGGGAACGCGGCGGGGCCAGGNGGCACCCGGGCACCGCGGCGGGGCTTTTTCGCTCCGCTGCGCGCCGCGCCCTGCCCCGCCCCGCCGGTCAGGGGCGAGCCCGCAGCCGAGGGGTCCGCCGTGCCCTTCTGGCTCTCGGGGACACCCTGCTCCCCGCGCCCTCGCTGCGGACAGGGGTGGCCGGCGACGAGGGGAAACTTGGCTCGAAACTCCTGCCCGCCGAGGCACCAGCGGCTGCAGCGGGCTCTCGGGGCTGCGGGCGCGGCCCCGCCGCCTGCCCGCCCGGGCCGAGCGGAGAAAGTTTTTCGGCAGGAGGCTGGGCGGGGGCGGCGGCCGGCGGGCGCTGCCGCAGTGTGTGCGCCGAGCCGGGACTGCTGCCGGCGGCGGGAGCGCCCCGGGGCTTCGCTCCTGCCGCCCTCGGTGCGATGTGAGGCTCGGGGACAGCGTCGGCTGCCGAAGGCTTTAGTTGTTACATGCGCCCAATTATCTTCTCCAAAATGGATTTTAGTCATAGCAGTCTTTTTGGATACATAGAAGACCTGCAGGAACTAACTATTATAGAGAGGCCAGTACGCAGGAGCCTGAAGGTATATACCTTGAAATAGAAGGATGCTCTAAAATCCATTTAAAATTGTGTCTGTTTTAATTATGCACAAATAAGTGAATAGACAGTGGGGTTTTTTTTTTTTTTTTTTTTTTTAACAGCACCAGGATACGAAACATTGTTCTCAGTCATTTTACAGTCTCGAATTCTAGATAGCAAGGATTTAATGTTTTCAGTATAAGAATATTAAGATGGGAACAAATCGACTAACTTGGGTCTTTCGATTAATTTATATGCCACTTGTTTAATAGTGATAGTGTCTGCCTTGAAACTGTACTTCTCTGACATTCCGTCTTTTCCTGGTGAAAGATTTATTTGATTGAATTTGAAATGTTGGCTAGAGGTTTCATGAATAAATTCAAGTTACAAATTCATTAAGCTAGCCTTGTATATGTGGGGAGAAAGGGGCTGTTTTAAGAAGATTAAGACAGTGAAATAGTAAGGCATTGTAAACTCATAATCTCTATTTCATACTTGACAGACACCAGAAGAAATAGAAAGATTGACAGTTGATGAAGAACTCAGTGATATTGAAAGGGCTGTGTATCTACTCAGGTATTTCCTAAAACGTTGCTGTGAAACATTGCTGACCATCGTGTTTACATACGTCCTTTTTAGTGTTTTACTCTTCGCTCCTTTAATTTTCAGTCTATTAGTAGTTTTTTTTACCTTCAACTATGTTAAGCATATAGGCAAGAATAGGTACTGTAATTTTAAAAAATCACCCGATAATGGGGTGTCTGTGTATATGTATAAGCATTTCTGAGCTTTTAATATGGTCCTCACCAGCACAGTTGTACTTAACCATCTTTTCCCCTGCAGTTGATTTTGCAAGATTCCCTGAGCATTAATGTTATTAACACCAATCATTCGGGGAGTTCATACTTACTCTAAGTGAACATTCACTCATGGGCAGTTACCACAGGCTGGTAACAGAGCTGTTCTAGCATTCTGTGTATGTTTGGACTTTCAGAAGAGAAAAACTTGAGAGATTAGGTTTACAGTCCTTAGAAATTAATGTAGAAGATACTCTGTTAATACTTCCCTCTGTTCTATTTTTTTTTGGGTTACCTCCTTCTTCTTGTTGAAAGCATTTATTTGCAGCTACTTGAAAAACTTAAATTTGGTAGTTTAAAATATGGATCTTTCAACTACTGTGTAAGTCATCTTTGACGGTACAAATGTTCTGGGGGATTTTGAGTTGAATATGCATTTTTAAACAATACCTAGTAATTGGAGAACCAGCTGCAACTCCCTCTCAGTTTGCTTATTCCGCTGTTTTAAGTGCTTTTCTAGTCTATGCCTGTGCTCAATATTTAGAATAGATATTCTTGGTGATTTAATTTTCTCTTTTTGGGGTGCATGGTATTATTTTTAAGTTACCATTTTTGTCCACTGATACTGCTTTTGATACTGACTTCTGTTTATGGTTTGGTGTTTTTTTTTATGCTGAAAATTATTAAATAGAGGATTTTAAAACTTGCTTTGCTCATAGTTCCTGTAATGAAAGCAGTCTGTTGACTCTAGGGAAATTCAGAGGAAACAGTTTGCATGTGCTACATATCACTGAAAGGATGCATATCAGTTCTGGTTTCTACCTCAGAACAACCAGTGTAGGTGATGTTTTTCTTTTTTTTCTTTTCCAGTGTGGTAGCAAATTTCTTTGCTCTTTTTCCAATTAAAGATCACATTTCCAGCATATATGTCTTAACTCGATCATTGCCTTTTTAAATGGCAAAAGGTTCCACTTCATATCTTTCATCTTATCAATTGCTTTTCAACCTGGCCTTGACCTTCTCCTGACATCTTTGTCTGATTCTCTCTACTATAGCAGCTGTTCTTGAGACATAACATTCTTTTTCTTTTAATGAAGCTTTCAGTTTTTTCTCTGCATTGTTCTCACTGCTGAAAGGTACCTTCAACTCTGCTTGATAGGCTTTTTGTAAGATAATCTTACTGTGCAGGTGTGTTAGTATAATAATCCAGTGGAAGCTTTTGCTGTTGAATAGCATATTGCTGTCCTTGTACTGAGTGGAGTAAAAGCAGAGTTGAAAAGCTGCCTGTAACCCAGTAGTACCTTTTATATCATGTACAAGAGCGTGTACTTTTGGTTTGTCAGGAATTTTTCATCTATTTTAATACAATATCCCTGCCTGTTGCTATTTGACAGTAATATCAGTCCAGTCTTTCCGTGCCTCATTTTCTCACACAGATGCATTATTCACTGTCCTTCAGGTTGTTCCTTATGTGGGACTCTCCTTGATCTTGTCCAAAAAGCCACTGCCTTTTCTGAAAATCAATCTATAGAAATAGCTTTGGTGAGATTGAAACAATTTGTTAATGATGCCTCTGTTGTATTGCATTTGGAAAGGATGATGTTATCTCCATATACATTAAAAATATACAAGAACAATAATAGAAAGCAAATCTCTCACCTTAAATAGCTACAGATAACATCAAGATACTACTTCTGTCACAATGTCTTTTATATTGTCATTTACTTTTTGCACCCTAATCTGCAAGTTGAAGATTTAAGATTTACTGAGGTGAGTATCTTCAGTGTTGCTTATACAGTGCAATGGAGCTGATTAATACTGAGTGAAACCTTTGTATGCTACAGCAAAGCTAATGTTTACTAATGATTTTCTGGGAAAGTTCAGGAAGAGTCTTCACATTTTAAAGATTTTCATTCTGAACAAAAAACCTCAACCACTTTCTTTTTTCACATCCTTTCGCTCTGAAACCTACCCCCAGCTTCTCCTCTCCATCCTTGAACTTGGATTTGCTTATATGCAGAGCTGTTCTATATTTACTGGATACTTGTTTTTAGAAGATTTCTGCTCCTGTAGTATTTTACTGTAGTAGTCTGAAAATCGGAACATTGACATCCAAGTTGGAGTGGATAGACTTTTTTTTTCCCCTCATGACTGATTCTTGCTTGCTGTATATATGAGAAGGTATTCATTTCCCAACTCAGAGTTTCATCAGTTACTCTTCTCTTTTCACGTCTTGTGTTCTCCACTTCTCATTTGCCAGTAGTACCGTAGAGTTTCTGGCATGGTCTTTTACTTCTTGATATTGTAAAGTTAATTGTTTTGCTCATCTGGTATGTATTTGTAACCATCTAAGGATTATTTTGCATTTCCACAGTGTCTTGTCTGTGTCTAGCCATGATGTACGGTCACAGATTTTGTAAATTTCTGTTCATTGTCTTCTCTTAAGTATGACATAATTATATACTGACAAGTGTTTTTAGCACGTGGTAAGTACATTGACACATTGATCCTGTGTGAGATCTCACTTCCATAGGGACATGATTTCATTGTAATTGTTTTTTTGTTGCTACCTATCATAATTTGGTTTCACATTCTAAAGTGATAATTGCAATTTTGATAATCCTAAAAAGTTAATCTCTCTCTCATTATTATTTCTAGTGAATGTCTTGGCTTTCTGTCTTCCCTTTTCTGCTAGTACTATTTTTCAGATAACTATGTAATGAGGTAGATTGATAAGATCTAGCTAAAGCTGATGATTTTTAGTTGCATTAGTTTTCAGATAAATCAACTGTTTGATTTGCTACATCATGTGGATATAGAAACAGTTCTGCAAGCAAAAGGAGAGGATGTAGTAGTTCTCCTGGTGGCTAGGGTTAATATGGCTTCATATGACATGAGCATAAGTGAACTTCTGCTTTAAATCACTGATGCCCAGAGTACTCAGTTTTATTTAGGTAACATTCTGCAATTAGACTGAGCAGGTTCTAATTTAATAAGAATGTGATAACAAAGTGGACTGTAATTTGTTTTAATCTTATTTAACCTTGATTCTGGTAGAGGAACTGGGCTTCCTTAGACCAGACTGTCATGGGTGTTTATAAACTTCTCATCGAAATCAGATGGGTTTAGAGACTTCTGGAGGGAGAGGCATCTGAGTGTCTCAGATCTATGTTTTAGAGCTTCAGCCTGTGTGTTTGGTGGTTTCTGAAGGGTCTAACAGGAATCACTGAAGAGTTGTATTCTGCCTGGACTTTGCATGCTGCTGGCCCAGAAGAGAAGCTGCCAGACCACACTGAAGCAACTGAATAGTTTGCAGTCCACCTCAGGGCATTGTGACCTCTACCAGGACAGTGGCAATAAGCAGCTCAGGAGCAATAATTTTTATACCTGCTGTGAACTTTGCCTGTAATTTTAGTTTCCTTGTTTTCTGATGCTTGATTCATGTTATTACTTATATTAATTTGTCTTACTGTAGCTCCCTCTTTTATGGTATACAGCCAACAATAGGTATTGCTTGCCTGATGAGAATCTGGTTCTGGATGCTTACTGGCACGTGCACTGCAGATTGGTTTGTTTTCTGTGGACTTTTCTGATAGATTTCCCTAGGACTTTTACAATTTTGTGTGTACTGTATGATTTTGTATTCCGCTTTTTTTTTTTTCCCATTTGTGTCTGCTTAGTGTAAAGCTTCCGGACCTTGACATTTGTGTCTTACTCAAAATAACAGGGTACTAATGAGTTGTCAAGCTGGAAGATTGAATTATTCACCCTTTTGAGAACATAGTATACTTTGTTTTTGGAGAGGTCCTATCTGTCAGTGTAGAAAACAATACAATCTGTTTCTAAAGCATTTAACATAGTTTTTGGAGACACAATAGGTACTCTATCTAGATTGGAAAGAATTCAATGCCACTAAACTTAGGATGACTTAAAAAAACCACAGCAACAACAAGAACAGTTGTACTTTATTGTAGCTATCCTTGATTAGCTAGAGCATTCTCAAATTCTAAGCATCTTTTAATACATTCTGTGTTGTTAATTTTTAACATCAAAACCACTGCTATTTAAAAGTTTGTGGTTTTTAAATTTTTTTTCTAGTTTTTAGTGATTGTATTAGTTTTGGGAAGTTTCATTTTTCTGTAGGTGAGGGCAACTCACCTTTGATTTTAAATGAAAGCTTTCATTTACCTGTAACTTTAGGAGCTGGTTTTCTGCATAGTATCAATTTTTTTGGTGTGTTACATAATCATGAAAATTGGCTAGTCTATTCCAATTATACAGTCAATGGTTCTGATGCATACATGGTATACTGAATGATCCAGCTGTAATGCTCAGCATGTTGGAAAATAGTTCTGCCATCTGTACTGCCAAGCTGTAAATATTATTGTAAGAAGTATTTCTTAATTTTCCACATCTTTTATTTTTCAAATTGCAACCTAAATTTTATAAAAGTTTCATTCTGATTCACTTTGTTAGACAGGTAAACTATTTTCTTGACCTTAAATGTGTTATGCAAATAAATTAATGAGTATAAAATTGATTCTTTCAGTTTAGAGTAGAAGGTGTACCTGTAGACTCCTAAAGTGTTGCTAAGTCACATACTTTTATTTAAATTTAGATTTGTGCAAGTACTTCTGTTAATCATATTTGCTGAGTTGAAACTGCAGCTGAGGAACCAGCTGTGAACATACAGAGCAGAGTTAATATAGTGCTTTGAGAAGCATTAAAAAAAAAAGGAGAGAGAAAATGTACATTTCAGTTTTCTTTCTCAGGCTACAGTCAGTGCAGGAAGATGGCAGTGCCAGCCCTCTCCCTACCCTAGTGTTTGTGGTATGTTTTCCCTTTTGCCTGCATAGCACATTGGGGACTTTATCTAAGGCAAACCCTGAAAATGTTGGTTAGTTTTAAAGCTGATAGACTGTGTGATCCAGTACTTTGTACACTTTAAAAAAAGACCTGTGCCAGCACAAAGGAATTGAATAGCAGCATGGGAACAGTGCTTGGGAGGGGGTGAAATGTCTTTGAGACTTAGCACTACATTTGACTGGCTTATGGTATTTATGAAGTTATGGTTTCCTGGTGTCTGGTTTCACAGTCAAGTTAAGCTGAAAGAAGCTTTCCTGATATCAGAGAGGAGCTCTCCTCTCCTCTCCTTTCATTATGTGACTGCATGTTACTGATAAGTTTTGTGTACCAGCACTAATGCTGTTGCAGCCGTGCAATCTCAGTCAGATTAGGGAATGGATGCTAATTCTAACAAGTTTTTCAGAGGCTTGCTTCTGACAAAGTGTGGAACAAAATGGGACTGCTCGTGCTACTATAAATGGGAGCATGAGCAAGAAGTCACAGCTGGTAGATGACTCTCCCATCAATAGCAAACCAGATTTAGTTCTTGTTACTCTAATTTTGAATATATGCTTTGAATCTGTGAAGTAAAGTACTGGTTGAAATGACCAGAGAATAGAAAATATCAGCTGTTGTTTATTTAACAAAGCCTTTGACATAAAATAGACTTAAAGAATCATTAAAGTTGCAAAAGACCTCCAAGGTCATTGAGTCCAACCTTTGACTAAACACCACCCTGTCAAATAAACTATAGCACTAAGTGCCACACCCAGTCATTTTTTGAACACCTCCAGGGATAGAGAATCCACCTCTGCTCTGGGCAGCCGTACCTACCCCTTTCTGATCTTCAACTTGACCCTTCCCTGACACAGCTTGAGGCCATTTCCTCTCGTTCTGTCACTTGTTGCCTAAGAGGCTGATCCCCACCTGGCTACAAACCCCTTTCAGGTGGTTGTGGTGAATAATAAGGTCACCCCTGAGCTTCCTCTTCTCCAGGCTAAACAACCCCAGCTCCCTCAGCCGCTGCTCACAAGATGTGTGCTCCAGACCCTTCCCCAGCTCTGTTGCCCTCAATGCTCCAGATCCTCAATGTCTTTTTTGTAAGGAGGGGCCCAGAACTGAGCACAGGATTTGAGGTGTGGCCTCACCAGTGCCAAGTACAGGGGGACAATCCCTGCCCTGGTCCTGCTGGCCACACTACTGCTGACACAGAATGCCAGGATGCCATTGGCCTTCTTGGCCACCTGGACAAAGCTGGCTCATGTTCAGCTGCTGTTAAATGGCACCCACAGGTCCTTTTCTACCAGACAGCTTTCCAGCCACTCTGCCCCCAGCCTGTCGTGCTCTGTGGTGTTGTTGTAACCCCTGTGCAGGGCCTGGCACTTGGCCTTGTTGAACCTCATACCAGTGGCCTCAGCCCATTGGTCCAGCCTGTCCAGATGTCCTTGCAGAACCTTCCTACCCTCCAGCATAGTGACATTCCCACCCAACTTGGTGTCATCTGCAAATTGACCAAGGGTGCCCTCGATCCCCTTGTCCAGGTCATTGATGAAAAGATATCAAACAGGGCTCTCTCCAATACTAAGCCCTGGAGAACACCACTGGTGACCATCTGCCAACTGAATGCAGCACCATTCATCACCACTCTCTGCGACCAGCTGTCCAGACAGTTTCAAACCCAGTGAAGAGTACACCCTGTCAGCTTCTCCAGGAAAAAGATGTGGGAAACGGTGTCAAAGGCTTTGCTGAAGTCCACGTAGCCTATAGCCACACCCTACACCACCACTAGGTGGTTCACCTGGTCATAGAAGGGAGATCAGGTCTGCGTGAGGTTTGTAAGTCTGCCTGAGCTGTGATGTGTGAGACCAGGTAGTTCTTCCTTATGTGTTGTCAGATTCTTCTCTGGAGATGTCAATTATATGTGTCTTTCAGAGCATCTTTGCTCATGACATAATAAGGAGAAACTAGGTGGCTACAAGGTATAGATGTATTTTTTTAATATCAGTTGAAAAATCTGTGGGTTTTCTTAACTTCTAAAAATTGTTCAGTTGTCCTGGGAAAACCTTATCATCCTCTCCTAGAAACATCAGACATGGGAATATCCAGCTTAATATTGCCTTTATTTCTTTCTTTCTACATGATGGATCCCATACATAAGTACCATGTTGCCCAGCAGGAGAGTGCGTTTCTTTTGGTTTTGTTTAGATGAACACTGGCATTTAATAAATAAGTTTAACACTTGCACAGTTCATTTTAGAGGTCACATAATTAATGTGTAAGTATAATAATTCTTCTTTATATCACCTTCCTTAGAAAGTTCCAAGTGTTTATAGAAACATTTTGTGCTTATAAGGAGCTTTTATCCTCATGCTTGCTCAATATTTCTAATTTATGTTTTTATCCTTTGCCTGATTTGGCAAGAGATGATAGTATTGCACTAGTTTTTGTCAGGACCTGGAAATGCCAGTGGAAACTCTATGAAGATGTAGATGGGAAAATGTGATATTTTGTGTTAGAATACATCAAAGGTACAGACTCCACAAAGAGTAGATCAAGCTGTCCATTTATGGCTAGTCTGAATATGCTTTCACGTGATGGTGCCCAGTAAAATAATGGCTGTTGTATGCTAGGGACTGAAATGCAAATCTCTAGTCAATTTTCATGGAATCGTTGAATGGCTGGGGTCAGAAGGGATCAAAGGTCATCTAATTCCAACCCCCTGCCACAGGCAGAGACACCTTCAACTAAGCCAGTGTGCTCAAGGTCCCATCCAACTTGGCTGTGGATGCTTCCAGGGATGGGAACTCTGAACAACCTCTTCCAGTGCCTCTTCACCCTCACAGTAAAGAATTTCTTCCTAATATTCAGTTTAAACCTACTCTCAGTTTGCAGCCATTTTCCTTTGTCCTATCACTACGTGCCATTGTAAAAAGTCCTTTTTCAGCTTTCCTGTAGGACCCTTTTAGGTACTGTAAGGCTTCTGTAAGAGGCTGCTCTCTTCTCCAGGCGGAACAACCCCCATTCTCTCAGCCTTTCCTCACAGGAGAGGTGCTCCATCTCTTTAGTTGTCTTTGTGGCCCTCCTCTGGACTTGTTCAAACATGTTGATGCCCTTTCTCTGCGGAGGAGCCCTGACCTGGATGCAGCACTCCAGGCTGGGTCTCATGAGAGCAGAGTAGAGGGACAGAGTCACATTCCCTTGCTGGCCACGCTGCTTTGGATGCAAAAGCCCAGGATACAACTGGCTTTCTGGGCTATTGCACAGTGCACATTGCCAGCTCATGTCCAGCCTCTCACTGACCAGCACCCTCAAGTCCTTCCCAGCAGGGCTGCTCTGATCTGTTCGTCTGCTGGCCTGTGCTGGTACCAGGGGTTGCCCCGACCCAGGGGCAGCAACTTGCATTCGGCCTTGTTAAACCTTATGATGTTCCAGCAATGCTCAGCTTGGTGTCATTGGCAAACTTGCAGAGGCTGCACTTGATCCTTTAGAGTCATTAATGAAAATACCAAATGATACTGGTCCCAGTACAGACCTCTGAGGGATACCACTTGTTGCTGATGTCCATTGAAGCCACTGTCCTCTGAATGTGAACATCCAACCAATTCCTTATTCACCAAACATGTTTTTCTTGGAAATTCCTTCTGGTGTTTTGAGGACTACTTTGTTGTATGCGTAGGAAGCCCTTCACATGTCATGATGTGATGCTTCCCTGGCCCTGCACTCTGACTCCATGTGTTGCTGACACAAAGAAGAAACAGCACTTAGTACGGATCCAGCTTTTCCCTAAAAGCAGTTTAGTAGCATGCACCGCTACCTGTCCCAAAAAATCCCAGTACTCTGAGACTCTTCGGAAGAATGACTCTTAGTGCTGCTATACCCCATATTTTTGCATTCAGGGCCGTTTAAAAGCTTTTCTGAATCTCCGCAAGGTAAGGTAGATGAAACGCCATTATATATTGCTACACTGGAGACTTTATATGCAGGAAAGTTGTTTTACTCAGGTGAAATTCTGATTGTAATTTAAAGACTTCAGGAACTAGGACTGCAGTCTTGGGGCTGTATCTGTACCTTAGCAGATATGCTATGACAGAACAATTTGGAATGAGACAAGACATAGCTTTGTTGAGATTTAAAATTAATCCTACTCTCTGGGGTAAACTTGTATAGCAGTTCATTTAGCTATTTTTAGAGTTAACTTTAGTAATATTAATGTTTTTGTCCTTGTTCCACCAGCTGGTACTCTAAATGCCAACAATGAGTTACCCTGGATTTTGTGAAGCCCTCGAGCCCAAAGCTTTATGACAGAGGAAAAAACCCCAGGATTATTTAATCACTTAGACAGAAATTTTTTCACTGGGAAAACAAAATGGCAATGTAGACAGTCCTTGAGACTAAGGAACTCAAAGAGGTCGGCATTATTCATTGAGAAGTTCTCCAGTGTTGGTAGGTGCATCTTATTTAATCTTCTAGGGGCAGCTTTTTGTATAGAAGGAGTTCTCTTTAGTCCTTGAGGACAAACAGAAAAGGAAATTGAAGTGATTTCTATAGCAAAGGTTTCTACTGACATAGTCTGGCAAAACCCATATTACAGCTAAAGAACCAACTGTTTTAATTATGCACAATTATAGGACTCTGTACCTGAATAAGAAGGTTGCTTCAGATTCCAAAACTGAGGCCAGAAGTGGCATCTCTAGCCAAAGACAGTTATGTCCTTGGGCAAAGATTTTTAAAAACACCCCAGTAATACAAAAGCACATTGATGGGAATTGTTCATAAGTGAGTTGTTCTTGAAATTCACCCTTTGAGAATTAATGTGTCACTGGCATTCTTACATTTTGATTCTCCTCTCCTTCCGCCCAATGTATCTTTGTCTTCCTAGATCAGGTTGGGATGTGTCTTTCCAGTCTGAACAGTAACAGTGTCCTTTGCAGGCTTTGAAAACCAGGGTTCTCCAAACTCCTAGGCCTCAGTCTGTTAAAACTAGTTTTACATGGCCATCACATTCACTGCAGTTTGAGGTTGCTCCTCTCTCCGTGAATAACCTTGTTGTCTCATGGAGACACTCTTTGACAAGATGTAGTCCTTCCCTTTGAATGCTGATTCCCTATGGCCTATCCACCCCTGTAAAAGGAAGAAAAATGTCTTTCTGGTTTAAGAGTAATAATTAAACAGAATGAAGAAAGAGACAAAGAATCACTTGAAAACTTCTGCTAGATCTCCTGGATACATCTGTCTGAGACCTTTTTTGCTGCTGCCTGATACTTTTACACAAGCAAAAGGTACCAGATGTTTCACCTTCATGTTGTTAATTGAACGGACTCTTGATGATGCAGTTATTCTTATTTAAGTTATTCTATTGAGCTTTTACATTCAAATAAATGTTTCTGCACGTTTCTCTTTGCAAAACATTACCCTATGAGGGGTTAATGTTAAGAAATAAAAATACCAGGTTCTAGATATGTCTCTGTATCTTGGTAGCGGTTGTTCAGCAGCAGTTTTGTTTATTCCATGTTACGTGACTGTGGGTTCTGAGAATGTGTACAACTCTCATGTACAGAGTAGCTGAGTCATTCCTTGTGTCTTGGGGTGACTTTATGATGTGTAGGAAAGTGAAAGAGATAAAAACTATTTATTTAACAAACACACAGGAACAGGATAATAATGCTGAATAACGAAATCTCTCACTATGGAGAGAAACCTGGGAAGAGTTCAGAGTCCTTCTGTAGGTGTGGACTCTGTCCTCCTCAGAGCTGGGTTGGCAAGGCCGTGGGCCCACCTTTGGGCCTCGGGGAAAAATTCTCCCGATGTGTTCTGATGTTGTTGAAACAGTCCAGAAGAGAAAAAAGGGAAAAACCAAAGTCCCAGGAAACAAAGTTCAGCTCTCCGTCTCCCTCCGGAGAAAAGGAGCCGAAAGCTGGCTGAAAAGGAAGCGGGGTGCTTCCTCTGCTCTTGCCGCTGCCAAAAGCCAAGGAGTCTGTATCTGTGTCCTTGAACAACTGTTTTGAAAAGTTCACTCGGTTTTTTCTCTCTCCCCTCCCAGGCTCAGTTTAAAGGCACAGAAAGGCACAAAGTTAATTTCTGGGCATAGAGCAGTGATAGGGGATACACATCATAAAGTCACCCCAAGACACCTTGTCAGTCATATCAATTCAGAGCAGGACCAAGGGTAACTGCTATGCTTTACTGAACTCTTTTAACTGTTGTTAGAAACGCCTTACCCAATTACCCCTTACATATTACCTTTCCTAACAGACTACAGATAGACAGTACTTCTTAGTCATTGCATAATCCCAAAATTGCTGTTGCTTTGTTTACAGAAACATGTTACACTGTGAATTTAGCCTCAGTGTTTCTATGTAATGCCTACTTTCACGTTCTTCCACTTGTTCTTGAATTTACTATAAGAAAGTCAGATTTAGGCAGTGTGTAAGCAGGGATGGATGAACTGGCATGAATGGAATTGCATGATTTTAAGTGTGTATGAGTCCAAGCTGGGTATAGTAACAAGGTTTGTTGTAGGACTTCAGACATTTTTTAAACTGTCAGTGTTTGTAAGATTATATAAATAAAGTTGACCCGCATTGCTAAGTCAATATAATGTATAGTGGTGAAGAAAGACTGCAGTCTCAAAGAGCATAGTCTTACATTTTGTCTTATAGTGAAAATAGTAGTTTGTGCATTCTTCTTGTCCTTTTCCATTTTTCAAGAATCATCCAGTTTAAGAGAATACTTCTGGCTTTGGAAATAGACCAATACATTTTTTCCTAGGGCATTTTTCTCATAAGTTTTTAGAGTTAAGCCTCCTATTTGATTGGGAAAAAAAAGAAAGAAATTCTTTTTCTTTCACCAGTCTATCTTAAATCAGAATGATATAATTTCTTTTTATTTTTTTTAATGGCAAAGCACTGTAACTTTAAATAAAATTACGAAAATTTCCACAGGGTTTTATGTGACAGTCCAAGGGAAAAGGTATAAACAGAAAAACTTGGAGGACTTGGTTTGTTTTTTTTTTTTTTGTTTATGGGAGTAGCTTTGTGTCCAAGTTGTTAATTATGCCTCTAGTGAAAATTCCACATTTCTTGAAGTAAAACCAGTAAATTAATTTGGGTAGGTATCAGTTAGCTTCTCCCTCTCCCCACCGCTGCTGCCTCTCCATGACTATTGTTGAACAACAAAGCACTGGAGCCACCAGTTTATGCTACGATTAAATAAAAGTTATTCAAAGCTGTTTGTTTAATTCCAGAGCATTTCTCTTTACCAGTTGAAGTAGACCAGGAAAGTTGGATTCAAGGTGGATCAAAGCATTTGATAACACAATTGATATTAACAGAGCTGCACAGCAGAAGTGATGTTGCACTCAGTAATACCATTGCATTTTGCTTGCAGTAGTTTACGTCTACAGAATGGGATGATTTACTGATTGTCTGTGCTGCATGAGAAATGCAGCTGACCAGCTTGTGGTCAGATTTTCCAAAGTAGTATGTACTGGCTGTTTTTTTTCCTCCTCCTTAGTGAAATTGCTTGGTAACTTCTGTTACTGAGAGTATATTGAGAAGGCTCGACTAGGGACAGAAAGAAAATGCTTTAAACATGCTAATTGTATTTTTGTTGTAAGTAGGGGTTGATTGTATTGTCTCTGGCAGAATAAACATATGTAAAAGAGAAATGTGAAAGGCATCTGCTTTAATACACTTTTTTACATGGTAATATTACTTACATTTTTGGACAGTCTTGGAGATAAAAATCCTGTCTTTAAAGGGAGAAACAGAAAAGATGCCATTTTCACTGCTGAAATTGTAACTGAGCTTTTTGAGGGGGAGGATTTATGTCCATATTAAATAGCAAAACATGAGTCATTGCCTGATTGCTGCTCGCACCAAAATTCTTCTGTTATAAACAGTTAATCTCTTTTATGTAATTTCATTTCAAAGCTCAGGATTAGGACACCTATTTCTCTGCCATTTTGGGAACTAGAAGTCAGTTAGATTCAGGGCACGATTTAATTTTATTTTTGCTTTTTCCAACTGGAGCAATTGATAGTCACTAAATCAATGGAGAAATGAATGATGGCTACTTAAAATTAACCTGCTTCTTTACTACAGGTTTTAATCCAAGAGTATGTCTATTTCTTCTTATTTGTATCACCATGTAAAGCCAATTTAGGTGTATTTTAAGGGTTACTTGTAAATTCTTTTGACCCTTTCATGCTTGTTGTATTGCAAGAAAATACTTAACTACAAATGAGTTTGTAATAAATCAGTAGATGCATACTGGCATGTAAAAATCAACTCTAATTGCAGATAGATACACCTGTGCTTTGATGACTTAAACCTATTGAAAATGATGAGTTAGAGGGTAGATAGATCAATAATATTAATATACAGATCTTTGTGTCTTACATATTTATTGGAAATTCTGAGGATATTAAGTGAAAACTTCTTCAATGTCTCATCTTACTTCCTTATTAAATGAAGAAGCTGGTTTTGGTCTTCTTAAATGCACAGTTGGAATGTGGCAGCTTCTGGATCTATTGGGAATAATGCCCCACACCTGTAAAACCCATGAGCTGAAAAAGATTCTAACTAGATGTTAGTACTTGATAGGTTGTTTGAGATGTTCATGACTCACTTTACCTGGTTTTTGGTAAAGGATGTGAGTATTTTTCCCCAAATGTTTTTCCTTCCCTTTTCTTACTTTCCTTTTCTTTGCCCTCATTGCTGTGACTGAGAGTTGCCTTAAGCTCATTATTTTTGGGGGACTACACACTGGAAACCAACTGAGATGGTTTATGAGACATCTGTAAAGATTATGTTGGCCCTATGGAAGTTGTATAGAACTTTGGAGTTCTTTATGCACTAGAATAACATTAATAGCTAAAGCACTGTGGGCTGTGTTTAAGGTAGATTCTGCCAGTAGATATCCATTTGCATGGATGCCTCTTCAGTTATCTAATAGAAGTATTGTTCATGAAAATAATATATTGTGTTAATATTGCACCATGAGTTTAGACTAAAAATTTGTTGTTCCAAACCTTTTAGTGATCAGTTAATTCAGTTCTTTTTCCGTAACAAACAAACCATAGGCAGGAGGGAGGGGGAATGGCATGGAAATAGTATTGTATCAATGGATGCTTTCTACCATAATTTTTCTTTTTCTGTGTTACTTTTTCTTCCATAGAATGATGTTGATATCAATGTAGTAAATAGATAAGCCAGAAATTCTGGTGGTTAACACTGAATATATGCTGTGAAGGATCTATGCAGCTGAGCATAGTTGACATGCATTCAAAGGAAAAAGAGATTCTTTTCTTCAGAGGTGATTCTGGACTAATTTTAGTAAATGTGGGTGGAATTACTGGTAAATGCTTTTATTTATTTTTCCCATTGCAGAATGTCGAACTCTTTCTGGGATAACTGTACCACTAGAAATAAGTTAATATGACTATGTGAGGAAAAAATAGTGTAACAAAAGGCTATTTAAGATGTTTGTAGTGATTTTGAAGATAGTGAATGTTACTAGGACAATAATTACCTAAACATAATTGAGTAGTGTTGTGGATTAACTCCAGCCAGCTGCCAAGCCCCATGTAGCCACTCGCTCATTGGGAGAGAAGGGTAAAAGCTGGAAAACTTGTGGGCTGAGATAAAAACAATTTAATAGGGAAAGTAAAGCCATGCAAAGCACTTCTCCCCACAGGCAGGCAGGTGTTCAGCCATCTCCAGGAGAGCAGAGCCCCATCATGTGTAATGGTGACTTGGAAAGAGAAACACCATAATTACAGAAGTTTCCCCCTTCCTCCTTCTTCCCCCCAGTTTATATACTGAGAATGATGCCACATGGTCTGGAATATCCCTTTGGTCAGTTGGGGTCACCTGTTCTGGCTGTGTCTCCCCCCAGTCTCCCATGCACCCCCAGTCTCCTCCCTAGCATGGCAGTAGGAAAGCAGAAAAGGCCTTGGCTCTGTGTAAGCCCTGCTCAGCAATAACAAAAGCATCTCTTTGTTATCAACCCTGTCTCCAGCACAAATCCAAAACATAGCCCTATACCACCACTGGGAAGAAAATTAATTGTACCTCAGCCGAAACCAGCACAGGTAGGCAGGAGGATTCCGATGGTGTGCTGATAATGGTTTTAACAAGAATGCAGATATGAATTAATTGTCTGTATATGTAATGCTTATTTTTATCTACTGTTTGAAATAATTGCGTCAGAGAGCTGGAAATTTGAAAGACTTGTGTCACCACTTCACTTTGTTAATTATGTTAATTGTATTACCTAGTTTGGTTGTCCACTCCAACATGGAACAAATCTTACGTATGTTTGAGAGACATGACTGACTCTTCTATTTAATTAAGTAGCTGAATTTTATCCTACTTTCCAAAGTGAACATAAATCAAGTAAAGCACTTTTTTGTTTGACAGAACATGAATCAGAAACAGCTTGGAATTGCAGCAGTTTTTAGTTATTTGTGTATTTACTTCAGAAAGCTGCCTTCAATCTGTGGTTGCTTTTGATATATGAGAAAGCAGCACTAGAAGCAGCTGTTTGACACTGTATTGCTGATGCATGTAACTGCATCAGTCTGAAGTAGCTGTCCAATATACATGAAAATATGAATATTACTGCTATGAATACTCCTTGAATAATGAATAGTATGTGAACCAGCAAAGCTTTCCTCTTCTGACTTGTCTAAAAGCTAGCTCTTATGAGGAGTAAGTTCACAGTTTCGTGTTCATTTTCTAATTAGTTTTTCTTTTGAGTCGTCAGGCCCTTTGAGTATAACAGCAGTAATTTGATAGAAATTTAATATGAACTGTTGGAAGTCATTCTGAGCCCACAGTTAGATTTCCTTGGCTGAGAATAAAGCTGCTTCTACAGCTAAAACTTCAAATTGTTTCTAAAATTTCAGATATATTTTTTTGGTGCTTACAGTTTTACTCCTATATTTTTCAAACTAGAACATAAGCTTAGCTTGTATTATTAGATATGATACCTATCTATTTAAAATATCTAGATATCTATATATATATCTATATAAAATATATCTAAGATATCTAGATATGTTTCTCTTGCATACGAAAGAAAATGCTGTGATCAAAAGCTTCAAACCCTCTCTTTACCCTTTTTTATTTTTATTTTCCTTGTGGCTTTTCATTCAGTCATTGTACTCATACCCTGTACTTTCATTCTGTACTCAGCGTTATTTATAGTGTCTCTATGGGTCTTCTACATTTGCATTTTCTTTTGATCCAGTCTGTGTGATTTTGAAAAGGGCTGATCAACTCATGTTCAAAGCATGTTTTATTTACTATTTGTCTGTGTTTTACTGTTAGTAAGATTTTGTTGTTACTGGGCTTATAAGCCTATTTTAAAAAGTTTGAATTTTTTGAAAGACGGGTAAGAAGTTCTGCTTGTACTTTAATTCTTAAAAGGCTAGGGTTACTTCAGGCTTTTACCATGGTCTTCAACTCTTGCATATACAGAAAGATCTTTTTTATGAAGCCAAGCAGACATAGGCAAAAAGACCAGTTAGCATCTTCTCTCCTAACCTTTAATGTGCTTTTCTTAATAGCATGCTGAGGAATTGCAAGTGGATTTAGCATAGCATAATTTGTTTTTAAATGATTGAAGAGACTCACAGCAAGGGTTGAGGTGAAGTGGCAGTTTCTGTTAGAGCTGTCAATAAATCTTGAAAAAATAAACAATTTTTTTAGACCTGTGAGTCAGTTTAAGAAGGGAGAGGTTGCAATGTACAGCTACAGCTTTCTATTTTTTAGAAACTGTGGTCAGCTTCCACAACTATTAGATTAGAGTTGTTATGAAAAAAAAAGTATGGAATTGATACATGATGGAATATGCTATAGTCAGAAAGGCTGAGAAGGCGTGATAGAAATACACAGAGTAATAAAGTGGGAGCTTTGGGATCTGTTGTTTATAATACCTCACACAGGTAAGACGGACAAGCTGAAGAAGACTCTAAGTAGATTTTAGTACTTACTAGGTCATTTAAAGGTTTCCTCTTTGTGTGCATGAAATATACTGATAGAAAAAATAAGACTTGAGAATGAAGAGATCCTGTGTCTAAATTAGACTATAAGAGAAATTTAGGTCAACAGACGTAATTTATCCTTCTAGAATTTGGTTAGCATCCGTGATTTTTTTTTTTTCCACTTTCAGCATAGAAAAATAAAGGCCTTGTACTTTTTCAGAGGACTTCTTATAGCACATAATGCATGCTGTGAACATGACAAATCTTGTTGAATGTGAAAATTATAAATTCTGGGTCAGTGAATGAGGACTGGCAGAATGAAAGATAATACCAGCTCCTAGCTCATATTTGCTATATCATCTAGGAATGGGAAATGGCATTATCTCGATCTTGAAGTAAAATCCTGGCTTTACTTTTCACATTCAGACTCAAAATAAAAAATGCTGAAATGAATTCTACCCAGAAACCATACAAAATGCAGTAAGTGTTATGAGCCCTCTAAGGAAGAAGAAACATTTATCTCGTAGGAGATTGTAATGTTGATAGTGGGGTAATATTTGAGAGGAAAAACGTGTTCCTTTGAGGCACTTTTTACATTCTTGAAACTTTTCTTGAAATTCAAGGGAGAAAAGCTCAATGTTTACTCATAATAATTAATGTACAAACTCACAGAAACTGATGATATTAGGAAGAAAGACATTATTGTGTCATCATAATGTATTTGTTTTGGTTCAGGAACAGAAAGGGATATCTGTATGAGTTAGACATTCTCCTTTCTCTCTTTGACAGATGTTCAGCAAAGAAACAGAAATAAGAGACTTCAGTTGACCAAACCTATTCTGGTAAACAAGGTTACTATGAATACGAAACTACTGTGCAGCTAAATCTGGAGGTTTGGTTCTTACTTTAATTACAGCAGAAGTTTCACATGTAATGGTACAAGTTCAGATATGTACTAAAATCAGATTAGTTTCTTCTTTTTTTAATCTATAGACCATGTAGATTTTATTCAGATGTGCTCTACAGTGATCATGGGCACATATATCTTAAGTAGAAGATGAAAATGAGAAAGTGGTTTTGAAAATTAGATTTTACTAGGAAAGGACTATAATGTCAATTGCAAGGAGATGTTCAGCCTATGATATTATTAAGGCTTCTGACTTCTTGAAAATTGACATTATTATGGAGTTAAATTTTCAGATTAATTTTATTCTGTCTTATTTTCAGAAAAGTTATAGAAGCCTAAAAATAAAGTTTCTTCTCTTTAAGAAGTCTCTTAAAGTCTCTCCTCTTAATTTACTCCGGATTTTCTGCAGATTTACTCCCTTTAAATATATAGATTCAAGACTGTGCTAATAATTATATTGCTCACAATTCTCCGTCTTTGTTCAATTGAGGCTCTTAAAGTAAATTACTCTAACAAAATGACAGATCTTTCCATGGGGCTGAGTCTGTTTATAATAAACTTGCTACAAAAAATGTCGAATAGTTGTTCAGACACTCCTGTTACATAATTTATGTTTAAAGAAGTATAATTGAAATGTAAGCATACCTCACATGAAATGAAAGTTACTGCTTTACACCAGTGTAAAGGAAGAGTTGTACTTTTACAGAAAATACTAGATTGCGTTTTATCAAAGGAGTATTCACTTTAAAATAAAATGAAAACTAGTCATAAAATGACACATCAATATTTGTGATTTCAAGACATTTTTCTAATTTCTAGATTTTCCCCCTTTTTTTACTAAAAGCCTAAAATTATTCAATCAAAGAAAAAACTAAAAAAAAAACCCCAAAACCCCTTGTAAAAGTGTTAGTATTTATTAGCAAGAACAGTACCTAGAAAGCAGTGTAATAGATTTTAAGTCTGTCTACCCATCTGCATAGGAAAGATTGCCATGTAAAAATCTTCACAATAAACTAAAGATGTTTCTCAAAGGAAATTTTACGGGCCACACACTTTTATGTTATTGACAGAAATATTTATCTGGATTTCTAGTTTGCCTTGGCAACAGTAGATTGTACAGGAGAACAGAAATCCTGGAGGGAGAATTGAAATTGAATCATTCTGAATAGGCTAAATCCTGTCAGATACTGAGCTTTTATACAAATAGGAAATTAGGTCTAGGATTTATGAACCCCAGTCACAGAATATTTCAGGTGGTTGGGGACCCTGGAAGTCATTTGGTCCAATGCCCTGCTTAAAGCAGAACCAACTTCCAAGTCTGATGTCATTTGATGTTAGATCACATTGCTCAGGACATTGTCCAGATGAGTTATGAATGTCTCCAAAGATTCCCACAACCTTTGGACACCCTTTTTCAAGTTTGAGTGTTTGTGAATTTTATTTTCCTAATACCCAGTTAGTTACTGAATACTTAATTCATTTTTTTTTAATCGTGCTATTCTAATCCCTCACTCATTGAAGTTACTAAATTTTTACTTCTGTCTTCAACAAATTCAGATTTAGACTAACATAGAACATTATAGAATCTTGCACTGAAAACAGTGTCACCTAAGGGGTGTTAACACTGTAATTCCCTGCAGCCATTCTTCAGAACTTCTGTTTACACAGAGCACAAACTTCAGTGGTTGATTCAGCAATGGCTATTTAACAAATCATTTTTGCTGAACTAGAACACTTAGCCACAGTGCGAAAGAAAAGCCTCTTCACAAACAGAACCTCAGAGCTTGGCTAAAAATTGTACTTCAGTCTTCTTTACAATACTGTATTGTGCTCCTGTAGTTGTGTTTTGTAGGCTAGTGTGAATGAAGGAGAGAGAGATGTAAAACTATGTTCTCTTTCTCAAAATCCTTTGTGGTAATGTTGTCTTGCAGTACATGCAGTGACTAATCTTCGTTCTTCATGCTGTTTAACGAGCTGTAGTCCTTCCATCCATTTCCAGATACAAATGTTTCTAATTGAGTACCCAGGGACTTTTTAAATTTTCTTTGTTCTTATTTTGTAGAATCTGTCTTTAAAAATGCTTTAAAAATTAATGTAAGAAATCTTATTGTCTTCCCTGAGCTTTGTGAAATTTTGCAAAATTGGCAACACCTACCCTGAACATAATTATAGTACAGTTGTGGGAAGGGACCTCTGGACATAAACTAGTCCACCTCCCTGCTCAAAGTAGTGTCAATTAGAGCAATATATTCAGTCTTGTCCTGAACTCAGGATTTCGAATCCTACAGATGGAGGCTGCACTGCTTGTGTGGGCAGCTCATTCCAATATTTGAACACTCTGACATAGGAGAATTTTTGGGTTTTTTTAAGGTTTAGGTTGAATTTCTTGTGTCTTGAATTTGTTCCCATTGCTTTGCATCCTGTCACTGGGCACTGCTGGGAAGAATCTGCCTCTGTCTTCTTTACTGTCTCACATCAGTTTATACATGTCAGATAAGGCCCCCAAGCTTTCTCCTCACAAGATTAAAAATCCCTGTTGTCTAAGCATCTGCTCAAATATTGCGATGAACTTGCTGCCGCCAGTCTGTGGGATTCTTGTGTTGAATAGAGAAGAATAATCACCTCCCTTGAGCTGCTGGAGATGCTCTTGAGTGCAGCCCAGGATGCCGTCAGCTGCCTTTCCCACAAGAATGCATTGTTTGCTTCTGGTCAGCTTTGTGTC
Organism: Dicrurus megarhynchus; assembly: GCA_013399195.1. Taxonomy (NCBI): domain Eukaryota; kingdom Metazoa; phylum Chordata; class Aves; order Passeriformes; family Dicruridae; genus Dicrurus; species Dicrurus megarhynchus. The sequence continues at coordinate 1,818,339 of VXAD01009833.1, read as the reverse complement.
CACTGGGACCTCCAGGTTCTTTCTTGACAAGCTATTTCTCAGTTGGCTGGCCCCCAGCCTCTGCTGGTGCATGGGGCTGTTTTGCCACAGCTACAGAACTTGGATTTCCTGCTGCTGAGCTTCGTAAGATCCCTGTTGGTTTGTTTCTCCAACTTGTTGAGTCACTAGAGTCTCCTGGTCTGTCAATCCCTCCTCCTGGTTTTGTGTCACCTGCGTACTGAGAGTCCACCTTGTCCCATCACCCAGGCCATTAATGAAAACGTTAAACTGTTGCCCCCAGTACGGTAAACTATGAGGTAAAACACCTGAGGCTGGCTTCCTTGCCACTAATCACAACCCTTTAGGCTCAGTAGTTCCGCTCAGTTTTCAGTCCACATCACTTTCCATTTGCCCAGCTTGTACTTCATCAGTTTATCTATGGGGATATGATGGGAGACAATGTCAACAGCTTTGCTAAATAAGTTAAACAACTTCTGCCATTTCAGCCAGTTATCATGTTATCAAGTTGGCTGGTCAGGATTGATTTCCCCTGCACAAATCCAGGCTGACTACTCCCAGGCACTTTTCTGTCCTTCATATGTTTGTGTATATTTTCTAGGAGGATTTGTTTCAGTCTCAAGGCATCCCAAATGTTATGTGGACTTCATTTTATGATGGTAGAAGAAACAAATAAAACCAAATGCAGGGGCTAGAGGGAGAGGCTTAGTGCTGTGCTTGTGCTTGAGAAGTGTTTGAAAAGTGCTTTGCAACGGGTATTGCGGTTAGACCAGGTCGCAGAGGAAGGAAATATTAGGGCACGAGTGTTGGGGCATGAGAGCTTCCCTCCCTGCATGAGGATTCCCAACCTTGTAAAGTCACTGGGATCTCCTGTAGGATGAACTCAGATGAGTGCTGAAGTTTTATATTGAAATGGTATGTGGATTTTGCTAGCACAAAAGAGGTTGAGTTAAATTGCTTCTAAGTATAGGGCTCTGTTGTGTTCTTCTATAGTTAGCACTGTTAATAGAGGAATAGTGCCTTCATAACACTGAGCTTACTGTGACTCTGAAGAAAAGATTTAGCATTTATTTTAATTTGTTTATTGGTACAAAAATGTGAACATCCAAGCACTTAGCAATAATTCGCAATAATTCTGAAGTCTTCGATATTTAAAGAAAATCTATGGTGCAGCTCTTTTGGTAGAAATAGAAGAAAAATCTTCTGCAGTTGAAAAATTACAGACTGTGTAGGTGTTGAAATGCCTCCTGCTTCACATTCTTAATTGGCAGTAAGCCAGTTACTAAGAATTTCTGGTTTAAAGGGAAATGCTTCCCTTTTCTTTGCATTTTGGTGGGTAAAGGTAGCATTTTGTTTGCATTTTTTAGCAGTTAGGGTTTCTTTCATCTTGATACAAAATGACTAAAATGTCAATTAAATATCTTCTCCGGGTTACTGTGGCTTTTTGCTTTACTACCGGATAACACAAAGATATGCATGCCTTGCCAAAGGAAAAGGATGTGTTGATGTTTAGTTTTAGTTTTAATTTTGGCATCCAGACCTTCTTGCTTTCTGATTCTATTCTAGGAGTTTATCCATTTGAGTAATTTTTGTTTTCACCTCATAATTTTTTTCATTCCTGCCTACCATTTCCTTCCCATACTGCTTTTTTTTTTGTTTCCTTTTTCAATTGTGGGATACCATTGAGAGAGACAGAATGAGGAGAAAGGTAAAAGATCTGTCATTTAACCAAGTTTTTGCATCCTTTCTTGATCATGTTTGTGTGCATATGACTATACATCTGACTGCTTTCCCTACAAAAAGGAAATAATGGTAGATTTCTGTTAAAATGTTGTACACTGCATGTAGTTTTCATGTATATCTTCTATTTGCCCCCTTCCTATGGTTTATCCCTTGTATTGTTTTAATACAAAAGATTCCATGAAACCATTGCCTTGATCATCTGGTTTGAAAAGATCTTTCAAAAGTTTCATATTTTTATGCAAACCTACACTAAAAATTAATGCATTCCATGTAGGAAATAATATATAATAGCTTGATAGGTTGATATTTTTAAATGTTGTCTTCTACCACATATTATAGAAAAACATAATGCCTCTTCTTACTTACATGAAAAACCTGAGTAGTGTAGGTTTATTCTTGTTGATTTTGTTTTGTTTTTTAAATGCAAGCTGTGAGCTTGTAATCATCATCATGAATAAGGTACTGTATGTTTCTGTTTTTGTAAGTTCTGGTCAGGATATCCAAGGAACAAGTGTGGTGGCAAATCTTCCAGTCCTGATGCGACAGAATCCTGCAGAAACACTTCGTCGGGTTTTACCAAAAATCAGAGTAAGTTTTGTGTATTGATATTTGAATGTATCTTTTTCTGCCAGTTTAAGTATTTTAACAAAGGAAAAAAAATCCCACTTTTATTGCAAACTCAGTCTCCAGGAGGTGTATGTCCAGTAGACTTCCACATTAATTCACTGAATTTATGAAATATTACAGGTATTATATTTTTTTTAAATTGTTACAACAGGGAAAAAAACCCCCCAGAATTAATACTACTTATGTGTTCTAAAGATTTACCAGTGTTTTGACAGCTTTTTGAGAATTCTTTTTGAGGTCCAGTCCTAATGGTTCATTCTAATGTTCTCAATCTCCTTTCATACAAACATTAAGATTTTCATAGTGCTGTCCAGAAGAGTATAGTTTGCTTTTAGCTGTCTGTGTAAGTCACTTCTAGTTGTGATAGATGCATACTGACCATGGAATGTTATCTAGAGATATGTTTGTATAAAGCATATTTGTGTTGTTTAACCTGGAGAAGAGAAGGCTCTGGGTATACCTTACTGTTACTTAAAAAGGGGCTTATAAGAAAGATGAGGACAAGTTTTTTGGCAGTGCCTTTTGAGATGTGACAAGGGGCAGTGGGGTTAAGCTAAAGAAGGATAGATTCAGACTAGATATAAGGAAGAAATTTTTTAACATGAGGATAGTAAAACACTGGAACAGATTACCCAGAGAAGTTGTGGATGCCCCATCTGTGGAAATGTTCAAGGTCAGACTGGATGTGGTTCTGAGCAACCTGGTGTAGTGGAAGGTGTCCCTACTCATTGCTGTGGGGGTGGAGTAGCTGACTTTTAAAGGTCCCTTCCAACCCAAACTGTTCTGTGATTCTGTGATGGTGGAGAAGGTACATGTCTCTGTATTTCCACTCTGTCCCAGATATGAACCCTTGCCCAGAAGAAATGTACAAGTTCATTTAAGGTGTGGTTTAAGGAGCAGCCTTGGCCAAATAAGAGCAAACTGAATCACAAATGCAAATGCAAAACTTAGTAACACTAAAGATCCATTGCCCCCCTGCAGAAGGAGAGGGTTGGAGAGGGCCTTATCAATGTGTACAAATACCTGACAAAGCAAAGACAGAGACAGGCAGTGGTAGCCAGTGACGGGACTGTGACTGTTGTTGCAGTGCGCACAAACAGAAACACAGGAGATTTCTTCTGAACATCAGGAATCACTTTTTCACTGTGAGGGTGAATGAGCAGTGGCACAAGTTGCCCAGAGATGTTATTGTCTCCCTCCTTGGAGGTATTCAAAAGCAGGCTGGGCATGTCCTAGCTGTAACTTGAGCAGGGGGATTGGACAAAATGACCTCAAGAAGACCCTTTGAGCCTCAAGCATTCTGTGAATATCAGACATCACCTCTCAACTTCATACTATCTCCTGAAACATCTGTGACTTCAGGAGACTTCTGTTTTTTAGGAGGAGCTGTTCCAACTTTTGTCTTACTGTTTAGATTCAGCAAATGGTCAAGAAATAGCTCTCCTCAGGACTAAGGTATAGGCTGACAGATTGTTTAGAAAATGTTAAAGTGCTTCTAGTTACATTCTGTACTATAAGATGCAGGTCAATAGGCATTTTGCTTAAATAGGTGTGAGTGTAAAAGTGCTTTGAGAAAAATGACTTGAAGTTGCAAAGTAATTGGAAACTCTTCAACTTACACCAAGTTACTACCACGTTATTCTGACATATGCAATGCAGTCTTTCTAAACCAACCTACTGGCTTCAAGAAAAGTTGGTTTGGTTTTTTTATGCTTACTATACTGAATCCGTTTTTGCCTCTGGTTTTCTACTTTGAGAGCAGAATTCTTCCTGAAATTAAGGAGGAATAAGAAGCAGTGGGGATTTTCTACCCTTATTTTTCAGGCTGTGGAGAAGTGCTGGTCTTGGCCTGTCTTCAATAAAAAGTCTAGTATGGGAATACAGTTTTTGATTCTAGTTTTAAGTTTTTTTATATATGGATGAAGAAAATATCTGAAAGTATGATCATTTGCATGAATAGGGCCTAGAGCCTGGAAAGTATTTGTACAGTGGGAGTTGGATCTCAGTGTGATCTTAGATCAGGCTGTACTTTGTTATTTTGTAAAAGTATCTTCCTGTATAATATTAAAGACATGCAACTGAAAACAGTATATAAAGGAAGAAGCATTAGTCATTGCAGATAGAAATTTTTGAAATGAAGCAGATAACTTTAATAAAAATGCAATCTATCTTTGAGCAAATTACTGAGAAAAGTAGTGTGGTTTTCATCTTACAGTGTCATTTAAACCCAAACTGGATGCCTTCCTAGATGGTAAATTAAATGAAACCTAAGTTAATGGGCTCCAGAGAGAGGTAAAAATGTAAAATATAATGAGGTCAGTCTAAATCCAAGTGTTTCTTTCACGTTAAAGCTTTATAAACTGAAACTTTGTAGAATATATATGAATTAAGTTCCTTTCTGTGGCAGTGCTCTTATAAAGCCAATTCTTCAATGGTGTTCTGTTACCTAATATTATTTATCTGTAATAGAAGTAAAGTTCTGTTGTAGCCATGTGCACTGCACTTTTAACTGAAAAACAGTATTTGGCATCATTAACTTGACCTATTTTTTTTTTTCTTAACCTTGTTTTTATTGGAGGAATCATCCTGACCATTAAATGGAAACTTTTATAGTCTGTAGAGGCATAATTGAACTCAACTGCGATTAGAGTCTTGCAAATGTAATCTGCCATTGCAGGGAAATAAGCTGATTTAAATTACTGCATTTGGTTCTGCTTCTTTAGGTTGGGAGTAATCATTTGTGAAATCAAATTGGCACATGGAAGATGAATTGTGTAGTAGTTTCAGAGGGCTGTTCATTTGAAAAGTATTGTCACCATATAATTGCATAAGGAAACCAGTGAACTTGTTTAGCATACTTGCAGACACCCAAAGGAAAAATAATGTTTTTATTAGAGCTGAGGGTAAAGCAGATGAAGAAAGAAATAAATGCAAGAAATGTTCAGTCTGAACATATTGCAAATTTGTATTTTATTTGTGAAAAGTTGATAAACCTGGTTTCTTCCAGAAATGTAGAAATGGGTGTATGCAAATTGCTTATCATTCTGTGAAATTTAATTAAAATTATATCAAAGACACTATCTATTTAATTTAAGTGTTTTAGGTCTGAGATGAGCAAAATCAATACATCAATAAATGTGATATATGTAAGTAATTATTGAATTGTCAGTATTTTGGTTATGCTTTTTAAACAAACATACGGTATATAATTTAGATATTAATGTAGGAATGAGATTAGGAATTTTTTTTTTAAGTTCTGCAGTTAAAATGAAATGGCATCCTTGTATGTGTTCTTTTGCATAGAGAACCCCACTCTGGATTTCTGCATGCACCTCCTCATGAACCTTGGAAGTCATTGAAATGCAGATTTAGGGAAAGCTTAGACATCCTTACCAGCATTTCTCTTTGTGCAAAAAATGTCTCTTTTCAAATGATGTTAGTAGTATTTTTCCTGCTTTCCATCTGTGGGCTCTGCAACCAAAAGTGAGAGAGGGAGATTGCAGGTGTCTATCTGATTGACTAATAAGACATTTTTCCAAATGCTGTGATTGCAGCAAATTATGCTTATTCTTCTTGTTGTGTGTACATGAAGCTTTATTCAGTGTTGTCTGATTAGTTCCAAACTCATTTTCATAGTTACTTATTTTCCTAATAAGTAACTAATAATATCAGCCTCCTCTTGAAAGCTTTTCTTCTCCATAGCTAATTTTATAGTTTAGGTAAAGGTGGGGTGATTTTCATCCTTCCTTGTACCTAATATTAATTTTAAGGTCCATTCTCATTGTATTATTGAGCTTCTGTAATCTCTATTATTTCTGTGTCTTTTAGTCTTAAATGAAAATTTCTGTTATATCAATGCAATTACTAAAATGATTTGATGATGTCTCTGCTTGCAGCATTCTTTTAAGAGAATTCTGTTGTTGCAGGACAAAATGTGCATTTAAACTAGAGGTAAATTTTCTTTTTTCCAATAAATGGAATAAACCAGGCTTTCTAAATTTTAAGTTTTGATGCCTGGGTTTAACTTGTAGATATTAGAATAGTTAAGAACATGGTAATGCTCTTAAATTCCATCAAGTATGCTTGTCTGAATAAGATAGGCAGGGAGAGCTTTTTTAGTCTGCAGTGAAAATTTGTGGAGTATCCATGTATAGAAAAATACATTACTTTATAAATAAATAAATCTTTATTAAGTAAATTTAAATTACTCACCTTAGGTTGTATGAAAATGGAAGGAGGAGACCCATACATTTCCAAATGCGGAACTGTATAGTTCTGAGTGTAAACATCAGTGCAGGCAGGTGTGTAAGCAGTCTAGAAATTTATATTTCAATGTCTCCCGAGGTCCATGAGGAGGCACATCCAGAGAATGTGTTCTCACACATGACTATCCAGAGTTATGTGGATCAGTGGAGGAGACTATTTGGAAACTTTGTTTGTTGGTAAGTAACCCTGTTTGTATTGCGTACAAAGTGAATATGTACGGAAAACTGAATTCATAGAATCACAGAATTATTTAGGTTGGAAAAGACCTTTAAGTTCATGAAGTCCAAGTGTTAAGCTGGCACTGCTCCATAATTTTCTGGTCTGCACTGCTGTGTTAGCATCTACAGTGTGAAGATAGTGCTTTTGATTCTCTTGGGGATGTTTTTTTGAACAAGTATAAGCCAGAATCCCAGAACAGTATGGACAGGTATTCTGATCCCAAAAATACTCAAAACGCAAAATTGGTAGGTGTCCTTATTCTTTCTTGGCTGTGGCTGTAATAGCAGTGGAGGAACAAGGACAGAGATAGTCTGTGGAAATAAGAATAAGGCAATTTCCATGGCTATTGAATGTGAATATTTTGTTGGAAAACAGTGTAGTGCTGTTTCTTTTTTTCATTTGGGGGAGCAAGGACACAGAGAATCCTTTTAGGAAGAAACATGGCTGTAAACTGAGGTCTTGAGAGATAAGTTATGGTTCTCCTTGAACTAAGATAAACTAATAATTGTACATTTGCATGTACAAGTTTCTTGACATTCGTAGAATGAAAACTTCTTGGTTTTTACCAAGTCAAATAGTAATTTCTCAGATTTTCTCTATAAACTATTTTCTCAGCAAAATTCTTCTGATACACAATACTTAAAGTCATAGCATCATTAAAGTTGGAAAAGTCCTAAGATTATCAAGTCCAGTTGCTTACTCAGCACCACCATTTTTGCCGTGTCCCTAAGTTCCATATCCACGTGCCTTTTGAACACTTCCAGAAATGATGGTTCCACCATGTCCCTGGCAGCCTGTTCCAATGCCTGACCACCTGTCCAGTGAAGAAAGCCACTTTCCAGCCACTCTGCCCCCAGCCTGCATGGTAGCACTGCATGGGGTTTGTGTGACCCAAGTGTAGGACCCAGTGCTTGCCTTTGTTGAACCTGAGACCATTGGCCTTGGCCTTGATATTAATTAAGATATTAAACAGGACTGGCCCCAACACTGAGCCCTGGGAACACCCACTTGTGTCTGGCTGCCAACTGGATGTAATTCCATTAACCAAACTCTGGACCCAGCCATCCAGCCAGTTTGTAACCCAGTGAAGAGTGCACCTGTCCAATCCATAACCAACCATGCACTTAGCTGCAAAATGAATTTTTTTTTAATCTGACCCAGGCTTATTTTTGTTTTTTGGCAAGTGATCTGAGAAAACTCTGTTCATCTCAAGCACTTTAAAAAACAAACAAAACCACATATATAAAGCGCTAGATAGGAAATATGGGCTTTAAACTCTTCCTGAATTTGGAATCACTTGTAAAATGAGTGTAATGCTTTAGTAGTAGAATAATGAACTTTTTATTTTCTCATGAAATAGAGAGACATGTTTAGAAAAGTAAACAAATGAAATGTTCACTTAGTTGGTAGATATTTACAGTTACTGATACTTATAATGGATGCTATGTCATAGATTGCATCCTGCAAGGTCTGTGCATAAATCTGAAATTTAAAATTTAAATTGCCCTTTTTTAAATTAAAAAAAAATAGTAATATTTAATTTCATTTCAACATATTAACTTTGTTTAACTTTTGAATTTATGATTTTAAAGACAACCTAATTAATGACTTTCTTGTGTATCAGAGCTCAGAACTACTAAATGTTTTGTTAGCTAGATAAATATTCTGGTGTATCTTGCTTTATTCTTAAGACTATATATATGCACTTTTCATTTGCATTCCATGTTAGTCAAGGGATGAAATTTAAATTGCCTTCTGCTATTTTAGTATCTCTCACTGAATGAATGAATGAAATACTTCTTTTTAATTCATGTGCGTAAACAGCAGAGGTGCAAGTGTTGGCTGGTCTGTTTTTACCTCATTTTGTAAAGTAGAAAAATCCACACATATGCATTGATGAAACTTAAAGTCACAAAAAATACTGTAACTACCTTTTTTTTTCTTAGAATATTCATGCTATATCATAAGAAAATTTAATGTCCGCAATAAATTGCTGCTAAGAGAAAATGATTTTACAGCAACTTTTGTAGTTTACCCAGGTTGTTGCATATTAATTCTAAACATGAATGTAAAAATTTGGATGTTCTTTCAGTACATTTCTGCTTCACTCTCTAAATTGTTCTAATTTGTAATTATACAGGAGGTTCTGCATGTTGCAGGAGTGGAAATGCAGTTAACAGCTGCTGTTTCTTTTTTGACTGTTCTGCAAGAGGAGTCGGTGTCCATTCATACGTACTCCCACTCCTTCCTACACATCATTCTCCAGAACGTGGAGCACAGAGATGCAGGTCAGGGTTGTACAGCTACTCTGGTGACTGATGACTTCTACATGTTTTGTTTCTTTAGTGACCCTACAACACTGTGTCAACAGTGAGTGCAGTCGCTGTGACTTCGTATCTAGACTGGCATGAATGAAAAGATTTTTGCATGATGACCACTTTCATACTGGCATTTAAATGTAATTCTCATTGAAGCAAATAAGACCCTCTCACTTCGTCTGAAGGATTAAATCCCAAAGTTGTTTCTGAGTCTCAGCTTCTCCTGAAGTACCAACTTTTTGTGGCTGAGAAAATGGAGGGAGGTTGACAATTCTTCTGTGTTGACTATTTTTTCTTAATTTCTTTGACACTAATTTTAGAATACAAAGGAAAAAAAAGGCCTATTGTGAAACTATAAAGTTTCAGTGGGCATAAGAAAAGAATATGCTTCTAAATGAGGGAAATTAGCTTTATAAAGCAATCAGAGTAATAATTAATTTTACATAGGAATTGGAAAGGGAAAATAAATGGGGGTAGACTTTGCTTCTTACCTATCCTACTTCTTACTTTGAAGTCTTGAATATTTAGTGGCTTTCAGATACATAGCTCCTTGAAGATGTGTGTCAAAAGAGCAAATTTTGTAAAACTGATGTATGTTTTGGTTTAGTCATGGTATGTACAATATAGCATATCACGTTTAACTAATTTCTTTTAAGCAGGTGTCAGCAATGCATGGCTGGAAACTCTTCTTGCTGTAATAGAAGCTTTACCTAAAGAAACTGTCAGACATGAGGTAATAATAATCTCTCACTTACACTAACAAAAAATAATATTAAGATTGTAAGGTTGTATTTCCCTGCAAGTTTTATTCACCTCAGTCAGATTTGTGGCAGTTCTGTACCTGTGAGAATGGTAATGGTTGTGGAACACACTGTAAGAGATGAATGTGCAAAAAGGCAAGACAGGAAGTCTTAAAAAAAGTAGTGTTCTTCAGCAGATAAAATCAACACACACACTCCACGGTAACACTTCCACTGCACCTTGTATTCTCAGTAACATGTTTTCCTGCAGTCTGTTTTGGTTTACAGGATAGTGTCTCACTTTGTGTCTTGATGGAGAAACTACATTTTGTTTGCTACTGGACTAAAATTCCAGTCTGCTATGTCTGCTAAATGGAACTGAATGCTGGAGATCCATTCCTTAGTGTATTTCAGTTGTTCTTGATGTATCAAAACCCTTAAACTTAATTTTTCACTGTGTAGCTCAAGAAGGAAGAAGAAAATCTGTCACTAAGTTATAATGCCAGTCCCCTTTAGTCAGCTAATTTATTCACTTTTAAGTATTCATATTTTTTTTGAGTTTAAAAGCTTTTCAACCGACATATTTACTGTGTTTATAATTTAAAACAATATGGAGATTTAAATATATGATTTTTTGTGTGTTATAAAATTTCTCATTAAAATAAGAGTAAAATCCAGAACTGTTTAAAAAATAAACTTCTAAGGGGTAAAAGCTTAGGTTGGATGAAGCACATAGAAATTATTGTAGTCACCTCCAAAATCTAATTGCAATGTAATTTTAAAGATGTCATTTAAACAAAATGGACTATTAATGTGCATAGGTGCCATTATTGTTAGCGCTGATTAATTCAGTGGAAAGGGTAATGACATTTGGGATATGTTTTTCTAGATTTTTTTTTAAGAAGAGGAATACTTTATTTAATGCTCACAATTTTTCTGCTCGTATTTCTTCTTTTTTTTTCCATGTAGATCCTGAATCCACTTGTTTCCAAAGCACAGCTTTCTCAAACACTTCAGTTCCGCTTAGTTAGTTGTAAAATCATGGGAAAAGTAGCTAACAAGTTTGAAGCTCATATGTAAGTAGACTGTAAATATATTTTCATTCCACAGTGTAAACCAGTATTTCTTTGTTAGTGGACAAAAATTACTACAAGAAAAGTAGACTTTATTGCAAAAATGAAGTGCTTTTGTTTTTACAGATCCCTTTCATTGTTTAACTAGCATGTTCAGACTTGCTAATGACCATCATTTTATAACTTGAGTTTGTTTGCTCTTTTACAGATTTGAATAGATACCATTTTCATGCCCTTCTTCCATATTGTTTTTCTTACTAGAAAATAAGCCACAAAGTGGATTTCTCTGCAACTTACAGACACAAAACACAGCTTCATCTCCTTGGACTTTCTTGTCATAAACAGAAGAATTCCATTCCTAACTTTTTATTATGTAATATGTAATTTAGCATGTAGATCTGTTTTTTTCTATCCCTAATTAAAATGTAGATATATTAGGAACTATTGCTGTTCTCTGATATTATCCAGCCTTTAGATTCAGCATCTGTGAGTCTGGACAGAAGAGGATGCAATGATGAAACTAAATCTGCGTAACTCATCTGCCCAAAGCAGTTGGTGTGGTACATTCCCTGGTCAGTTTACCCAGGCTTATGATAGTAGGACCACCTCACCAAATGTGTTTCCTATCCAGGCAATTGGCACAATGTGACTTTGAATTACAATAGAAATCCACTGTGGGCTACTAAATGCACAGAAACTGTCTAGCTGAGGAAGTCCACTCTAATAATGATTTTGATCTGACCCAAAATGCAAGAATTCAGCATAACATAAAAGAAGAACAACAGGACAACATGACAAGATATTTAGGAATAAATTTCTTTAGATTTATGTTTTTTTTCTTTAATAAAGAAGAACTAGAAGCAGCCAGAAGGAAACTAAATCTTCATTTGCTGTTTAGACTATACTTGTTGGACATTCAAAAGTTAATGAACATGGTAGAGTAGTATTTTTTGAGAATTTTACCAAAGCCTTCTAAATCTTTATATTCCAAATCTCTAGGACTCTTTCAGAATAGCAGTTGCATTTATTTATTTGATGTTACATTCTCATGAAAATAAGTGACTCAGATAGCAGTGTTAATTAGTAACCATAATTATATTTTATTTTGCTGTGTTTCTTCAAGGTGATTTCTTGCTGTTCAGAAGTAGGAATTGCCTCATTTCAGTAAACAGATAATAGCACCTTTTCTGCACAGCCACTACCTTTTAAGAAGATAACTGAAAATTTTCTGGGACATCTTGTTCATCTGGTAGGGAGCTCTGAGTGTGGTTCAGAGGCCTGAAAAGAGAGCTTGGTCTGCAGGTTTAGAATGTGGCAAACTGACTAAAATTCGGGACACACTCTCATTCCCCTTTCAATAGGGCTCTTGGTACAGGCCCAGAAGACATATCTGTCCCGAGGAGTAGGCCATACGTAAGCATATCTTCACTTTCTTCTTCAGAATGGCACAGTTTTTCCTCAGAAAATTTATACTATAATTAAAAACTTTGTATTTGATGTTACTCCCAAGTTATTTTATATCCTGTCCTTGTCATAGAACATTAGTTTTTCTACCCTCTGTTCCAGTGTTTCAAGTTAAAGTCTTTTTTTTTATGTAGCCCCTACTTTAGAGTATTCTAAAATGCCAGACTTCCAAGACTGTACAATTTTTGAAACTCGAGGCTAAATTTTTCTGTAAGAAAAATTAATTTAAAAATTAATTTTCACTGGAATGAATGGAGGCTATGCAAGCTGGCTTGAAAATTTGCTTGTCTGTGTCTACATATTATTTGAGTTTTGCAATAGCATAAGAATTTTTATAGAGATGTTTTATGAATACTTCCGACAGAATCTTGGGCAGTGAAAGGAAACACAATGGCTGATTCTGCCAAGTCCTAGTGTGTGTTTTTACTTAAATCGGAATCAAAATTTTTAGTTTGTATCTGCCATTGATTTACATGAATACTTGGTCTACTTGCCTGAAGGCATTGCAGCATTCAAGCTTTTAATCTTAAATTCTTCTTCTCCTTTCTTCCTAATTATGTCTTGGGTGATACCTGCGCATCAAAGATGAGGTATTACAGACACTTAATTGGGATTTGCATTTCCATTTATATAGTTCTTTGTATTCTTTCAGTGGCTGTTCAGAAATTGTGCTGAAGATGGTTATTAAATGAGGACAGCATTCTACTGCAGTAGCCTACCTACTATTTTTGTAGTTTATAAGAAATAATAGATGAAATATGAGAAAATGATAATGACAGTTAATATTCCTTTTCCTGTTTCTTTGTAGCACATATTTGCATCCAGTGTACAATATTCTTTTCTAATTGGTAATTATCAGAATAATCATTTACTATGTGTGATAAATTAGTAATATATGGGATAAGCAAGTAATAGATGAGTAAAGTTCAGTACTACTCAATGGATTTTTTATATTCTTGTTCTATATATTAATAAAAAATATTCACATTTTTAGTATTAAAAGAGAGGTTCTTCCATTGGTAAAATCACTGTGCCAGGATGTGGAATATGAAGTTAGAACTTGCATGTGTCAGCAGCTGGAACATGTAGCTCGAGGAGTAGGGTGAGTACAATTTTCCTAACTGATCTTAAATGCAAAATATTTCTCTGAAATGGTGACTTAAAAACTCCCTTTGAAATTGCTGAATTCATGCATACTCAATAATGAGTTTGGAGTGTACAGATGTGTTCTTAGGAATTGGCTGTTGGCAGTTGTCTCTTTTCCAGTTTCTCTTTTATAGTAAAATTGCTAAACCATAAACCCAATGGTTTTTTGTAAATAATTATTTCATCTATAACTTCTTGAAATCATCTCAATTACCCATTGGTGGTATTTGGCTTATTTAAAAATTCTGACAAGTATTAGCAGTTTTAAAAATTACTGTGCAGTGTTTTGAGAAAGGATGCCAAATTGGTTTTGTAAGCAAATTTCAGCTCAGTATCAACTTTCAGTTGAAGCTTGAAGGCCTTCAATATTCACACATAAGATTGAAGAAGTCTGGACCTTTAATAAAAGAAAATGTTAATTACACACAGGATTGGTCTCTGAGTGAACAAATATTTTAAAATTCCAGGTCTCTCTACCTGGTATTTTGTCAAGGAAGAAAAAAATGCAGTAACTTCTATTAAAGACTGGAAAATGTGTCAAGTAACATTCCCTACCCAGTGCTAGACAGCAGAGATAGATTAGTTCTTGAGTGTCCATCTGGCTTTTAAAGTTGTAAATCTATGAGCAAATTCAAGAATGAGGCTGAAACTGAAGTGTAGTTGGAAAGATCCATTAAGTATGTACTTGAGTTTGTTATGTTAGTACAGGTGTTTGTGGAAAGGATGCTTTCCTGTAGCTGTGGAATGATTTCTGTTTTTTGGGTTTTTTTTTGTTGTTGTTGTTGATTTTTGGGTTTTTTTGGGTTTTTTTTTTTTTTAAATGGAGAATTATATTGTGGTTTAGATTCAGAGTTATTAAAAAAAACAAATAAAAAATCATCAAAAACCCCTAAAACTAAACCAGCAGAAATTCCTGAAGCAATGTGCTTAGGGAATATAGAGATATTGGGAATTCACAGCAAGAGCTTAACATTTTTGTTACGTACTTAATTTGTCTTTTTTTTGGTAAGGTCATGTAGGTTAGTAATTTCTAGATTCCTGGAAAAGCTTGTCTTTATTGCATAGAAAATGATCTTATCTATGTGCTTTAGGCACTTCTGCAAGGTCTTTGTCCTGCCAAAGTTCAGAGGATGTGAATAATGTTGAAACCATATTATACTCATCACAGTAAAGTTGCTCTTTTTTTTGTACTTACTCTTTTTTATATCAAAAGGTAGGCTAGCATGATAAATCATTCTAACACTTTCCATCTTGAATGTCTTTCAATATAAAAGAACTTGTGGTTCAATAAAATAAGGTACTATTTGTCAGTACTGTTGATATTTGTAAAACTGGGAATTTAAGAGGTATTTTACTAAACTGAATTACTGAATAATTTGAACTTGCATTTATTTTTACTGTGTGCTACTGGGTCTCATGTATCTTCATGTATCACAAAATTGAATTCTGTTTAATGGGAGATTAAAGATGAGAGAGAGGGTTCTGTTTACTGCCAGAGAGTAGCCTGGTGTTTTTATTCCATATCTACTGTGTTTTGAAGGCAGAGATGGTTCTGTCCATCATATTAGTTTGAAGATTTTTGATGCCCCTGAATTGAAAATCCATAGAAACGTTTCCAATTTTTTTTTTTAAATTTCTTTCCCCCTTCCCCTATTTCTGTGTTTTGATTTAGGATGTAGTCCTATCCTTTTCTTTCCTGGTCATTTTTAGTCTGTCTGTTCTCATCTATCTCATTTATTCTTGCTCAATCCTGTGGGAATTTTTTTGTGTCTTAAATTTGAGATATTGTCTCCATTTCCATGGATTCCTTTAACATTCTCAGTCAACCTGTGCTGTAGTCAAGAGGTGAGAAGTAAGCATATGAATTTGGCTTTGAAAATGATTTGTGATGCATAATACAGAAATTTTTTTTAAACAGTACAAATACGTTATTCTGAGTAAAGTATCCCTTACCTAGGATATGCATATAGTTAGAGAGTATTTCTTACAGCTATGAAAATTATTTTGGTGGTAGCTTTTAGGAAGCACTCACAGTTAGCGTGAATCTGCGTGACTTTGCTTTCAGCAGTTTTATTTTGCATTAAAATGGGTTTATGAACAGCCAGGTGTTAAAATAATAACTGGAAGTGTGCATTTGTGTCATTTTCTTCACTCGTCCAAATGCAGTTTAAGTTCAACATATACTAAGAAGTGTGAAGGAAGAACGAAGAAACGTTGTTTTCAGTGGTTACAAGGTGGCTATATCTTATACTAATAAGTAACCAGACTGGAAAGGAAATTTTCTTAATTGTGTTTAGTGTCTTTAAAATGAACTGAATTTAATTTATTCTACCTGGGAGTGCAGGTGGCAAATGACAGTCTTACTGGTAATTTACCCGGCCTTAGAATAGTGGGTTTGATAGGGCTAAATACTTTGTTATCAATTAGTGGTCTGTCCTGTGTATTTTTCTTGGATTCTTTCCTCACCAACTTTTATTTTTAGCATTAATGTATTTGTGTAAACCTTTCTCTCTCTGAAGATTTTAATTAATCCCTTCTCAATGCTTTAGGTGATTTAATCTCATAAGAAATGGTGAACATTCAGTGTTTTCAGTATGGAAGCTATTCCAGTGTGTCATGTTGAGGATAAATAGGTAGTAGGTAAATGAAAAAATAACTAAACAGACATGAACAAATCTTCCCAAAAAATATCAAAATGGGTATTTCAAGAAAGAATTCTATTTTGCAGTGGCAGTATTGTTTCACTGTAAGTTTTCTTTTGACTGCTTGCTTCACATTGCAGGACAGAACTAACAAAAACTGTGGTGCTTCCTGAGTTAGTGGAACTGGCAAGAGATGAGGGCAGCAGTGTACGCCTGGCAGCTTTTGAGACTTTAGTGAATCTGCTTGATATGTTTGATGCAGGTAAGAATTTAATTTAGGCTTACTAGCCCAGTTCTTAGTGCTCTAGTGCATCTTATAATTGTATATAAATGCTTTTTATTCCGTCTGCATTATTCAGACAGTTCTGATTTTATTTTGTTTATTGCTTTGTCCTTTATATTTCCTTCTATTTCATGTCTTGCAGTGTTTGATATGCAGAAAGTTTTAAGGGAGGTGAATTAGTTGTCCATGAAATCAGTTATCATATTCCAAGTTTCTAATGTAATGTGCCTAAATGGAATGAGTAAAATTACTGTGTAAATTATGGGAATATTGTGTTGCTAATATTTAATTAATTAATGTAGTGCTATCTATACACAGAATACAAAGTGTTAGCTCAACAAAAATGTGCTGTACAGGAACTTGGTGATGAATTACTACAGTATATGGTTGTATTTAAGCCATATAGAGGACTGGATAAAGAAAAGAAAAAATGGTATAGTTTTAGGGAGAATACCATAAATGGACTTTTTAGCAGTTAGTGTTTATATCAATAAGTATGCTAGTAGGTTGATTTTCTAATTCTTGAGCCTTTGGATTGATGCTATCAAGTTTGTGCATCTCTTTTCACCTTTCAGTCTTCGTTGCTCCTCCCCCAGCCCCTGCTGTAACTACTGCTTTGAGTTACTGTAAGAAGCTTAGAGAAAGCAATCAGGGGTTATTTACAGGTTTGTAAGGAATGTGTTTCTAGAAATTGGGTTTGCTTTCATGGCTGAACTAGAAAATGAACACTTTTGAAGGTAGATGATCCAAAATTACTTCCTAGAGTTTCTCTCCCACAATATTAAAATATTTCTGCGGGCCAACCTAACTTTGTTCAGCCAAAATTACTTGCTGACTTTTGCTGTTGATCTACCATTAAAAAAATCATAATCCGTTTAAAGCTCAAACATTTTAATACAGTGATTTTATTTAAAATAAGTCAAAATATATAAATTTCTTTAAACATTTGCTCCTTTATTTTATAAGGAGGCAGAGTGCTTTGATTTGACTTTAGTTTCTAAATGATTTAATTTCTTTCCTGTGTCCTTAATTATTTTGTTTCTCTGAATTTATTGTATACCAAAAGATTTTGGAACAGCTCTCAGTAGGTTTAAAAAATTAACTTGCAGCATTAACTTGCAGCATATCAAGATTTTTCTGTTTACTGTCACAGTCATGTTCAGTCTTGATCTCCCTGTGTGCCAACTATTGTAGGAAATCTTATTGTAGTAATAGTGCAGTATTGTTTCTCTCTCTATATTCTTGGTGAATGGAGAAGGTAGTGACTGTTTATTTATTCTATGCCTCATCCTTTAATGGAGGATGCCTTTTCACTGACAACAAACAAACAAATGAACATAACAAGTAAGGTATTAAATTTAGGACCTGTATTATTTTAACATGCTCATCATTCTCTCTACCTCTTTTCAGTGTCTGCCTGCCAGAAGTAATCCTGAGACTGTTAAATGAAATTTTTCTTATTTTTATTACAGAAATTCAGTCTCTGTGCTCTTTTTAAAATGTTGACAAATGGTTAACTCTAAAAATTTATTTTGTTTTACAGATGATCGGAGTCAAACTGTTCTCCCATTAGTGAAATCATTCTGTGAAAAATCCTTCAAAGCAGATGAATCTATCCTAGTTTCTTTATCTTTCCATTTAGGGAAACTGTGTAATGGATTATATGGTATGATTAATTTCTTTTTTAAAATCTTAAAAATGAGGGAGGATTGGAGAATTTGAACCACTTGGAAAATATCTAGATTTGAGTGTATCAATTTAAGCTGTAGTTACTTAGAGTTTGGAAATTTCCTCTTAGGGTAACCATCTGCTTATTGTTTCTTTTTGATTTTGTTTTGTTTAGACAGGGTCAAAGATGAAAACATGGTGTTTTATCTTTATTGGTTTGACTGATTTATTTGGGTGTTCTGGAGCTTGTGATTTGGATGACTGAATTTTTGAAACTAGGCACCTTTGAAAACATTATGATGTTAACTTTGTATGTTCGTTTCTGTGCTCGATCTCCTTTTTAAGGCACAGTGCAGAGTGTGACCCATAGGGAACTTCAGGGGAGAAAGGAGACCTAATGGCATGTGGATTTCCCAGCTGCAGCTGAGTCCAAATCTGAACGAGTAATTTTTATACCCATAATTTGTGCTTGAATTTTCACTTGAGCACAGTACATCTTTCCTTGATAATTCCGCCCACCATATATTACCTGTGGAGGAACAGCACAGAATCATGACTTTACATTATAATTTCCCCCTAGACTCTTAAAACCTTTGATCTTTCCTACAGCTCTTTAAAATGAACCTCTGTGATTATGTTAGAGACCATCAAAGTGACCATTGCTTCAACTACAAATTACTTGAAATGGCTGTTCCACAGTGTCAAACTGTTATTTTCAAAAACAGAGGGCTAGGACAGTCCATGCTGTATTTATCGTGTTTTTCCAGTCTTCTTTTCTCTAGGTCAAATGACTGATTCCTCATCTTTTTTCACCTCTGAACTCCATTTGACGAAGTGTTACGCCTTAGGACAGTTGAACAAAGTGAAAGGGTTACTTCATGTGTCTTGCCAGATATACTGCTGTTCACATTTTTCAGTATGAAAAATTGCTTCTTAATAAAAATAAATCTAGCAGCTATTTAGTTTTTCTCTTTCCTGGCCTTGTGCAGGTGATGCAGATCAGGCTAAGCACGGTACCTTAGCTGTTCTAATGGAATAGTCTAAAGTGTTCAGGCCGTATGTCCGGTTACTGAAGATCATTTTAAACTCTGTCTCTGAAGAATAAGCAGTCTCTGTCTTTGGTTGATGCTTTCAGAATACTGAATAAGCAAAGTCTCTTGTCCAGCATCCAGAAAATCAATGAAAATACTGAATAGTACCACAACTAGGATAGAACTTTCTTTATGCAGTTGACTATCTTGTCAGTAGTCCATGGGTAGCTTTCTCTTAGTTGCTTTTCCAAGCAGTTTGGGAGCACCTCTATAGTTTTTAATCTCTCATTCCTGTTCCCTTGTTGTGAACATCATGACCTTTACTGCCTCTTTTGTTTCACAGGTCCTGTTACCCCATACTAGAAGGAAATTGAATCAGTTTGACATGTTTTCTTTTTGCCGTGTTGTCTACTGCTATTTTTTGGAAGGGGAGAGGGTGGGTTGGTATTTAGTAGTAGATTTTTTAATTTCTTTTTTGTTTCATTTTTTTCAAACATGTGAAAGTAACCTAACTTATCTAATTCTATGGCTTGTCCTTTCCCTCTCCAACTATTAAATATCAGTACCACTTCATCCCTTTTCTGTTCCATTATTTGACTTATTTAAGAATTCAGCAACTAGTACTTAAGTATATTGAATACTGAAATGAGGCACATCTGACTCTGCACATTTTGAAAACCTCTTGTTTAAGATCCACTGACCTGTTGCTTCTCTCCTTAAAGCTTGAATCTTTGTCACAGTTATTAAGTATACTCAGCCTGATGACACTAGTGGAATTTGAAAAAGAAAATAAAATTATTAAGCATTTCAGCCTTCTTGGTACCAATCACTGATAGCTTTCCTCCCTCTCTGGAGTAGAAAATGGAGCCTTTCCTTTCCTTCTATTCTCTTATTACTAATGCACTTTTACTTTTGAATTCTTCTTGGTAGTTGCATTCCAGTTTGTTCTGAGTACTTGTGTGTACTGATTATACTCTGCTAGATTCAAGGGGATGGGAGGGAAAGGAGGGATAAAATTAAGATATTTGATAGATTTTAAAATAGGATTTGTTTGGGTACATTATTAATAGCATTTGTAATGAGGAAAGTTTGTTGTTTTGTTTGGTTTTGGTTTTTTTTTTTTTTTTTTTTTTGAGGCATTTTTACTCCTGAACAGCACTTGCGGTTTTTGGAATTTTATAAGAAGCTTTCCACACTGGGTTTACAGCAGGAAAATGGACACAATGATAATCAACTACATCTGCAAACTCTGGAACAGGAAAAGAAGTATATTTCAGTGAGGAAGAACTGTGCTTACAATTTTCCAGTAAGTAATATTAATTTAAGGTTTAATACTAATTCGTGTCACGCATATAGTTCACTAAATAGGAATACATGAGTGATAGAAGAGTTATCCCCAAATTGTTCATTGTTAGCTAGATTTTAACTCTTTCCTGCAAAGTTTCAGTTAATGAGGTTGTCCAAAAGAGTTAGCAAGAAATATTACTCTTTGCAGAGCCTCAGAAAATTATTGGCAAATTTTGACAGAGGAAATGGTGTTCTAAGAGTTTACTGGTCTTATTCTTTCCTACGTATTTTCTCCAAACTCTTAGTACAAAGGATTTGGGAAAATGTATGTGAAACAGAGTGCCCAGTTTCAAACCACTTGAATCTACACTTTCACATTCACTGTGTGTCACATCATTCTAGGGAGTTGGAGAAGGAAACTGAATGCTTAGGTTGATGTTTTAGTCATATTCCTGCCTGAGTACAGAAAGTCTTTTCAATTTTATGTGAGATCTTCAAATACACCAGTCATGTTTCTGTAAATCTACTTTGTATTTCAACATTCTGCATGTGTATTCAATGAAAACCTGTTTGCACCAAGAGCCCGTAGACAACTATTTTTTCTTCTGCCTTTTAAAGGCAAGCACACTGTATGTAGGTAGACATCTGTTGGTTTATTTGAGCAAAACCAAGGTATGCACAAGCACAATCATGTTGAAATTCAGATTCTTGCTTTGCTGCTTGCGAGAATGTTCTTTGTTTTTGAAGTATCCAGTTACAGTTTTTGCTAGAGTGCAGAAACATTAACAATATTTATAAAACTGACGTTTTATATCTCATGGTTTTAGTCCTTCAGAAAAAAAGCCTACAGCATGTTTAGAAAATATGTAAATTCAGTTTAGTTTTCAACTCTGGATTTTGTCTGGTGCGTGTTTTAACAAGGCCAACAAAACCTCCACACTTCCTCCTTAAAATAACAACCTGTTATCTCTCAAGTTCATCTGATAATCTCTGATAGTGTGATCCTTTAGCTGTGTAGTTGAAAAATGACTTTATCCTTCCACAGGCCATGATTGTTTTTGTGGATCCAAAGAACTTCAATTTAGAACTTTATTCTATATTCTTCTGCCTTTGTCATGACCCTGAAGTTCCTGTCAGATATACCATGGCCATAAGCTTCTTTGAAGTAAGTCTACAATGGTTCTTTGTTACTGCTCACATGGGTTTATTTTATTTTGTTTTCTTCTTTAAGCTTACATTTGTGACCGTTCAACCAAAATAAAAAGACTGGAGAAAATGTATTGAACTCACTTAGTTTGTCAAGGGTATTCAGTTCCTTCCAACCTCTGTATATAGCCCATATACACACATTATTTTATTTAAGTTGTGTGACATTTGGCTACAAGAGACTATTGCTAGGTCAGATTGTAAGGAGCAAAAGCTTAAAGAAACTTTTAATGATCTAGTACCACAAACATAAACAAATGTAGTAACTATAATATTTGAAGTTTTTCAGTGGTATTAGAAAACAGACAAATGGGAGAAAGGAGCTTGCCCTTTTTGTGCCTGAAAACCTTCAGAACTGTAGTTTGCTGGTGTGGAATGTGAGGAATATTTATGTGGAACAAATCCAAATTAAATGCTCAATTTAATACGAAACTACTTGGAAATTTATGCAGATGTAACAGCATATGTATTCTTGTATTTCTTTTCAGCTTGTATAAGTTCTACTCTGTTATTTTCATAAAATTTATAAAACTGTATAAATGCATAGGTAGTATTAGCTATATAAGGTGAATTCCAGAAGTAAAAATACACTCTCCTAAATATAGAAACCAATATAGGGAAATCTTTGATGTTTTCATGTTGTCTTACTGAGAATCCTTGTGTTTCAGTCTTTGAGCTCAGCTTTGATCCCATTTTGTTGCTGGGGAAATTGGTGAATTAGAGCAGTTTGCTGAAAATATTTAAATGACTAGTAGAGAAAAAAATGGCTTTATTTCCACCATTGTAAGAAACATGTATGGATTTCCAGTTCTCATTACCTGTTGATGCCTTGTTTTAATGAATGATAATCCAGCATAATTGTTGAAATTGTAAAATCAGCATTTAATTCTACATAATATTTTGGTTTAGCTATATAACACTATTAAGGTACTGCCTGAATATAAGGAAAGTATTTTAGCTCATTTTAAAAAACCTGTAAAATTATACCTTGGTCTAAAGGTACATTTAGTTCTTGTTGGTTTAATTTTAACAGCATAACTAGGCAACCACGTGACAGACAGAAATGAGTAATTTATGGCATTCCCTGTTAGGTGGATTACTTTTCAAAAAACAAAAGTCCTTGTAGCCATTTCCTTAAAGCTTCATCTTGATTGGAAGTAAGCTCTTATTTTCACTTGGCTTAAAAAAACATTAAAAAAACATCATCTAAATATTCCTTTTGGCAAAAAAATCTCATTCCTCAAGTTTGTGTTATTCTTACTATAAAACCTTTTTAATAGCATGGAGATGGACTATTAGTGTTTTTAAAAAATTTACATGAGACTTATGAATCACATAAGTCACAGTCAAAAACCCAAAGACGTAAGGAGTGAAAACTTCAGATGGAAGGTTGGGGAAACTTAAAATCCAGCACTGGCTAAGAAAATTTTGACGTTTTATATTCTGTAAATTATATGGCAGGCTGACTCTTGACTCTCCTAATTTACAACATTTGAATATTCCGCTAGGAAATTTCTAGCCTGGCAGTGCGGCCTTAAACATTTTTGGTAAATGTGAAATAGACTTAATTCTAAAAGCATGTTTCATAGTTAGATAATAGACCTGTTTCTTGACTGATGTTCTTTATATAAGCATATTTTTAATGTGATCAGTGGGAAAGTACACAACTTTAGGAGGCTGATATTAAACAATTTTTCTGTGTCTCTTCATGCTTGTTGTAAAGTAAGTAAGTGGCGTTGTGCCCTAGAACTAAAGAATGTTTCACCTTGCTATCTTACTGTCATTTTGTAGGTTGCTAAGCTTTTAAATTCTGATGTGTATACAATACACAAAGAACTGGTTACGCTATTACAGGATGAGTCACTGGAGGTAATACACTTTTATTGGAACTTTTTTTTGCTTATCACATCGAGGCAGATTATCTTCATATTTAATAACTCTTCAGTAACACAGTAGAGTAGCAATTTGAAATGATTAACAGCTTTTACTTCTATTACACAGATGCCACATAAAGATGCCAGCCTTCTGTGAATAAAAAGGGGGAAAATAAGAAGTTGTTTGAATTTAGTAAACCCACACTAAATTTATTAGCTTTTAAAAATAATAATTCTAAATAGTTTTAATTGCTGTATTATTTACTACCTTGCAAACTCTAAAAAGCTTTGGGTTTGGCACTATATTAAAATAATAGTTGATGGGATTCAAGGTCTTTTGCTTTGTTTTATTTTTATTGTCCAGTTGAAGAGTTGTGTATGGTTCAGAGATCAAGATTTACTGAAAGTGTTTTGATCCAAGGTAACCTGCATAGAACATAAATCATTTGTATTGCAGTTAACACAGTGAGACTTTTTTGGATGGAAAAAAGAGACACATTTATGCTCGAGACAAGATCACCATTTCCTCTGATACCAGTTACTCCAGTAGCTGATGTTTCTTGTTTTCTATGAGGATCTTTGGATATGGCGTGGAAAAATTAGTTTTGTATTCAGGTGCTCTTTTTTCATTCAGTACCTTTTGTTAGATGTTTTCAGGGAAATTAATAGTATTCGTAGAACATCTACTTATAGTTTATGAAATTCTGACCCATATTAGAAGATTTCTCAAGTTGAACACCTGAAGGTTGAGCCTTAGAAGCATCTGGTGACTTTGAAAAATTCCTTGTTTTGATGTCTGTATGTTTATATGAATAATAAAAAATATATTGAGCTTTATCTTATATACCACCTCAGTCTGAATTGGTACAAAAATATTCAGTTATGTACTTTTGTAGTCAAGTTAAAGTCTCACAACACTTGAAAGGAGGGTTAGTCTATTACTATGGGCTATATATTGTATTTTGTCTATCAACTGCATCTTTTCTTAACACAGGAAAAATTGCTTTTAAGATACAGCTGACAAATATAAAAAAGCATTTCTTTTTGTTTGTTCAGGCTCTTAACTCCTGATGAAACACAGATCTTTCTTAAGGATGAATGTTCATTTTAAAATATTACATCCTGTGGATAGTTTAGAAAACTTGTCTGATCACATAAATAAAAACTGAGACCTGTAATGCTTATATTACTTACTACATTAAAATGTCAGTTTTAAATCCCAATCCTCATCAGTGCAACTGATCTCCTTTTTTTTTTTCAACATGAGAGAGCAGTAACTTAAAAGGTGTCAGCAGGGATATGTTGGTGAGAGTTAAAAATGGAATTGGGTTCATTTACAGACATCTTTCATGCAGCCTTTCTTTAAATAGGTGTTAGATGCCCTAGTAGGTCACCTTCCTGAAATCCTTGAACTAATGACGAATGGAGGAGAAAACACTGGATCAGAAAGCAAGGTGGGTATTCTCATGAGGTTTTTAAAATTTTCTTTCTAAGTGAAGGTAGTAGCAAATTTTCAGACAAATTTTGTAGGAAAATGCTTTCATGATTAGTTTCTGTTTTGGAGAGATAGGAAGTTTCTGTTTTGGTTTGGTTTGGTTTTTTTGGGTTTTTTTGTTTGTTTGTGGTTTTTCTGTTGTTTGGTTGTTTGGTTTTTTTGTTTGGGTTTTTTTTTGATTGTTGACTTTATAAACTTTAACATTAAAAAAAAGTTTTGGAAAGATTAGGGTTAATTTAAAAAAGAACAGTTATACATCTTCTTTTTCTAATTAACCACAGTTAAGTGCAAACAAAATTTGGTTTCATGTTAAGGGAATGATAGGTAATACCTATTTTAAATCTTTTTCGTATTAATGTATCAATTGCTCATGGGTGCCATTTTCAGGCTTCTGCTAGAAGGAAATCTATTTCCTGAAGTAAAGACACTGACTTTCGAGATCTGTACTCAGCTCCCAGCTTTTCTAATTTAATTCTATGTGGCCCTGGAGGACTCCTCACCACTAAGATGGAGCAGAAAAGATGCTGGTTTTGAGCAGACTTCCTAAATGTGTGGATAAATTGAGATATTGCAGCAGTATATTGTACAGACAGAAGTTGACAGCGTAATTTAAAAATTCAGATTTGTCAGATGTTTACAGATGTAAATATATATAACATATAGCAAATGCAATGTGGAGTGTGGCAGTCTGCTTCATTTTTCTTAGTGCTAAAGGGAAATTAGCTTGGCTACTATAAATTCTTTGCCTCCTACTGAGAAAAGGTGTATAATTCCTACTAAAATTAATTCCTACTAATACTAATTAGGGGATTGAGAACAATAACTGCAAAGATTAAGAGGGTAAAAGAGAAATGGGCTTCATTTAAGACAGACAAAACTGAGGAGAGTTGGCATAATGGTCTTAATAAGTGTAAAGGGTGTTACAAAGAGAACGGTGTTTAGTTTTCCTTTGTCAGGAGAAGGGGTTGGAGATGAAAGTGTATTTAGTTAGGTACTGGAATAGCTTTTGGATTAGTTTTCCCATCTTACATTGTTGTGATATGCTTTTTAAGCGTAGTGACAAGACACACAGCTCGAAAATGTAAAATTAATATTTATCTTTTTGTTTCTAGTTACTCTCTATTCCTGACTTGATTCCTGCATTAACAACAGCAGAACAGAGAGCTGCGACTTCTTTAAAATGGAGAACGCATGAGAAGTTACTACAAAAATATGCATGTCTCCCTCATATCATATCCAGTGATCAGATCTATTATCGTTTTCTTCACAGAATGTTGACAATCATTTTGACAAATGTGAGCCCACCTGTTGCTTTCTCATTTGCTTTTATTTGTTTATGCGAGTTGGAGCAATGACCACTGGATATTTGCTATGTGTAGTACTTCCTGTGTTATATTGAAGTACTATCCTTTTCATATAGTATATCAAGTTGTGGGATTTTTTCTGTGAGAATTTTCACCGAAAACTTGCCCCCATTTGAGGAGCAAAATTTGGATTGACAGTTTTCCTCCTATCCAAGACTTCTTTCCTTTCCTTGTGCTCATCATCAGTTTGGTTCTAGTTAAATCAAAATGTTTTTCCTCTCACATATGCCTTCTTTTTCCTGATTTCATACATTACATTGTGTTTGGTCTTTATGAAAGAACACTGTATTTCTAAAAGAAATTATCATTTAGAGCTATTAGTCTGAAATTTTACTAAGTTAATTCAAGAATAAAATTGTTGTAAGAGAAGATGTTGTAAGTTGTATTTCTAACACCTGCAATACGGAAGGTGCCTTGCAAACATGGAATATTTTAAGGTGCTTATAAAATAGTTGAATCTACAAGTAGGGCAGAAGGAATAAAGAAGTGGGTGTCTCATGAATTGGCCAAACTTCCTGAATTTCCCTTACATTATGACAATTATTTCAAAATTTATAAAGTTAGGCTACTTTTTAGCTATTTTTTTCTAATTCTAGAATTGTTACATGTTCTCAGTCATATTCTTTCAGATATGTTGAATTGTGTTCCCTTTATTTCTTTCAAGAATGTCCTGCCAGTCCAAAAAGCAGCTGCTCGGACTCTCTGTGTTTATTTGCGCTACAATCGCAAACAAGAACAGAGACATGAGGTTATTCAGAAACTGATTGAACGTAAGATGATTTTTCCTCGATTACTTAGAAATGAAAGTTAGTTTTGACTGAAGATCTGTTTATAGTTACATTTATTCAGTGTAATTTCCTTCCATCATTGGAGGGATTACTCTTAGAAGACATTCAGTTGCTCGTATTATCACCAGCAAAACGTACTGTGCATATGTGAGGAGTATATCTGGAGCTTATATAAAGGGATCGGGGAAGAGGCAATGCAGGAAACTGATAATATGCCAAGATCCCTTCAACCCTACTTCTTGTACCCAAAATTACTAAGCAGCAGTATAGAAAGCAGAGTTCCTCTGTAGAAGTAAAATTCTCTAGAGCCTTCAGCATAAGAAATGCTGAATAAACCTCAGAAATTAATTTATTAATCAGTCACCTAAAGTTGACGCTTTGGTGTATGCTATGTGTTTTAAAGATAGTTGAGAAGTTTTAACAGTTCCCATTAACATTACTTAATGTTTACATAGTAATTTTGATACTTCTGTGACATGGTTTGAAAGGCATAGAGGTCTTTGTTTACATAGTAGTTAGTTCACTTGCTATTTTTGCTTTTTCAAGTGCTCACTGACAGAATTAATTGAATTCAGAATGTTAGTTTTTCACTAAAAGAAAGAACTGAGTTAGGCTGAGAAGTTGTGCATTTTGATGCCCGTGATTATCATCTTCAGGTTGAAGGTCAACCTGTGAAATGTTTTCTATCTGACATTGAAAACTTGACAGATAGTATCTGCAAATTTTTATTTTTCAGAACTGGGCCAAGGAAAAAGTTACTGGAACAGACTTCGATTTTTAGATACTTGTGAATTCATTATGGAACTGTTTTCAAAATCATTCTTCTGTAAATACTTCTTTTTACCTGTGCTTGAGCTTACACATGACCCAGTGGCAAATGTCAGGTATGAAGAATATGTAGCAGTGTACAGGAAAAAAAGCTTTAAATAATGTATTAAGAAATACTGTTAGAAGTTTTATGTTTTGCTTGAATAATGGGATTTGAGTAAAAACATAAAGACCCTTCAGAATGACCAGTATTAAAGATGTAGGGGAGTGTGGGAATGATGGTAGAAAATTCCAGAAGCAGGTCAGTTCTGAGTGTGTGAGAGTCTAATCAAAAGCATTGGGGTGTGGGAGTGAAGGGAACAATGAGGCAGAGGAGCCTGCAATAGATGGAAAGAAAGTAATATGCTGTTTCATGGGTATAGAGAGAGAAACACAACTTCAGTCTCCATTAATTTCCATCTATTTCATTGTCACTATATGTAAAGCAAAACAGTCAAGCAATTCTTTCAGTGGTCTGAACTAAACAAGTTAGAACAGGTTTTACCTTATGGAAAAGGATATCTACTTAATTCTTAAGGAAAATTGAAAAACAATACAGTAATATTAGGGAATTTGGTCTGTTACTCATTTTTATACAGTTTTTTTTCTGTTATTTTTGTAGTAACTTTTTTCTTTGTTTTCTAAACAGATAGAGACCAGGCAGTTATTACCATTAGGAAAGTAGATCTTTTTTTTTGGTCACATATTTTGTGTGATTTTATGCTTTTAATCTTGTTTCTGATGTGTGTCATTCATGTTGGCATTGTTAACATATCTGAACATCTGATATTAAAGCTGCACAGAGATTTATGTAAGCATAATTTGCACATACAGGTGTGCACTCAGGAAGCTTCACCACATACTGTTTATTACCAAGTGAAACTTAAATGAGACACTGTGTTTAGTATAACTACCACATCTCAACTCAGCAGGATCCTTAAAATTAAGCCATTTTGTACATACCGACTAACATTCATGTCTCATGTCATTAAATTAAGAGGATTATATTAAAACAATAAACTAAATTTGTATATAATCTGAAGTAGCTTATTGCTTTTAACAAATATCTTAATTAAAAGCTCTATTGATACGATATTAAAATTTAGTGGAAACTTGAACTAACTTGTAATCCCTCAGCTGACATTAAAATTAATTTTGTTGTAATTCTTTTCTGGATTGTTCTTGTACAAAAGAAATGCACTGTCTCAAGTGGAGTTAAGTTTACAGGTTAGATGTTGTTAGCTGATAGTTTTAAAACAGACTTCGGGAGATACTGTTCTGGGTTTCTACAGTGTGGTGTAACTCTTGGTAATGGGAAATTATGATGGTTAAAGTATTTTGAAGGTATAAAAATGGTAAGATGAATTCATATGGGAATTTTTTTTTGAATGTTTATAATCAGAGTTACCATGTCTGGCAAAAGATTGTCTCTGATCCAAAGCCAGTTGATTCTGAGTACAACAGAGAATATATCCATTTATTGTTCTTGGTGTTTCTTTTAATCTATTTCTGTAGATTAAAACTAGTCATTATTGCATGCTATTACAGTCTGATCAAATTGAGGAATTTTTATTTGCTCAGTTGCATGAAATATTTTTAATTTGATTTGCAGAGTATTTCGGTGTTGATGAAATAAAAAGCAATGAGCATGTTTTTTATATAAACAGTTTAGGAACAATATCCTGGAATCAAGGGAATGAACCACAAAATTGCTTAGGTTGGAAAAGACCTTTAAGATCATCAAGTCCAACCATTAGCCTAAGACTACTAAGTCAACCACTAAACCATGTCCCTAAGCACCACGTCTACATGTCTGTTAAATACCTCCAGGGATGGTGACTCCATCACTGCCCTGGGCAGCCTGTTCCAGTGCTTGACAAACCTTCTGGTGAAGAACTTGTTCCTGGTATCCAATCCGAGCCCCCCTGAAGCAACTTAAGACCATTTCCTCTTGTCCTATTGCTTATTATTTGGGGGAAGAGACCATCCCCAACAATACAACCTTTCAGGTGGTTGTAGAGTGTGATAAGGTCTCCCCTGAGCCTCTTTTTCTCCAAGCTGATCACCCCCAGCTCCCTCAGCCACTCCTCGTCAGACTTATGCTCCAGACCCTTCCCCAGCTCTGTTGCCCTTCTGTGGACATACTCCAGCCCCTCAATGTCTTTCTTATTGTGAGGGTCCCAGAACCGAGCACGGGATTTGAGGTGCAGCCTCACCAGTGCCAAGTACAGGGGGACAATCACTACCCTGGTCCTGCTGGCCACACTATTGCTGACACAGAATGCCAGGTTGCCACTGGCCTTCTTGGCCACCTGGGCACAGCTGGCTCATGTTCAGCTGCTGTCAACCAGCACCCCCAGGTCCTTTCCCACCAGGCAGCTTTCCAGCCACTCTGCCCCCAGCCTGTCGTGCTCTGTGGGGTTGTTGTGACCCCAGTGCAGGACCTGGTACTTGGCCTTGTTGAACAACACAAACAGGGGCAGCCTCCAGACATAAACAGGAAGATAAGGAAGGGGAAAGAAGGGCTTTCTTTTTTCTTTTTAGTCTATCTGATACATTTTCATTCTTGCAGTTGTATGGAATTGCAGTAACACGATTTTTGCTGAGACTGAGCTCCTTTGTACTGATGGATAAGATTTCCAGGATATTTAGGTATCTGATAAAGCTAAGTGTGCAGATCACTTGGAAAATCCAGAGGTCTCCTTATTTTTCTAGATTAAAGAAAACCCAAAACAAACCAAAGACATGTTTATGGACTGTAGTCATCATCTGTAGAGATGTTTTTGAAAACAGTATGTCTGGAAACAACACATAAGCAACAATCACTTCTGAAAAATAAGACCACCTAACTTATTTATTTTGTGTTAAGTGCTAGCATGAATATATTCAGAATTAATAATAAATATTAAACATCTGCATCAAAAGGTGAATATTTAGGTGGTTTGGGGTTTTTTTTTGTAGAATGAAGCTATGCTGTTTGTTGCCAAAAGTTAAATCTACTCTGAAGATTCCCACTGATAAACATTTACTTCAGCAGTTGGAATTATGTATAAGGAAACTTCTGTGTCAAGAGAAAGACAAAGATGTCCTGACTATTGTAAAAAAAGTAAGCATTTTTCTTTTTCAGCAGCATTTTATCTTGGGGTTATCGTTGAAAGTTAAGATGACTAAAGTTATGCTTTCTGTTGATTTTGTCCATATAAGAACAGGAGTTAAAAAAATTCTATTGTCTGTTACGTAATCTCAAACAATAAAAAGATTATGTAGTATAGTGTATTCTGTGAAATTTAGTACTGTTGATGTTTCCTTGGTTATTTCCTTGGTTACTTATATTGCAGTTCTTTTGTATTGATTGAAATTTAGGATTTTAGCTCCATGACCATTTAAGAAAAAAATAGCGAATGACTAGAGAATGGATTAAATGTTGATGCTAGTAAAACTGATCAGGTCTGTGAGATAGAGATATCATGTTAATCTATATATTTTACAATATATAGACAAAGCATTTGCAGGATTTTAAAATGCTACAGGTGTGTTTGTAATGTGAATATTCAAAAAAGTACATCTTTAAGGAATGTCTGTGCTTAATCTCAAACTTAGAAACCATGAAGTGAAATAGCTCAAGTAGGTGGCTTCTGTAGAGGACCAGTCTGCAGGAGAGACTGGAGACACCTGTGTGGAACCTTCGGAGTTATACACAGATTCCTGAGTTGCTTTTTTCAGTCCTGGTTCCTAAGCCTGTGCTGTAGCTATTCTTGCTTTGGTGCTTCCTTGAGTGTATTTTGAGTTCCATCTAGATAGTCTGTGAGTCTGTTCATTCTGTGAATGTCAGCAGGGCTCTGAGAATACTGTCTGACACTTTAACTGCACTTGTAGCACAAAAATAAAAGCATAGGCTTCAAATATTTAGGAAGAAAAGACAATTTTTTACTTCAAAGTGTGGCATGCCATTGAGTAATAATAAATAATGTTTTCTTTCTAGACAGTGTTAGAATTGGACAGAATGGAGATCTCTGTAGATGCTGTAAGTACTTAGTAACTTTAATACTTATCAACTACTTTAGTTTCCATTTTCATGTAGTGATTTTTTATTTTATTGACTTTATTTTGAAGTTTCAGAAAAGATTTTACGAAAATGATTTATTGGATCAAGAAAAAGAGAGACAAGAACATCTCCTTTTGGAAATGGTATATTTTATCAGTACACTGTCATTATTTTAAAATATTTTATAGCTAAATATTGATGAGGCAATAATTTTAAGGTAGGGGAAATGCATATTTTGGAGAGACCTGATAGGTTCATAATCTGTGTGTGGTTTCATTTTACACTTTATAATAGGGTTAAGTCCTTCAAAATAACATGTAACATTTTTTTCTTTACCACCTAAATTTTGCTGTATCAATTAGAAAGGCAAACTTCAGTTTCTTGAGAAATACCATGTATAAAATAATAAACTGATCAATGGAACACCTCAGAATTCACATACAGCTTCCCTAGGCAAAGAAATTAATGTCATAACTTTTGTCCCAAGGAAGCCGAAGGATTCTCTGTATTACAGCCTTTCCTATTAGCCAGGAAAAAGAGAAAAGCAAAAGCTGCAGTAGGCACTTCAGCACACAGCTTACATCTTCACCACATACTGCATCTCCACAAAGCCTAGGTTAGACCACTGCAGTCCTCCTCTGCTGCCTCCCGTCCAGCCTGAGGTGGGAGAAGCTGAGCAGCTGATAGGATTCAGAAGATCCTGATATTGTTAACATGCTTCCTCTGACTTGTAGTAAATGAACTTCTTTGTAGTGAACTAGAATAGATTCAAGAGTGTCCCAAAAATGTCATTGTTTCCTACATTTGTGGTGTGCTTTGGTGTCAGTAGCTATTGCAGATCAGTATGAGCAAATATACCCGACCCACAGACTTCCTGCCACTTCCCAGTGTCTTGAGCCAATGGTTCAGCTTTGTTCTCAGGACCTGCATATGCACATTCAAAGTCTTGAACGTAGCTCTAGCAGTCTCCAGGTAGATACAATTAATGCTTTTGTAGTGAAAGCATTTGAGTGGTGCAAAATAGCCTCCAGTGTGCTCTGTGTTACTGTGTATTGTATGATGACATCAATTTTTACCCTGTTTCTACAGCTATATTTTAGAAGAGCACCTGAATTTTTATGATATAGGTCACTAATAGGTGCAACCCTTCTGTATCACAAAGGCCTCATTAAGCACTGTTTGTGAGAGGCATGCTTTTGGGGAACCTGAGATGGACACTGTAAACTGTGCCATGTTGCAGTCCCAGAGAGACGAAGAGCCATTCAACCCACTTAAATGTGTCTGACTGCTAAAGATTTTAATACTGAATATGTAACAAGTTTCCTTAATTTTAGTAGCTGACTTTGTAGAAACTATTTTCCAGCAACCCTGACCTGAATTAATTACCTCTTTCTTTTCTTAATTGGATAGTAATTAGAACTACATGAAAAATATAGATTAGAACAATTTCGGTTCACTTAACACTTTTTATTATGAAAATGGTACAGAAAATAAGCTAATATTATGTAGTTTTTTGAAGTTGGAGTGATATCTACTCACCACATGGAAGATACTTTTGGGCTAGGTAGTATTACAGAAGAGCAGATAAATTCAATGAACCTGAACAATTTTACATAGTTGATTTTGTTTTGCATGAAGATTTATCAACTGTAGATGTTAATTTTAGACCTTTATAAAGTTTGAGTATATCTGACACACCTTAACATTTAAGAAAAACATTTTCATTGAATTGTATGAAATAAAAATACTGCCCACTCTGTTTTCAGAGTATCTGTGTAACTGAAAATTTTTACATTACCAGCTGCCAATTTCTGTACCTTTCTAAATATAAAAAACCCCAAAAGCCAGGCATAGTTTTAATAATATGTTATAGATGTGAACTTCAACTCTGAGCTTTCTTCAGACTGTAGTTTTTAAATGAGATATGTACCCTGATTTCATTCTGTACTATTTAACTGGTTCTAGGGATTTTCACCAGAGGCTGTACTACTAGCAGGAGAGAGCAGAAATGAACTGTTATTTGGAAACACAATTTATTTACTTTTACCTGAGTAATATCTAATAAAATTATTCATTCTTTTAGGAACAATTAGAAAAGGAGAAGCAGAAAAATGAAGGAAGATCTACAAACATTAATGATAAAATGCTTGAAAAGAAGCGTAAGTTTGTTTATTTGTGTACATGTTGTTTATGCATGCTTTATTCTTCTACAAAGGTAGTAGAGGAAGGTGCAGGAAAGAGACACCTTATACAATAGTGTTTTAGAAATTGGAAATAAAATTTGTTTCTATATATTTCTGAAGTTATTTATGAAAACTGGACTTATATATTATATATAATATATAACATATATATGTTTTATTTTGACTTTATTAAAATACATTACAGTTTTAGTTCTCTGTTATTTTTTCATTTTGGGATATAGTATAAGTACTTGTCTGTGGTGTTTCTGAAGTGCTAGTAGCACTGGATTAGATATTATTACATTACTCTTTGCTCCAGGACTATGATATGTTATGTCCTCTCTTTTATATAAATTTAAGTTTTAAGAGGGAAGGGATTATACTGGACTTTTTCTCTTTTTTTTTTTTTTTTTTTTTGTAGGTAGAGACAGTAAGACATCATCAGCGTTGGCAAAAAGTATCAATCTCTCTGTTTCTGGAAGTTCTTCTGGTACATCAGCAGGTAAGAACTGTTCAAAAACTGAGCTGGAACACTTTGATCTCACATCATCAGGTTAAACCCCAACAGAGCTGCTGTTGACATCTGTGGACCCAAGTTTCTCCTGCTGCACAGAGGAAAAGTTTCCTCTCCTAGAACAGAATGTATTTTCTATGGTTTTTTAGTTTTGTTTTATTCTGTAGTGTATAAATAATGACCTAAGCTTTGTTTTTTTGATTGAAGTATTTAAATCAGTTCCTTCATCTACCATAGGTTGACAGAAAAATATATTTAAAAGTGTTCTTAATTATTGAGGAAATGCAGTATTCGTATTAAAAAATGTTCTTTATAATTTTAGGCAAAGAAGAAAAAAAATCCAAGCTGGTTCGAAGCCAATCTTTCAGTACTCAAGTACTGCATCCAAAATACAGCAACATAGACAAGTGTCCTAAGTATCTTTATAATCTTCATTCCTTACCTCATAGGCAGATGTTTACTCATAGACAGCTGTTATGAAATTACACACTCATGGATCTCTGAGAGTAGTGATGTACTTACTGAATTGTGACTTATATTTTTTGTGTTTAATTGATTAACTGAGGGAAGAAATACCATCTAAGGCATGCTGAAGCCTACAAATGGTTATGAATTCCTTTTAAGTTAATATATGTCACCCTTTATCATATATTAAAAATAATTTTCAATATTAATTGCTAAATCTAATTTTGTACATTTCTTAAAGAAATTTCAGCATAAGTTTCTCATTTAATTTTTTCTTAGAAACTCTGAAATAACCTCTAATACTATTAAATAGCAGGATGATACAATTGAGAGGAACACTTTCGGAAATAACCGACTTGGTTTTGTTTTGTTTGGTTTTTTTCAAGTAAAAGTTCTGCTACAGCATATACATCTTCAGTATCAGGAATGGGAAAGAGTTGTATGTTAGCCTTTAGTGGTAAGTAGGTTATTGTATTGTACTTCAGTTTTTTGTGTGGGTGTTGAATGTATGGGCCCGATTAGACAGGCATACTCTAAGATGTCATTCTCCTAAAGAAAACAGAATAATAGATTTCCAACACATTTGGGCATTTAAGTGGTAGTCTACTAAGTGTATTTTTCAGATTCTTTTTTGTTCTTACACATTTGTTTTGCATTTAAAAATAGTAAAAACAAACTGAGTTTGTCATGTCCTGGTTGGAATTTCAGATATCATATAAAGGTTGGGTTTGCAGTTTTTCCCCACCTATTTTACATGAGGAGAATGAATATTATGTATAACTTCTACTGAATCAAGAGAGAGAAACTACTGTTTGCAGTTCTGTCCACTAAATTTTAAAGAGTTTGGATGATTAAAGACAAGATTGACATGAATGGCTTCCTAGACAAATGTGTCTTTCCATCACTACCAATAGGCACTAGACAATTAAGTTAATTAAATAGGTAAATTTTAAGCAGCTTAAGATTGGCCCAAGAAATCACGCTCTTTACATACATTAAATGTATTAATATTTTCTTCGAAAATGTGTATTCCACTTATTTAGTGGGGCTTTTTCATAAAAATGCTTGAAGAAATGTTAAGTCGAAACCATTCCATTAAAATTTTGGATTAGTGCCATAGGAAATACGCCACTATTGCCACAGGAAAAACAGCTCATTCTGTTTACTCTCTGTGTACTTTTTTCAGCCAAAATTCTTTGTCTAAGATGCAGCTCTTTATTTCAGATGATTCATTCCGGACTCATTCTACTGGTAATAGTGGCAATGCTGCCTTCCCCTCTAGTTCTTCTCGCAACTTATTTAACTCAGCTGACCAAAAGAACAATGGAAATAAGGAGAGCCAGTCCCGAAAGATGAGCATGTAAGTTGTTGACAAGAGCTTAAACTGAGCCTAGGGGTAACATTTTCAAAGGGAACTCAAAAGAGCTGTGTAAAATTAGGCCTATATTTATTATACTTCTGCACACAGATTTTGAAACACTAAAATAGCAGGGTAGAAATGTGATGTATGCAATTATAAGTGTTTCTAAGATGGCATTACCTTCTAATTAGTCTTTCACATTTTTCTCCTGCACACATTTGCATTCAGCTGGTACCTAAATGGGAGGGTGGAATGGGACAAAGTGAAGGTTAGTGCCTTTGATATGTAATAACTACAGTCACAGTGATTTAGCTGCCTGTAGTTGGACAAAGAGAATATAAGTATTTTTAGACTACTTAGTTTTTAATTTTCCTTCTTTTTGTGTGCTTACATATATGTCTATGTATCATTATGTAACAATTTTGTGATGAACTTTGAGACTGATGATGAACTGCTTCTACTACTTGTTATTAATGTTGCCTTCTTTGCCTTACCTTAGCCATTTAAAAAACCCAAAAATTCAATGCTAGGCATCCCCCTCAGGCTGCTTTCCTTTAAACGTCAGCCTGTGCTGTTCAACATTTTGCAAGAACAAAATCAAAGATGTATTTTTTGCTCCTGTGATAAAACTGTAAGTCATAGAAAATCACTGTGACATATACTCACCAAATCTCTGTAGACCTTAGCAGCAAATTCCCTGCAGATTCCTTTTACACTATAACAAAATTACTGTCATGGGATTAGCTGTAATATTGTGGGCTCAAACTGAGGCTTTTCTTTGCTAGCAGAGATTTGCATTCTTAGCCAAGGCAGAATGGAGAAAGGAAAGGAGCCAGCTATAGCAAGAAAGGGAGTCTGGGAAAGTAGACTTCAATGTAATAGAAACTACAACTGGAAGCTAAGATAGGAAAGAGGAAACATCTTATATTGGTTTGCCAGGTATAAAGAGGTAACAATAGTGATAGTCTGTGTTGGTAAATTAAATATCTGTATGAACATATTTTCACTTCTGTATTTTCAGTTTCCTTTAAAAAACTAACCAAAACATCTCTCCATATTTACTCAGGATTTTAAGTTAATAAAAATTACTGAATTTTAAAATAAAGCACTCAAAAATTTAACAAACAAAAAAAGAAATTCTCAGGACGGTATTCATATAACTCCTTATGTACTTGATTTTTTTTCTGCTGGAATTTTACCATCCTCACTGTAAAAGATAAATTGTTTTGTAGAATGAACTCAAGCTTGCATAGTGACCTATTGTTTTTAAAACTGCATTTTTTTGTAGAAAAGGTTGGAAGGTCAGCTGTGAATGCAGATGGACTGTTTGTGTTAAGTGATTTCACAGGAATAGTACTTTGAGGTGCCGAATCACTTTGCCCTCTGTCCCTGACTTTGCCACTGTCTAATGCCTTCTCTTAAAAATACCCACAGTACTTCAGACTTTTTATAGGTGATCATTAGGAGGTCACTTATTTCAAAGTGCACCATTTCGAAGTCAGCAGTTAGATCAGTAGACATGCTGACATTTTCAGCTATCTATAAAGTAAATGGGGCATGTATCCTGAGAACATAAAATGTCATGGAGTGCTACATAGTTTCAAAAATTAGGTGTGCTCCAAACCTCATTTTCTTTCACCGTAATCACTGTATGCCTCTTTTCCTCACTTTAAAACCAGAAAATTAGTTCAAATGTTGTAAATATTTTTAGCAATCTGCAGAAATTCCAGTTATTTGCTGTCCCACAAGGATTTGGGGAAAATGAATGGATTAATATTCACAAAGCAGTGAGGTGCAAAGGTTAGTTAGACAAATTTTTTATATCACATAAAACTTTTCCAAATTTCAAAGCTTTTCTATCTGTTATTCAAAGTAAAACTGATATTTTTGTTTAAATACAAAGGGACAGGAAAAGGCTCACACAGAGCAGTTTGCACCTTTGTCTTCAGGCAGGAGAGTGGAATGTAAGAAACACAGCTTCAAGTCTCTATACACCATTCCCAAGTGAAAACCTTAAGAGCAGAGTGTTTGAAAGTAGTATCTGATTGAACACAGTGATGTGGATGCTTTTTCTGGTTCAGAAAGTCCCTGAACTGCACAGGGTCAGAAGCCAAGAGGATATACCAGGGAAAGAAAAACATTTTTGGGGAAAGAAGAGGAAGCTTAGGATGTCCTACATTCAGTTCTGAATGAGAGTTTTAATGTTCTGTGTTCTTAAGGGAAAACGCATCTCTCAAGTTGGTCTAATGTCTGCTGGGCTACAGATTCAACCTCTTTTGTAAAGTGACCCAATACTTAACTGTTTTCATAAGAAAATGAAGCAACTCTCTAGGTAGATATTCAAAGATACAGATACAGGAATGTTTGGTGGTAAATGCATTCCATCACAGATATGTTTAGCTGTACTTTTTCTCTTTCTTTTGTCCAGGAAGTCAGACCTGGTGCTAAATATACGCACACTAAAATTAAAAAAAACCAACCCAAACCAACAAAATTTCAGTTTCAAGGAGGCATTATTTTCTAAGTTGAATGATGGAAAAAATTGATATTCAAATATATAAACAAAGCTGACAGAACTCACTCTGAGAGAAGAATTTGAAAATTGTACAGTGAGAGGTGCAAGTGAATAGAAATGCTCATCAATGAGCATCACCTTTGGTGGACTCACTAAGGCAGAAAACTTGTGAGAAGATAATAACTGGGTATTTTTGTAGATTATATCATCATGCAGATTTACGTATGTGCTGGTTAATTTTTGCACTGACCATCTCAGTTCTGGCAAGACCTAACTTTTAGTTTTCTGTCTCTGCAATTGAGTAAAGTAACGTCTAATGTGTTTCTTTTTCTAAGTAAATATGTGGGCAGTAATACATTTAATAATTAAAGTATAAGCAGATAAAATAATGGTCCTTAGTTCAAAGTGATATATGTTTGGACAAAATATTGTTTAATTTCTTAAGCCTAACATTTTCCATAAAATTGCTCTACATATTGGCAAATGTTCACTTTTGACAATAAAGTGCAGTTTGCAGGGATGAAGAATTTCTGATTTCATATGATAGTGCTCCAGAATTTTTCAAAACTCAGAGTTACTTTGGTGGAGAACTGAAGTATTTTCTTAGCACACTCATGCATTCAAACATTTGATTCAAACTAAGTCATGAGTGTGTGCCAATTAAAATTTCATCTCTTTTTAAAAATAACATAAATGCAGGAAAAAGAAAATTAGTAAATCATACTCCAGTGCTCACAAGCAGGTGACAAGAAAGTATTGTTTTAGTGTAGGTGTCAGTTGCTAGGTCTTAGGTAATATTCAGGCAATAGAAAATGCAAGAATTATGCTAAGCTATACCAATATAACTTCATGGGGGAATCAGAAAAGAGATGCCTATGTGCTTTAAGTACCTGATGGAATAGGAAAGAATCAGAAAGGGCACTGGTTGAATACTTTGTCCCACAAGAGATCTTAATTTGCAGAGCAGACAAGTTTTTCTGAGTTCCTGTTGAAGAGTTGCCAGTTAGATCATGAATCATCCTAGTGCAGACGTTCACATAATTCATGAACACTGTGTTCTATCAAGCAGTCTGAGCTTGTATCACTATGCTATGTAGCTTTATTATTTCTTTTGAATGTTTTCAGCTTTATGAGATTAATTTAGATATAAGCTGTTTTGCTTGAGTTTATATTGCTGTAATGTGACTGATTTCAACATGCAATTGTTTAAAACTGTTTAGAAACTTTATAGATTCCTCAATGAATATATCCACTTTATAGACAGCATTTAAGTATTTTGCATCTTGCCTATAGACATACAGATACTGTCTGATTTTATTTGAATTAAAACTTTCTTCAAGGATGTGTGATACAGGTTTTCCATCTTGTAAAAAGAGGAAGTAGATTTATTGTTGCATAAAAATTAATTTTCTAATTTTTTATTAGAAAGTTCTAATTTATTATTAGAAAATTAATTTTTATGCAACAATAAGTCTAAATAAATAGCAGTATTTTATAAGATGTCCCCAGCTGAGCTTTAAGACATCCAGTTTCGTGCGTGACCATGATGTACAAGTTATATGTTTAAGATAAGTGTCTTAAAGTAATGTCTTTCATCCAGTCATATAATTGCTTAGAAAGTTAAGCAGAAGATGAAATAATTGTGTCACTCATCTACTACACTCTGAGTTACTTACAGCTTTTAATCACGTTTTCATCATGACGTTTAAGATGCTGGGAGTTCTGAGTTCCAGTGGGACTGGCATGTGGTTTGTGTCCCATTTCTATGATGAAGCTAGTAGGTATCCTGACACTGATATATTTTCATATAATATATACAGTTTTAAAGTACTCAGCAGTTTTGCAACCGTGAAACAGAACAATATATTGTGTTATTTGTAAATGATGCCGTAAAATATTGATACAAGTTATTATTTCCACAGAGTTCTAGGAGTTATGCCCTGTTCTTTGAAATATTTCTGACTGATACAAATAGATGTTAATTGACACAGCTACAACTCTTTGAAGCTGAAAAACTGTCTATTTAAAGGTTAAAAAATTAAGGAATGAAAAATCCAGAGATTACCCAAATGACCTTGTGGTCAACATAAGACCTAGAAATCACACTGTCACGTGCCAGACTTCTGGCACTTTTTGTAGCCATGAGTAGACTGCTTGTACCACCTTAACCATCTCACTCAGACGGATCTCTTCAGGACCTTCTGTAGACAACTTAATGGAGAACTTCACTCTTCCTGAGAAGAATGCCCTCAGAATGTGTCCATGTGGCTTTTTCAGTGTGTGCAGTAGAGCAGCTAGGAATTTTTAAAGTGGAGCAGCTAAGAGTTATGTTAAAATGTTGTGCACAATAGCAGTTTATTATGTTATGTAATTTAATAATATAGTAACAATATATTATGTGTGTTTCTTCTTTTGTATGAAGAAAACACAGAAAATCAAACTCCTAGATCATCTGACAGAAAAATGAGGGACCCAGAGACTGGAGGAAGCAATGTTCTGGTGAGATAAGGTGGGAGCAGCAGATGGGACTCCCTAATGCCTGGACTGAATAAAATGCATCCTGCAATGTTAAAACTTTTAAATAAATCTTTTAAATAAAATTCCAAGCTGTAAAATATGTTCTGATAAGCAGTGTAATGGTTGCAGAATTCTACCATTGTAGTGAAATGATATGAAATACAACTTCAGCTATGTGCTCTTAACTGCTGCAGCTAAAGAGAAGATTTTGTTTTCTTCAGTTATGCCTTTGTAGTTCGAATTCTTCGATTTAGAATGCACATACCCATTATTTAATTGGCTTATTTACAATCTTAGCAACTCTTAGCTCCCATACTTTAAGCAAGAAATAGAAGGAATTGTTATGAATATGAAAAAGTAATCCCACATTTTAAAGAATCTGCAAACCTAATTTAAGACCAAAGTCCAGAAGCATTGATCAGTCTATAAAAAACATAGACTTTTGAAGCATTGTGCTGTGAATTTGGAATTAATGTTTTTACAAGTACAAAGTTCATAAAAATTCTGTGTAAGTTTCAAAGCAATCTAAAAGCAAATGTCTCCAGATTATATATAAAAAAGTTTTATTTCATAGGTTTTGTTGTATAAATACTTGTTTTAATTTTTAGTATTTCAAATTGTATTTTCACTTTAATAATTTATAATAACAAATCTAGTTTTTAATCAACTGCTATTGCAAGCTGTCATGGTTCAGTGATGTCATCTGCATTTGTTTGTATTAATGCTAATGTTTCTATCAAAATTTATGTGGAAAAACATGCAATCATATTTTAAAAAGTTCTATTTATGCCAATACTTGAGAGAGAGATTATGAAGCTGTTGTCAGCTTCTCTATTTCAAAATGGAGGCAGCATAAATATATTGATATCAGAAATATATTGCTTTTAAAATTTATTGGTGTATGATAAAGATGATCTGGTCTGTGTATGCATATGCGTGTGTGGTTACTTTTTATAATGTAAAAACACGAATGATGATTTATTCAAAATAAAACCTAGGACAATGCTGTACATGCATGTTCTTGAAAAAAAAATTCTCAGGGCATCTTTTATAATTAAAATAAATAAAAGCACTTACCTATGGAGGGTATTTATTTAAAACAGTGATAATGCTGGATGTGTGCTGTCTTGTGTGAAGTACAGAATGTTTCTTTGGATTTAGCACTGTCTGAATTCTTAAGCTTCCTACACTGCAGTTGGATTTATCTGTATTCACTGTCTTAAGTCACAGGTATTGTTTGGGGTCTGTGGAAATACTTAATTTTTCAGTTTGTTCTGCAGCCTGGCATAGGATCTTGTAAATCACAAATTTCTTTAAAGCTTCTTCAAGTTTTATGGTGTTTAACATTCAGTATTCATATAGGTGTGGAGATGACCAGGGCTGGCTCCTCCTGGGCTCTGCTTTTGGTTCATTAATGCAAACAGATACTCCCAGTTCCCCAGGGACAGCTGGCTCAAGTGCCAGCTACAGCTGCTCACCCGTGGGCTGCAGGAGACTGCTCAGTCTGTTCTTAGTCTGACCTTTGCCAGGGACCAAACTCAGATCATCAGCAGCCAGCTGTAGAACAGGACTCAAAGCTGTATTTGCCCTTTCAATGCCTTTACTGGAGCAATACAGAACAACCGGTACGTTCAGAAATTTGAAGCTCTTCCTCCCCTTAATAAGCATGTAATGAGTTCTGCAAACTGTCTTTTGTTTCTTCTTGGTTGTCATTGTCTGTCATTTTAAACTGATTACTTAATGCTGATAACATGTGCTCTACTGAATAACCCTATTGTGTGTTAAATTCCTTCAATGTAATCTTTAAATGCTCTGTTTAGACATTTTTTGGACTGGACATTTTCCTTGTGCAATACCTCTGGTGTCTTGTGCATACTTTCATCAGTCCTTTACACTACAGACCTCCATCTAAGCAGTCTTTTTAGGGGCCACTTCCTTCTGGGTTAGTTCTGTTAAAGAGCACCAATGCTTTTGAACCCTTCAGAGCATTGTTTTTACCTGCTGGTCAGCTGTAGCTCAGGAATAACAGCTGAAGGTCAACTGTGCA
This sequence comes from Dicrurus megarhynchus, assembly GCA_013399195.1. Lineage (NCBI taxonomy): Eukaryota > Metazoa > Chordata > Aves > Passeriformes > Dicruridae > Dicrurus > Dicrurus megarhynchus. The sequence goes on along the minus strand of VXAD01009833.1, from coordinate 1,774,655 downwards.
GTGGAATTGGTTGGTTTTCATATAGACCAGTGGCAGGAAGGAGTGATTTTCTTTCTGGGTACATTTGTAATGTAATCTGGAGTTAGGTTAGATGCACCTTTGTAGTCTAGACAGAGAGCAGAGCCTGCCTCCTGAGTCCTTTTGTGAGTGGTTTATGCCAGTGTCTGGGCTGTTGTGGGCCGACATCAAACGGTAACTGAGATGATTTTTAGAGATTTACCAACTTTATCCTATAATGTATCTTTTTATTTTCTCTAGCAGATGTATCTGTTTATGTGTGTTTACTGATAGAAAATGTGAAGTTCCTTGCCAAATGATTTTGAAAAGTCTTCTGCTCCCTTTTGGGCAATTATTTAGTGAAGGTTGTATGAGCAAGCAGAATAATGCTGAGGTCTGTTAGTTGCATAAAACTAGAAGTAGCTTTTTGCATTGTTTCCTACTTTATACACAGGACTCTGCTAATTAAAATCTATTAAATATTAAGATCTTGTCATTCTGTTGGAAGCACTGCTCTAGTTGAATAAAGGAAATTGTGTTTAGATCATGGAAATATTTTTCTGAAACATTTTGGCAACACCTTTTGGATTTTAGGATCAACACTGTGAATAGATTTATTCCACTTTAATGGACGTATGTTTTTTCCTACCAATGTTTGCCTTAGTTCAGCCATAGAGTTCTGTTACACAGTTCACCCTGGTGTCTAGATGATATTACAGGTCGAAATTCTGGGTTTAGGAGAGGGCTGGCTTTGTGCTATGAAATAGTACAGGCCAGATTTTCCAAAATCAGAATACCTAAGTTATTTTTCAGAACTATTTCGTTTTCAATTCAAAGAATATTTTTAAAGCACATCATGTACTCTCAGAAAATGAGGTGATTTGATAGTCTGCATAAACACTTTGAAAGAGGTCTCACTCACAATGCAGACTTCATGATAGACTTAGCGCAATTTCTACAGTAATAAAATAAAGATCTCTAGACAGAGGCTATAAATTCTCTTTTAGGGCTTGATACTGCTTCTGTTTTTATAACTGGCAAAATTCTGCAAACATTGATCACTGGGCTCTTAAGTCCCTTTGCAACAGAAGATAACACTGAGGAATCTGCAGTATTTGGGAATGAGCTTTCTGAATATTTTGGCATGTGAATGTCTAGGGCTTTTTATTCAGATTTATCACTAAAATACTGATTTTTGAAAGTTCTGTTCTGTGGTTGTTGGGTTTTCTTTTAATTTCAAAGGTAGATTTTACAAGTCACATTTTTGTCACTTTGAGCCTTAATAAAATTAGCTTGTTATGTGGCATTAATAAAATATTGCTAGGATGACCTAGTGCTAGCTGGAGAGACAAAACAGGTTTTTCACATTTCATATTTCAGTCTCTTTTTATTCTAAAATAAATTAATAAAATAAAAATAAAGCCTCTTGCATGCCAAAGAATAGAAACTATTACCTTTATTCACATTTCTGTTGGATCAATCACCCTGCCAATGAAGAGTAATGTTTTAAAAGTTTCTTCAAAAATCATGAAAAGGAATGGTCGGTCCACTTTGATGACAGGAGGCACTGTGAATGCAGTTATTTCTGACCCACTTGCTGCTGCAGCCTCAGTTCCTTCTTCATCCACTTCAATAACTGCCTTTTGGACAACCTGAAGTGCAAGGTAGGAATAAAATATGTGACAAAAATAAATACTAACATGAAAAGTATTGTTCCAGGTAAAGGCATTCAGTCTTTTGTTAAGGATTAAAATGAGCATGTCAGTGCAATCTGTTAGACTGGTAGACCCATGTGCTGTCTGCTTCAGCAGCAGAGGAGTCAGCACAGCCACTATGCCCACAGTGCCCTCAGTGTGGATGCTAGTTCAAGAGTCACTGCACTTTTCCACATTTCTGAGCACAGACCTCACTTTAGAGATTGGGGCTTTTGCACGAAGCAACCATTGCATTTGTATAGAGTGCTCCTCTATGACACCTAAGTGTGCAAAGGAGTTTCTATAAAGTAGGAAGTGTGTTTTCACCAGTCACAAACACTGGCTGGCTAAGTCATTCACAGTTGATTTTGTGAGAGCTTAGGGAAATGCACCAATCTTGGCTTTTCCCCTGTATATTTCTAATTTGTACATTTGGTAGCACAGACTAAATAAGTACACCAATGAGGTACAGTCCTGGATTGGTTTGAGGACCTTCCCTTCCCACTGAAATTGCAGCCTGGAAGAATCTGATTTTTTGTTTTTTTCATCTTTTCCATTTTGTTCTTTCAGCCTGTGCATACCTCTGAGTGCTTCTGCTGTGTTTCTGTCTGTGTTGGTGAACTGCCTGGTCAGCTAGTGGATTTCCAGCTCCTGAACTCCTAATTCTAGGAATTACTTATGTGAAAACAGTTGAAGGACTTCACCAGTGTTGAGCTTTCTGCTACATGTTCTTAAATAAATATTGCACAATTCTCAGGGACAGGATGCTCCTCTGGCACCTTGTAGCTGATGTACATATGCTTCTAATATCAGTTAGCAGCTCCTGTTAAAGTGTGATTTTTTCATAACACAACAGAGTTAACTGCTGAGAATCAGCATGAAAGTTACATGATCGAGAGGAAGGGAGAAAAGTGCTGCAGGTTGCCATTATATTTCCCAACAGCGAAATAGTTTATACCAAACTGAAAATCACTGCAATTTTATCCATTAAATATTTGTTTTTAGGATGTTACATCTTCCCAGAAAGGTTGTTTTGTTAAGCCACCATAATTTTGAAAACCTTCAGGTCAAGCATTAGAGTTTCTGAAACTTGTATAGAAGTGTTTATTATACCACCCTATTAACTGGCTAATCACAAAGGATTCTATAAGGATTTGGTGTAGGGAGACTCCTAACAGCAGCACCAGAAGGGTTCTTTCTTGTAGGGTAAAAATACCTGAAGGGAGGGTGAAAAGAAGGTGGAGCCAGGCTTGTCATTGGTGCCCAGCAACAGGACCAGAGGCAGTGGGTACCAACTGAAACACAGAAGGTTCCCTCTGATCATCAGCAAATACTTTTTCATGTGAGGGTGACTGAGCACTGGTACGTGTTGCCCAGAGATATTGTGGATTCTTCCTCTTTGGAGATACTCAAAAGCTGCCTGGACATTGACCTCAGCAACTTGCTGTAGGTGATCCTGCTTGAGCAGAGGATTTGGACCAGGTGACCTCCAGAGGTCCCTTGCAACCTTCATCATTCTGTGAATCTGGGAAGCCTCTCCTGGAGTTACGGTCCTGGATTGTCAGTGCCATACAACCCTCCACAACCACAAGCAGTTGCATGCTACAATTTCCTTACAGAAGTTTATAAAGCTATGTTTTAAAATCCTGTGCCAGATTAATTTCATTTGGGTCTTGTTTATAACTTCAACTTGTTTCATAAACTTTTTTACTTTTACTGTAATGTATGAATTTGTTTTTAGAATTGCTTTTCATCTAGTTCCACACATTCCATTTTTATGGGCACAAGTATCTCTATGTTTTACGTCTTTCACCTCCTTTCTTTGACCATGCCCTTTAATTTTCTATCATCAGCAAATTGTCTTTTCTATAGACTAGCAGTTTCATAAGACATCTCTGGTCACATGCACCTGTTTCCCTCTTGATATTGATGTGATTGACAAATCCTTTGTCTTTCATTCTCTTCTGCTTCTCATTCTGCCTCTGTTTTCTATCAGTCTTCTGAAATTCATTTATGCTCTCCCTTAAACAGTGGTACAAAATATCCCTTCGTCCTCCTCTTTTTCCATGGGGCTGTGATCCTGTCTTCTTGGCCGTTCACTGCCCTTGCCTTTACCTGTTTAAAAGTTCTTTAAAAGTTTCACCATATGAAGTGGAACATCTGTTTGGGTTGGAGTACAACTTTGTTGTTCCAATCCTTTGCTGTGAGATTCTGTTTTTCTCTTACATGGTATGCAGAAGGAAAAGCAGGAATGCTTTGACTTCTCTTTCTCACTGTTACCTTTTTGAGATTTTATTATTTAAACTTTCTAAAGTTCTTTATTTTTTGAGAAGAATACCTTTCTCTGGATTGTGTTTGAGGAGTTCCCTCCTTGAATTTCCTTCCTTGCCCTGGCTTTTGCCATTTGGCTGTCATTCACAACGTCTTTCTTGTTCACAGTTTTTGTGAAATTGTGCTCATTCCCTGCTAACCATATTCCTCCTGAGGCAGAGCTTTTCTCTTGTGTTGGGTTAGCTTTTGGAGGCGTTGAGCACCTATGAGATGTCATTGTCCCTTACCTCTACACACCTCATACCTGAAGCGGGATCTGTCCTGATTGAGATGGGTGGATTGCACATACCTGGCAGATGAGGTGCTTTGCTATTAGTGTCCCTATAAATTTATATGACCATCTTGGCTGGGCCATTCATATACTATTATAATCCAAACAGAAAATCATTTTAGAAGGCTTACCTGTGAAACTGCTGCATATTCGTGATCTGTCAGATGACTAAGATCTGCTGAATATGTAAAGAGCTTTTTAATTCCAAGACCTTGAAGCAGTTTCTTTATTTTGTATTTTTGCTCTAGTTTAAACTTTGGAAATGAAATATCTACTTTTCTGTTAAAAAAAAAAAAATCAATGCAAACAGTAGGTCACTTGACTGCTGAAATGCACAGTACTCAGGAATTAAGCTTTACACTGAAAAAGAAGGGACAAAAACTGAAGAGTCTCTGCTGGCATTTCGGTTGGCAGAAAAGAATTTCTAACCTGTTGACTGCCAGTGATGCTAGAAATAATTTCCCTCTCTGTATAAATACTTCCACCAACAGTTACAGTGTCCTGATACCAGGGTGACACACTAATTTATTGACTGGTGAAAAAAATTTTCACTTCAGGAACTACATTTCACAGGAATCATTTGTGTTTGCATTTTTATATTCAAATTTATCAATTCCTGTGGGTTTCCCATGGTTAGAAATGTTTAATAAATGTGTATATTTATTGTGGATTTTGCTTGGCAGTGCTAAATTTAAGGAGAGAGAAGACCTAAGGAAGAATATGGAAAGACTCATGCCCTCAGAGAGAGAGACATTTTTAACTGAGCCAAAACATTTTAATGAGCCAAAGATTTGTCCCCTCAGAGTTGAAACTTTCACATGCCACTTGGGCTGTGGATAGGCCATTAAAGGACCTCTACTCTGTAGATACCTCTTGCCACAGAGATGCTAACATGGTAAAAGGCTTAGGAAGACCAGCTAATCTTTGCAGGGCTTTGTTGCTTTGCTGCAGTAGATATCAAAGACATTAGGGCCCCATGAGTGTCAAAGCAATACCTGGTTTTCATGTTTCCAAGCCAGCATTCCACAAGCTCTGTAGTCAAATGGTCTTCAATTGAAATGTAGTCTCCCTCTTTTTCTGGGATAACAATCAGCATGTGGGCATTCCCTTTGTAAGGTATCTTTATCACAGTGCATCTTAAGTTTTCATCAAAAGTTGAATTAATTTTGTCTGACTTGAACATCATGGGTACCTGGACACTTCTGTATTTGTTTATGTGGAAAGTCTCCATTTCTGTGAATTTGGAATTAAATGGATAGACCCACTTGCCTGAGGAAAGAAAGAAAGAAAGAAATTAAATAATTCCATGTGTTTAGATTTGTTTAAAAAAAATTCTGAAACATTTAAAAAACTATAGGATATTTTCTGTATCTAGTTGAAGTGGCTGTCAATTGTGTCTGGGATAAGTGAATGACAATTTCACGTTTTTTTTATGTTTATTGTATGTACACTTATTTACAGAAAAAAAACAAAGTAATCCACAAAATAAACTTCTTCATTTGCACAGAAAGAAGGGAAATATTTTTCTAAGGCTGGTTAGTTGCCACCCAAGTTCAGAATTCATGTTCTCTTTGTTTATTAAATGCCTGGTGAGCATCTGACCTTTCCTAACATGTAACCGTCTCTTAAATTCTCTACCAGCTGTTCAATATCCTGTATTTAATTTAATGATCCAATATTTTGGATGGGGATTCAGCAGTGCACTGACCTCTCCACGGAATGGTTGCCAACTATCACTGGTGTTTCTTTCCCTCCCCCTGTAAGGTAATCTAATGGGTTACTTGGGTTCCTCTGGGGTAGATGATTCTTGATGGAAATCAAGAAATTATTTTTGTTTCAGTAATTCTGTGTACTCTGCTAAATCAGTCCATGACTTTATGCCCAGTATCCAGCATTCATGACTACTGTGATTAAGACTTTTTCATTTTAATCAGTGAATGAAAATAAAACGTGGTTTCCGGTCATAAAGAGGGATGATTTGGAGATGGACTGAGATCGTTTGATACAGGGCTTTTTCTTCTCTTTGAGACTCTACTGTATGGAAGAAAGCATAGAAGAATGGTGGTTTCCTATCATGAAAAATAATTTCCTATTAAATAAGCTTAATAGAAGAAAGTAAACTTAGAGACGTAGAAAAAACAGGACATCTAAATTCATTTAAACTCCCCCTAATGTAGCTTAAGTTAGTCTTGATTCTTCTAATATGTAATTATTTTGCAAAATGAAAACAGCAATTACCTTTAAAGACAATGTAGTCCACAAGCACCAGTTTACTGTGGCGGTCCAGCTCTTCAAAAAGCCCTGGGATTTTTCCTTTGGTCCTTTTGTTAATGTTTTGATTTATTAAAAGTTTTGCCTGTGTAAAGTTTTCAAAGTCCACTTTCAGGAATTCCATATCAAAGTACTGCTTAGACAAATTCAGGAAAGACTCCTTGAGTTTGAAGTCCTTTTGAATAAAAGAAAGAGTACCTTGCACAAGGAGAAATTCTTCATTCATTGTGATGTTACCTATCAGTTGTTTAAACAAAGCTGGTAAGTGTTGCTGATCCACTCTGTCCTTCACAGCATGGAGGTTTAGACCTTTTACGATTTGTCTGTATGTTTCTCCTTTAGCTGCCAGCATATAGACACCCAAGAGAGCTGATACAGAAAGGGGAGAGATGATTACATTGTTATCATGTGTCATTGCAATTCTTCTGTAGAGGTTAAATCCAAAATTTGCATTCTTTTCAGTGAAGTTGTGAAGAGTGAAGTCTTCAAGACCTTGGTCTTCAAAAGGCTTAGAGATATTTTTGTGATGATACCACTCTTTGGAAATACTGACGTTATTTCTTTCCAAGAAATTACTCTCTTTTTCCTCCTTTGGAAATTTAGGTTTGATACCAGCCTTGATGAATTCAAAACATATTTCACTTAAGAGAACTATGTAGATTCCTGTTTTCATGTTGACATCCAATAATGAGCTTTTTGGTTTGTTTTTTTTCCTAGGAAAAAAGGCAACAAAATGACTTTTTAGGTTGTTCTTCCATTCACAATGCAAAAGGTCATAGGTAGTGAAGTGATCTTTCTGCATCTTCTACTCTAAAGCTAAGATCTTGTTCCTATCTGAAAAGTCAAATTTAGATCAGTGAAAGAGAACATCATTAAACTAATCCAGAAATTAATCCAACATCATTAAATTAATCCAGAAAAGATATCACAATCTTTTTTTGTTGATGGTTCACATCAGGAGTAGTTCACTGATTTTCCCTTGCTCACTTGTATTTCCTTTAAAAAATGAAACCCAGATTTCAAGCACAATATGCAGCTCAAAGATGAAAAATGGACTTGCCAGACACTGTGTTACAGCTTCTGCTCCTGTGAAACTGATGTCATCTCTAAGCACAAGAATTCTAGGCAGCATGTGGTGGAAACAACATGCTTGCCTTTCATAATTTCATCTCACTTTTCATCCTTCTGCTGTAGACTGTTTATTACTACATTCAGATCATTCTCCTGATCACATGCCATAGCATTCCCTGCTCTTTTCTACCTTGCTCTCCAGAAAATGCGGAAGTAGGTTTATCAGTGCTGTCTCCTCCCTAGCAATAGATGCTTCAATGTCAAATAGCACAAGGTTGAAGTAGTTGTTTTATGCTTAAGAATACAGTATTTTACACAAGTTTTCATTTCTGAGCAAAGTTAATACAGGGTGTCTCATCTGGCCAACAAAATGTTTGGAGAAAACTAGGCACATCTTACAGGACACCTCAGGCAAACCTTAGCATCGGACATTGATTGTGTAAATTTGCAAATGAAATGCACTTTTCAAGTGCATAAAATGCAAATATGATTATCATCCATCTTTCCATTAAAGCAGTATATTAATTCTCTCCCATACAGCAGTGTTGAATTGCACCTTATGGAAAAATTCTGAATGGCCACAATCTTTGGAGATGCATTTTCCCATTGTAAATTAAACAGGATGTTCAAGACCAGCAAACCTGCACAGATTCCTTTCGTACAGCAGTGGGAAAAGGGATAAATGAGATGAAAAGATGGATTATATGGCCCGTCATTGAAGTAGTAAGTGATTCAACAGTCTATGATCACATGGCAACTGCTAACTACTCCTTTTAAGTTGAGGATCTGTAACAGCAAATTACGGTCATTGTATAATTTGTGATTTGGCATATGGGAAAGCTGGTTTTATCCGACTTATTCAGAGTTCAGCTGAATTTCACAGTTGGCTGATTCAGGCTGTAGGAGTTAGTCCTGAAAAGGTATGTTGATGTGAGTACTGAGACATTTGGGTGCCAAGTCACGAGGTGCTTTTGGCAGTCAGGTGTTGTGCTATTTTCTTTGGAGATAATAGGTCACGTTCTGTACTTGGTGCAACACAGATGGGCTGTCATGACTTAATCGGGAGGAGTGAAATTGCTGAATGTTATGCCTGCTCTCGAGAGCATGGCAGACAGAGAACAGAGTGAAATATGTGGCAAATATGTTGTGAATATTTTTTTCTTTATTTTTCTTTCCCATTAACCCTTGATTTATTTTTAATGAGATTCCCAGTGTCTGGATTGTGCAGGACTGGAGTAGGGAAGGGGATGACTTGACTTCAGCTCCTGCCTTGCTGGTCAAGCAGTGCATGCGACTTCTGGAGTGCTGGGATACTCACTGTCCCCTGGCAGGCTGAAGCAGCGCAGTTCAGAGCCATGGCAGTAACTGCTGGGCATTCCTTCTGCTTATGCAGTGACCCACTTTGGTGGGAAGTAACACGGGCGCAGAGGTCCTGTTCCTGCTGCAATGCTGCACCTGCCCTGGCAGCAAAGAAGGAGGTTCTTTCCTCTGGGAGTCATCCCTACTTTTAAGAAGCATCTCTGGACACTGCAGAGTCAGCTCTAGCAAAGAGGCAGGGATTGCAAAATTTTGCTTTTGATCATATTCAATCACAGGGAAAGTATTTTCTGCAGTAGCAGTCCCTCCCTCTGAAAGAGCATCAGGCCTAAGTGCTCACTAGGCATTGCAGAGCGCAAGCTCTTCCTCACCTTTTCTAGGCACAGTGCAATTCCTGCGCAGTGTCTGGCAGTGCTGCGTTTGGCAGACGTCACTGTTGCTTCTCTCTCCGGGAGGCCTGGGACAGTGCTTGGCTCAAGTGGCCACCAGCTCCCCCAGGAGATGTGAAGGGACTGATGGGGCCAAGTGCTGAACTGCCTTCCAGAGGGCTCTGCCTTCCCAACACAGAGTTTGGACTGAAAGGGCAGGACAAACACAGAAGCTCTTGTTTACAGGTGCATCCCAAATCTTTCAACACTCAAGAAAAGATTCCTGCATCCTCAGGCAAACACATACACAAATGCTACTGATTTGGGTGTAATAAACATCACGGGAATAAGAACCTTGCAGATGCACTAAGTAATCACTGCAAATCTGAGATTGCAAACATTTAAAGTTAACATTACAGCAGCTGTATCATTCACCTTTACTAACAGAAATAGAGCTAGTAAAAATAGAACTATAGTAAAAACAGTTCTGGGAACAATAAAGTGGGATTTATGTACATTATAGACTCGTATTTTTAGACCTGAGTGAAGCTTATTGCTAATTTTAGACAACTCACTTTATGTGTAGAGCAGACAGTTCATTAATAAATGTGTGTTAAAGTGAACATTATTTCCATTTTAAGAAATATTTATTTCTAGTAATATCAATATCAAAGAAAGAAGTTTCTTGTGCAAATGCCTTTTTCTTCTGAAGGCATTAGAGCAAGAGAAAAATACATTAGAAGCTGATTAAGATCTGCAGCCATTTAAAACATCACATCTAGAGAATCATTGATAAATATATAAAATTGTGAATATATATATATAAAAATACATATATATATATATAAATATAATAATCTTTCCTTTACAATCTAAATGCTTCATATAAATCTTACCTTACCTATTAGGTAGCTCTTCTGTTACTTTTCTCAATCAGCTATGTTTAAAATTGAAGTGAAGATGTCTGTCCCATTTAGAAGTTTTTGATCAAATATTTGCTCTTCCAAAGACTGATAATCTGGTTTTGTCTGTTATAAATTAACTGCTTTATAAACACTGCATATGTGTTTCCTATAAATGGCATAATAAGGTAGGGTTATATTCCAGTAAATATGTTCTGTTTTTCATGAGAAACAAGAGAACAATAAATTTAGCCCTTCAGCACCCTATTAGGATGTGGCCCCACGCATCCAGTAGCCCATGAGAATTATTTTTCAGGCAGGCTCTGAGCTACTCAGTGGTGGAAGCAGTATCCAATCCTGCTTAAATTACCCCCTTACATAAAAGAGTATGTCAATATTCACCAAGGCAGGGGGAGCACAAGGGAGGGAGGGAGGGAGAAGGTACAGAACATTTGTAGGGGTGTTACCAGCTCCCTCGCCCTGCAATTTGGCCGTGCTTTGAAAGGAGAGGCCAGGGCTCCACTCCCTCTTTGAAGAGCGTGCCAGGAATTTGGTGACATATCAGTCTGCCAACATCAACTGCCTGATAACCATTGAGGGATGTTTCTCCCATAAAATACAAAGTGGGAGAAGCTAATATTACCACAAAAGTTATACAGAGCTATGGGAGGCATTAATAAACTTTTTGAATTTTCAGTTGGTTTTGCTTGAACAGATTTGAAGGCTGGCTTTGTGTCTTGGGCATTATTAGTTGGGCAAGGCACAATCTTTAAGACAGTTTATGCAACAATTTCTGTAACACGGGACGGTCTAAACTCTTCACTATTTTGATCGTTGGCCTAATTCCAGATAAAACATAAACATGGAATTCCCTATCTTCCCCTCATGCTCCTAAATTATTTTTAAAAATACTCCCAAATGAAATAAGAACACTTAATTTTGATTTGGATAGTAAAAGAAAAATAATTTGGCTTTAAAATGTGAGATAAGGGTACTAGTCTCTAATTTTCCACTGAATGGAAAAAAAATATTATATGCAGTCTAAGTGGATGTATTGGATGTTTTAGAAAGCCCATAAAGGATTAGGGCATCCAGAACTCAATTTAAAAAAGGCTTTTGTTTGTTGCTGATGAGTATTGCTTCTATAAGAGTGTTTGCTTACAAAATTCAAGATTTGATTAGGAATGGCTTAAGAACGGAAAGTTTCGATTTGTATCCTTGTTGCAAGGACACCTTATTGGAGGGCAGTTGAAGCATTTATGCTCTTAAGAAGTTCAAAAGAGGGGTCTCAGCAGAGGGGTCACAGGCTCTAGCTTCTTAAATTCTTGTTGGTCTAAATTAATTAAAAATATTCTTCCTTTTAGAAGCAATCCCAGTCATAATAGGCCCCCAGTGTAGGCATTGTATTAAAGAACATGGGGAAATAAGATGGGGTTATGAAGGGAAGCCCCTGCTCTAACATCAGGCAGTCTATTGCCTAAACATGAAAAGCTCCACTGTGAATGCCCCAGTGACTTCAGAACTTCTGCTCTCTGTCCACGTGACTGGACTTTTTTTCCCCTACTTCCTGGTCGTCCTAGTCTATATCTAGTTGTGGTTAATTCAGTTGGATTTGAAATTCAAATGTCTTCTCATCGCATGGACAAAATTGGCATCTGATGTGGTTGAACAAAGCTGCATTACTGTGGCGTGCCTCTGAATCTGTGTCTTCTGGAGACTGGGGTACTGTGGTGGTGGCCCAAAGGGAAATACAAGGAAAACCTGATGCACACAGAACCCGGCTTTTGTGCTCAGCAAAGTCAGCAGTTACTTGCAATGCCAGTAGCAACCAAGCCTCTTCCTCCTCACACCAGGATGCTGACACATGTGGTCACTGCTGGCAGCTGAGTTAAGACACTCGATATTGGTGTTTAATATTCAGAAGATTAAGATTGTCCATAGATGGTACTGAAAAGAAGGGTTTGATGAAATCTTAAAGTCTTTGAATCTCTAGGCTAAATCTTTGCCGGACCACAAAGTCCATATCAATCCTGTTTTACCCAGAGGAAAAAGGAGGCTGTTATGAGATGTATTGGCTGCATACAGAGATCTGAGAGAATTGTCTTCCTCTCTAGTTACTCACAAAGCCCTTGCTAGTTTTTTCTGCCAGGTAACACCTTGCTGAGAGTATCCACCATACACTACCAGGAGTAACGTATTCCTCCCACCAACTCCTATTTATATTGTCAGTTGCCCTTTGGATTTCAACAGAGCTTTCTGAACAGTAAAACTCCACACAGCATATGGGTAACACTCTGCCAAACTATGCATGTTCACAGAGTGATTTACTGGGAGAGGATTGCCAGTGTGTGACTCTGGCAGAATTGCACTTTTCCACAGTTTAGGACAAAACCACCTCTGAGACCAGAACAAGCAAGGCAAATACACGTACACTGCTGCCCAGCTGCATCTCTGCTGGGAGCTTGTGCCAGCACAGTGCTGAGGCTGGGCAATGGGCAACTGATAGGCCACCAGTTGAGCCAAAGACTGTCTGTTCCCTAATAGACAACTGGTTTTGGATGCATATGTAACTCTGAAAAACTTGGCAGTGATTATATAGTCCAGGTTCTCTCCAATCTGTTTGACAAAGCCCTGTGACTCTTGAGTACCTGGGGGTAGATACTGCAGAGGCACATTCAGCTGCTTGTTCCAAATAGTCAGAGAGTTTCTGTTATAAGACCCTTTCTTCCTTTTGCAGTTCTTGTGGGGCTGGCAACAACTCTATTTCAGTGGCTGCTTTTCCTCTTACTTAATTTCCTCAGTCTGTTTTAGGAAACCTTCTGTGACCATGAAACAACCAGTCAATCTAATATTCAGGGGTTTTGGGGCTTAGGCTCCCTGTGCTGACTATGATTTCTCCCAGTTATGATCTCCTTGGAACAGCAATAGTGCTTGCGTTAAGTAATGCCTCTGTTCCACATGCCGTGACCCATTTTAGCTGTTTGTAACTCGACCACAGCTGAGATTCAAAGTGGGCTATAAGATCTGATGGGCATGATTGCACTGCTGAGAACAGGTTCCAGGAAGGAGACGGGTGGTTTAATTAATTGTATCTGTACCAGCTTCCCAGTAAGAGATTTTTTGGAACTGAGTTTCTTGCCTTGCTCAAACCAAGTAATAACTAAACAGATGCATTTCACTCAAGGCCCTGCAAATTTCTGTCCCCAGCTAGTGGCTACACATTTGGTTTCTCAAGGGCAGACACAGGGTATTTACACCTGTCTTGAGGGATCTAGTTGAAATCAGTCAGAAATACTGTCCAGGCTGGAGTCTGATGAGAAGGATAAAGGTAGAAAGTGTCAATTTAGGAAAATATTTAGGCTGAATGTGATCTAACCTCTTCCATGTTTCTTAGACTAAACGAAATACCAGGAATAGTGCAGGGGATGATTTTCAGGGATCTGTAGTTCTTCTGAAGTCTCAGTGTGAAATTACTCATAACACATAAACTATCATGCTCCAACAGTTATAAAACAGCTCTTTATACAGTCTCCTGTACACACTTAGTTTGTCAACGAGCTGATTCATCAAGGTGACTGCTGCTTCTCCCACTCCAAAAATGCACCATATAATTGAAATCATCAGGATGCAACTGTGGCTCCAGACCTACACTGTTTATAAGCTTGACCCCTTTTGTACAACTATGGCACTGTTCATGTGAGAGGATTCCTGTAGTGAAAGCCTCTTTGGACGGTACCTATTCCTGCATCTCACCTGGGGTGGGATGGGTGTGTTACTGTACAAGGTGGACGAAGCAGTAAAGCTGTAGTATCTCATAAACAGGGCTGAAGCATCTCCACTGTGCTTTCAACTTCACAGTCAAGTGCTGTCTAACTGTCCTTGAACCACAAATGAAAGTATAATTTTCTGTTAATAAGACATCTTACTGTGGAATCTCTTACAGGAAATGCAAAAATGACAAAACACTGTAACAGTGTGTCCAGAGAACTACTATTGGTTTTCAGTAAGAGGTAAAACAACCATCCATGATGTAGATGGAAGCAGCACAAACCCTGTTTTTTTTCCAGGGGATAGAATAAATGACTTTTTAAACTTCCTAGCCTTGTTTCCTGTGGTTTTCTGACTTGCAGCAATGAAAAATCTTAATTCACAATAATTTATTTATCCTCCAACTTTGCCTGCTAGTATTGATGAGCTCTAGCAGAGGCTGGCTGGTGTTTGCTGAGTCCCCATGGAGCCAGCAGGTGTCATCAGAAACTTTAGTTCTCAGATGGGAAGAAGGATAATTTTGTGTGTTTGGACAGCTGCCCTTCTCTTTGCCTTACTAAGTTTGTGTCATGAGACAGGACTTAAGCAGGCACAAGACACAAACTTAAAAAAATGGCACTGGTAGATATTTCTGTTCTCCAAGGAGGGCATCTCAAAGTTTCTCCAGTAGATGTGAAATGTAAGTGCATTTCTATTTTAAATTTCTGGAAAAAATTCAACTTGAAAGGCAGGAATTACAAAGTACGTAGGAGATTGCTATATCTAAGGGAAAAAACCTTATTATTGCACCTTCAAAATTGCAGAAAATTTTACAATCAATGACTTCTGATGACCTGAGCTTGAAATATGATCTATTTTCCCACTATTTCTTATCCAAATTCCATATTTATGTGCACTGCACATGCATCTCCTTGCTGCTGTGATAATCAATGTGAGTTCCTGGAGCTTGCAGTGTTTGACTGTCTGGCCTGAAGCAATTACGTGATGTAATGAAGAAATCTCTGCACTTTGGCCTCTGTAGCAGACATGCAAAAGGTGCCCTCTGGCACTTGTGAAATGTGCTAAGGGTTACTAAGTACCAAATGAGTGCAAGTTAGTGCTACCTGCATTGTCCAGAGTGGCTGGAAAAGAACTCTGCGCTGTGGGGTTGGGTACTTGAGTTTCTTTAGGGTTTTTCCATTTGAACAGAAATATCAGTGCAGTAACCTGCTGCAGGCCCGGCACTGAGCATGCTCTTCCTGTTGGAGGCTGCATGGGGTGGGTATTCAAAAGCAAAGATGTTATATGGCAACAAAACAGTTCTTGTGAATTTGAGTTAAAAGGATAATAAATTACATGCTGCTACAAACAAGGGGCATCTATAATGACCAGTCTCAAGGGTAAGGCCAGAGACATTGCACATTTGTGGATATCGCTCAACTGTATATATAATATTCATTTTCCAGAAAAAGATGTATTAAACTAAAAATCTACTATAATTTGAACATTTGTAACTAATATTTCCGTTGTTTCTCCCCCATAAGGAAAATTATTTAGACAGCAAAATAATTAAGTGGACAGCAACCTCTGTCTTTGAGCTGTACAGGGACTCAAATATGGCTTTCTTTATGTTTCATAAGAATATTGCATTTACTATGTGGGCAGTGCCAGATGTGAGGTGTTAATTTTTCACTTCCTTGATTTAGTCACTAATGTCACTTAGCAACATTACTCATCTTTGAAATGGAACTTCTTAAGGATGCACATACATTGCTAGTGAGAATACAATTTATATTGGAAAAAAAATTGGGAAATGGAGCAAATGCATGAACCTCTGTCAGTCCTGATGGAAACCAGGTGCTAAGTTTAAAGCTCTTTTGAGAGGTTTCTATTAGGCCACAACAGAACTGCTCTTCCCAATTCCTGATATTTTCTGATTAAAATGCCATCCAACTCTGAACTTTGAGTCAGTAAATTTTCAGCTTGGAGTTTTTGAGATTTAGGTTATATTTTCTCTATCTCATTCTCTCTCTCTTGCCTTCTCTCAATTGCATTCTATATATTTTGAAAGTATTATTTTTTTGCATCCACTGTGACAAAACGATAAGGGTCTGAAACATACCAACTTCATGAAGCTGAATGACCTGATCCAGGGCAGATACTTTTACAGCATGTACTGTGGGAGGAAGTGATGAGCTCATCTTTGTCAGACATCGGATAATCTGCACCAGAGAAATTATGGAAACCAGGTTTCACTGAATCTGCAGGCCAGACAATTCCTTGTATGTACCAAAAAAGTGCAAATATGTTTGCTTTCAGATACTTATTTTTATGCTGGTAAGTTGATCCCATCAATGTGTCAGAGGTAGATGAAACCTTAATATTCACTTCCGGGATAACAAAGAGTAGTGAGGTATGTTCATGATGAGCAGTTTTTATGTAAGAATCCATTCCTATAGGGTGATAGGACAGCTGGAAGGGGGAGAGAAGAAAAGGACAATCAAGACTGTCAAAAGCTGAGACTTTGCCAAACAGAGTTCAGAAAAAGTAACCTCAAAACCTGGCCCAAGATTCCATCAATCCATGAAACATAACTGGCCATTCGAGGTCTGCTCCTGCATGTTCCCACGTGGTTGGCATGGACAATGCAATCTCTCAGTGAACTCTCTGGGTCACATGGAGTAGAAAGTTGTGTTCCCACAGGATGTGGACCATGGGTCAGCTCAAAGCACCTTCACTGTCAGGACCCTGGTGGAGATTCAGCTGTAGCTTAGTCTTGCTTCTCTGTGCTACAGCCATAACTACAATATCAGCACTGTTCTCTCTGCCTTTTCTTGGAAAGATTCCCAGCCTCCTACAGTCAGGATTTTGTGCCAAACTGAAGCATTTAAAAGCCTATAATACACTGTAT
Source organism: Dicrurus megarhynchus (assembly GCA_013399195.1). NCBI lineage: Eukaryota > Metazoa > Chordata > Aves > Passeriformes > Dicruridae > Dicrurus > Dicrurus megarhynchus. Next base: position 1,757,775 of record VXAD01009833.1, on the reverse strand, counting down.
TATATATTCCTTTAAAGAGAGTGGTGTCTCTAGTGTGGGAGCAGCCTTACTTCAGACACTTCCTGGGGCTGTGGCCAGATCAGAATAAGTGACTGAACACATCCAAGACATCCTTCTTACCTCCCAGAAGGCCTCATCTAGCATCGTCACTTGTTCCTTCTTAGTCATTTTTGATTGAAAGCACCTATTTTGCTCCCTATATAATGAAACAATTTTTGGATCCCACTGAAGTCACTCTATAGTAAATGATAGTAACCTTGGTCAGCATGTGATTATAGAATGAATGCAAGATTTCTCCATCATATAATTTGCTTTTGATGGGGGTATTCATTTTTCTTTTTGGCATTGTAATGAGCATGGAAGCATTTGCATTGACAGGAGGTTTAAATTACAAGCCACCACCCATTCTTCTTCAGTGAGCAGTGGTGTCTTCAAGTTCCAGTCACTGTCCTTCTAAAGGACAGTCAGTCCTGTGGTCAGACTTCTTGTCAGCCAACATTTCTGTTCCGTAGAAGATAAGCGTAGGGTGAATATGATATTTCAGCTACATTTTATTGACCAAGTGGCTATATTTAACAAGACTTTGCTCTCTCTGACCAACAAGCAAACAAGTGCTCTTGTGAACACACAGTGCAGTAATAACACAAAATTGAGAACTCTATCAAGACACTGTAAGAGAACAGACTTTACTTGTTAACATCATGGTTCACACACTTGCCACCCAAATCTGCATCTTCAGCTTGACCATAGTTATCTTACAGCTTAGGCACAACATAGCCATAGTATGGATGCTGAAAAAGCTCCAGCAAAGAATTTCTTCAGCTCTCAGCAGTAGTTTGTGAGAACTCTGTCTTTCCCATGCAAGTAATTCAAGACAATGTTACAGTTTTGTAAACTTCTGCACCTGCAAGGTTGTTGTTCACCATTGTTATGTTCCCAACTAGAAAAATATTTAGAGATGGGTGTCTTAGAACTTGGCCAATCACCCTAAGGGGTGGATGGCCGAAAGAACCAATTACCTTATGCCATATAGTACACTTTTTGCGAACTAACATATAAAAACCCTTCACGAAGCTAATAAAGCACTTCGGCCTTCTCTCTACCCTGAACTTGGAGTCTGAGTCGTTTCTCTGTTCCACGGTGATAACAGCAACACCATAGTAGGCATTGGAAGATCTAAGCTTGGACACAAAGATGCTCCCATTCTAAAGGAAGAATATAATCATTGCACCTACTTTGATGCTTGTGGGAGGTCAGATCCAATGAAAATCCACCCTGCCTGTACTCCATACAGGTTGGTCTGGCAAACATCTTTGCTTTTAACATGCTCCAAATATAGAGTCCCAACTCCTTCTTAGACTTGTGTACGAGCAACGTGGATCATGTGTGACAATGTGCTCAGATGCTCAGCCTCCTGCTATTGTGGACCAGATCAAATTGCTTCTCCAGGTAAATGTGTAACATGATGGACTGCAGCAGATCAGGAGAACTAAACAGAACATCAGAAATAGAGAACTGATGTTCTTCATATGAGAAAAGAAACATATAAGATACAGACAGCTGCAATAATAAGGGGAGGAAAAGCACCAGTCCTTTCAGTGTGGATATGATTTATTGTTATATCCGCAAATTTTAACTGATATCGGGCTGTTTACCTGAGGAAATAATGCAGTGGAACTGTGATGGGAAAGTGTTACTATCCTAAATCCATGTGTGGACTTTCATTCCAGCATGAGTGACTTCTTGGGTGAGCTTAAACTCTTAAACCCTTCAGCAGGTGACAAATAAAAAAAGATTTCTTATGTCAGAACAAAAGTTTCTGTACAGGAAATTTTCAACCTGGAACTATATTATTTTAAACCAATCCTTTAGATCATAGCAGAACCTTGGTTTTGTGTGCATCTAGTGTAATGGAAGATGGAATGATTCAGCACATCACTGAATATGATTTTTGGAAATTGATTTAACTCTTTCTGCCTTTTTGACCAAAATTCAACATGTGAAGCCTTGCAAAACTCATGGCTTCCACTGCTAGCTAGCACCACAGGAGTAGGTCTGCTACTATGGCTGTGTGACTCCTACGCTTGACTTACAGAGCAGCTCTTACTCTTGGCATGCCCAGACCCGCCATGGTGTGATGGGTTCTGAGTTCTCATGGAGAGCTGAGCCAGTGAGAGCCTCCCTGTAGGAGCAATTACACCAATACAGCTGTGCCTGTAGCAGTACAGCTCATGCTGCTCAGGAGCAGCGGCACAAAGAGTCTCCATATGAGGCAGTGGTATAATGACATAATTCCACTACTCCACAGCAGGCTGGGGGTTTAACTGCCCGTGCTCAGGCAAGGACCGCTTTAGTAATTAATTATGCACCTGCTGCAGTTTATGTTGGTAACAGCGTGTCTAGTTCAAGTAGATGTGATAGATACAGGTGTTGAGGCCAGTGCACAGCATGGCGCTGAAAGCCTGCAAGCAGACAAGTTCTAACAGATGAGGCTGCAAAAGCAAAACTTGAAGCCAGGCTAGAAATTTTGTCTTAAGTATGCATGAAATGCAAACGCCTCATCTTTTTTCAGTTCTGCTGAAAAGAAAAATGAGCTGTGCAATGGAGTCTTTGCCCAGAGTTTTATCTCCTAGTTTAAAATCAAGCAATAGGGAGTCGGGGTGGAAGAACAATGCAGAGTCAGCATGCTCACTGCAATGCAAACAGGAGCGTTATCTTAAATTTGCCCTGAGAGAGCAGAAAACAAAGGTATAAGCTAGCAAAGCATTTTCTTATAGAACCTCTTCTGTGCACTGAGAGTGCCTTAGCCACTGTCTCCTTTAGAGTCATATGGTTTAATTATACCAACAGTGGTTAACACTTTGATGTCCCAAACCATACAGCAAAGATCAGTGTGTGTATGTGTGTGTGGATGCATCTGTAGGAAATAAATAGGACACTGTGCCTGAGTGCCAGGACTTAAGCAAACAGATGCTGAAGGACCTGGGCTGTGTAGTTTTGCCCATTAGCCAGGGTTTGCTTAGGAGTGGTGGCAAATTGCAGTCACCCTGAGAGCAGATCTTGGGAAGGAATCTGAGAAGACAGCATGCCTTGGTGGAGCACAGCCCACCTAGGGAGCCCTGCTGGCATGTCAAGCAGCACCAGCACTGCTCAGTGGCGTGGAGAAACAGACAGGAGGGAGCAGAGTCCTGAACCCCACTGGTCCTTTTGTCATCTCAACAATGATGCATTTGAGCTGGGGAGAAATCTGTATATTATAAAGTGCTGTCATCACAGTGTCCCAGTAATCTCAGAAATGTCCAGATTTTGTGCTATCTTGATGTGTGGTTTTGTTCACTTCCCCAACTGCATGAGGTGTGAGACTCATCTTTTCTTGATGCACTTCAGGAGCTGTGGAGATATGCCCTGTGTTGGTAAATGTGACCTGCATTGGTTACAATATGATACGCATGGTAGGCAGAGCTAAGCTGAAACAAAATGTACTGGCTGTCCTCAAGTGTCTATTCTTGATTATGCAGTGACAAGGTGATCTCAGCCATCCTAAAAATTGTGGGTTTTGCTTGTGTCATGGCAAAGGGGCATTTGGAAATTGGTATTTTTTCTGCAAGGGAGATCATGCCTACAAATACGGCAGCAAAAACACACTCCTGACCTCAGACTTCCAGCTTCATGGAAATCTCTCCTTTCCCCTCCTGTCCCTGTCTGTTCTACCCAAAAAAGGACAGCACACTCAGGGACACCCGATGGATGACACTGGGACTTTAGCATTGTGGTCAGTGACTCTGCCTGGCAGTGAGGCTGACACCTGCAACCCCAAGGCTGCTTCCACCTGAACTCCTGTTTATCATCAGCTCTCCCTGTAGGGATATCCCCATTTTCTCTGCCCCACATGTGTCCAGCCCCAGCACTGCCACTTCTGGTGGCCATGGGCAGAAGCAGAGTGAGATGACCTCCTGTGCTAACCAAAGAGGCTAAGCCACCAGCTTCAACACACCCTGTTTCTTGAACTTTGCATTTATATTTTACTAAAGTCTGGAATCATTAGAACGTTTTTCTTCTGTGACCAAAGGACCCCAGCTTGACAAAGAAAAATGCATACAAAATCTGCCTGTTTGGGAAGAGTTAGACAGGTTTTCCTGGCTGATGCTGCTGGGCTCCATGGGATGGCATCACCCTCACTGCCCAGCATGATAGGCTGAGATCATTTCCACTGCAGAGCCACTCCAGAAGTGTGTCTTCTCCCCACGACTGTATGAGGAACTCATATTTTGAGAATATTGAAAAATAAATTCCTCAAGAAATAAAATATAAAATAAAATAAAATAAACCCCCCAAGCTTTTGTTAAAGTTTTAAATATTTTACAATTATTAAGTCATGCTAGACTTTTACCTGTGGCCAAACATGTTAAATTAGTTAAACAGTTATTTCCTGTGCTTTGAAGCCAGCTATTTCAACACTGCAGGTAGTCTGATAATCTCTCAGCTGCACCATTTACCAGGCAAATAGCTTCTCTGTGTAAATAACATAGCCAGCCCAGGGATATAAAATAATGGATAGAACTAGATCAAGCTGTAATATGAGTGCTTCAAATTATACCCAGATTGCCTAGGGAGCGATGACAAACAAAACCAGGTTCTCATGCTTGTCTCCTACAGCCAATAACCTGCACAACCACATTGACATGTGGCCTGCAACAAGCTGTCCTTAAAAATGCTGGCTGTTTTCAGTGCCCCAACACCAACAACACTGGATGTTTCAGCATCAGTTCTGGTCAGAGGCTGGGCACTCTGACACACATGAATGAGCACACAGGGGTTTTGCCACAGCAACATCCGTGTTGCTGTCACAGGACTGACAGTCATTTACAGCTGTGAAGATTTGTTTTAAAATAGTTTTTCCATGTAACCATGAACAAAGAAACCTACTAGAGTTTTTAGCTGTGATTTCATCTCATCTGAGTGAGCTGCTCTCCTTTGTCAGTGAGTAGAGGTATGCTGATGCCTTCCACTAGTCTGTAGCTGACTGGCTCAGCTACTGAAGATAAGACAGAACAAATAATGATGAAATCTTATTTCTTATAGCTATTCAGGGGAAAAAAATAAAAGGTGCTTTTGGTCAAGTTGCTAAACATCTAGTGACTGAATAACAGAGTATCAGTATATCAGATAAGATAAGGAGGCACAGGAAAAGGAGTCCCACTGATGCCTGTTGTACTGCTTTCTTTGGTTTCTGGACTAATAAAGCAGTTTGAAATTCTGTCTGTGGGACTGATCTCCTCAACAGAGCTCTGGGCCTGTTATAACCCAGAAGGTCCCTGGGCTGTGGATCAGCCTCCTGCCTGGGGGTGTCCCCTTGCCCCTCTGTGATGTGGTCTTGCCTCCCAGCTGAGGGGAAGAGCTGAACGTCCTGTGGCCCAACATGCAGCAGCAGGCTTGATGGGAGGGCAGGCCAGGGGAGGGTCTTTGGGGGAGAATCGGGACTGCTACCCAGGGCTGTCTCCTTGCCTCTAATTCCTCTTCCCCTTGTTGCACCAACTTTTTCCTTTTGTCCAGCATTGGTTCACAAGGTTTGAAGCACTTGGCAGAGCTCACCAACTGACTACAAAGGGGTGTTTTGGGGGGATGTTTTCTTTCCAAAACATCAATTCTTCATCTACCATCAACCAGGCACTGAGGGAAGGGACCTCTGGTATCACTCTGTGAAGCTGATCTTGTGGTTAAACACTGCTTTTTGAGTAAACCCATGATGTATTCCTGCTTCAAATGCTACAGAAGCTGGCATCCAGGGAAGATTTACCATTTCCTTTCTGCACCCAGCATATGAGTCTCTTGCATATTTCATGAGCTTCTTCCCCTATTCCCTTCTCAGTAACCTCCAGGAACATCCTCCCATGGCTGGCATGCTGTGTTACCTTGCACTGGATAGGGTATTTTCATATTTCATAAAGGAAGCAAGAAAACCATAGGGTGGTTTGGTCCCTTGGCTCTACCCAGGTGTGCAGGGGACTCGCCGATATTACCAATTTTTTTGCATCAAAGTAACAAAGTAGGTGACTTGAATTCCTACCATTTTCTTAAACTGAAAATCTTGTTATGATGGAAAAACATGCCCTGTATGTAAAGATGAGAATTTATCAGTAGTATATTTAAAATCTTAACAGTTTTATCCAAGAATTAATAGCCTGGTTACAATACTAAAACTTACTCTTCAGATTATGTACAGTTAAAATTTATACATCCAAACTTTTTAGTACCTTCCCTATTCTCTTGTCTTAGCTCACCCTTTCTCTGTCCCACTCAATCCTCACGTTGATGGCTTCAGCCCTAAGGAAAGGGGTGGCCACATGCTTGCCAGAAGGAGCACAAGGGGCAGATGTAACCTCTGTGCTCTGGGGTCTGCTTGGGATTGCTCACATGTTCTTCCCCTTGCTTTCCTTCATTGTTTCACAGGTCCACAGTACACCTGGACACAGTACCTGTGCTGTGTTTTACATACACTGTGTACTCAATCTCTGTTCTCCTAGTTACTAGTTATGCCCCAAACCGGTTCCACCCAGCTCCCAACTCCGCAAAGCTTTGATGCTCAGCATTACTGAGCACTGGTGAGATGTTCATAGCTCTGAGGTGTCCAGTATCATCCTGTGCTTGTACTCTCCAGTCCCCTGTTATCATCCCACCATGTCTGTGTGCCGTCATTCTTCATTCTAGGGCCACAGACACTTCATTCTGTGCAGATGAACTCCTTGTTCTTAATACCTTCTGGTTACAGAAATATCTGTGTACAATTATACAAAGCTAAGGACAATTTTAAACTATTATTGTTAGGTAATAGCTCCCAATTGCTGGCTAGTTACTGTTACAAGCAACGAAGCTGAAACAAAACCCGGGGCAGGCCCAGACAGGTCCTAGCAAAGCCTGACAAGTGCCAAGACCCGAGGCCTGTGCTGTTAGTTTAACACAAAGTAGGTCCCTGCATTACAAGCAACAACAACACTGCTGTATTTGCAAAGTTAGAGGTTGTACTGACCTGTGTCTTTCCTCCTGCCGGGCAAGAGCTATCAGATCATGCCTGCCTGAAGAGTACATAGGGAGTTTTTCCTGTGACTCCTGTTTGTAGGGAGGCTGAAGGGTGTGGGGTGGGAGGTGAGGGGACTTTTTGTTCCCTACCTCCAGGTACAGCCTTAGTGATGGTGAGAAAAGAGCAAAACTCTAAATGCCTGCTTCAACAAACAGGATGTGAGCCCAGGAGGCTGCTGCAGTCTTGGGATGTGGCACTCGGAGCACGTGGAGGCTCTTGGGCTACAGCAGATGGCGATGCCGTGGTGCAGTCAGTGAAACAGGACTGGCATCTGGCCAAGAGACAAGCAGGTTACCCAAACCTGGGACCACCACCAGCACAGCTGTGAGTTCTGTCCTTACACTTCATAGCTGCGTCAGCTGTGGCGATGCCCAATGAACCTGGTCATTAATTACCCCCGAGATGTGTCTCTGGCTCATTCATATCCCCACATTGCCCATCACACCAAATGTCAATAGCCCAGCGACCTGAAGCCCTGCCTTTCTGCCCAGCCTTCCTCACTGTGCTGTGAGTGCCCTCAAGACGGTTTGTGGAAGGCAGAGAACCCTGTTTATTCCCGCCCTGCATTTTTTGGGAAGGAGAGAGGAGGACCTGCTGGCGCCACAGCTGAGCCGGCAGCGTTCCCCTCCTGCACGAACAAACGGTGCCGGCGAGTGGGAGGGATAAAATGTTAGTCTGCAGGAGGGAGAGTGGGAGGCTGTGAAAAAGAGCTGGTCCGGAGAGGAAATGAGGAGAGTGAGTGTAATCAGGAAAACCTGTTTTGTTGCTTGCAGCGACGAGAGCAGGATTAAGAGAGTAGGACTTGGTGGATGGGGGGAGAGATGAGAACGGGCCACGTAACAGCACAGCGCAGCATGGATGTAGGCAGGGAGCAAGCTGTCTGCTGCTCTTTTGTGCTGAGTGTGGTGCCTGCCTCTTCTTAACACTGTCTCTGGCAAATCCTGCAGTGGAAAATCACAGCATGATGTCAACACAGCAGGAGCTACTGCCTGATGGAGCAAGTCTAGCAAACGGCTCCTGGACGCCGGTCTTGACTGACAGAAGTCCCCTGTGGGAACGACAGACGCCCCTCGTCACCACCACTCTGTCCTCCCATGGCTGGCACCACTCGCTGTCCCTGTAACCTCCCAACACGTTTTACAAACACGGAGAGATCGTATAAAAGATGCAGTGAGAGGAGAAGCACAAACTGTGTGGTGTTAGTTCTCCGCAGCAGCATTTCTGCTCCTGTGCCTCCCTCCTACTGCCCTGTGGGCTCTTCTCCCTGGAATTTGTGAGGAAAACAGAATTCTAGCATCCTGCTTGTGAAGGGGGCACGTCTGTGAGGGCACCAAGATACTAAGGGTAGGAAAGGAAGGAATCTCCTTCCAAAAATAAGGATTAACAGCCTGCAAAAGCTTATTTAGCTTATGTGAGAAATTATCTTCATCTTTAAATCTCTCCCAAAACCACATGGGGACAACTTTTCTCCTACTATGCTGTATTTCTACATTTATGTCTTTATCCACTGCAAAGTGGTTTGCAAGGGAGCGAGCACTATCTAGTGCATCTGTGGCCTCTGTTTCTTCTACACTTCTTGATGTAAACTCAGAATCACCCTACTGAAATCAATTATGTCCATTTTTCAACTGCAACTCTAGGGAACTCAATACATAACTAAGGATCTCACCTCTTTGAGCTCTCTACCCCCTAAAGGTTTTACTGCTGCTTTGCTGGATGCCCATTGCTGAACAGCAGTTAACAGTAGGAGTGATAACAGCTGAGAGTGACCCGCCCGAGGCTGCACCCTGCAGTTGTATTTCAGGGAGATGAGAAACCTGCAGTCAGGCAGGAGGCCTTATTAATTCCTCCTGTGTGGGCACTGGGCCACAAAGCCACCCAAACAGATGGGGGAGTGTGCAAGAAGGTGCCAGAAAAGTACATGCATTTCTGTCACTCTGAGTCCTGCCTTCGATGCTATGAGTTGTTGATATATTCATCTATACTGAGACTGTATTCAGTCAAAGAACACCATTAAGCATTGTGTCAACAGAGGGTATTTACTAGAAACACAGAGCAGAAAGGGGGCTTTCCTTTGACTACCATAGGGGAGACAACGCTTTGCACCAGACTAATAAAATCACACTTGCTCTTATTTTTGCAGGGGGCACACAAGACCTTGCTGAGGCTACATTCACTTCCCAAACCATTTGAATGCTTCCAGCATCATTGCCAATGAAATGACACCATTTCATCTCCTTCCAAACCCCACAACTTTAGGGAAAACAGGACCAATTGTACCCTTTCTAGTACCAGTTGCCAAGGCAGGTCCACTGAATTCTGGTTCCCAGCTGCTGTCAAGCTGCCCTGTGTTCTACCTAGGTGCCTGTCACCCCCTACCTGGGTCAGATGATTTGGTTATTATGTGCTCCTTACTTACATTTTTGGCTGTAAAAGGACAGCATTTGAAAGATCTTTGATTTTCCAGAGCCTCCTTATAGGTTTGCCACAAATCTGAGCTGACGGCATGCTTGTGTAATTGCCATCCAAGTACCTCACCTTCCATTCAGCTACATCCTCCTTCTCACCACTGATGGATACACGTGTGAGAAGTCAGTAACTCCATCTAAATCCATCAGATTGGCAACATGTGGTGAAAATCTTCAGATTCAAGGCAGATTTGATCCTCCTGCTCTCCTTTAAGCTGCAAGAAACTCAGGAAGATTTGCTGCTAGATTGATACTAAGAATGATAAAAGGTTTCTGGTACAGAAAGCAGGTTTTCTTTGTTGAAGGCAGATTTTCACATTCCTAGTGCTGTCTCCATTAGAAGCTTCAGGTTCCTGGGACCCTGCAATGTTGATCCAACTCTTCCCATCTCATATTTACTTAGGGTAAATTACAACCACTTCTGCTTTGTTTGCAAGAATGTTCATAATTTTACCTGCTATTCTGGCTGACTACCTTGTATTAAGCAGGAGTCTTCCGTTGTAATATAAACATTTCTCTCCAAATGCTGGCAAAGTTTAGGTCTTTCCTTGTCTTACAGTCAAATAAAAAAGGCATTATTTTCTAGCTAAATTTAAAAAAATTTCTTTCTTCCTCTTCAGCAAGTGTCATGGTTAATACCAATAGTTTTTGATGATGACATAAAATAAAAACTGTTACTGAAAAAGAACCATATATGAGCTGTTACAAATGGAAATAAATCATGTAATGCATTTTCACATCTTTAATTAGTAGTAGCAAACAAAATTCATATGTCACTTCAGCTAGTGATGGTCGGGTTAACTATTTTTCCTATGAAGAGTGTACTGTTTGTATCTCTATCAAAAATCAGAATGAGGAAGGGATGGCTGAATTCAATGGTTGGAGGAAGAGCCACTGCCATTATTTCAGCAGCAGTTGCTGCTGCTGCCTCAGTACCTCTCTCATCAACATCCAGAGAAGCCTTGTGAACAACCTAGGAAAAAAGAAAATAGAGTCACTCTGGGAAGTCAACAGCAACTTGAGAAATGAATCAGACTCCTTCTAAGGAGGCCCTTCTTTGAGGGATCCACTGAGAAGTGAGTAGAGGCAGAAGAGCTGTATTATTGTAATCAGGGCTGCTTAAATGAGGGCTTGGATAGAGCTATGGAAATCTCAAAAAAGAAGTCAAAAATACTGGATGAAGGATAGAGGCTCCACCTGTAATTATTTGTCTGCCCTTCCAAAACTGAGTCTCCAGGGCGAGAAGGACAGGCTGTGATGTGCCTGGGAGCATTAGTGCTTTTCCTTGAGGAGTCAGGGGTTGATGCTCCTCTCATGTTTCAGATACTGCCCAAAAAATCTTGGCCAATACCATTCTTGGAAAAACAGACATGCAGCAATCTAATCTGATCTCCAGTGCCACTGAGGGCCAAACTCCTTTTGTAAGCTTGCAGGCTGAGGCCTGGGTGACCCAGCTGCAGGCAAGCCAGGAAGCTGGGAGCTGTATTTACCTGATGCTTCTGGATGCTACCACTGATGGGTTTTCCTGTATGTTCGTGAAAAAAAGGAAAGGGCCAACAGCCACAGACTTACTTTGGAAACCTTCAACTCTGGGGTGCCAGCGATGCCAGAGAGATCTGCCTGGTTGGTAAACACATCCACAATTCCCATCTTGCTAAGGGTGTTGCTTATTTCATAGCTCCCAGAAATAGAAAATTTGGGGAAGTAGAGGTTCATAAAGCTGTTAGGTAGAAGAGAAACATAGAGGGTGGTGAGAGGATTTTTCACCAACATAAAGGAGGGTGAGATATTTGTGTAATTCCCATGAGTGTCAAATCCCAGGAGTTTGGACCCTGAAGGTACAATAAGCACTAATTCAATTGCTGGTGCTTCCTATGGTGATACAAGCACTATCATTCTTAATAACAATAATAATAATAGTAACAATCATAATGGTATTTATCTAGTGTTTTGCTTCAGGAAATCTGAGAGCACTTTGCTAAGTAGGACAGTAACAAGAGCCCCTCTTTACAGGCAGAGACGAGGGACAGCCCATGTCACTCAGGAAGGTGGAGAACTGAAGAGAAGTCCTGACAAAGTCTGCTTGGGCACAAGTGTCGCAGATCCCAACATTTCAAATCAAATAAGTATTTTTGACATAACTGGGGCATTTGGCATGGCCCTAGGAAAGGTCTGTTCCCTGCTGCCTGCACATTTGGATTCCATGTCCTCTAATTATCTTCCTCCTCTGGGCTGGCCGTGATCAAGTTTGCCTTTGACTATGAGCGGTGTGTAGGCAGTTCATGCTTAGTATACTTTCTGTTGGATTTCTTTTCATGCCCTGTCCAGGGATCCTCGGAGCATCCAAGTCACCCACAGCAGTGATTACCCTTTAGGTAGCTCAAGCCTTTTGCTGCCTTGCTCAGAGACAGCTTGGGTTGAATAGCAAAACAGATGGGACCCTGACTGCAGTGCTGTAGCCCCCATGTGATACTGCCCAGTGCACTAGAAGAGGATGGGACCAAGTGTGTCAGCACTGGCATCAACAAAACAGTAGAACAGAAATTGCCATTTGGTTCTCACAGTTTCTCCCATGAAGAACTTATTCCTATATTGATCCTGAATCACCTTGCACCACAAATTCATATAGATAAGGGTTCTCCTGATATTGTAGCTGAGAGTGATACATTTTTTATTTTTGATATTTGAGGTATCATATTATTAGCTCTTATTCAGTTTGCTACCCATTATGTTTTTACTAACTGTGCTGGTATTTCTGTGATGATGCACTGAGATATATGGGTGTGAACTGCACAGCCTTATTAGTTGTGGATTAGGGCAGAGCTTGGTAAATTAAGCATGTATTAACTTGATATTAGTCATCTACTGTTGCTAAGATCTCTTCTCTCCCAGACAAACAAGGTTGTAAAATGCGTTAGCTGATGTTGGTGTCAAGGATTGAAGCTAACAGAAACTCATTAGATTTTTATAGTTTCAAAACAAAATGCCAGAAAATCAGGACATCCACAATTAATCACTTGCCTGTTCTAACATCAACTGAATGCTGCAAGATAATTGTGTAGGACATATCATGTCTGTAAGCACTACTACAAACCGTGTAAGTTGTGCTTTTTTTAAGGTTTAGGCTTATGCCTGAGTCAGTGTCTCAGTGACATATGAGAGGTAAAAAACACTAGCTGAAATCTCAGTACAGAAGATTTGGCTTAAAATTGTGACCATTCCACCTCAGTCCATGGTGTATTTTAGAAACACCAATCTAGGCTTGCTATTCAGGATGGTCTCTGCTCTGGTTGGGAGAGCAGCAAGTCACTCAACCATCAACAAAAGAATAGTTAAATACCAACCAGCTGCAAGATTTTTACAGCTAGGGCACACAAGCCAAAAATAACCCACTCAGTTCACCAAATTCATAGTGTTTGCATTCCCAAAAAAGAAGAAATACTATAAATTAGGTGCCCTTGCAGCTGACTGGCAGAAGATTACCTCTGGAAGAGATGGTCTGACCATTTCTGGATGGTTTCCTTGTCCAGAGTTTGCTCTAACTGCTTCATTTTCCCTTTTGCTGGCAGAACCAGAAATGCAGTAGCACTCCCATTATAATGCAGTCGTACCACAGTGCATGACAGCTCCTCATCAAAATAGAAGTCAAATCTGCCCGTCTGGTGCATCATAGGGACTTTCACAGTAGTTTCAGCATCCACAATGAACTCCCTTTCTTCAGTATGCTCTGGTTTAAAAGGCTTTTCCCAGCTGCCTGGTACAGAGAAAGAGAATTTGACTGAATATCCTGTGTTCTATCCCATCACAGACTAAATTTTTTATAGCTAGTAAATATTATTCACCTATTTCTCCATGTGTTAAATACAGAAGTTTCAAACATAACACTTTAAACTGTATCACAGTATTGCAAGGATCTTTTACCTGTTCAAAAGAGTGCATTGGATTCCACTTTCAATTTATGTTTCAGATGCCAGTAATGAAATAATTAGGTGGGGTTTTTGTACCTACCACTGCTTTCCTGTTCAGGGGATTTAAGTGACCCTTCTGTAAACATCATCTGTGTACTCATATACTGCATGCACTAAATTTCTATTGACTTTAATCATAAGCCTCAATTTGTAGATAAAATAATGTAGGATTTCATATCTGAGTAGTGTTATGTCAGGCTTAAGGGCACATCTAACTCACATCAGAAATGCACTGTTTCTGCTTTGTTTTTTAAAATGTTCTCCCCTATTCATCACTAGTTTCTCCCATATATAAATGTTAGTGTGTATGGATAAAGAACTCTGATTGGGGGGGGGGGGGAAAGAGAATGTAGTAACTTAGGCTATTGAATCATGCATAATTTTAGAAAGAGGCCTTAGGTCATGTATAAGTCTCAGTGCCTTCACTGAAAATTAGAAGAGTGTGGGACAATTGGAGTTATGGTTAAACCCAGGAGCACCAGCTCAGGCTGCATGGAAGGCTGTGGCTTGGAGCAGAGCTCCTGGAGCTGTCACAAAGAGAAATAAGCCTGTGTAGCCTCCAGCTGCCTCCTTATGCTGAGAGGGGTCCTGTCACCTCTCCACCACCTCCACTATGCCATTAGGGGATCTTCTGGCCCAGCAAAGAGCATTTGGAATTTTCTCCAGACCAGTTCTCAGTCAAGGTAGCCAACACTGTTGATAAGAATGAATAGTGAGAATGTGACGCCTAGAGGACTTACTTACCTTTAAAGAAAACAAAGCTAGCCAGAAGCATTACAGTTTGTGGGTCCAGGTCCTTGACCAAATTAGTAATTTTCCCATGTGTTTTCCTCTCTATATAATCATTGATCTGCTTTTCAGCTTCTGTGGGTTTCTTAAAGTCAGTGGTAAAAGCCTCTAGCTGATACAGAGCTTTGGCATCATCTAAAAACTTTTCTAGGAGTTTCAGCTTCTCTGTTACAAAGATGGCATTCCCCATGTTGAGCTGGACTCCGCCCTCAGGATGGTTCAGCATGTGGAGTAGGTTGTGGAAGCCTTCGTGTATCTCTTTCTCCTGAATCTGTGTAAGGTTGAAGGCGAGTCCTTCCAGGATCTGAGACTGCGTGGCTGATCTAGCCCCAAGAGACAGCATCGCAAATGCAGCAGAGATGCTCACAGGAGAGAAGAAAATGTTCTTATTAGGTGTCTCCTGTGTAACCTCCCTAAAATACTGGAATGCAAAGTCAGCATTGTTTGGCACAAGTTTGAGGCAAGCGATTGCTTCGCCTCCGTGGTGTATGTGGTGTTTAGGGTCATTTGGATCATGTCCATTGTGGTCACTGGGTGGGAGCTGACTGTGGGCAACAGCATGAAACCCAGCCAGTAGCAAACTGAGGTAGAATGTGGTCTTCATGTTCTTGTATTAAAACCCTATAGAAAAAAAAAAGGAGATTATATTACTAAGGTAAGTAAATTAATGAAATAGAAATAGTTATTCTGTCATTACCACTGAATAAAAAGTCCTATCTCTTTCTTTTGTCCTCAGTTTCCATGTTCTCCAATTCTTGCCAGAATTTTATTTTTATTTCCCCAGGCCTCCTGGCAAGTGTCCGACAACTCTTTCTGCCACCCCCACCCTAAATACCTGCAGAGACAAAATTCAGCATGGATTAGTTGAATACACAGCACCCTCAGCAGGCTGGAGAATGGAGCATATCCCATCAGAAAACACCTCGTGGCTAATCACTGAAAGGCCACAGTACCACTGTGCTTTTTACACTAATGGCCTGAATAATTCCTTGAAAGTTCATCGTAGAAGAAGTCTGGCTGTTTTGTGAGTTAGGGGAGAAAAAGGAAACTCATGCAAG
The DNA here is from genome assembly GCA_013399195.1 of Dicrurus megarhynchus. NCBI lineage: Eukaryota > Metazoa > Chordata > Aves > Passeriformes > Dicruridae > Dicrurus > Dicrurus megarhynchus. Next base: position 1,742,414 of record VXAD01009833.1, on the reverse strand, counting down.
TGAGCAGCAATCATTAGCTACACAGAAAGAGAATGTGGGCAAATAGGCAGGCAGGAGATCTTTAAATAAACTTTTGGTCAGATTGGTAAGGTGCCCTATTTAAAGAAAGGACAAATAGTGGTGGCTGTTCTTCAGCAGCAAACCAGATATAAATACCTACCTCTCTAAAGAATAGGTGGGTTTTTTTTCTGAATAGAAATTATGCAATGTTTTAATAAAGAACCTGAAACAACATGTTGTCTCTTCAACCACTGTTGGAGAGGGTTCATTTTTAGCATGGCAGAAGCAGTCAATGTCATTAACAAAGAACAAGGCCATGTTTTTATCAGCTGCTCCACTGGTCAAAGGACGAAGCGTTTATCAGTGTGTTACACTTGGCTGTGGTAGCCTTGTTTCATTGCAGACCTGACACTCTGCACTGTATAAGCTCTTAAAAAGAGACCTTGGAAATGGGGATATGAATGTCCCAATAGGCCTCATTTCTAAGGAGGAATCTAGGGCAAAGAAATGGTGCAAGAGTTGCACAGGGTTTGAGGAGATAATGAGCCAGATTTGCTAAAATTGTGCACAGAGAGACATATTACACCAATTGCACCTTTCATCCCTGTCATGAGTCAACTTGGGAGACTCATCAGAAAGTGCTACACTTACGGTCTTGTTTTCTCTATAACATCAGAGGGAGCAATTTGTGTTAGTAGTTGAATATCCACTTACAGTTAGACTCATGAGAACAACAAAACATTTTCAAGCTATAATCAAATATTCAAACATTTACATGTTTGGTATAAGTAATTTTAAGAAGAAAGCCTGTTTAACAGCATTACTGACAAGTGTAAGAACTGTAAGGGTTGGGTTCTTGGTAACTACCTTTTCAATTACTATACACAGTAGTTTTAAATTATAGTTTGGTCTCCTCTGGTTTTGACATTGAAATACTTCTCCATGTATCTAGACACTTGTAACTCAGCATAAGAACTTCAGTTCTGAATTTTTAAAACTGCTAGCAGCAAGCCAATGTATTAGTCAGACTTTGAAAGAAATCAACTCCCAAACAAAAGCATCAGAGCTAAGCCTAATTTATTTCCATATATCCAGCAGGCTGATTCAGAAGCTGCCTATGAATAAATTATTTACTATGAACTATTTACTCAGCTGCAGTCATAATTTATTAAGAATAACAAGAATACCAAAAAAGAGAAACATTTTATTTTAAACATAAGTTGCCACCTGTTCTCTATCTCATCACATTAAATATTTATTACAAAATAGAGCACCTGATAGATAGGCTTTTCTATGTGTATCTCAAGCTGCCAATTCTACTTATTTGGAATGCAAAGCAGAAAGAGAGTTTAACTGACTTGACCTCAAAATTATGGTGAAAGGATATAGAATGGTTTTGCTGTAAGAGTTCTGTAAAATATTGGTTACAGTTTTCTGAAGGCTATTTTCCCTATCCTGATATTTTTTCTCTATGTAGTTACAACATGTTCGCATTTTGTGGTTAATTTATGTACTCTCATGGAATTAATTTCATTTTATTACAGCTCTGAATTCACAGATAATTAAATACAATCTGAATCTGAATCATCCATCTGTTACTCAGTACTGGCCAATCACAAACTGCCAAGACTCATGAGTCAGACCTCACAAAAATCTTGATAATAGTTAGTTTTAAAGGCATGAGATTTTAAAAGACATAGCAGCTGTGATTTGTAGAGGTCTTTTTTTGTTGTTTAAGCCTTGAAGATACAAGTGGCCCTCTCCCTTAGTCCCTTTTTTGAAACCTAAAGGTACTTTTATAATAAGATTTGCACCTTCCAAACCTTCAGAATATGATTGGGGATTGCTACTTCATATTTGACACTTACTATTTCATTTGATGTTACTGTGGCTTCTGGGTAAGCAAGTGATCAACCACTGACAAATTGACAAAAGACACCCTTTCAGCATGAAACAGAAGATGCAGATTCACATAAGGTCTTAAAGACTGATAGATTTTCCTATGGGGCATAGTTGCTAACTATTTACTAAAAAGAAAAGAGCTGAGAACCTGTGCTATAAAGCCTTCAGGAAAATCCCAATCTGAAGGAGTTCAGTTTGCAGAAAGCTCTTTAAGACCTTTACTTACATAATTTCCAGAAAAAAAACAGTTTATGCATCAATATGGCAGTAGAAGTGAAAAGCACTTCAATTCTAGTTCCAAATCTAGTCTGACTTGTTGAATAGCCTGGAAGGAAACACTTTTACCTCTGCCTCTTTTCTTCGTGTGTATTACACAATGACAGTATATTTGTGGTGTTCAAGAACAGGTTGCTCCAAAGAAGAGCTTTCAGTCAAACCAGAGAATGATACAAGAGCACGCCAGCACTTGGTGGACAGTGTTTTCAGCAATTTATCTGTAGTGATAACACTTGCTGAATATATTATCTCTGCCCTAGCACACAGTCTTCCCTACCATGCAACTCAGAAACAAAATGAAGAACACTGGGATTAGCTGAAGTTACCTTAGAATACTTCCACCAGAAAACCTGGGAGTGAGCTGGACTGAGTTTTCTGACTTGAAAGAACTTGCTTCTTTGTGGATATAGCTATTTTGTCCATTTTAGGGCTGATTTCTGTCTCTGTGATTTGAAGAGACAATTCTGAAGACAGCTTTCTGCCTTTAGAAAGAACTTTCTGCCGTGTATTATTCCAGGAGATGAATATCCATCCCATACTACTCCCATAAGGGGTCCTCACTGATAATCTCATTTCAGACAACATGAAAATTTGCACTGCTCAAAAACATATGAAAGCATGAAACGGAAAAGCTGTTTGCTCACCAGATGGTGCTGCTTCCCTCCTGATTGTTTCTGAAGGAGGAAATCTGAGAAATTTGTTTCCTGAAAGCAGCACTGTGGGGGCACCAGGCACACTAAGATACAGTGGTGTCTGCTGAACTAAATATCAGCTACCCAGAGACTTGTGAAAAAAACCCACCCAAGCCCACAAAAAATCACAAAAGAAAGACTTGACTAGCCATATCTGTGTGTGAGAACACGACCTCAGAAACCTACTGTCCAGGACCACCTATTCCAAGGAGCACCACAAACTCACGTGTGCTTTCCTGGCTGGCCAGAAAGCTCTGCATATTTAATCATATGCACCTGAACAGGTTCAGGGCCTGTTCCAGACTGATCACCTAGACATTCACTTCTCTTGTCATTCAGAGTTTTGATACCCCTATGCCCGAACCCCTAAGGAGATTGCAAACAAAAGCCAAGGACATTGGACTCTTCAGAGAATCCAACCACTGTGAATATTTCATTAAAAGTAATTCCTTTTTCAGCAGAAATGTGGAAGACTACTTTACAGTATCCTTTAGAAATATATGGGACTGTTCAAAGGCCTGTTCTGTGTTTTTTCTATCTTCTGTGAGCTAGCTTAGTATTGGAGAACTCAGCCACAAAGTGTCATTACCCACCTCTAAGCCTCCTTTTACCTGGAAACAGGTGAACATGAGCTCTCACTCTTCTACCAGGCCAGCATGTGTATTTGCTGTTGAACCTGAGTTACTGCACACACTCAGGGATGAAGCATCACTGAGGCCAAGAGAATAAAAAAGTAGAAAAATGAGTGCAGTGGTTAGGGCAGTCAGGTGGGGATCTTCTTCTCTCTGCAAGAACAGATCAAACCAGGTCCTCAGTTCCCACATTCCAGTGTACACCTGGCCACAGCTCGGTTTCTGACTCATTGAAAATGTTGACCTCGCTGTGATCTTCTGAACATGTGAAAATCACCAGTTTCTCGCTTTCCCTCTCAATGGGCCTGTAATCTGATGATTACCTCAATAATGTCTCATCTAAAAGGGAAGCAGACATTAGCTATACCATTCCCTAAGCAATGGTATTTCTTGTAGACCTTCAGTATAAAATAATCAGAATTACTTAAAAAAAAAAATCATCAACACATGAAAAAAAAGTTTTAAGCACCCATCCTCAGGCTTTTAATGAATCAGGGCCTATTTCTAGCAGGAGGTACATCAGGGAAAACCCCCCTTTTAGGATTTCCTGGCTCCAGAGACCACCTTGCTTTCTGGCAAGACACCCTGCACTGCTTTTCAGATTCTTACTCCTTCTTCCAGTGACCTGACAATGTGTAGGCAACTCATTGCCTCAGTTGTGATGCCTATGTCCTTTATCTCCAGCTGACACAATAAAAACCTCTTTATCTAGGACAGATTTCAATATAAGATGCAACCCTAGAAAAGATTTAAAATTGATTGTCTGCAACAAGAGGAGACACTTTTGAAATCTCTATAGGAAGCGCAAAAATCACTACTTACAGCAGCTTCCAAGGATCCTGCTGTCTTCACCAGGACTACCCTGCAGCTCCCTCTCTTATTTATACAGTTAAATAACATTATGAAAGCAAAACGTCCTCTAGAAAACATTAACCAGGACAGACAAGTATTACTACTTTAGGAACGGTGCAGAGTAAACAGTGAAGACAATTTTTCTGGGCAAGCACCTGATTTTTGCTTTATATGCATGGCCAAACCCTGCCTTTACTTAGAGCAGTCATAAGAGTCCCTGCATTTCTACACATCCTCCTGCTGGGACTACAGCTATTCACTCTAGGAAATACTTCACATGCATCATTAACTTCCGTAAACTGCATGAGTTCATACAGTAGAAGTACTGAAGTGAGTAAAATGAAACATATACATAACACTAGACATGAGCCTAAGGAAAAGACAGTTGGATGCATGCTGTAGCCAGATCTCAATTTAGTATTTTTCACAGAGATATTTTGCTTCCTCTACACCAGACTTCTAATAGGTTTTTTTTTTGCGTATTTATTTTAAAAGATACACTATTTCTTAACTACCTCCATGGCCATTAATAAGGGCCAATTTCTGGGGACATCACTTGCAAACTTAAAATTAAAGCTGCAGTACTGGCATTTGTAGTAGCTGGGGGTTGCTATAGGGATGTGCATCCAGGACCCCATAGGCCCCAGCACTCAGCCAGAGTGGTGTCACCCGGTGCCTCATGCAGCAATGGACTGAAGGACAAACTCTTGCCTGTGTTCCCAGTGTGGGCTGGCACAAGGTGCAGGCACTGCCAAAAGGCAGACAGGGAGGGGCAGGCCAGTACATCAGAGACTGCTTTCACACAGAGCTGGACCCATGTGGTCTGGCCATCTGTGTTTTACATGACCCCTTGTAAGGGTGTGCTCCTGCAGCACTCATGGAGGGGCAGCCACAGGGACTGTGCTAATGTGGGTATGACTGAGGGATTGGAAAACTCACAGGTCAATGCCCCAGTGAACACCTTGCATGCAGGAGCATCCCCTTAGGAGGTAGGGGGTTCAAGGAGAAAAGGTGCTATACGTCATAGAATCACTGAGGTTGGGAGATACATCTGAGATCATTAAGTCCCACAATTAACCCAGCACTGAGAACTCCATCACTAAAACTTGTTGTTAAGTGCCAGATCTACACGTCTGTTAAATGCCTCCAAAGATGGTGATGCCACCACTTCCGTGGGCAACCTGTTCCAGTGCTTCATAATCCTTTTGATGAAGAAATTTTTTCCTAATATCCAATCTTAACATCTCCTGGCACAACTTGAGGCCATTGCCTTTTGTCTTATCACTTGTTACTTGGGAGAAGAGACCAACACTCACCTTGAAGCAACCTCCTGTCAGGCAGTTGTAGAGAGTGATAAGGTCTTCCCTGAGCTTCCTTCTCCCCAGGATAAACAACCCCAGCTCCTCCAGCTGCTCCTCATTAAGACTTGTGCTCCAGACCCTTCACCAGCTCCATTGCCCTTTGCTAGATATGCTCAAGCACCTCAATGTCTTTCTTGCAGTGAAAATGCCTTTTCTTGTAGTGCACATTGAAGAAGGAATCTTTCAGAAAGAAAAGCTTTACAATAACAGGATAAATGTTTTGGTAGGATTTTCCTCTGGGCCATTCCTCAGGGGTTAGCAATGAATGGAAGCATTTCTTCTCCTCTCTTTTCCAGCCTGTATGCCTGCACATTTGAAACTACCAGTAGGTACAGCATGGAAGGTTCTATGCATTTAGGGATGTTGGAACTTCTGCAAATCCTTTCCTTCCTGGCTTCTACCTATTTCTCTTCAGTGGGTGCCTGTCACCTGTGCAAAGGTAAGCAGAGTGGTTCAGTAGGAATTTTGATCCAGACTGCTAGCAAATGTGTTTGAATTGTTTACAGACTGAAAAAAGCAGCTGGGCACATGCAGCCTGTTTTTCTGTAAACTAACAAATGAAAATAACCTCTGAGGTTACAGGGGCATCTAAAACATATTCAGACTGAAGATAAATAACACGTGCACCGAGAGAAAAATGAGAGCACAATTAAAGGAAAAGTTCAGCTATGAGTAAAGTTACTGAAAAAAGTGAAGGAAAAACCAATCGACTTGATATGACTTCATTTAAGAGCAATTTACTTTTGCAATTGGAAGTGCCATTCACCTGCTGACATTTGCATGGGAGTGCAAGAGGGAAAATGAAGTAAATAAAATCTAATTTATGTCAATCTCCAATGTTATATCCAATGTGATACCTGTTTTCTTTTTCCTCATCAGTATAACAGTTCCATCCAATCATGTAAGCCATCCTGAAATTTTCTGAGACTCTGTTTCAATATTTGCTGTTAGAATATGTTGCATATGAACTTGCTGCTCTCTTTTTATGCAGGCGGTAGGCTTATGCAGGCACTGCTCTGGTATTCTCAAAGACAGGAATCCTTCCATTTGGTTCTCTTGGTCTTTTACTTTGAACCCCAAGTTACTCTGGAGTTTTTAAAGTATTATTATTATTATTATTATTGAAGGATTTTAATAATACTGTTTCATTTTTCAGTAAATTGACACAATTAAAAAGAATATGAATTCCCTTGAAAACGGGCTGGCCGTAGTCCAAAAAGAATTAATTATTTAAGTTAGAAGAACTGTGTGCTTGCTTCTCTAGTAGAGAAACACTTTCATCTTTCTAAAATACTTAACTGATTTCCCTAAAAGCCATTTTAAAACACAATGGGTTATTGCTGTTCTGATGATGCCCTCTGGAGTGCAGAGAGCACAGAATCCCTCCTACGATAGCACAGAGTAAATGTCAGTATGGAGCTGGTGAAAGCTGTATCCCGCTCTCCCCTGCCAGGCTACATTTAATTTGTGGAGCTCTGTGTGTCCAGAGGAAAGGCACTCGTGGTTACAGAGAACAGTTCAGCAGTGACCTGCTGGAACAAGTGCTAACACAGATCAAGTACAATTTTGTCAAGCACCTGCTCCAGTGCTTCCAAGTGACAATACAGCAGACCTTCACCTTTAAGTTCCTCCTTCTTTGCTTTCATGCTGTGCACTGGTCTTGACCCCTGCCAGCCCCACCCAGAGGTCTGGGCTCACTCCAAGGGGGAGTGTCTTGCTCAGACACAAATTCCAGCTCCGATGAGGGAATGCACATGCAGTACTGTCCCCTGAGCCCCTGCAGTGAGTTCCTTCCCGTGTTTCCAGTCTATCATCAGTTTCTTTCTGAAATGCAGTCAAGACCTTCTGGGTCCCGAGGAGAGTTATGTTCTATCACCTCCAAAATTTGGCTTGGAGTCTGCTTCCTTCTCTTAGGCTGTGGTTGCACAGTTGCTTTAACATGACCAAAGTATAGGATGCTGCTGCCAGAGATGTCTCATCCCCCTGCATCCCTGCCATCTCTCCAGGATGGCTGATGGTCTCTGGGAGCTGGAGCCCAGGACAAGTGGGGAGAGGCTGGGGGAACAGGTCTTTTTCAGCCTGGAGAAGAGAAGACCAAGGGCGAGGCTGCACTTGCTGTCCTCCCCCACCTAATGGGCTATGTCAGAGAGCAGATGGAGCCAGAGGTGCCCAGTGGTAGTGAGCAAGGCACAGGATGCAAGCTGCAGCAAGGGAAACGCAAATGAGATCTACGGAAAGGAGTGTTCACAGGGAGGTGAAATACAAGGGCACATCACTGTGTGAGCCTGTGAAACTGCTGTCCTTGAAGACATCCAAAACCTGGCTGGACGTGGCCCTGAGCAACCTGAGCTACATTCCAGGCTGGTGCTGCTGTGAGCAGGTGGTGGGATTGGATGACCTCCAGAGGTGCCTTCCAACATAAATTTTTCTACTTTTCTAACAAAAAATGACTGTGAAACTGTGCTCTCAGGAGTCCCTGACTCCACTTGCACTGCAGGTTTGCATTTCATCCTGCAGGGAAACTCCCCTCTGCTTCTCACCCCACGAGTCCAGAGGCTTTTCCCTGAAACACTCAGCTGCTGGTTAGGTGTCATCTCCCCTGTCCTCTGGCGTGCCCCAGCAGAGCCAGCACAAGGCAAGCAGGCAGGCTCCCTCCTGGCTGCCCAGACACAGGCTCTGCCAGAGCACAGCACACAAAATGCACACTGAGAACAAACAAATCTGGTGGGCCATCTGCCGTGGTCCCAGCACGCCGCAGCCATGGCAGGTGGCTCACACCCCTCCGTGGTGCTGCCTGTGCTCAGACTTGCAGCACTGCACAGGACTGTGCCCTTCTCCTCAGAGACTTCGGCAGTTCCCAGCACTGACTGAATCTCACAGGAGTCCATGTAGCTGCCTTGATTTCTCTAGACCTGCCTGTAATTCAGGCCTGCTAATGATACACTTTCTAATAGCCTGTGTGGTAGGGAGAAGGAAGCTGGTGAACCTTGGATCAGGCAAAGTTGAATGGGCTATTTAAAAAGTTGCTATGAAAAAATATTTGATACGGCCATTTTCTTTCACTATGTCCACTAGGTCCACTAAGTTTTCAGATGTGTCCGTAGTGGGAAGTTCAAGACTTCGGGATTTAACTCAATTTTCTTTCTAAGTGTACAAGAAGCATGTGTCCAAAAAGCATGACTGCGGGTGTCTCAACAGGTCTGACTCTTTGCTGTCTGCCTCAGGACAAGATAAAGCATCTCCGAAGATGAAGTTGTGTGATTGCAGTGGGGGCAGCTATCACTGATAAGTGATAAAATCCTTTAGCACAGAAGAACAGAGCTTGGAAGATGTTCAAGTACACACTAATTTGTCTTGCATATATACATTTGTTTTTGAGTAGGTTTACGTTCTTCTTTCTTGAGCCATGAATACACAGTATATGTGAGTGGGTCTGAGAACAAATGTTGAAAGTTCCCTACCATTTATGTGGACAAATGTCATTCCTGTCTGTGTCTGTTTGCAACTGCTCCCTGTGGAGAACCGTGGAGAAGAGGAAGATTCAGTGAAGCTGTTGCTTCTGTGCTCTAAAACTGTGTGGTCTGAACATATTCAGTGTTAGATCTTTATTTTGATAATGGTTCCTTCTTTCACCAAAGGAAGGTCCTAGGTTTTCACAGGTTTAAAATGTCTGCACACCTCTTGCCCTGAGCTGTGAGACATGAGATTTAAGCTCTGGAAGCTGCTCAGGGGGTATCAACTTCTGTACACGCTCTGTGGAAATGCTTTCTTCTTTCAAATCCCTCCTTAAAAAGCACATCACCTCTGCTCAGATACCTTTAGATCTCTCTGAAATGGCTAGGAAATTGGAGATTTACAGAAATTTGAGACACTTACAGAAATACCCAGTAGACTGAAAACTAGCTTATTATTTAGCTTGATTTTAAACCCCATGAGTCTACCATCTCCTGCATGTTAGGCTGATTGCTCCAGCATTTGCACTGTCTTCTCTTCCCCCAGAATCCCATTTTTTGGTCTCATCCACCATATGTAGTGATCATGATGCATTTGGACACCTCAGAAATGGGTTACTGCAGGTGATAAAACCTGGAACTCTTGGAAGGACTGCTACATGCCCAGTGCCTCAGTGGGACACATTAACTGCAAACTCCTGCAGTTAGGAAATGCCGAGATGAAGGTGGCTGTGCTATGCTTTTTGGTGAAAGACGAGACTGGTGGAATCCTGCTCCAATGACACTGATTTGGCATTACATTTCTCCAGAGGTAAAACTCTGAGGCCTCAGTCTCACTTCCAAACACAGATAATGATATACTTGAGATAAGAAGTATGCAGCATTTTTTTCAACAACGTGCCTTTCCCAAAGGAACATATAAAGATATCTGCACAGAGGGTCTTAAGATGTATTTGTCAGTGCCACATGAATTTCTGTATTTCCTAATACTTAGACAGCTGTGCATTGATTTAGCTTAGTTCTCAGCTGACATTGAATATATTTTGCAACTATTTACATGATGGTGATCATGGACATGTAGTAAATAGACCCAGCTGGTCTTGACCATCACTACAAGTAACCTTGGCATATAGAGATACATCCAACACCATCTGCACAAATAGTGCACTGACATTAACAGACAGGAGTTACCCTGTGTCTTTTGGTGATGAAAAATGGCTTGAAATATCTCTTACTCAGTAAAAATGCATTTTCATGCCAAGTTTCATTGCTAGTCTTGTTTTGCTTATAATGACAAGACTTGTATGGTTTTATTTTTACTTTCTACCTTCTTTATTACTTCTCAGAAACCCACCCAGCTTTTGGGAGGCGGTGGCCATGGAGGTGACTGGAGATGTCAAGCTAAAAGGAAAAGCCAGGTTTTTGGAGCTATGAAGGTTTCAGTTTGTGAAAGATCTGATGCTCAGTAGCTATTCCTAAACATGGTCATTTTTAGGAGATATTTATTCCTGCTCTGGTCAGTTATCTCCAATGCACAGGGTCTGTCCTGTTCTTCACATCCTGCTGTTGAACAATGTTATAAACCCAGAGTCTATCATAAACATTAACCAGACCAGGGACAGATAATCATCCCTGAGGAACAGCAAATAATGTAGATACTGCCTGTGTTTCTTTTTTCACAAAAGCTGAGGGACTTTCTAGTTAGAGGAAGGTCAGCTGCATGGTGGAGAGGCAAGAGCCTCTGACAGGGTGAAATACTCCTGTCAAAATTCATCTTCATCCAGACATGTTGTGTCAGGTTGCCCAGAGCAACTTCTGAAGCTTTTGCTGAATCTGCTGAATAGTTTCTTCCCAAATAATTTTTAGATGAAAAACTAAATAATTTAATTTTGACAGTTTCTGAACTGGAACAGTATTTTAGAAGCTTCTTTAAAATGTTGTCTGACTCTTACAATACCTCCTTCAGCTCAGTAATTTGCTGCTTTTCAGCTGGGGTCAGAAAAATCCTGCTGATGTCTTGGAGAAACTTTCAGCTCATTTACTGAGAAAATGAAAGGTGGTTTTCTGAAAATGTTTTTCATCCAAAGGGCGAATCTGAAACTGGTTGTTAGAGCTGCTCTGGCATGGCGTTTCATTCAGGAGCAGATCTGGGGATGAGACCAGTGGGAATTAGGGAAGGGTGTGGAGGACTATGTACAGGCACCAACCTGCCTCCAAGGGGAAAGGCTCCCATCCCACGCACACTCACTTCAGCAGAGCTGAGTTCTGCTTCTGGTGAATGAAACTCCTGAATGCCATGAAAGTACAAGGAGTAGTTGACACAATGGATGCATATGATATTCTAGTAATCAATTGCTATGAAATATTTTTAACAGAAATATTTTTAACAATTTTAATTAATAACAACCTGTTTATGTTTTGGGTTTTTTTTCTATTATCTTCAAGTGTTTTTAGGGAGAACTATATTGATGGATGTGAGAAAGCAGCTGGTCCCAGGTCTGAGACGGAAATCAATCACCTCAGAGGAGGCCCCTGGTCTTTTGGACTCGGGCAGTATGAGCAGAGGAGGATGATCTAGTAATGTGAAATGTGCAGTTGTTTGCTCGATAAATTAAATTCACATTTGGAAAAAAACAGTGCAGGAAGAAGGCTGTGTTTCTGGTTAGGATCAAGAAGGGAAATTTCCAGTAAAATAGAAGTGGAAGGAAACCAACAAGAAACCAGAGATAGCCCACAAGATGATGAACTGCAGCATGGAATCTGTACATCTAAAGCACGTAATTTAGATCCTTTGTTGCCCTTAGACATGAAACATAACACATTTTTACAGTTCCCATCTCATCCCTGGTAACAACCAGCTGATAGTGCTGCTGCAGCTGGTGAGTTGTGAGCAAAGTGAAAGGGAAGGAACAGTGGAACTGTAATTCATGCAGTCCTGCCTTGCCCTTGTAGTAAAAGCATGTTGGACCCCTTGTGCCTTCTTACCTGGCAACCTTCTAACCTCTCAGCTACAAACCCCTATTTCTCCTGTAGGTGCTGTTTGCTCACCCTCACTCTATTCCCCACCAGAAGCTCAAGATGTAAGGAATAATTGCAAAGTGCAATGTAGTATTTACAAGTATTGAGGATACCACAAAGCCAACCTTTTTACCTTGAACTCTACCAAGAATTTCCATGTGTTTGTTCCAGCATGTTGTGACGTCAGTGAGAGCTCCCTCTGTTCTTTCCTATTTTCTCTCTGTTCTTTAATATTTGCAGATCAGCTATCCAGATATTCCATGTTTTGACCAGACAGCACACTATTGCACAGATATTGGGAACTGGAGCTTCTTTAGGCAAAGGTGATGGTGGAGTGAAGGACTCTGGGTCCAAATGCAGATAATTATTCCTGCAGTAGAAGGGTTACATGGAGTCACACAGAATGGGAAGCTATTTACAGGCGATCAGACACCAACAGCAGCTACCAGTAGTGTCCCCACACAGCAATCATAGAATCTCTCAAGACTTTTGTCTTGGCAGTGCCCTATATGTATCATGAGTTTATATACAGCCATGGGTGCCATATGTTCTCAATTCTTCTCAGCTAGTGATCCCAAATTCAGGTGATACATGACGAATGAAATTGAGAGTGGAAAGTGGATATTTATATGCATCATTCTTCCAGAAAAATGCAAGTGTTGCAAAGCAGCTTTTCTTTTTCATCATGAAGAGGATGGGGCTTTAGGATGGATACTTCTGAGCTAGGCGTAAGAAGGGAGCTGGGAGATATGGTCAGAAGGAATATTGATTTAGCTGGTGGGTCTGAACCCAATGAGGAAGTATTAAGAAGAGCAGTGTGTGCATCTGTGTGTGTGGCTTTAGGCAGATAGGCAGTGGGTGAAAGCTGCACTGTGGCAGAAGTCTAGCTGCAGGAGAAACTTTAGAGAGGTGTCCCAGGGGAAGAAACTCTCTTCTCCCTTACCTGAGCTGCCCCTGCAGTGTCAGATGGTCTTCCTGGGAAGGGTTAAATGGTCTCAGAGGTGGCAAAGCATCTTTATCCCTTAAACATTTCCATCTTCCCCCTGCCCTTCCTGTCTTCCCCACCTCTCAGTCACCTTCACAGAAAAGGCTCTGATCATCATTTTCCACATTGGCACCAATTCTTTCATGCCCCCAGACCCCTGCACTCTGACCCCAAAACAGCAAGAGGTAGTATGTCCATAAATTGGAAGCTGCAGATTTGCTTTTGAGTTTCCTGATTCTGTCTTCAGGTTTTCTGCTGTGAGACTTCTGGATCTGTTTCATGCTACATGAATGCCTCTGTTCTGACAGGTTGAAGTCTGTGCAAGCCACCTGTGTACCAAAGAAATAGATACCCTAGTTATCTACTAATGATGAGAATTAGTCCTTCCCAAAAATCCTGCCTCTTTCTACAATTTGTGCTCAGTGATCCATATTTGCCCTATTACTCTTTCTTTAAAAGTTTAAAATTTTAAAAGTTTAATTAAAAAAACATCTTAATGATAGTGAAAATGTCATCTGCCTTCTTAGCTGGCTAAAGAGCTTCTTTGTATAGAGTAGACTGTCATTGGCCTAGTGAGCTGCATCAGCTGGGCATGAATTAATTAATTGAGTGAGTTAATCTATGACACAGATAGCTAATGTGAGTTTAATGTCCCTAGCTACTAAAATCTAATGGTATCCATGGCACTTTCAAAAGGACCCTATCACATTCATCTGACCTTTACTGCTTTTTGCACTGTCTTTATATTGTTTGAACAGGCTTACACAGTGAGCACACTGTTATACATTAAACAGAGCAAATAAAGTTAATACAGTAGCTGTAGAGCAAGCAGTGACAACATTGCTCTTCTGGGCACAGCTGCATGCCAGCACAAGAGAGCAAAAATAACACTGAGCACTCCTGGGTCCCAATGGCTCCGCTGTTTCTTGCTGTCTCCTAAGGTTCATATCAGAAATGAAGGGCAATGGGATTTTCACAGAGCTTCTCTTGCAAAAGGCTGGTAGATATAGCAAATACTTTCCTTTCCCTGCTTTTCTGATTCAAGGTCCTTCAGAGGAAAGCCAACAGCAGCAGGGCTTCAAATTCAGACATATCAAATAAAGTTGTTCTCTTCATAAATCCTGACAAGTGTAGTGCTAGTTACATGTGACAGATGCAACATTTCTTCTTGAGACATCTTTTCTAAATTGCATTTCATGCTTGAAAAATCAACCTCTCCTTTGAAGCTGTGTCACTTTTATTCTCTTCCCCATGTCTGATTACTAGAAAGAGAGTATTTCAGTCAGTTGCATTTACAAATATAGAGAAATATTAAGATTAATTAAAATAATAATTACAAAGTTGAAGCCAACTATACTTTATGTGGTACTTTGAATTAACTTAATGACAGACACTAAGCCGATAACAAATAGCAAATCATGCCTATTTTATTTCCTATCTGAGTGTTGGACAACTTCCTAGCTTGTGGTTTTAAGATTAATTAAGCCTTTAGACCGAAGGTCTCATGATGAGATGCTCTTCAGTTAAGGCTAAATAGGCAGCCTCTAAGTGGCATATTGATAAATGAAGAGTATTCCTTCATTCATCTAATTATTCTTTCAAAATCTCTCTTGAACATAACCTCCCCAAACACTACTATTTCACAATTAAACTACTCCTTAGAGTGCTGAAGGAGTTAAGTAGGGGGAGTTATACTTTTCCATAGTGGAGTAGGAATTATCAGGCTCTGTTCTGGTAAGAAGAGAGGGAAATTGTCTTATTTCAGTTGGGGTATGATGGCTCCTTCTACATGACCACTCTGGTGAAAATGCTAAAAGAATGATTCACCCTGCTCCTTCCCACCAATAATGCAAGATGCTGAAGTTACCACTTTTGAGGGAATTGTAAACCTTGATGTCACAGCACAAGGAGCGAAATACCCTAGGAAGAAAAAGCTTCCATTCTATATATGCCATTCAGCTTCAAGCAAAACTAGGGAAGAAGAAATTCTCCCTTTTGGAGTAGACCTCTAGATGCAAAAGGGCTTTTTCCAAGAAGAGTGAGTAATGTGTTGCCCATGTAGTATTGTATGAAAAACAAGAGACCAGAATGCATTTGTATTGTCAAGGCATTTGTCCTCTTCTGGCCTCCAGTGTATGTAAACATAGCAACCAATAAAAATTTGTATTCCAGTGAACTTTTTCTGGGTTTTTATAGCATGTAATTCCAAAAGGCCTTCTATTCCTCCTACATTTTCATTTCTGTGAGATAAACAACAAGAGATTCATTATGTCTATGGGATTTCACCACCCAGGCAGGCAGCCTCAGTGCTTATGAGGCTCACTATAATATTTACTTAGTTTGGTCTTCATTTGGGCTTTAACTGATATTTTGCCATGATCCTGGGTAATTTTATAATGAAATTCTTTGTTCATGAGACCTTTGAGAAACAGTGGAAAATGAAGCTAAAAAAAGCGAAAGAGGAACCATTAGGAAATATTCAATGAACCTCTGTTTAGCTAGGTTTGTTTTAGGGTTTTCTTGGCCACAGAAATCTTGTTTCTGCAATGGCATATTTACCCTGTAACCAGATGGCTGGATTCACCAAGCAGTACTCAGAATTACTGGTGCTCTGAAAGTTTTACTAGCTAATAATATTTCTGGTGAAAGGAATGGAAAATTATTTTCTTAAAGTCTGCAGTGTTAGGAATGCAAGTTTTCTAAATTGTTTTTCTAAGTTGTTTTTGTAATTTTGCTGAGGCCCTTGCATGAGTTTCAGATCAGTTCCAGATCAAACTGTCTCATTTTTGGAAACCTGTAGAAACTAATAAACCCTCTCTTTTCTTGGTACAACTGAGAATTCTTCCCTTGAACACTTACAGCATGTGGTTCAATGGCTGAGTCAGAGAGCTGGCTCATGTTTAGCTTTTATCTAATTTACTTTCCTTCTGTAATAGCACAGAGAGTGCAAGATATAGGGACATAGATGGGAAAGTGACAGGCATTCAGAATTTTATTTAAGATGGTTGATTGTTTTTTTTTTTAGTTTGGAATTGTTGATATCATCCAACTAATTTAAAAGTTATGAGAGGACTTTCACACAACCTACTCCCCACCTACAACCCTTACAGGCTACCAAAAATTCTCACACCGAACAGCCTGCAAGATGGGAAATTAAATAGTTCGAAATTGATGCTGTCAGAGAGAAGGAATCCTGATACTGCTTTCTCACTTTCACATCCATGTACACACATGGGCCTCAGCAGGGAAATCTGCATCTCAAGCTTGACCTAAAGCCATCTGCTCTTTTGGGGAGGGACCTGGTTCTTCCATTTGGACTGCTCCACCAGGGTCAGCTTGATCCCTTTCTAGACTTCTGCAACACTTTTACAGCACTTCAGATACTGATTTTTTTAGGTTGTAAGGTGAATGTCCAGGGTTGCAGAGTGTCCCTCAGAGAACAGAATAGATAATGCTCAATTTTGGGCACTTCATTCTCGAATAAGAGTTGAACAAAGGGCAGTGTGAATGCACTGTACATGAGTGAGTGCCACAGACCCTGCAGAGATTTGGGAGGAATGGCTGTATTCCTAAATTAGACAGAAGTTGTGGTTTTCTGTTTCCTTTTTCAGTGCCATACTTGAATGCTAAAATCGATCCTACCTGCAGTACAGACAATCAATACAGCTGGCTACAGCTCCCACTGACATCCACACAGCATGCAGGCATGCAAAATTTTGATGTGAATGTGATGTACTTGCCTGAAGACTCACAGATTTACAAATGAGGACTAACAAGTTTCATGGAAAACATTAACAGAGATAGCAAGAGTTACAGTCTTAAAAGACTAAAAACCTAATATGCCCCTTTAATACTGCCTGTACTGGCACATCTTCAAAGAAATATAGCTGGCAAGAACATCCACATGATTGTGCATAAAATAGATATTGGCTAAGCCAGCCGTTTTCCCAAGGGCTCAAGAAATTCTTTCCTTGAGTTCTCAGTCATCAAGGAGCTCCAGATCTACTGGAAATAGTGCATGCCAAGTGGGGTAGCAGTACCCGGTTCTCCAGCCAAGGAAGAAAAGTACATTGGCCTTCTCCACAATCTTGTGGGATTCCTTTAATGCACATGGACCTGAGATCCCCAGATGTATTTCCTTCCTTGCAAGGCAGTTGCAAAAGTGATACCTTAGTAAACTGGAATGTAGGTACTTCAACCCTACAAAAAAAAGAGGGGCTTGAAGAGACCTAGAGCAGAAAAAGAATCCAACATAACAAGCTGTTGTAGTACATTTTTAATATATGACTTTATGTTAGCCAAGGGCAAATCATGGTGGTTGTCTTTCAGACTTTTTCTGACTTGGTGGCTATTTATGGTTTTCATTTCGATAGGTGCACTTCAGACAAAACCAGAGAGTTCACAGTAACTTTGAAGTACGTTACTTCTCAAATATGACAGCTTGCTGCTTACAACATTCCCTATTGCTTCTCAAAAGCCTTAATTTTGCTGGATGTCAGGTCATACTGTTTGGAAATACAAAAGAAAAGCACTTCTCAGATAATCTCCATCCCCACTTAGGGCTGACTGTGGAGCAGTGCCAGGTCAGGCTCCCTGACTTCAGCAACAGCATCGCTGTCTCTAAGCACTTCAGAAAAGCATTTTTTCTCAGGTAGGGCCTAGGCACCAAAAGCAGCAGAGACAGATGACTAATGAAGGCACAGAGTGACCTGTCTGTTAAAATCTGTGCAAAATGGAGGTCAAACATTGCGAAGTTAATGCAGTCTAGTTTTACCCCTCATCGTGCATCCTGTATGCCCAGTGTTCCAGTATGGTAGGGGTAGATGCTACTTTTGAGTTAACAAGGGAAGTCATCAAGGATCAAAGTGCATATCCTTGAGATTTTAACTAGTTACCTGTAGGTGCTGTGCTGGTGGAGGATGAGGTGAGGCTAGTTATCCCTGATAACACCGGGCTACAACCTATGCGGCAGTCCACTCCACATGCTGGCTCCAAGATTTCTCTCCCTTGGGTCAGTATGTCTTAAGTGTGACGGGCACTGGTATGTTGAAGTGTGGCCAAGGGTTCCTTGTCCTCTTCAGAGAGATTTTACTCTCCCACCTCTTTTCTTTCCATGTTGCTCCTGAAAACGTGAAGGCTCGGCACTCTGCTGGAAATATCTTGGCTCAGGGTAATGTTTTCCTCTTGGTAGAATTTCAGTTTCAGCCAGAGCTGATTCAGGGTATCTACAGCTGGGCCAATGTGTTGCCTTTGGTTTTATGGCAGACTTTCTGAACATCTGTAAAGCTTTCACTTTTTCTCTTAAATCATCATGTTCTTGATATACTCCCCCTAGCTCCACTGTGGAGCTGAAATAACTGAGCAAATCAGCTCAACACTCCTGTTCTCTTCCAACTCTTTAAGCTTCTTTCCAAAATCCATCTTAGTTTCCAACAAAGTCTTTGAACTTAACTGCTTATTTGAGAAATCACTGGTCCGCCTTTTAAAACTTTTTTTTTTTTAATTGTTCTTATTTGAAGTTGCAGGGAAGTTACAAAAGCATAGCTGGGAACTACTCTCTCAGCTGAAATAAGTTTTCCACCCTCAAATAACTGCATTTAACCCGTTAGGCACCAAGTGAACTTGCACTATTTTCCATAAGAAAATCTCACAATTCTGATAAGAAGATAATAAAGAATTTTTACAAAAGTTTCTATTTTAGTTATCTAGTATTTACTACTAAACAATAGAACTGGGGTTGTTCCTGGGTTTCATTTTCCAGAATTGAGCAGAAGGGAAGGGAAGAAATGAGGCAATATGAACAGTTTCCTATTTACTTTCATTCTTGCCTTCCCTTTAACGTGTCTCAAGTAGCTCACAGTTAACTGCTCTCCTAAATCTCACCACTCCCAAAGCAGGGGAGCAATGACTGAGCAAGCTGTATTAGTAGCTGTGGATGAAGAGACTTGTAGCTTGGCAGCCCTGTGCAAAGCTAAAATCCTTGGCTTGTCTCCAACAACAGATGTTTGCCCCTTCAAGCAATGCTGAAACAATTGATTTTATTTTCCTGAGAGAGAAAATGAGTTAAACAGGTATAGCTGACTCAGATTTTCCATGGAGCACTGCTAGTTTTCTTTCTTTAAAATCTGGAGATGGGGGATATAAGGGGATGATTATAGAGAAAATATTTTGCATTAAGCAAGTCTTTAGGTCTGTGTGAATAGGTTGGCTAGAGGCTGGGGTTTTTTTCCCGTAGGACTGTGGAAAGGTCTGTGCTTGCTCACATGAAAGGCTTTATTATCTCTCACTGCAAAAATGCACACTACGGTTTTCTCTCTACCACATGACCTGCCAGGGCTCTCCCAAACCAAACCACATTGCAGAAGCATTTAGCAGCTCTGACCCAGCTAGCCAGAAGCTAAAGCCCTCTAGCAGTGTCAGGGAGCCCCAGGCCCCCTCAGTGGAGTCTTTGATTCCAGCTCCTCCTAAGGAGGAAAGCAGAGCTCAGGCTGGAAACCCAGGCAGGAAGCAGTGTCCTGAGCTGTCCTGAGGCTCAGCTCAGGCTCTGTTGGAGAAGTGCCCTCCAGCTGTTGATGCTGAGAGGACACTGTGAAGGGAGCCCCACCACAGCTCCTGGCAGTTCCTTAGCACCATCGAAGTGTTCTACGCATCCATTAAATTGTGTTACCCACTGTGAACCCCAGGTGAGGACTGGGTTCTGTGTTTCTGCTGTTTGTGCAGAGGTTCTGGCAGAGGGGGCTGCAGGGCAGCCTCTGTGAGGAGAGGTTGGGGCTGTCCTGTGCTGGACATGGCCAGTTCCAGCCTGTTCCAGAGGGCTCCAACAGACCCACCACACAACACAGCTGAGCCCCTCAGCCAAGGCGGTGGCACCTCTGGAGAATGCATTTGAGAAAAGGGAAAACACATCTTGTAGCAGCTGTGAGAGGTAGGACTGAAAAAACAAGTGAGAGAAGCAGCCCCACAGACATCCAGATCAGTGCAGAAGGGGCAGGAGGTGCTCCAGACACTGGAGCAGAGATTCCCCTGCAGCCCCTGGAGGAAGCCCTGGTGAGGCAGCTGTGTCCTGCAGCCCATGGAGGACTGTGGTGTAGCAGAAACCCACACTGCTTGAGGACCCCATGCCAGAGCAAGGGAATGTTGCCTAGAAAGAAGTTGCAGCTTATGGAGAGCTTGCCCTGGAGCAGGGTCCTGGCAGGACCTGCAATCCCGTGGAGAGAAGCCCACTCTGGAGCAGTCTGTTTCTGGTAGTTTGGATCCTGCAGGAAAGAGCCATGCCAGAGAAATTCCTGAAGGACTGTCAGCTGTCATTATGCTGGAGCAGAGGAAGATTGGGAATAGGAAGGCGTTGCAGAGATGAAGCATTATAAACTGACCTCAACTCCCCATGCACCTGTGTGCCCTTTCCTGCACCACTCAGAGCGAGGAAGTAGAGGAGTTAGGAGTGAAATTGAGCCTGGGAAGAAGGAAGGGGTTGGGGGAAAGGTGTTTTCAACTATGTCTTTATTTGTTACTATCCTACTCTATTTTTAACTGCCAATTAATTAAATTAACCTGCTGCAGCATGGCTTTCCCTTCACATGGTGCTGTTGCTAATGCTGGCTTTTGCCTACTCAGCACTCAGGAAGGTGCCCAAGTCACCTTTCTGCACCCTGAACATCAGCTTAATGGAGAGAATCCTCTGGGAGGCACTCAGCAGCCTGAGCTTGCTGAAGTGAGTGGAGGTCAATATGATCAGCTGGCATGTGGACAACAGAGACATGACCTCCAGCTGCTGTCACCGGTTTCTAGAACCAGAGGATGGGTTTTGCCACATCCAGTTCTCCTAGGGATCCCATGCTTTACTGTGCATGCACAAGACCATTAGGGATGATAATTCGTGCAATGATGTGCAGCTTTCACTGGCACAAAAGCTAAATTCTTGCCTTGCCAGAAATGTTGGGCCCCTTATAAATAGTGAGAAATGCGGAAGGGAGCAAGGTTTGATGCTGGTAGAAGGTAGTTGTCGTTCCAGGCAGCTGGAAGGAAAAGGATTATTCTTTACCAAGGAACATCCACCATCTAGGAGAGGAAAGGTTTAACAGCTCTGTGTCTCTGTTTCCCTTCCCCTGGAGGGACTTCAAAGATGAAGTCCTGGGATTCACAGTGGAATGAAAGAGAGGGAAAGAAGGGTTCCCCAGCTGAAAGGGATAGACTTGTGGTTTGTGAGGCGAGGACGGGAAATGGGAGACACTGGAAGTTTCTCAGCCAAGAGTAGGAAGTTGTATCTGCATACAAAACACCCTGACACCGTGATAATAACTGCTCAGAAAATGTGTATTTGTTGAGGATCCCATGGCTGCCTACTTGGGCTGAGTAATTTTGTAAAAATGGCCTATAATGTTTGTACCCAACTGTCTGTTTTGAAGTAAAGAAGAACTTGACAGAAGATTTATTTATTTGTTTATTATGCATCAGATCAATTTTAGTCCTACTTTGCAAAGAAATTCCTGGGATGTGCACAAGCTCTCCTCTCTGCACTGGAGAGTGTAAGTGCTCTGGCCTAGACTTCCTTAGCAGTCGGGTTCACAATTTTTCCCATGAAAACCAGGCCATCGGTGAGTTTGTCAATAACCAGCATCAGGAAGGGCCTGCTGAAGTTGATGTGAGGAGGAGGAGGAAATGGTAGAGACAATGGTGAAATTTCCATCATGGTCACTGCAGCAGCCTCTGTGCCATTCTCTCTAACATCCACCGTGGCCTTGTGAATTGCCTGCAAGGAAAACAGAGATTCTAATCTAGGCACAGAAGAGAGAGAAGCAGCTGGGGGAAAGTTTGCTTGCTTTAGCACTGTGATAAGGTAATTCTTAAAAGAAAACACAGAATTAATGTAGAACTGGTGTGAAAAAAATAATAGTGTCCAGCCTTTCCAAGACAAGCAAAGTTTGCTCTGAGTCAGGGAAAGTTTTCTTCAACAATCAGAGTCAAACATGACTGCTTGCAGAGACTGAGAAACATAGAGGATATTTATTGTTCTGTTGGTTCTCAGAGTAAGATTTTGTCCTTAGTACTGAGCACAAGAGAAGAAATGTGTCATTTTGCATCAATTTCTGTGTAAGCAAAATAATTCTCTCCGCAAAGACAATAGTGACAAGCTTTATAGAGTGTCTTTGTGTAACACAGCCCACTGATAAGATTTTGCAGGACTTTCTGTGGTAGGTATAGCAAATTAATATTTAGGAATTCACATGAGCTATTCCATTGGGTTTTGACAGCCCTCTGTTTTCTTCCTTCATTGTCTGCAGCACATCTAAAATTTCCTCTCATGAGTCTCTGCTTACCCTTCATCGATTTACTTGGCTTTCCAGGCATCAGTCCTCTATCTACAATCCAGGTGTTTCCACATGTCATAAGGAGGAATGTGAGGAATCACAAATAAAATATGATGGAAGGACCTCTAGAGGCCGTTGAACGCCTCCAATGCCCCCGCACTGTGTTACCTCCAACACCAGATGAGGTTACTAAGGATCTAATCCAGGCAGGGTTTGAGTATTTCGAAGGATGGAAATTTCATAAGTAACCCATAGCAGTTTTGATCACCCTCATGGTGAATTTTTTGACATAATACGCAATCAGAATATCCCATGCTCTATCTTGTGTGTGTTGCCCCTTGATGCATCACAGTTCATCTGCAAGAAGAGTCTGTGTCCATCTTGTCTGCACCCTTCTGATAAATATCTGTAGCCAGTGCTAAGAACCCCCCCTTCACCCGCCCTTCTCCTGACTGGCAACTCTGGCTCTCCCAGCCTCTCCTCATACACCCAGCGCTCCAGCCACACAGCCATCCTGCTCACTCTCCACTGGACTCGCTCTGTTCCAGGGTGTTCACATGGCCCTTGTATTAGGGAGCCCCAAACTGGATGTGTTGAACTCCAGAAGTAGTCTCACAAGTGCAGGATAGAGGGAAGGATCACCTCCCTCAGGACACAAGGCATATACTCCTTGGCACTCTAGAGAAATAATTTTGTTTGTCTGTGTACTCATTTCTTGTTGGTGAAATGGGGCTATCTCTGTCCCACGAGTCTGTTGTCCATACAAATTGTGAAGTGCTCAGACAATGTGATAATGAAAGGTGTATACATAGTATAAGAATGGCTATTCCCAAAATTATGTCATAACAATGATTCTTGTCATGCATTACTTATTTAACACCAGCTTCTTGTGAAATTATTACTGCTATGCTTTCCAGTTGTTTTCCTCCTCAGAGACTTTCAACTAAGTTTGTAGGCTCACTGTGCAGTAAACAATTTAATTTTAAACTGTAGGAACAACAGCCATTTAATGCCTGACCTTTTCCTTCCTTTATTACCATCAATAAGCAATGACTACACGCCAGGGGTGGGATCAGCCTACTTGTAGGATTAAACCTGCATACAAAAAAGGCAGAAAAATCTCTTGATTACAATCGCTATTTGCATACTTACTTTGGAAACCTTCAGAAGAAGATTTTTTGCCACTCCAGAGAGATCAGCCTGATCACTGAACACCTCTGTCACACCCATTTTCTTAAACAGGCTCTTAACATCATAGGAGCCGGAGACAGAGAATTTTGGAAGATCCAAGTAGATATCTCTTTTCAAAAATAAATAAAAATATGAGTTTGTTATTGCAAGATCCCTTGAAGCAATATCTGTTGCAGGTATATATCCATCCCAAATACCCATGGAGCTAAGGCTTGGCTTTCTAAGACAGTGATAAATCCCGTGTTAGAGAAGCAGAAACTGAGATACCTGTCCCACCAACCACAGTCTGATCCGTGGTGCAGGGGTAGAGTGATGGTTTATGAAAGTGACTGACTGGAAAGTATCATCCTGACTGGAGAAAAAGAAATTATATTCTCTTTTGAACTGGATTCCTCCTACTGGAGGCAGGTTCCTGACGGCAATCTACCTGTGTGCAGGATCCTCACAACTGGGAGCTGTGACTGGGGGAGCTGAGAGGGTTCCCCTTTGGTATGAAATCACATGATAGCTTGTCTGAGTCAAAGAAACTGAGTAGCGTTTTTTCCTCAGAACTGTACTTAGCAACTCATCATGGTATCCTAAGCTTTACCTTTCCTAGATGAGTAGTTTTGGCTTGTTCAATGTTTAAACAAAGCCTCAATTAAAATATTACCTTTTTTTAAGTGATCGCAACCAGTTAGACACTGTTTCTTTCAGCAGAGCATCTTCCACCTGTTCCATTGTCCCTTCATCAGGCAGAACAAACAATGAAGTAACATTTCCTTTGTAGGGGATTTCTACTACCCAGCAAGACAACTTCTCATCCCTGTGGACATTAAAGTAATTTTTTTGATGCATCATTTTGACCTTAACAGAATTCTTGGCATCCAAAAAGAAGTCGTCATCTCTCGTGTTGAAATTGTTGAAAGGTTTTTCCCAGGAGCCTTTGAAAAAAAAAGGTTATTGAATTGAAAAAAAGGGACTAATAAAGGCATGTCACATTAATTGATGCTTAAAATAATATATTTGAACTGTAGAAACAGCAACAAGCCTATCTCAGTTTAAGGATGCTTGTTCCCTGGCCATGGAAAGAATCTCTACCTCTTCTCAATGGTTTTAATAAAAAATCACACAAGAAAAGTATAGGTTGAGGCTTGCACTGGAAAAGAGATGAGTCTTTGCCTGTTCAGATAATGGTAAATCTTTCACAGACTCCAAGATTCAGGCTTATTCCTTTCACGCAAGTGTCACCATGTCCTGCACAGCCTTTCAACAAATGATCATAAGTTCTGAATATCGTCAGCTCTGAACCTGGTTTAAAATTTGTATGACATTGATCAGTACTTCTGCTGGTTCTTTTATTTTTTCATTCTTTTTTAGATTTCTCATCTAGAAAATGATTCTTCATTTATTCTTTTATTTATTCATTTATTCTTCAACTATTTTCCTGTGTAATTTAGAAATAGAAAGATGTGTTTTAAATTAGATGATAGGATGTGTTCACAATGTGAAAAAGTTTTGTTTCTTAGAACTTCTGGAGTTTATTGTTATAGCTGCTACCCATGTCTGTCACTCACCTTTAAAGAAAATGTAGTTAATGACAACCATCACGGTTTCCGAATCAAGACTCTTGATTAAATCAACAATTTTGCCATGTGTTTTTGTTTCCACGTACTTATTGATTTCCCTTATAGCCTCTGGAGGATTCTGGAAGTTGCTAGAAACAGCTTCAGCATGATAGAAATTTGTGACATGATCCAAAAATTTTTGAAGCAATTCCACTTGGTTATCTACAAACAGGGCATTGCCCATGTTCAACTGGACTTCTCGGTGAGGGTCATTCAGCAGCTGGAGGACATGCTGAAATCCCTCATGAATCTCCTGCTCCTCTATCTCTGTCAGGTTGAAGTCAAGACCTTCGTACAGCTCCTTGAGGGTGTTTGATCTGGCGCCCAGGGTGAGCATTGTAAAGACAGTGGAGATGCTCAAAGGAGAGAAGAAAATGTTCCCATCACCCAACTCATCTCTGATCTGCTTGTAAAACTTAAATGCAAATTCAGCATTGCTGGGGGCTAGCTTGACATAAGGCAAGTTTTCACCATCAGCCTGGGACTGGTCTTCTGGGGAATGGCGTATTTGTTGTTCCTGCTGTTGACCCTGGACTTGAAGTCCAAGAAGCAACAAACACAAACACAGTGCAGACTTCATTGTCCTTCTGAATAGTTCTGTTAAGAAAGAACAGAGCAACTTTTAGATCTAGAGAAGGTTTTCTTTACTGGATAAAAAGATTTTGTATTCTAGATACTGATTTTCAGATGGCAGTCATTAGAACTACGATTCTTTTAGGAAATACTCTTCTACTTGGCCTCTGGACAGGCTGTTTCTAGTCAGTTCTCTTAGTTTGTGACCAATGAGCAAAGGGAACAAGACAAAAATGTGGCGTTGCCAGGGAAGAATCAGCTTTCCTGAGGTGTTATGTGTGAAAGAGTTCTTGCTTCTGATCAGCATGGCCTCAGCGCATTCCTAAATGCCTTGGGGTGCATGGCTGAGTTCACGTTTTGGCACCCATGTATCTGGTAAGTACTTTGGCAGAGAGACCAACTTTTGCTGATATGTTTCTGTGGTACTCATGGTCTTGTTATGACTTTGGTTTTCAAGCACTGCAGAGATACAGTCAGTTATAGCAGTGTATAAAATCCACCTAAATGCTCAACCCTTAAACTATTTATATATTTCTGCCTCTTATGTAACAGCTCTGACTCAAGACCTATATTATTTCAAGATTTTACCTTAAGTGTTTCAGCAAACTGAGGATAAATCAAGAAAGTTTATTGACACTCTCTATTGCACATAAGCTATCCATAAAGTTGCAAAGCTCAAAACTCAAGAGCTTGGGAAAAGCTACAGTGGAATCTGCCTTGCTGTGTATATGTAATTTGATGACCTTTCCTTTTCCTTTAACTGACATAAGCAAATTCTACATAAACCTACAGTCTCTCTTCTGTCCTTTTGGGGGAAGAATCATGCAACAAATTGGAGAAGAATGCTCTCCATATAGTGCCTCACGTAAATTATCTCAAATGACAAAACTCAAACCCATGAAGCAAGCAGTGGCCCTCAGGGAAATAGAGATGGTCTGAATACTGTTCATAGCAGCTTATTCTTGAGAACGAGATTCTGCCCAGAATCTGCCTCAGGCTGTGTGTCTAATGCCAGGTTCAGGTCTCGCGCCAGACTTTTTATGGGGAGTTGTTATTTCCAGGCTCCCCCTTTTTTAGATGTCCATTATGAAAAACTGGAGATATAAGCTGTTGAAGTGCTCAGTATGGGAGCTATGCTTGGCATGTCTAAAATGCTGGGTATAAACACTGATTCAGAAAAAAAAAGGCACTCTAGCTTTTGATAATTAATTGTTCTGGTAACAACTAGTTTCGTATTTCCCCAAATCTGCTTTGGAGAGAGACTGATTTCTCTTCCAGGCCACCTGTCTGCAAGTAGCCCTGTCTTTAAGCACAAGGGACAGAAATGGAGCTACTCTCATTGTCCCTGCATCAATCTGGAATAGCTGGGACATTGAGATTTCAACTAAATTTACTCTTCTGGGAGCAGAGACAAGGTTTTGGTCTTCATTTTGGTATTGATAGTTGAATATTCATTTTGAACCTCATATCCCAATCATCCTGTCACTATAGCTAGGAGCTGGATGACTGAATGAATTCTGCTTCAAACATTCAGAACATGCTTCCAGAAGCTAAAATAATTTCCAATTACCGTACAAAATAAATTAATCTCAGCAGTAAATAGCAGGGATCACACATAGCATAAATTCAAAGACTTCTAAGAAAGTATAATATGGTACTTACCATGCCGGACTTTTCTTTCACAGCACAGAGGGAAGTGCTACTTCCCTCTTATTCATTTGCTTCCTAGTATTAAGTTAATGTCCACTGGTAAATATTAAACAGAGCAAATAAGAGTTATTTGCAAAGCAAAGATTGAGTAAACTACTTTTTTCTGGATATCAAACATTTAAAGTCTTTTTCCCATCACACAGCCAGAATGATGCCAGCACCTAGGGCTCTAAAGGGAGAGAAAGACCAGGGACTTTGCTACTCTTGGCTTGAACTAAACTGTGAGTAAAAGACCTGTACCAGTAACTGTGGTAAATGAGTTCCTGAAAACAGAACATGAGAAATACTGGAAAGCTGAGAAAAGGCCAAAACCATGGATGTCCTGTCCCACTGAACTTTCTGCACAGGATACCGTGATGCAACAATGCCATCTAATTGAGTACCCAAGGCAGCAGCACATTTGTTCAGGTACAGTTCCACCCTGCCCTAAATGGCATTATTTGATGGACTCAGAACACTGGTTAGCTTTTTAAGGGACATTAGATGAGTATTTTAGAAACTACTAAAGTGAAAAGCAAAGCACAGCATGGCTTGACAAAAAACCAAAACAAGAAAACAAATGGAAGAATGAAATAGGCAAACTTTTCCACAGCAAAATGGTAACTGGGGAGAGGAGAGAAGATCTCAACCCCTTGTGCTCTGGATGCATAGGATAAGCATGAATTACATACATACCATACGTATCTTACACTGGGATCCCTCTCAGAGGAAGCTGAAATAGGCACAACTTAGCTGTTTAGAAGGCTATTGAAGGATGAGGTGCATAGCACTTATCCTAATTAGCAATGACTAATTATTTCCATTGAAAGTACATGATTTTGCCCCAGGTAAACTTAAAATTTATCTACACATAGGAACCAACCACCATTGTTATTGCTATGTAACTACTCTCTCTTACAAGACAGAGGCAGGGTTGGTCAGAATATATTCCTACAGAGAGGGGTTATTTTTATTATATGTGCAAGTACCCAGAAAGTTTATTGCAGTATTATGTAAAATGACCAAGTCTCAGGAGTAGCAAGTATGCTGTTGCTTAACTCTAGCAAAGACAAGATATTTTTCTCAAGCCTAGGCCTGCCTACATAGGTAGCATTAATCTTTCAGCCCAGTCCTAATGCTTGGCTAACCATCTGCAGGATGCTACTGTTTCTTGAGTGGAATTTCTTGCAACAGCAAAGCTGCTTCAGTGATTCCTCTCCTTTCTCCCAGGAGATGCAGCAGCACTCAGAATGTCAGAGAGAGAGTGGAAAGTTGCTTCTGTCCCTGCTCATAACTCCCAGGCACCAGTTCCTCTGACCCTGGCCCAAGTCTCTTCCTAGACAAGGCTAAGACTAGCAGTTACAGCAGACCCACAAATAATAATTTTCAAAGAATCAGCTTCCCAGCAATTCCAGACAGATCAGTATGGGTAATGAATCCATCAGTCACGCCCAGTCTTTTGAAAATCTCCCTTAGGTCATAGGTGCCAGAAATAGATATCCTTGGATAATATATGTCACTTCTGTTGAAGGCAATGGAAAATGAGGGTGAATCACCGCACGTGTGTATCACCTGCACGCCAGCCAGGTGGCAAGTCTGTGAGAACACAGGGAGAAGAAAGCAGTTTGTTACTTCACTGCACATTCCTGTTGTTGAAAATGGCTGTGTCCCCAGAACACAGGGAAATGCAAGGCCAAACTAGAAATTTTGTGTGGTTTTGTGAAAGGAGAGCTGTCCAGGGGAATTGCACAGAAGAGAGTGTGGAGCCCCTGGATGCTTTGAGATAAGCAGTGGCTGGACAGGCGGACTCTTGCTCCAGGAACCAGGGGAGTCATATAAAGGACTGACAAACATGCTTTTCCCATTGGCCTGATAATGGTCTATTTGGAAGGAATTAAGGAATAATTTCATTATCTCTCTCCCTACTCTCTGCCAGTGACTCTGCTCAGTTATGCAATTTGTCTTGGTTCCTCCTTACAGGAGCAGTTTCATCCCATGTCATTACCTTCTTTCTGTTGCTGCTTGGTCATCAGATTATTATATTTCAGTTGCTGCTTGGTCATCTGATTATTATATGCTAGCTTTGCAAGTTATATTTGAGGGCTTTCCAGGGCAAAGGATTTCTGACTGTAAAAACAAAACATCAGCAAGATAAGGATTGAGAAAGTTAAATGTGTACATTGCATGATAAATCCTCATGCAGCTGTTTCGTGTTTCCCTATAAAGATGTATCATTCAAGGTATGTTTACAAAAGTTCATCTAAATAAACTTCTTGACATACATGACTCCATTAAAATCAGGAGATTGGTATCACTGCAAAACTGGTGTAAGTAGAATAAAAATCAAGTCCTTTCAGTAATTTTATCTTTTTCTATAAAGGGCATCCCAAATATACTCTGCATGTCTTACAAATACTTCATCCTTTTCTCCTCAAATAAAAAAAGTGCTTTGGGCTCCCATTTCAAAAACCAGCATGACTAACAGAAAGAAAAAAAAGCTGAAGGCTAAGCAAAAGTCTGTGACAGAACTGGGAATAGAAACTAGACCTATTTGACTTTGTTTTCAGCTTCTTTCACCAATGCAATAGGAATCTTTGAAATGAATTTTCATATAAACTCATAGTCTGCTAGCAGAAAGCTGTATAAGCAGAACCACTCTATTTTTTTTCTTCTGTGTTATATCTCAGAAGAAAATAAAGTCCTTTTATTATCAGGTGTGATTCCTTTTCCTATAACAGACATTTTACCTCAGATGATTATTTCATCAGTGTTCAGAAAATAATATTTTATATTTTCTACTTTGTCCATACCTAATCTCCTAGCATTGAATGAAAAAGGGTTTCCAAGAGCATACAACCATTTAAGGCCTGGTGTGAATTCCATTGGAGTCAATCAGCCAATATTTTAATGTTCAAGATGGGTATTCTGTCACTGGCAGCTCTTCTCAGATTTTCCTGATATATTTTCCAATAAATTCTCAGCTGAAGATAGTGGAGTTGTAGACATACTTGGCACCACCAAAACTTTTCAAAACTAGTTGTTAGATGTTTTATAAAAAACACTCAAATAAAACAGAGGTGAAAATAACTAATAGTAAGTAGACTTCAAGACCAAAATTTTGCTCTCAAAATGAATCTTAGCTTGAATTTCTTTTTTCAAAAGATACATCAAACTCAAGTAATTAAGACTACAGACCAAACCCCTTAAATAATTATAATGGTACAAAAACTTGGAGGTGGAATGTGCAACTCCCAGAATTAAAATAAATGACAGAAAATTAAAATTGGTGTGCCCTCCTGAGTGTCAGTGAGGTTAGAGGCCAGCCCTTCCAGCACCTGAGCCTGGCTGATGGCTCTGGAGACCAGGGAGAGCAGAGCAAAAGCAGTAGAGAAGCTGACCAGGGGGAAGAAAACACTCTTGCCAGGTTCTCGGGCAGTCAGTTGCCTGTAAAACTGTAAGGAAGAGTGTCTGTTTCTGAGGGCTATCCATTGGCAGGGTGCAAAAGGATCTCCATTGTGGGCTTGCTATTCCTGTGGAGCTTAGTTTTCTTACTCTGCTTGTGCCACTGAGCTGTTGACAGTCAAGGACAACAGGCTCACCTGCAGCAGAGGAGCATTGCATGCAGTCACGGATAAAGAAAAAGTAAAATTGTAAATAGATTTCGTATCTGGGTACCATGCCAAAAACAACTCCTAAATTCATCCATCTGGCCCTTTGAGAACTTCTACAGTTATTACTTTATCGGGTTATAGCCACATTCGTCATTCTGATTTGTCAGTAAAATAACTTCTAAAAATTTTTAGCAATCAAAAAATATGAGTTTTGCTTTGGTCTGGCACTGTCTTTGAGAATGAATTGATCACCTGGGATTTGGTTATATCTCTCTGACTCAGCACTAATTTGGCAGTAGTATTACTGCAGTTATGGTCTGCTTTATTTAACATCACTGTCAGATTTGAGGAGTGGGGAGCTATGCACTTTATCCCCTCCATCTCTGCCTGCCTCTGCACAGCTTTTGGAAGGAGAGCTGCATGATGTTGGCCTTGGGTGCTGAGCCTTTCTCAACAAGGGGTCCACCTGCCAAGGGAGACTCTCCAATGGCCTTTTTCTGCCAGCTCATTCCAGTTTGCAGTGTCAGGCCACACCTAGCAAGCAGCTGGGTCCTTGAACTAGCGACAGACCTTCTGGATCATAACAAAAGTCTTAGTTTCATTATTTTTAAGGAGGAAATGGAATATAGATGATGGACAATGCCTGTGCTTCCACGGTAAGTTGTACCACATTTTAAATTGCATTCCAGTTCATTTATGTTACAACATAATAGAATTAAACTTTCATACTTTATGCCTCATGATAGTTTCTATGTGCTCAGCTGTAAAGTGTTTCTGGTATCTGCATCATCAAAGCATTGCTGTATCATCTAAGGACCAGCACAAATCCTTAATGAGGAGCAGCCTTCTGAAAATAAGCGTGACCAATTATTGTGAAAATAAGCATACACAATTACAGCAAAAGGACAGGACTAATCAGGAGAGACCACCCAAACACATCGGTGCTAAGTACATGGGAGTCTCGCAGTCTGGGACTCGAAATAGTTTTGAAGGGTGTTTCTTGAACTGCCTAGTCTTATTCCACATCAGGGCCTCCAGTTCCCTAATTTCTGAGAAGTAGTTGTGAAGGCCTATCAGGATCACCTGGAACATAGTGTCATTCAAAAAATGCAGATAGCCAGCAGAGGGGGAGCTTACAGGCCTGAGTGACAGAGGAATACTTTCCCACTCCTCTGTTGTTCACTCTGGCTCTGTTTGTCCCAGTACACCGAGCAGTTCTGGGGAACAGACCTGGCCATCAGCCTGCAGTCGCTTACATTCTTACACTTTTAGTACAGTTTCAGAGACATGCCACCATATGATTCTTCCAAACAAGTGCTAAGCATGTTTTTGGAGTTAGCACAGGCCAAGGGACAGTTCCAATAAGTAGATTGGATGACTTGCAGGGTCAGAGTTAAGCAATGTGGATACGACCTGTGATGAGCCGGTTGACCTCATGGCTAGAGAACAGATCTTAGAGCACTTTATTTACCAGCATAGATGTAAGCTCTGAAGATAGGATTAATCTCAGTGGGTTTTTTTTCCCTTCCAGGTATTCATATCCTATCCCTTTTGAACATCCACTTACAAGTACCTTCTTATTAAATCTATAATGCAATGCCAGTAGAACCTTTTGGATATCTAGCAAAATAAAACATTCCCCAGCACTGCTTCCACATAGGATGTTTGTGTAGAGTTTGTTACATTAACAGCCAACTCAAAGAAGCCAACACGATGTGGGTAGATGCCATCACCTGTGAATGTCATACAGGAGAGTATGGAACAAGACTTGACCTTCAAAGGAAATGTCTAGGCTTGGTCTGAAAGTGACTGACTCCCCCAGAGTGTAATTTGCAGCTACGCCTTCCTTTTACTGGAAACCCTACCATTATGTTAGAAGCCAACCTGCAGTTTGGAGAGAATTCATTTGGATTTATCCACTCAAATTTTATTTACTTACAGTGTTTTAACTGAGTGTCTCAGCTGGATATTACCTTGCTTTTCAAAGATGGCACTAATTACTAAATGGTTGACTTATAAAATTCTTCACAATTCACTAATAGGTGTATCTCAGTGGTTATTTTCTATGGAAGGATGAAGCAAAAAGAGTGTTTCTAAGAATAGCTGCACTCTGTCCTGACTTCTTTGGAAAAAGAAAATTGTTAGTAACTGTTGTATATAATTTTAATCACAATGGACAATACTTCCATAAAATGCAATTCAAATCAATAAGACCAGCCAATAACCAGTCATTTTTCAGTTGGGTTTACGATTTTTCCCATGAAGAGGATGCTCTGAGTATATCGATCAACAATCAACAGCAAAAAGGGATGATTGAATTTAACGATGGGAGGAGCAGAATGAGGAAGAAAATCTATGCTGCTGGCTGCTGCAGCCTCTGTGCCATTCTCATGAATCTTCAGCAGAGCCTTGTGAGTAGCCTACAATAAAATACAGCAAGAATTAATGTATGTGGAAGATGTGGTGTGAAATTATTCAAATTAACACAAAGTTAATTCAACTACTGCCTTTCACAAAAATTGCTGGTAAGCCAGGAACCAGGAAGAAGAGCACTACAGCCCATTGTGGGTTTTTTAGCAATGTTATCTCAATAAGCAAATATTTACACAGTGTTCCTCACCACAAGTGTATCAATGCAGACCATAGCAACTGCATACCTTGTGGAATTAATTGAAAGTAAATAGTCAAGCAAATTCACAGGGAATATCAGTTTCAAAGGGAAAGGAAACGGGGCTCCAGAACTGCTCTGTATGTGTTCCTAAGAGCACATGCATTACAGTTTAGCCAGGTAGAAATTTAACCTGGATATCAAATTTTTTGTTAAATTATTGTTGGATATTTTTAATCTTTTTCTTTTACTAGCCCCAAAATGTTAGAAAATTGTAAGTGCTGTTTTCAGAATGGCTGTAAAAATGCTAGTCTTTATCTTCACATTATTCTCAGTAAATGGGATGTTTTCCTCAAGTCTGGTCCATTTTACATAGTTATCACTCAACAGAGCCTTCAATGGTAAGAGCAGTTTTAAAATCCTTTAAAATTATAGAATGCATGTTAGAAAAAGGCCACTTTTTTGACGGATATGCTGATGCAAGACATCCACAACACAGTTACCCATAGGCACTTCTTTTACATGCAGAAAATATGCTGTGTTTAGTTTCCTGGTTAAATGCTTAACCCACCCCTCCATCCACCCTCCACCTTTGCCTGTCAGACAAAAGAAAATAGCCTTATCTCCAGATCTTGGACAAGTCTGAGAGGGTTTAAAGAGACTTTATCAGCTAAATGTTCTATTTCAGATTATCAGCCAGACCTAGAAATAAGTAAAATTTCACAGGTGAGTTTAGGGTAAGGCAATTGGCTGCTCAGGAATTCACAGATGGTTGTTTCTTCTGACAAACTTACTTTTGAAACCTTCACATCATGGTTTCCTGTGATTCCAGACAAATCAGCCTGATTAGAAAACACATCAGTTACACCCAGATTCATTAACATCTTCTTTAAGTCATAGGTGCCTGAAATTGATAGTTTTGGAATACGCAGTTCCATCCTCCTGTTAATTCAAAAGAAAATATGGTAGTTATTGCAATCAGAGCATGCCTTGGACTGAAGATTCCTGGCTTGCTGGTGGTTCTTCTGTGCTAAAATGCTAGTCTTTTCATCTAAAAAACATGGCAAGAAAAAAGAAGATGGGAAGATGCTGGTCAGGAGGATAGGAATGTATGGAAGGAGAAAGACATCTGTTCATGTTTCTTGTATGATTCTGCAACACAGTCACTTGAAGAGACAGTAAGCAGTAGCATTGCCAGCATTTCTGGGACAAAGTTTGCATTCTTTTTCCAACCTTGAAGATTCTGCTTTTGGAATTCACACCCCATTCCCTCTGAGGGATCTGACTGCTCTGTCAAAGTATTACCACTCCTAAAATATTTTGCTTGAGACAAGGGAAATGGAGACACTTAGTATCAACTAGAAAATGTATGGGGGAAAAAGAATTAAATTTCCCTCCTCAGAGATCTCTTCTCTAATCACAAGGCAATGTTGATTATAATTTTTGCTGGAAGTATCAAATCATTTGGTCTGACCCTTTAAACTTATTCCATTGTTTAAACCTCCCATCAAAAATACAAGATAGTAACTCTAAAACCTGACCATAGCATTCAAACTTTGGATTCTGACTACCTTGAATCATCAAATCAAAATTCTATATTTACCATCTTTGAAGAGATCCTTCCCACTTAGAAACAGTGTTTTTTGTCAGGGCACGTTCCAACTGTTTCATTTTTCCTTTATTGGGCAGGATAAACAATGCTGCAACATCTCCCTTGTAAGGAATCTGCACCACCTCGCAAGACAGCTTCCTGTCAGAGTATGCTTTATAAAATCCATCTCGAATCATCATCTCCACTTCAACTGAGGTCTTTGCATTCACATGGAAATAGTCTTTGTGAGTCCCCTTAATATTGAAAGGATTTTCCCAGTAGGCTTAAAACCAAAAGAGAAAGAATGGAATTGAATACTTATTTCAATGAGGATATATTAATATAGTCCAGACTAATGTACAAGAAATAAACCCATATCTGAAGATTTACATTATACTTGAAGATAGAAATTAATTCCAAGTTTATTAAAGATCTTATTCTCTGTCATCCTTGCTGTACTCTGTTCCGTAACAATTTAATATCCCAGGTTAAATTTTGTATGGACTTGTACAACATCTTTCTAAGTCAGATAAATTAAATGAAGTAACTTCATCATATTACCTTATGTTCTATTTAAAGCAAATGTAAACTGACAAGAATCCAGTGATTTGCTATCTGTTTTCAGAATATTGCTTGTAAAGCAAATTTCACAGCAGATGTCTGACTTTTAAAAGGTGGCATGTTAAGCTCCTCACATGCTTTTTTATGTTTTTCATCTTGTAGCACTAAGGAAAAGCTTACATGCTAGAGAAACACAAACTTTTGGACCTGAACATAACTGCAGTATGGTAAATGGAATAGGGCCTCAAGGTCTTTAGTCTTCAAAATGGTTTTCTCTTGATGTTTATTCAATTCAATTTTCTATGATATTTTATTCTGTATTAAAACAGGTCATTCACTAAACAAATAGACAAGGATTGCAGCTTGCCATTCTGTAAGTATGGTTTTTTGGTTTGTTTTTAATGTTGGATAGAAATAGCCTAGTCTGAAAAAATAAATAATGGTCTGTAAACTCCACAGTATTCTGGCTACTTTATACGTTTAAGCCTTCCCCCTCGCCCTCCAGAAAAGAAATATACTCTGGTATGGTACTCAGACTCAGGCACCTGAGACTAGGGCACCCAAATTTAATAAAGTATTTGAAATTAAATCTGTTTTGTTGGAAGGTCATAATTTCCAAATATTTTCCAAATATTCCTTTCTGGGTGGGAAATTCCAGGTATGTCCTGCATGCTGCTGCAAATGAACACCTAAGAAGAAGTTAATCATTGCCAAAGCAATACATTCAAATACCTCTTGGGATGTGTGTAATATGATGATAAGGTGCAGAACATTTGGTCTCCAACTCCAGAGGTACCTACCCATTTCATAGTCATGGACTGTAAGTAAATTAAAGTTTTTGTCAATTTTTGTTAATCAGCATCTTCAGAATTTAGTTTTCTACTTGTGCATACAATGTGAAAAAATTTTAATTTTTAAAGTAATAAGTAGATGAAATAAGTAGATAGACAGGAAAATTTAACAATGCATGAATCTGTTGTGCTCTGGCAATTCCCTGAACCTGAATATTGCAAGTACATGAACTTCTATGCTTAGAACTCTAAATAAATGCTAGAAAAATTTAGGCGTGGAAGAGGCTTCAAAGTTGAAAAATTCCAATTTTTTTTCATAATAGTCTCATCTAAACACATTCATTTAAAAATTATTCAGAAATAACTTGGTGTACTTGATTTAGTGCAGGTTAAACAGCACTAAACAGATGCAGTAAGTAGCATCTGTGTAACTTACCTTTGAAATAAATGTAGTTAACAATTACTATCAGAGTGTTGGGATCAAGTTCCTCAAGTATTTGGTTTATATTGCCATGTGTTTTATTCTTTACATAATCGTTGATCTCTTTTTTAGCTTCAGTGGAATTCTGGAAGCTACTAGAAACCACTTTTCCTCTGTACAGTTTTTGGATGTCCTTCAGAAATGTTTTCATTGGCTTCAGGTGTTTGTCCATGAACAGGGTGTTCCCCATGCTCAGCTGCACCTGGCTACCAGGGCGGTGTAGCAAGAGGAGGAGATGACGAAAGCCATCATGTATCTCCTTCTTCTGGATGGTGGTGAGGTTAAAGGCCAGCCCTTCCAGCACCTGAGCCTGGCTAGTGCCTCGGGACCCCAGGGCCAGAAGGGCAAAGGCAGCAGAGATGCTGACTGGGGAAAAGAAGATGTTCTTGCCAGCTTCTTGGGTGGCTGCTTGCCTGTAAAACTGAAAGGCAAAGTCTGTATTGCTGGGGACTATCCTTTGGCAGGACTCAAGAGGATCTCTCTCATGGGAATGCTGTTCCTGGGGGTCAGTTGCCTCGGGCTGGTCAGTGTGGTGGTCAGTCTGTGTCAGGCTGTGGGCACTGAGGTGAAGCATGGCCACCAGCAAGCACAACAGGAGAGTGGCCTTTGTCATTCTTCACAGCTACTGCATGGACAAAGAACAAAAGGTCTTGGATGCTGGAGGTCAGCTGTATCAACAACTCATCTCTTATTTCTGTCTGCTACTGCCTTCAAATGGTAATCACCGTTATCTCCTGACCTCCTCCTTTGCTATGGAAGGTTTTTTTTAAATCCTTGTGCTTCTGAGTTTACCTGTAATTCCTATCCATTGCTGCCTACTTCAGTTCTGCTTTACTCCACCTACAAAAGTTCCTGGTTAGCGGGGAAAGAAACTTGTGCATATTAAGAAAAATAAGAGTCCAAGGGAGAGAAGAAATTAAAAGGCACCTTTTTTTTAATGGCAAAGCAACACATCAGAAGCATTCTGATTAATTCTTTTTTGTTTATCTCTTAAGAACTCCTAGGATTATTATGCTATTAGGGTTTGAATGAGGTTTATGTTAAGTGACAGTGCTATATCAAAGGAAAACAATACGAGATTGCAGCATTCAAAAGTGCTATTTCTCTTACTTCTGACTCATTTTAACATACAAAGTGACTAATCATAAGGGCTGGTAAAATTTTTCTGCTTCAATACCTGATTAGATTAGAATATGTTTATTTTAAATGACCACTCATTTGTCACTTGTCTTCCAGATGGGTTCCTTCTTCTGTGTATACCACATCTTGTTATGGGGAGGTGAGACTATTGGTGTGGACTTGGCCTCTCCTGTCTTTCCAAATTTCACATCAGCAGGAAAATATCCTTTTGTAAGGTAAATATGCCTAAGGCCAGAGTAGTGCTCAGCAGCAAGACTGGATCAGGGCATCTCAGACATTTGTAGTGACTGTGAATGTTCCTTTTCTCTTTGTTTGCTGCTTTCTCTTTTACCAGTTAGACCAAGAACATGCTGGGGTGATTTGTGGTGTCTGAGATGCTTAACTTGTCAAAAAACAGGTAAGAGTTATTCCCATTAAAAAGATGGTACTAGAGACTAGAAAAGCTGAAAATAGCCTTCACCTAATGTCCTACTTGAAAGAGAACAGCTTCAGGCAGAAGATCACAAGTTACCTGCTCACCCCCCAATCAATGGTAAAGGCATTTAAAGACACGGGCTCAGCAGAACAGATGAGATGTTTGCTGGGATTTTCTCCACCCTGCGACAGCACTCTGATCACTAAGGTTTGGGTGAAAAGGAGCCAGCTTGTCCTTCTGCTGCTTTGCTCTGTGTGATCTGGTAAATTGTAATTTACAGAGGACTTTGGCATAGCAAAATCAGTTTGTGAATTCTGTCTGGAGCATCTTAGTGTAAGCAAGACATTTACTCATGCACTTCAGTTTTGGTTTCCTAGTTGCAAGCTTTAGGGAAAATTAGTAATGGCAAATAAAATTGACAGTTGAGAAATCAGAATACTTCTGTTACTGAAGCAGATTTCTTCTAGATGTTTTTGAGCTATTTGGTATAAATATTTGGAGCAGAGTTATACTCTGTGGAGCTGATATAATGAATCCCCAGAATTTGCCATTCAATATTTCTTGAAATTAAGTTCAGCTGTCATTTGAACACTTAGAAACTAGTTTCACCCTGGAAAGCAGATGTGCTTTATGACTCACTTAGCTAAATAGCATACAGCTGGGTCAAAATCATTAGGGTAAAGATAACTGGGTACTTACTTTACATTCAGAAGGCTCTTGCTCTCAATGGGCTGTGCTGTTTGTTGCTGCTTTACTCGTACTGCTGTTTTCCTCTGTTAAACATTACATGGCTTCAGATACATATTACCTAGAGGCACCAAGCTGAATGCTGATGAAGCCAGTGTTCTTGGACCTTGTATGCATATGTGCACATCTCTTCACTCCAAACAGAGAGCAAAGACCACAGGGCCCAGCTGGTCAGTAGAGCAGAGGGTTACATCCCAAAGGGTATGCAGCTCCTAAGCAAATATTTGTTGGAAACTATGTTTTGGTGTCAAGAGCAGCTACTCTGCCCTATGTGCTACCTGAGACAGATATAACTGTTCATCTAGAGACACAATTTCACCCAGCACTAAGCTCTGAAGGCCAGGGTGAGGGAGCTACTTGTCCTCAGTCATGCTGCCCAGCTTACTGGACTCCACTTACATGTCAACATCTCGTCTTTTATTTCTACACAGTAGAAACCCCACTGGTCACTACTCAGAAGCCAACTAGTCCTCTTGGCCTCATAAATAAAGAGGGTACCTCATTAAGTCATGTAGGAATGGTGAATTTTAGCTCTGTGACAATTTATTGAATAGTATCCTCACAACAAAATGATTCTTTCTGTACCTCTGTTAAGGACCACCTAACCTATCAAGATCTGAAAAGCACTTAATGTAGACTTTAGCACTTGAAAAAGGTGTATAAAATATGTGCTATCACTGCAAGTACCCAAAGACAATACTGAACAAATGCAACTGCTGTAATGTGTATGAACAGCAACCTAGTCTCAAATCCATCAAACAATAGCGAATGATGGAAGAGAGTAGCCCAGAAATATTAACCAGAAATAAATCAAGGCAGTCCCAAACTGTAAGTCTCATCCTTCTTATAAAGATGTATTTCCCAGGAATCTTCCAAAGGGAGATAAATGCTGTGAAGCAGGTTTAGCACCATTCACAAATGGATGAACTGTTCAGATGCATGGTTTGATAGCCAGCCAGGAGAATGCCTGCTTAGTCCCTCTATGCCCCTGCTGCACTTTGCAGGACTTGTTACTGTCTGCTCAGCAAGGGACAGCACAATTCCCTCGATCCTGGAGAACCAAGGAGATATATATGTAAAACAGTGTAAACACAGCTGTTCCCAGTCCTCAGCTGTGCTGTTTTCAGAGGTAATTCTTTACCTGCTGGGATCCATGGCCTTGGTCACACAGTATTTACAGACTCAATGCTTTNTGGGTTTTTTTTGGTTTTGTTTTGTTTTTAATTTGAGACTACAGCTTAACTCTGCATGCTTCCTTTAGACATGGCAAAAGCTTGCTGTTAAGTATTTTTGTTTTGATTTCATATTTTTGTCTTACTAGAGTAACAATTGCTGCTGTCTCCTGGAGTACTTGTGAAGGTCAGGTGAGGCTTGATGGAG
Organism: Dicrurus megarhynchus; assembly: GCA_013399195.1. Lineage (NCBI taxonomy): Eukaryota > Metazoa > Chordata > Aves > Passeriformes > Dicruridae > Dicrurus > Dicrurus megarhynchus. Next base: position 1,701,551 of record VXAD01009833.1, on the reverse strand, counting down.
TAGCCTGTTTTCTTTTTTTTGCCAGCCACAAAAATTCTGCATTTAAATTGAATGAATGTATAAGCCAGAATGCCCAATGGCACAAATGCAGTCTTTCAGAGAAAAAGAGACAGGTGTTCATGGTGCTCCAAGACAGTCAGGCTGTTGGTGGCTCTGGGCACTTCTTTAGTCATAGAGGTGAGCAGCACTAAACATTTACACTTCTGTTAAACATTATGTGGATAAAGAAGACCCCTGTCTGAGGACACAGATAAGTGCTGATGTAGCCATGCAGAGAAGGTAGAAGTCAGTGCTCTCAGGGCCAGCTGGCTTTAATGTTTGTTGTCCCCAGACATGCCTAATAGCCATCTGCAAACACCCTTTGAAGAGGAGAGGTCCATGGCCGTGAGCAGCTGTACTACCAGATACACTTTCCTAGCTTATTGCCAGCTAGTGACACAAGTGCTAAGGCATCTCCTGAAGTGTGTCATGGCCTGCACTGGGGCTTTAGATTTTTGATCATGCAGCTTGGGCACCTGCTTCAACATGGTACTAAGTAAAGCAGAGCAGAAGAGGTAATTAACATCTAACTTATTTTTTTTCCCCACAAATGAGCTTGGCAGCAGTTCATTAACAGTCCTACATTCAGAGGCTTTCTTTGAGCCTTGGTTTGGTCACAACAGAAGAGGAACCCTGGGCAGTGGACTCCACTGTGCAGCCGCAGGGCCAGCTGAAGGAGACGGTAGTAGGAGAGAGACAGTGCTGGAAAGAATTATATGCAAGCCTTGGGCTAATTCTGGATTCCCTGCATGACACTGAGGTGAACCAAAACATGCTTCAGTACAGAGACACAAACACAAATGTTTTTGCTGTTCAGACATGTATCTGTATTAGTTTCTTGTTGAAAGTCAACATGGATTGTTTTTTGAAAATCTTTCAAAATCTAACTCTCTTTGCTTCAATTATCCTTGTTCTCATGAGGTGGTGGCTTGAAGAAGAGGTTCATCATCCTACTAGGGAGGTCAACAGAGGTTCTCCAAGCCAGCACCTGGTCCACTGAGGGCCTGCTTCAGAGTAACATGTATGCCTACTCTGCTACTTTGTTTTACACCTTAGTTCCTTCCTAAAAATATGACTGTGTTCCTACTATTTTATTCTAAGTGCTTCTTAAAAGCTACCTTGCTCCTTTCATCAGCAGATACTCAGCATGCTTTGCCTACAGTCCCAACCATGCTAGTCCAAGGCTGTCTTCATGTCCTGTCCACAAAGACACTTGCATTACCAAAATTCACTGTTGCTTACCCTGGCACCAGACTCCAGCTGAGAGGATGCAGTGGGGGAGCTGGGGGGTGGTGGCTCTGGGGCAGTAGCCAGTGTTAGGTTGAAAAACTTACCTAAGTATGTCTTGAAGGCATACATGGTTAATTTCTATTCTTGCAACAGGACTGAAAGGTCTGCCCGCCCCTGGCCTTCCAGTCAGCAGGGAAGGAAGATGGATACACGGAAGGTAAGCCATGCTGTTTTGCCGCGGTTCATGTAAGAATCTTTCCTGCATCTATTTTCCCATGAATATTTTTGTTAGCTCTGTTATCCCGTTTGACAGAACCCACATGCTCATTTATACTGTAGATGGAGACTAATGCCAGGAATTTGTTACTTTAATAAGTCTTTAATAATTTGCATAATTTGAGAAGTAAACATATCAATTTCAAACAATGATAATAGAAGCTACAGATGATGAATGGTATTGTTAATTTATCCGGGAGGAACATAGATCTATGATCCACATGTCAGTCGAACATAATATAGCAGGAGTTCAGTTTCTGACTGCCATTAAAATCATTGCTTCAGGATAACAAATTTTGTATTTCATAATTATAAAATGTGTTCAAGATTTTCTCCAATTTTCTTTTAATACTTATCTATGTAAAAAGCTGTTTCAATTAGAGACATGCAGTGAGAAACACAGCTCAGGTACAAAGAGATTTGCAAAATTGTTGTGTTCCATTTTCATATTTCAAAGCCTTGAAAATAATATTTCATCATTAAAGCCTCAGGAAAGAAAGGAGATGATCCTATTTTGTTTCATTTGTTAAACTCTCAAAAGTTTCCTTTCTTTGTATTGTGTTTATTGATTCTGAGAAAAAGTAGAATTTATGTATTAAATACATTTTTCTGTGTTGTGTGGAAAGTGAACTTCTTAAACCAGAATCCATTCTAAAATCCATGTTTATGGACTGAGCCAAAAATGTCTTAGTAATCAATCTGTACTTCATGAGTACATTTGGCAGATGTTTGAAAGAAATGTTAAGGTGTTTGATATTTGCTGGCCAAGTCATATTTTTATCCAGGAGCCCTGCTGTTACTAAATGAGTGTAATTTTAAAACACCAACTTTGAAAACTCTAGTTATACTAGTGGAAAGTTTATCCATGAAAAACTGTTACAGGTCCTAAGTAGTTATTTAATTTAAATTTTTTTTTAGTAGTAATGGTTGGCTTACAAGAGACTTTCAAAGCGGCGATGTAAAATCTTATATTAAGATATGCAAATACAGGCTCTGGATGCACTGAAATGTCTCTCAGTGATTTGCTTAATTTTTCTCGGCACACTTGCTAAAGAAACATAATTTTGCTCTTAGCGCTAATACAAACACAGTTTGCGTGTAAAGTTGTTCTGGTCTGATGTATTGTGTTTACACTTTCAAGAGAGACAGTCATGTTGATTTTTGTCATTGATATTAAAGAGAACTCTTCCCTCCCTCTCCCTTCATGTTTTCACTTGGCTAGGACTGTTAGCATTGCTGAATTTTTGTGAGCAGTTACACAGTGGCTGTTCAATGAGCTGTGCCTAACAAAGGAATAAGGTTTAATTAGCCCAACTTAATCTGACAGTGCACTGCTGGCACATTATCTGTTTGTACAGCTGGCTCGTGATGCATGTATGCATATGAAATAAAGATCACTCCTTGAAATTTTTCTTTGCTTCTAGTATTGTGTAATTGAATTTCAGGTTGTCTTCTCTAACAGACTCTGCTTCCCTCTGTACAATTTAAAAACAAGTCTCATTTAAGAAGATTAACATATTCTTCAGTTTGAGTTTCATAAAAGGCTGTTTTCAAGCTACAAATTTCATATTCTTGTTTAATCACAGCAAAAGTTTGGATCATACAAGAAACCAAAATCTGTGCAGCCAAGCCCCTAATCCTTAATATCTCCAACATGTAAAATTGCTTCAGGGTGCAAAAGCTCTGAGTACAGCACACAGGCTGCTTAAGGCAGCATAAGGTCTGCACAGAGCTAATAATGGATTAAAGTTTACAGCATCTTCCTTTATACTTTAAAAATATGATTTATCCTTTTTTTGCAATGTTGATGTTCATCATGCCTTACATAGATTTACAAACTCAAAACTCTGAGTCAAGGTTTCATCAGTTGTTTTTTTTTTTTTTTTGCTACAGATGGTTTAACCTACAGCTGTAATCAATGATAACCACTGACTAGTGAGAAGACAAGAACTGAATCTACATTCAGCAGCCCTGGCTAGTGCAGCCTCTGTGTGCTTCCCAGCAAAATTCAGCAGGTCTTTGTGAATGTCCCGTAAAGAAAGTGGGCAAATTTCATAGGAACAGAGGTCGGACAGCAAAAGTGTAAAGGGAGGTTGCTGATGCGGTGGCTCCCTGGAGTGATTTCATGTGAGGAAACCCAGCCCAGGGACTGGAAACAGACCTTCCTAGTGGAGAGCAGGGAACTGGAAAAGCCAAAAAGAGGCTGAAGTGAAAAAGCAAGAGAGAGATATTCTGTGCTTCTCTAACAAAACACATGCATGCACTTAGTAATAAAATCTTGTTCAACTTTTGTCCAGTTATGTTGTTGAAAGGTTTCTTGCAGGAAATTTATAATCAGTGTGGCAGAGAAACATTAAAACTTGGGGATTATAATCAGACATTAAAACATATTTCTAAAACTGTCCCTCTATATGAAGTATTTTACTTTTCAGGAAAACAGAGTTAACAAGGTTCCCAGTGTGTTTTCCCCACAGGTTTTGTGCCTGCGCAACAGAATCTTAGAATCAAAATCTAGGTGGGAAGAAACCTCCAGAGACCATCTAATCCAGCCCTTTGCTCAAAACATCAGGTTTCTTGGGTACATGTCTCCAAGCACACGTATTTTGCAACCCCTCTGGACCACGTCTTCCAGTACTTAACCACTGCGTGGTAAAAGCATGTTCCTTATTAGAATTTTCTACATTTAAACTGTTCTCTGATGTCCTCTTCAGTTTCTGCCAGCTCTAGCATCATGCATCTCTCTGTCATGATCCAGGAACTTCTGGGCTGTCATTTACAGAGAAGCCATTGCATTTGCTCAGCTGGGCCTTGCTCAGCATTAATTGAAAGAAAACTTCCATGGATTTTCTGGTCTTCCATTTCTCTCAGGGGAGGTCTTTGTGAAGCCAAATCCACATAGATGCTTCCCCCCTACCCCAGGAGGGCCTCACAAAGGCAGTAGAAAGATTCAAAGGAGAAAATTAAATGTTCTTGTCACCTGCCATTACCTAGATCTGCTTGTAAAGTGGAGATATAAGTATTGCTGGTGCCTACCTTGAGTAGAGTCAGGTTTTGACTACGTTGGTGCTTTCCAGGAGACGTGTAGGTAATTTACAGCTCTCGAGAAGTACTATTCAGTGGAGTGAGTGACCAGTTAGTATGTGGGATTGAAACCCAATCACACAGTGGACTTTCAATTTGCTGGCTGTCATTTACAAGAGAGTGAGGAAGGGAACTGACATCTGAGTGAGAAAGCATGATGAAAATTTCCCATCTCTGCACAGAAAGCCATCAATATTTGCTACAGAGGTTAATTTTGTGCTAGTTCAGATCTATGAACTCAAAGACCAGAGTGAAAACAATGAGAAAAAATAGGGGGTTTAACTGATGTCTTTGAATAGTTTCTAAAGACTGGAACACCCAAAAAATCCACAGAGTGCCAAAAATAATTCCTTATTTTTGCCCACAGAAATGAGAAACAAGACTTAGGTCTCAGTGGTCAGTTCAGTGTTGCCAGACTTCATGAATACTGAAGTGTTTAGAGGCTGTTTTCCCCTTAAACGTCTCTTGACCTTTCATCATCTTCCCCCACCCAAATTCCACCTCCATCCAAAGCACACATGTCACATCCAACTGGAGTGCCTTGGAAACAAAACGGAGCTGGGTTTCTTGGGGGATCAAGGGAAGAACATATTGAGAATCAGTATCAGTAAGAAGGAAACTAGATAAACATATATTTTGCTTTTAAATATAGACATAGAAGATACATCTGACTGTTCTTACTGCCTATGAACTAGCTGGCTCTTTTAATTTTGCTGTGTTGAATTAAATTAAGTTGTATATCTGTGGTGCCTTCATCTGTACAGCAGTACAAGTACAGAAAAAATACTTCTTTTCAAGAAACAAGAATTATAGCTGTGTGTTTATCCCAGCTGTGTTTTTTGACTCCTCTTTTTCTTTGTTTCTTTTTAGTAAAGAAATTGAATTATTTCTTTAAGGAACCCCCATGTTATACTATCCAAAAACTGGCCAAAAAGTGAGTCATCTCAGATTGGAATAGGTCTGAATTTCATTTATGATTCATAGCAATGTATTGAATGAATTGGAACCTGAACTAAAGACTGGGTTTACCCCTACCGTACCAGATGTAAAAAAATCAAAAAGAGAGAGGGACCCATCACCTCACTAAGCTTGGCAGGGAGCAGTCCTTGAGCAGATAAGGGCGTGGAAATTGCTGGCAGTTAGAACAGATATAAATGTCTCAGGAAAGAAACTGCTGCAATGCTCTGCAAATGCTACTTGGCTTGGTGTAGGGAGAGCCCCTGAACAAGGAAGAAGGAGCAAGAAATGTTTGTATCACATCAGCTGCCGGCTCCTGCATATGACTTTGCCTTGAGGAAAAAGTTCAGGAAGCCAGTGCCAAAGACTCAAGGACATGTGAGAGTCAAAAGCCTAAAGCCTTATATATGCTCTGAAGTACATAAAAGACTATGCAAATGGAAGTGTCACAAAATGACACAGGAGTGGAAAGTTAACTCAAGGGCAGAATCTTTATTCGGAGTGTTTCCAAGTTTTAAAGCCTTAAAGGCCCTGTGTGGCCAGCATGTGACATCCAGCCAAACTCTGAACTCCAAGCAAGGGAGAAGCAGCAGTGCAGTTGCACTTGCATGGGTCTGAGCCTGTGCCCTGTGACTAAACATCTAACTGACAGAGGTGAAAAGTTTAGTGTTAAATCTTCTCCCCTACAATAATTTCCTTTTTTCTCTTTCCATTGGCATCACTTTCTGGCTTATTTATGCCAAAAACTTCTAGTTAAGTTACAGTCAGGCCTTAGAAGGACTCAAAGTCTACATTGCACGGTGGTCTGCCCAGGCAGAGGAGCTAATTAGCCCCAGTGTACTGTCAGGCTGCTCTTGCTTTCCTCCTTTCCTGTGTCATGGCAGCTGCAAGAGGCACCTCAGCTGAAGCCACTGCCCCTCACAGCAAAATGTGGCCGTCTTGGTAATTCCCCTCTTCTTCACACCTACTCCCCATGGACCCCTGCCTTTTATTTGGGAAAGAACAGTGCTCTTCAAGACATAACATGTTTCTTCACAGAACCTCCAAGAATATTTCTGTTTTCTCACCATTTCACAAGAGCAGCTATTTCCCCAATCCTTCCTTTGCAGAGAGGTGATGCCCTTTAGCATCACTATCAAACCCACCCTTAAGAAACTGTATCATGAGTAACAGGCAAAATGAGCTCTAATAAAAGTCTTAGCTCATGTTCACACCGCTGGTAAGATCCCCCTTAGCAAGGTGTCCTCTCTGCCCTTTCTTGCCCAAGGCAACAAAATGAGAATGTAAAAACAATCCTGGAGGCTCTAAATAATCTTCTGAGGATGATTACTTCCTTTTCATCTTTTTTTCAATGCAGGCAGCTAGTGGTTTAGGTTCTTTTAAAGGTATTGTGATAAAAGTCCAAGATGTACTTTTCAATTAACACATAACAAACATCTGTGGGTCCATTTAAACTGGAGAAATCTCATAAGCAATGTCAAAGTCAGCTACTCGGAGGGAATGAGAAATCCGAAGAATGGGTTGGAAAGCCAACAGCCTCAGCTAGAGCATACTTTCCTTATAGAGCCATCCTCTTCTGATTGATTTGTAAACCTATTTCTTTCCCAGCCCTTTTTCCCATATGAAATAGCAAAAATGACCAAACCATGTTGTATTTGAAGAAGAGAAATGCAACTCTTTTCCAGGCCTTTGCAGGAGCAAAATAACCACAGATATTTTTTGTCTCCTGGCCAAATGACAGCGCACAAGCCAGGAATCTAATATATAGAAGAATTACTGAGTTAATATTATGGCTTTCCATTAAGAAGGCTTGGAAACATTTGAGTGAAATGCATTCATTTGTTTTGTTCTGACTTTCAGCTTTTGCAGTCTCCTAGTAGCCAGTGCTACAATTAAATATGCCCCATTCCAGAAGCCTGCTTCTGGAAGAGAAGAGCCTATCTAGCTCTGTTTCAGCCCCTCTAATACTTCAAGCCTACTAACTATCTCTTGGAATTCATCTACCTGCCACAACAGGTCATCAACCTGTGCACACTTTGTGCAGGCACCAGCCTTTTCTCCAGTGGAAGCATCTGGGCATCCATTGCAAGCTACCGCGTGTACTGACATCTCCTTCCTTACCAGTTCCATCTGGGTGGAAGCATCAGGCTTCTCAGGGGCTGTCTCAATAGATACACTGGTTTTGGCTCTGAGGCAAGAGCCCACCTTTACAGCAGAGGCCTAGAGCACTTAGCACTTACCTGAGCTGTAGACCTCCTTGCAGATTGCAGCGCCCTCCCTGCACGCCCTGCCCACACCAAATGCTGCGGCACACCTGACGTGACACGCCCTGGTCACACACTCACAGAGCCATTTGAATCTCCTGTGGATGCCCCGGTGGCGTCCCCTCCTCAGCAGATTGGCTCACAGGAATTTATGGGTCCTGCCAGGCCCTCGGCTGCTGCTCAGGTGTCCCTGAGCATGGGTGATTCTGCTGCTGGTAACTGATTCTGATATGCCAGGAGTATGCGTAGGGCATTTGGGGTTACCAATGCTCTTTGAAGGTTTCAGGAGAGCACTGCCTTGAGGAATACATCTCTCACATGGATTTCCTGAGCCTAGAGATAATTGTGATTAGCAGGTGACAGATGCTGTCTATGAGGATGTTGGCCATGGCATGTTCATAGCTGCCAAATTGCTGGTGGCAATAGAAGCCATGTTTTCAGCCCTGATTAATCACAAAGCTCGTTAAAAGCTGAGAAATTCACATAGTATTGGCCAGGAATATCTGTTAATTTCTAACTGTGTGGCATTTGCTAGACTATTAGAAAACAAAATTAAAGACGTGACATCATAGAATCATAGATCGGTTTGGGTTAGAAGGGACCTTGAAGATCATCTAGTTCCAAACCCATGCCGTGGGCAGGGACACCTTCCACTACACCACGTTTTCTCAGGGCCCCATCCAGCCAGATCATTGACACTGCCAGGGATGTGGCACCCACAACTTCCCTGGGCAACCTGTTTCAGTGCCGCACCACCCTCACAGTAAAAAATTCTCTCTTAATACTAATCTAACCTACTCTGTTTCTATTTGAAGTCACTCCCCCTTGTCCTGTCACTGCAGGCCTTGGTAAAAAGTCCCTCTCCATCTTTCCTGGAGGGTCTTTTCAGGTACTGCAAGGCTGCAATTAGGTCGCCCCAAAGCCTTCTTTTCTCCAGGCTGAACAATTCCAATTCTCTCAGCATTTCTTCATAGGAGAGGTGTTCCAAACTTATTTTGTGCATTTAATAGAGTATTAGTAGGTCTTTCCAGCAGAATATGTAATTTGTTTTCAGCCCGTGACATTTAAGGCTGTTGCTTCTGTCATGTGCTCTTAGTTTCTTCCTAGCAGGTGCTGTACAACTTTGGGAACAATGACAGACCTGTGCACTGGCACTAACCACTGCCTGTTGGAAATATGTTATTTTCTTTTCTGCCTCAAGCATACTACTTCTCTCTCTGCCCCCACGGCAATATAAACTTTCCTGCTTTTGCTTGTTCCTTCTTTAATGATCTTTAACACTACTCAAATTTGCCTCTGGTTTTCTTCCGGTGTCTGTTGAATTTCACAAAATTTGTACATAACATTTAAATCTATCTCCACCATGGATTAGCCTGAGTTTCTGAGCTCCTCATTTACGTTTTAGTCTTTGCTCCATTTCTAGTTCCTAAATATGGAGTTTAGTTTACTGCTATTTCCACACTGCTTGTTTTCCTTTTCTCCTTATTTCGGGGAGCTGCTCAGTATGTGCTGTTCAGAAGTTTCTGCCATGTTGGCAATTCTTCTTCTGTGGCTGGTAACCTACAGCAGAAGACTGCTTTCAGCCTTTACAGAGACTGCTTTCAGCCATACCATCCTAGATTCCCACAGGATCCGCACAGGCAGTGCTGAGGCTGCAGCTCCTGCGTGTGCATGGTTGCATGCACTCCCACATCATATCTGTGCTCAGACACCAGTGCAGGCTGCATTAGAAGATGTCCTTTGCGCTTTGTCCCTCATGTGGCTCATCTCACCAGCTCCATCCTCCAGCAATGTCCCTGCACTGAAGTGGCCCATCACAGCACTTGCATGCAGCAGCAGCAACAACTCTCCACTAGGTAGGATGAAAGTCATTCCTTGGTTCCACTGAGGTTTCGTGGTCACAAAACTCACAGTCAGAGAGCCAACCAAGAAACAAAAATCCATGAAAGCAGAACCAAAAAAGAAGCAGACTGAAACAAGAAACACCGTCTTGAGCAAACCATGACCGCAATGGATTTTTGACAACATTAATGCTGACAGTTTTGAGGGGGGGGGTGCAATACTTCTGTGCTACTCAAATTTGCTGCACATTTTCAGTGAGGGACATGCTCTGTTTTTTGCCAAAATAGAAAGAAAACCAAGGTAAGACATATACAGTTCCTATACTGCAGGAATACCTTTCCTTACCATGATATTTTCTGGTCATCCGGTTCTTAAATCAGCTTTGTTTTTGCCTATCCAGTTTCAAAGGAGTTAAGCAGCAAGGTTACTTCTTAAAGTGAGATGTGGTTGGCAAAATAGAATTTAGTTATTTTTTTCCTACTAACAAACAGAGACTATTGATCTGAGGTCTATGAAGAACAACAAACATAGTCTCTCGATATTTGCTGACAGAGTTATTTGTCATTGCAAAGCTGGACTTTGACAATGCATCCTGAGTTAGCCCTGAGGTTTGGCAAGAACTTTTAAATGATCTTCTGTAGAATGAGTTTACCTGTATAACACCAAGACCAAGTCCTTATATGTTTAGAGGCATGGAGCCAACTACTTGTTACTAAACACGGAACATACTAAATACAGTTATGAGTAAGGAACTTTTGTCATTGGTTTATGTGATTTTGAGGAGGACTTTGAAAGTGAATATCAACTGTTACCTGTCTGCAGATAGACGTGGAATGTTTTTTCTATTCCGTATTGGTGTTCTTACGCTACAATTTACTCATATTGATAACACTGATTTCATGTGAAAGAAAATAAAGATCCCCAAACCAAAAAGAGAATTGTGTTTTAGAAATATTCACCACAGTTTTTGTTATATTTTTCACAGACATCTTAAGAAACTAAGGTCTAAACAGTTGCCATTTATATTATTTTCCTACCAGTTTGAGATATTCTGCGAGAAAATATTTAATCGGACTATAATTTACATGCTTTCATTTGCTTTCTATATTTTAATAAGATGTGCTAGGGATGTTGATTTAAAAACTAAAGCAAAAAATAATAAAATAATTTAAACATTTACTGCTTTCTGTTTCTTTCCTTTCATAACCATGCAACTATCTAGTGTACTTGGATTCCAGAAGCCTTAAGTTAAGAAAAAGTACAAATATCAATTCCCAGTCTGTTTTTACTCTTTAACTATAGAGTAAAATCTATAGCAGTAATCCACTGCTAACATTTAGAACAGTAACTTCTGAAATATTTTCTGCTTTTTTTATGTGTGTTTATGATAGCTTAAACCAAGTTAACAGTACCTAGGAAAGCTCTGCTGTTCCTACTGAGGAAATACAAACTTTCTGGAGTTATAATTTTCATTCCTCCTTTTTTCTACCACAATCTGTCAAGTCTAGCTGGAAAGTGAATACTGAAGGCATCATGAGTAGAAACAAGAAATGACAGTGACAACAAATCCATGAAAAGGAAACTGGTGCTATGTCATGGACTACTCCCTCAGGCTTTTGTCTCAAGGCATTAACAACAATAGTTATAATAGTAGGATAAAACAGAAGTCTCTTTTCTTCTGTGGATTCCTTCCTCAGTAGAATTAACATTATCTGCAAAGCAAAAGCAACCTTCTTGTCTCCATGGGGAGTGCTTCCACTGAGGAGGAGACAGAGGAAGGCAAAGTAAAACAGCTGCACTCATCAGCCCTTTACATTGGTGTCTCCTCCAGCATCCCAGTCACCGATCCTGCAGTGTCATGCCATACTTGGTTACAAAACCTAAAGAAATTAATGAAAATTCACTCCAATATTAAAGAAAACTGAATCTAAGAGTAGTCATCAAGGGTTAGTGGATTAAACAGACAGGATTTACAACTTGCACCTCCTTTTTCCTGTTTCTCCTTTCACATGCACACTCTGTGACTGTATAGCAATACCTACATCAACTGGAGACTTTGAACCAACTGAGTACCCTACAGGAGCATATCAGAAAGGGCTTCTTACAAAACTGGTGAAAAGTGACTTGTATTTCATTAACACTACACACTATATTCAGGTGTAGGTTATGGGAAATTCTAGTGACTTTTGGACAAAGAAAAATAGTTTTTGTGTTTTAAGGGATTAATAACATTTTGAAGCATAAAGGTTGAAAGATGAGCACTAGCACAGAGCGGTATGCATACATAAGTGTTTCACTGGATCACAGGAATTTATCCAGTGGTGTGCGTAAGTCTCGTCATTCAGTCATTTTTCCGAGGGTTTACAATTTTCCCAATGAAGAGGACAATGCGGGTGAATTTATCCAGAATCACCAGGAGAAAGGGTCTGTTGAATCTGACTCGAGGCGGGCGAGGAAAATCCCCAGATCTCCAGGTAACCTCCTTCACTGTGGCCCCGGCCGCCTCAGTGCCATTCTCATGAACATTCAACATGGCTCTGTGGATCACCTGCAAAGAACAAAGCAAAACAGCCTCCAGCTGACAATCCAGTGAGAAGAGAGCAGCCTGCCACCCTCTTCACTTTGTCCAGCCAAAGGGAGCCCTGCCTGGAGCAAGACTGAGCAGCAGCAACTTCTGGGAAGGTCATTACCAGTCGCTCCCATTCCCACCGCAGCACCAACAGCCATCACACCACTCAAGCCATCCTCCTTCACTTCTTGTGCAGAGAGTAACCCTCAAACTGCAGGCAGCCAAAGAGCACTCAAGATGACTGATGACAAGAGACTCTGGAAGCAAAGAAACCTGGTAATTTAGCCTAGACTCAATTTTGTCTTTGGCAGCTTCATGTATTATTGTGAATTTACCCTGTCATCTAGCCGAAAAAAATAACTTTATGAGAACACTAGAAGGGCAGGAATAACAGCCTTTTGCCCTCTGTAGGAGGAATTAGAGGAAATTTTACCAAAGCTAATGCACTACATTTAGATAATTTTGTTTAGTAGCCAAAAGAACATTTAATTATATGTGTGTCTTCTTCCTCATCCTCCAACCATGCCTTTCTAACCTCTTGTAAGCATGTTTGGCTTCAGGTTTATGAAAGAGCTTCCTTTGCCTTCAGACTGACAGCTATTGGTGATAGAGCAATGCTTCAGAGAGGCTGGGATAAGCATTTCATGGGATGTTAATGTCAGGTTCCTGGGAACAGGCAAATCCTGTGATTGCTTTCACATGCTGACTTACTTTTGAAACCATCAGTCCAGGCTCCTCAGTAATCCCTGACAGATCAGCTTGTTCAGTAAACAGATCGACCATACCCATTTGTTTGATTATCTTTTTCACATCATAGGTGCCAGAAATAGAAAATTTTGGAACATGCAGATGTATTTTTCTGTAACAAACAACACAAATAGGGAAAAATCATCATCTAGGCAACACTCCTCAATGGCTTCAGTTTATCGACACGTCACATTTCTTTTTCTAAATGTTTACAGTCTTCTCTTAGGGTTCAGATAACATTTCTGATCAGGTTAGCTACTTAATGTGGAGGGTTGGAACAGATTAAGTCTGTGTTAGCCCCTGCCTCTGCAGTGGGGTTCCAGGTGTGGGGTGGAAGACACAGCTATACCAACTCAGTGGCAAACAAAGCTACTACTGCCAGGAGGGTTTTTTTCAAAAGATTGTAGCTAACTGACCTAAGGCTGTTCAAATACAGACCAGGGCCTAGGCCACCACAGAAATAGCTGCAGTAATGGTGAATTAATCCACTTTTACACAGAATGCCCTCAAGACCCTAACACCCAACAGCTACTCCATTGTAGTTTCCCAATGCTTGTATGAAACAACAATCTTTTGACTTCGTCATGGTGCTAAGTAATTTTTGGTTGAACTAGGAGCTTAACCCAAGATGAATCCCAAGTTCAATGACCTATTTGTTCACTAGCCATAGCTCTTTTTCATTTTCCAACTAAGGAAAGGGAAGTCCAGCACAGAGGAGCCAGTAAGTGTATAGAGTTCAGTCAAATAACCTGTCTTTCAGTGTTTTGTCTTGGTGACATAAACACTATTAACCTGTAACATGGTCACCTCTCACCTTAGCAAAAAAGCTTACCTGTCTTGGAGGGACTTTTCCCATTTAGTTACAGTCCTTTTCAAGAGGGCATCTTCCACCTGCTTCATCTTCCCTTCATCAGGCAAAACAAATAATGCCACAACATCTCCATTGTAAGGTATCTGAACCAGCCAACAGGACAGCTCTTCATCAAAGTAATTTCTGTAGTAACCCTTTCGATACATCATGTCAACTTTTACAGATGTTTTCTGATCCACAAAAAAATCCTCCTGTTTTGTCTGTGCTGTACTGAAGGGTTTCTCCCAATGGGCTTATGACAAAAAGAAAATTTATTCAGTGGAATACAAAGAGGAATGGTCACAGTGAATATAACAGGACCTAGTCCCACAGCCTTCCTTTCATTAGGGCAAATATCTTTTTCATGTTACTGCATCCTCAGGTGTTACAGCATTGTATAATTTTTTTCTAGGTGCTTAAAGGCAATTACAGACAGACAATACTGAAAACACTATCTTTCACTATAGCATGAGTCTATGATCACATGAAAGAATTCGCCAAACTTAACAAAGATTTTTTTTAAAAATTTCATTAAACCAGGTGAGGACATATTTTTACTGGCAACAAATACACATGAGTTTATAGCAATACCTTCCAGATACTAAACATGATTTCCTCCCTTTAAAATATTTAAACTACATTTTTTTCTCTTTTCATTCTCTGTAATAAGCATTAGCTTTGCACCCTTTGATATATCTTACCTTTAAAGAAGACATAGTTAACTAGGACCATTGCAGTCAGAGGATCAAGATTTTCCACCAGCTTAACAATTTTCCCATTTGTCTTTCCCTCAATATAACTGTTGATCTGATTCTCAGCGCCAACAGAGTTGTTAAAGTCAGTAGAAAAGACTTCAGATTCATAAAAGCTTTTGACATCATCTAAGAACTTCTGTAGTGGTTTTAGTGTCTCTTCTATAAAAAGGGCATTGCCCAGGCTCAGCTGGAATTCACTGTCTGAACGGTTCAGCATGTGGAGGAGTTGGCAGAAACCTTCATGTATTTCTGGCTCCTGCATCTTTTTCAGGTTAAAGGCAAGCCCTTCCAGAATCTGTGTCAATGTCACAGCCTTGGCACCAAGTGCCAGCATTGCAAAGGAAGCAGAGATGCTTATGGGTGAAAAGAAAATATTTTTGTCCATTGCTTCAGATGCGACCAGTTTGTAAAAGGAAAATGCAAAGTCAACATTGCTGAGAACTAGTTTGACAAAGGTTTTATTCTTCAGTGGAGAAGCTCCTTCCCACTGAGAACTATGTCCTGGATAATATGTTCCTTTAGCATCATCCTGCTTATTATGGTAGCGGGGATGCTGATGACACAGGGCAACAGTATACAAACCAACCAGCAATAAACACAAGGAGATAGTGGGCTTCATTTTCCTTTCAGCTGTTTCTGGAAAAGTATTAGACATACAAAACATGTCATGGAAACTAATCTATTCATACTGTGTCCTCCAGTAAAGCAAAATGATGGTCTCAGAACACACCTATTCTCCAGAATCCCAATTATAATTCACATTTCTGATGCATGTCAGTGTTTCCTAGAAAGGATATGCCTCCTGAGTCACTATTTATACATATATAGTCTAGCTCTCTTTCAAAAAAGGTAATTTTAAACTTCTAAAAGTTTATTAACTTTAATATTAGGATATTCTTTTAAAATTTGTAAATAGCTGGAAGCTTATGACCTTTTCCCCAGAGTGACTGACATGAGTTGGTTTTGTACTCAGTACTGCAGGATGGTTACTGCAGTTCTGTTAGCCTTCCTCAATTCATCAAGTATTTAGAGTATTTAATCTGTATTAAACAAGTGTGATATAAACATAGATCATACTATCTAGAACCAAAATTACAAAATACTCTTACAGTTTCTTCAAAGATGAAAGACTAAATCAGTAGCCTTTGTGCTAAAAAAGCCTATAGGCATTTCTTTTGTTTCCAAACCAAATTTTTGCTTAATTATGTGAAGTATCCTCTTTACTATCAGTTCTTTCTGGCTTTTGAAATGTATTGACTTTTTTCATAACAGATATATTTCCTTTTTCACATGTACAAAGGCACCACTCCCAGGCAACAACATAACCCCCCAAAATGAAGCGTCCAAATGATCCAAGGGAAAACTAAATGGGTACTTACAGTGCTACAGTCTGGTCTTGTCTGCTCCTTCTTCTCTTCAGTACCATGAAACAGAGTTAAGCGGATCACCCTGTTAATCATTAAGTAGTTCAAATAAAAATTGCCAGTGAGGATGCACAACAAGCAGTAATGACATTGGATATTTTGGACAATTTGTCAAACCCAGACAAACACTAACAGTGCTGGGTTATGGGGACAAGAAGGAATGGAGCAGAGACTGTATCTCCTGTTGCTTCCATGCTTGTGGATTGACAGGAGGAACCTGCTGCTGTGTGTGTCTGGCAAGAGAACCACAGCCATACCCTTCATGTCTGGAGCGGAAAGCTGCAACTTGGTGTGAGGGGCCACTCCTTGCCTGGGTCTGTCCGAGCCAGCACCACTCATGGTGGACCACAGTGTCCCTGCCAGAATGTCCTCTTTGCTTCCTTCTGGGGGCACTGCTGGAGCCATAACCTCTCTTGCAGGATTTCAAAACAGGTTTTGTATTTAGAAAGTCCTTCTGTCTTACTGTATACTTCAGTCACAAGCTTTGACAACATGTTCAATGGTTCTGGGAATTTTCTTATGCAGAGCAGACTGTGAACAGTCTCTAAGTTGCTTAGGATAATAACACGTGACATTACCACTCTAGTGAGACATTTACAATCAGTACAGTTATTCACTCATTGCTGTTGGCCATCACCTGTGACTGAGTATTTGGGGAACTGGGGAGGAGTTTTCACCTGGCTTTGTAGAAAAAAAACATCAAAACCACCACTGCTAAGAAGCAGCACTGACTGCAAATAGAAACATGTGGTCAGTGGATATCTTGTTGCCTCAGGTTAATCTTCTGTATCATATGCAACTGAAATGGACACCAGAACGACACAGAACTGGCTGCCAATTCACCTTTAATCCAGTACTAAAGAAGACATGCTGGCATGACTGGATGATATTCAGGGTTGAATATGAACAAATCACTAAAAGAGAAACTAAGGCAGAAAATGAACTTTTTTAAACAGATCTGGTTGCCAACATGTTCCTCTCTGCAAGCTACCAAGCATTTGGTTTCTGAGCAGGAGCCCCAGACTATATCAGATATTGAAACGCCCGACATGAGGTGTTCAACACCTCTGAAGGAGAGCACTGGTGGGGAGCTGAGCTTAGGAAGTTCATGGTAATGCTGGAAAGGGACCTGTACTTTCTTCCCCTCAATCTCAAATCAAGGCTCTTGTCCTGTGATTGTTTTATTTGGCTGCACAGTCAAGCAGCAAAATAGGACAGGGCATACCTTTCTCATTTTGAATTCAGCAATGCTAATCTTTTTGCACACTAACCTAGGGGCTGGAATACCTGATCACTTGATCTGGATACAAGACCCTCAAACCATTCTACTTGAGACAATCAGACCCAAGTCATCCACTTGGCTCATATTTAGGCTGCAAGAGGTTGACAAGAAAGTGAGGGGAAAGGCAATTCACAGCTTTCCTTCTGAGGATCTTCTACTTAAAGATCAAATAAAATATAAAACTACTTCTGTGACAAGTGTAGATAATTGTGTGTATAACTGTATGTGTTTTCACCTCTCTGTGAAAGACACGTATGTAAATACACACACCTCTAAGTATTCATAGTAGTGGAAAAAGATCATCTAGTATGTGATGTGTTAATGTAATAATACATGCAGAAGTCTGGCAGACAGGAAACTTGGGTTGCCCTCTGAGAACAAGTCAAATAGAAGAAGAAACAAAGGCCCTAGGAATTGTTTTTGAATATGATAACTGATTGAAGAAGATGTGGAATTGTCATTAATTCTAGTCATATGAGCGGTGTGTGAGTAGTTCTGCTAAAGAGAATCATTACCTTTGTTAAATCAGAACCCGTGGCAATAATAATTAATACATTATGATTTGAACTGAAAAAAAAAAAAGAAGAAATGCTATCTCAAATTACTTGTGATATTTTGATAACATAACAATAACCTCAAACCATTTTTAAGAGCTTTGAAGAATTGCACATTTGGTAGATTTTATATGCAATTGTTTTAAACCCTTTTTTTTTCTAAAACCTAGTAAAAATGAGGGTGTTCTTTTCTATCCTGATACGAAGTAATATAAAGAGGCATATTCTTTTCTGATGACAGATTCTCTGAGAGAGTTAATGTCTCTCAGCCTAAGTACTTACAGCCTAAACAACTTATTTCATTGTCTTACTTTTAATATACTATTTTATAATTTCATTTACATCTGAAAGTGATTCTCAGGTTTAAAATATTTTTACATCACTTAATATTAGAATGGAAAAAAATTCAAACTGTACTTGTTCCTCATGCATGGAGAGCACTTTCTGGGGAGAGTGCCAATGTCGTGGAAGTACACAACACATTGCTTTCTGGAGCCCATAGAAGGGAGTCTGTCCATCTCACCTGGGTAAACACAAAACTTTTCCAACCTTTCCTATTAGCTCTATTTTCCCTCAATAGGAAAAGCCTGAGGGTGGCAGTGCAAGAGATGGTTGAGAGGTTCAAGGACTTTTCTTTATTCTGTCTTGTCTTTATCCCATTAGGGTCGGGCCTAAACAGTCTCCACAGAAAGGGCTCTCAACCCAGGTCTGTCATTCAGGAGAGCACCAGGACGAGATACATGAGGAACAAACACACGTTGCTTCACCCTTCATCATCTGCAGAGCATTTTAAATGCAAAACTTAACCCTTTCTTCTTTTTGTTGAAAAAAGCATTTACAATGAAAGATGAACATGCTGTGGAGAAACCCCCTTACTCTCCCCTGTAAGTTCCCATTCCAAATTCCCCATTCCCTATCTGCCTCCAAACAAGTGCCCTACATTTGCACCTTGGTCCTTCCTTTCCTCAGTCCACCAGCGATCTGGGTTCCCTGAAAGAGGGGTCACTTAGCAGGGGTTACTCTTGTGGAATATACAACAGACACAGCATGAATTAGATAAGCAATGTATGCAGTATCTACCCAGGATGTTTATGGTTTATAGGCTGCATTGTGGATAAAGATGCATCTTTAAAAAAAAGCCATCCTGATCATCTGGAATTTGTGTCAGGAACACATGAGGAACAAGTAGTGTGCTGGTACCGCTTTGGAATTGCAGCATCACCCTGCAACGTGCCACTCCGCATACACTGTGTGGGCAGAACCATCTCTCTTTACTGGCATAGAACTTGGCTCCTATGCGCTTTGTGTGATGGTCTGTAGTCCTGGCATCAGATGTGGTAGGAGAACACAGTCTCCCTCACAGTCTCTGACACAAATCAGTTTCGCCTTCTTTATGCTCTTTAAGTTGTCTATTTTCAAGGCTGAAAATCTTTTACCTCCAACAGGAGCTGTTCCAGACCTTTGATTAACCTTACATTTTTTTCTGAAGATTTAATAGTTCTCACGTATCCTTCTGTTATTATAGGACCATGTGTGGATGGCCCAGAGATTTAGATGATTTGCTATGCAATTTGCTCTTTTTTCTTTCCCAGTAATTTCTAATATTTAATTTGCCTCATCCCCCACCACTACTGAGCTGATCTGTATATGCAATACCCACCAGAACACCAAACATCAATCCTATGTGACAGGAGTCAGTTAGAGTGCTGCATTTCACCAAACCTGCAGCTAAAACTTAGCAAGAAAATCAAAGTCTGTATCAACACAATACCAAGCCAGAAAGATGCTGTTCTTTCGGGTTTGAAAATGAGACAGTATTTGTCATGTCCATTCCATTATTTTACCAGGAGATAGTGGCACAGGGCTCCTTTTCCTATAATCCTCAGAACTCAGGGCTCCACACGTAACAGTTCTACTTGCAGAAAGCAGTGTAGAAGAATCACAGTGAAAGGTTGGATTCTTGCAGGGATCTCAGTCATAGCTGGTATACTGAAATGGTAACATTATGGTTATAATACTGAATGGTAACATTATGGTTATAATACTGAATGGTAACAAATGGTAACAGTAGAATTTGCCCTGTGGACCTTTTTATCTTGGTGCAAAAGAGCCCTACTTATGCAAACAACTTTTAGACAAATTCACCAGAGAATAAAAGTTCTTATTTTGAAATGAAGTTGTCTACCCAGAAAACCTCTTGGTATGAAATTAAATTTAAATCAATGCCTTACATTCTTTATTTTTGTGTTGAAAATGTGGCTTTAATCAAGCACTAAGAAAATCCCTTTTGTAGATGTTTTGGCATTACACTTGAAGTTTTTTGCTTCCAAAGCCAGATAGAAAGCATTAGGGCTAAACTTTGCTAAGTGTTATCATTTGTTACGGTACAACAAATTAATATTTTTGGCCTCAGTGAAGAACCAGAAGGAAGATCAACTAGCTGAATGAATATGTTCAATAAAATGAACTTTTTTATATGATTCTATTGCTCACATCACTTTTCTTAAACAGGTCTTTGAGACTCTAAGATTTTACAATTTTGAGGATTCTGACTGATCACTGAGGTGGTTTATTGCAGCAACTCCCTTCCCAGTTTCAAGGAAGGCAAAATAAGAGACTCTGTGGTTGCCCTTAGCCTCTGCAGATCACAGCCTGGCAGGTCAGCACTGTTCCATTTCCATCAATGACTTACATTAACATGCCTTCACAGGACACTTTGGGATCTAGGATGTACATACACAGGCTTTCTGACACGGTTGCTGCACCATCTTTCCCAATGTGCCAATCTAGGAGTGTACAGAAGTGCTGGAGCATATTTGCTTCTGTGGGATGCCTCTTCTCAGTCACTTTTGGTACCACTGTGAGTATGTCAAGGCTATGACACACAGCACAATCACAGGCATGGCCATGAAGTGGTAACTTTTGGCTGGGCCACTGAGACACAAAATGTCTTCAAATTTCACCTGTAAGATTTACCCAAGAGACACAGCTTGCACTTGAAAGATAGAGGAACAGAAAATAAATTCCGGTAACTGTCCCTTGAATACGTAATTTATGGTATGGCTTTTTTGATGGCTAGAGAATCTGCATCTGTGAGAATAGCAAACCTAACAGCATTCATACACATTTTAGGACCTATTGAATCTTTCATCTCCTCTGTGCACAGATGTTTTCTCCTGCTCTGAGGTTCTTTCCTGGCTGTAACCATCTTATGATGACTATAACACTTAGGTTGAACTCAATAATCTTAGAGGTCTTTTTCATCCTTAATGATTCTATGATTCTGTGATCTTGTTTTACGTTGTTTTTTCCTTCCAAACTTTTTTCTTCGTCAGGGTATTTTCCATATGGTCTCTTTTTCCTACATGAAACATAGTAAACAATATAGTCACAATTCAGACAAAGTCTTCAGACCTTCCATATGAGAATCATAACGCTGTTAACAGCTTTCCAATAATAAAGAATACATTCTTGTTTATTAAAGTAATAAATCATAGGATTTTTTTATCCAGATGGCTTATGGAAAAGAAACTGAATGCAATAAAAAATAAGAGAAATAAAGACTCGTTTGTATAAATAAGGTTCATTCACTTGCAGTAAATTCATCTCCAGCAGCAGTACTGAACTGAAAAGGTACTTTCATAATTGAAATTCTTTTTTGCAGGAAACCAACAAAGTCATTTGCATCAACATCAGTGTTGAGCTGAGTTTGTGTAACCAGGGTGTTAATCATAATCAAGGACATCTACATGAAATGGATGAATCATAGTTTTCTTTAAAACTGTTAGTCTGAGGAAAGTACAATTAACAAATTATTTAAAAATGGATTTCACTTTTATACCTGGGACTGGGAACTTTATGAAGGATATTTCCAGATCAGTGTTTTGTGGCTAACAGTTTAAAGGGAATGAATTGTATCATACATATGCAGTGTTTATATCTAATGAAAGCAGCCCCATGTGGGTAAGGGCAGATGTGCAGAGGAATGTTGTATGGATGGGTAAGATTAGAAGGGTGTGTTACAGGACTCAGAGATACATAGCCCATGGTGGTCTTCATGCTTTTTTTTCCTCTTGATAATTTGCACTTGTTCTAACTACCACTGCAGTGAATATTTAGATTTTTCAAGTGAAATGTGCACTTAAGAATGTTCATGTTTCTCTTGCACTTTTTCTGTGATTGGAAATACTAGTGCCTCTGTACTTTGGAGACATGACTTGAATGCTGAACTAGGGATTAACACTGTTTTGAGTTTTTTTCGTGCCTCCAAAAGGTAAAAAGAGTCATGTCAAAGATGAGCAGCTGGGTTCTCAGAATCCCTGTTCAAAACCTACCCTGCCTGGGAACTATCACAATCATCTGGTCTTTAAGAGATTTGTGATTCTCTGCTTGAAATTAGTGTGAGTACAAGGAAAATGCCTGCAGCTTTTTTTGCACTGAATCTACTGAAACGTTTAGAATAAGGTTGGTTTACAATCTGTGCAAATTCCCGCTTCCTTGCAATAATAGCAGTGATCAAGGACTGTGCAGGTGACATAGCTGTGGGGGGAGAGTGGATGTGCCCATTTAAGGCATTCCAGAAACCAGGGCTGAGGCTCAAATTGCATAGCTGGGAAAAAGAAAGTCCAAAGTACTGGTAGCATCTGAATAGCAGAACTTAACTGGTGCTTCTGTAACTATCCAAATGCTCTGTGCCTTTTGACATTAAGTCAGCACCTCTCCTTACTGCTGAAAGGAGCACACGGCATTAGCCCTGCAATCATCCCACTGCTTCATGTTTTGTAACAACATTCTACATGGACTCTGCCATGCGGCAAAGCAAACAGGGTTACTGACAGAAGATATCCTGTCATCAAGCTGAGTCCCAGTGGACCATAAACAAGGTCAGACAGAAC
Organism: Dicrurus megarhynchus; assembly: GCA_013399195.1. Lineage (NCBI taxonomy): Eukaryota > Metazoa > Chordata > Aves > Passeriformes > Dicruridae > Dicrurus > Dicrurus megarhynchus. The sequence continues at coordinate 1,678,786 of VXAD01009833.1, read as the reverse complement.
AAACTTACAAACTTACATGGCTCATAGGCTGCCAGGAGAAGTTTGGCACTTGGGTCTACTAGGGCACAGGTAGGCTGCCTTTCAGGGACCCAGCCCTGTGGGTCTTCCTTCCCTCACAGGGGATCTCAGCTGAGTTACACTCTCTCTAGGCAAGTCCTTTTCCTCATAACTTCCCATAAGTGTGTCAGATCATGGCTCACAGACACACAGCAGGCCATTTATGTTGGATGTTTATGATAGGTGGTCATCTACTTCACTGTAAGCTGTATTATCCCCTTCTGTTGACAGTCACTGCAGGAAGTCAGGTGGATTAGGTTATAAAGGTTACAACTGTTAGCTTATAAAGAAGGGCTAGTTTTCTTTCAGGGCTTAGTTTGGATCTAGCTGCCCCATATGTTGAGAGAATGCATGAGTGGTTATTTTAGAGGAATACTGAAGGGTGTTAATAAAAACATCTACAGATGTATGAGAGACACCATGAAATACATGTGTTTGCCACAGATTGAATACACAGTCCCTAAATGAAAATTTTAGTTATTTATGTCTATCAGAATCCTTCCTTTTTGCTCTACCTTTAATAGAATGAAACCCTAGAATTTAATAGAATTAATCTAATAGAATGAAGAGGGTTCCCTATCACATATTAAGACAAAAAAAACTACAAGGACGAATGATGTAAAGTAGACCAAGATAGATTTTTTTGGAGTTAGGAAAAAATATTCTATCTCCCTAGCAAAGCTTTGTAGAATTGTCCAGTTCCTGAAGAATATCATCAGAACTGTGCTGAGACTAATATTAGTGAAGTCTGTTCAGTGCCCAGGCTCTATAGATCTTCATACTGTGAACTATAGGCATTTTTCTGATTTTGGTATATATTTGGCATAAGATTTATTAGTTTCCTGTTCCCTACACATCCTCCCCTTCTAGAGGGATTTAGGATGATCTCTATTTCTATCCCTGGTCCTTGACACAACTCAGGTCAACCTGCTGGTCTGGAGCATGAAGTTGCTCAGCTGGAGGAAAATTGGAGATGCCCCACAGCTTGGTAGATAACTCCCCAGCCAGCTTTCAGAGGCATCCCATTTCATGCTTTTGCTAGTAGCAGCCATTCTTCACAGTCCAGTATGGAAACTACCAATGCAGCTGTCATCCTGCCATCTCAAAACCAAAGGGCTAGGAGGTAAATGGGGCAGGAAATTGCTCCGTGTGTGATTTCCCAAAGCTTTTGCTTGGTCCTAGCAACCATGGGATTTTTCCTAACTTCTTTCCCTTTAGCAACAGGCCAAGAACCTGTTTTTCTGCCACCACACTGATAAAAATCTCGTGGCTCTGATAAAAATCTCACCATCCTACCTTCTAATCAGTCCTGGTGCACAGATTTATCAGGATGGGATCTTACGGGAACTGCTCCCAGGTCCTGTTGAGTTTGTACAGGCACCGCAGGGCAGGCTGCCGCACACCACAGCAAGTTATCACTGATCTCAACTCTGCAAAAGCCGCTGCTTTGCACAGGTGTGGTCTGTCCCAGTCCCCTGAGTGATGCCATCTTGCCTCATGAGGAGCAATAGCTCAGGGCTTCCACTGAGTTCTCACCACTTGAAGCAAAGGGACTCATACAAGGCAGAAATCTGCAAGTCCCCTGAGTCAGAAGCACAGCTCCCCATACCAACCCATCCTACAAACACCAGTGGGCCCCTGTAAAGCACATCTGTGCAAGGTGGGCCAGGTTTGGGAGAACAGGTCAGAAGGCCAGAGAGATGTCAGGGGTGGGGAGTTTGTTTGTTGATTTGGGGCTTGCATTACCTTTGCAGTGCTCACAACACACTGCCGGGATCACTGTAGAAATGAGCAGTGTACATTCAGAAGCCTCATCTTCCTAGGGGTGGGGACTCAACTCCACCTGCAAAAAATGTTTCCAGGATCAATATGCAATGGCATGAAAGCAGTGCACTGAGAGAGCAGCTGTCAAAGTTAACCTCTCCTTGGGGCAGCAGCTGTGCAATAAATGGTTTGCTACAGAGTTCAGCCCCAGTGCTCCACTGCAGTAAGAGTGGGTGATCTATGGACCCACAACAGCAAGAAAGTATTTAGGTACTTCTTGAAAACAGGTTTTACCCAAATAGGCACCTAAAGAGAGAATGTGAAGAATCGCAATTTCCGTATGAGAAATGTTGTACTCATTTAACAGCCTTTAGGACATCTTTTACAGATATCTATATTAGTAAAACAGACTGAAGGTGTTTGTCTTTTTAAGAGATTTATAGAATGATACAAGAGACTGGAGTAAGTCCTTAAGTGATATGCTTAAATTACATTATGTATTTTATTGATCAGCCACAGCAATTATTCATGAAAGACATTTGTCACAGACAAGTCTTTGACTTTTTATGCTATGCCTAATGTCACTGTCTCTTAAAGTTTTTTGCTGACCTTGCGGCGTGCAAAGAGGCACTTACAGTAAGAAGAACTACATCAGAATAAGTCTATTGTTTCAGGGATTATTCTCTTTTTTTTTGTCAATGATTTCTCAAGAGGTCCTAGGCAAAGAATTGGAACATGTGAGAAAGAACAGGTTGGTTGAGGGTAAACAACAGCCTAGGCAGCAAAGAGTGATGTAAGGAGGAAAGGACTCTGTAGGGACCAGCTCAGGTGAATACTGGAGAAGACATAGTAGAATTACAAGACTTTATCCCTACTTTTGGTGAATAACCCAGAACTGAAAGAAGGACAAAACTCCTTAACAGAGAGAATTCACTTTTAAATATAACAACATACTTTAAGAAAATGTTATCTTCTGTGGAAAATTTGGAAAATGTATTAGTAAGTTGAATTGTTGTGGTGGTTTGACCCTGGCTGGATGACAAATGCCCACTAAAGTAATTCCATCACTCCTTTCGTCAACTGGATAATGCAGAGAAAATAAAGTGAAAGGTTCAGGAGTTGAGATAAGGATAGGGAGAGATCACAAACTGATTACTGTCACAGGCAAAATAGACTCAGCTTGAAGAAATTATTTGAATTTATTACCAATCAAAACCAGAGCAGGATAGACAGAAGTAAAAAAAAACTTAAGAACATCTTTGCCCCAGTTCAGGGAGATGGGCAATAGGGGTTATGGTCAGTTCATCACATGTTGTTTCTGCTGCTGCTTCCTCCTCAGGCAGATGAGTCTTCCCCCTGTTCCATCGTGGGGTCCCTCACACAGGAGACAGTCCTCCACAAACTTCTCCAATGTGAGTCCTTCCCATGGACTACAGTTCTTTATGGACTGCTCCAGCGAGGGTCCCTTCCCCAGGATGCAGTCCTTCAGGCACAGGCTGCTTCACCATGGGTCCCCACGGGGTCACAAGTCCAGCCAGCAAACCTGCTCTGGAGTGGGCTCCTCTCTTCATGGGTCTACAGGTCCTGCCAGGAGCCTGCTCCAGTGTGGGCTTCCCATGGGGTCACAACCTTCTTTTGGACATCCACCTACTCCCGTGTGGGCCTCCTCCATGGGCTGTGGGTGGATCTCAGCTCTCCCCTGGACCTCCATGGGCTGCATGGTGACAGCCTGCTCACCATGGGCTGCACCACGGGCTGCAGGTGGATCTTTGCTTTGGCACCTGAAGCACCTCCTCCCCCTGCTTCTTTGCTGACCTGGGTGTCTGCAGAGATGTTTCTCTCACAGCTTCTCACTCTGCATTCCTCTGGCCTCAATTGCTTCTGTGAAATAACTTTATTCCCTTCTGAAATATGTTACCACAGAGGTGTTACTATCATTTCTGGTTGGCTTACCCTTCAGCAGCAGCAGATCCATCTTGGAGCCGGCTGGCAGTGGCTCTGTCAGATACAGGGGAAGCTTCTGGCAACTTCTTAGTGAAGCCACCCCTACATGCCCCCCACAGGCCCCTGCTAGCAAAACCTTGCCATGCAAACCCAATACAATTATCCAACTGGGGAAAATGTTACATTTAGAAAGTGTCAGTTGATGGTGATATTTTACAAGGTTTTTTGTTTATTAATTTGATAAGGAAATTTCTAATTTACTTCTGAGTATCCCTCAATCAGAGACTAGTTAGTAGCACTAACTAGCCAAAACTGCAAACGCTGTAACCATTATAACACATACCCAACATCAGTATGCCAAATAACCGAGCGATTACTTCTTAGTAGGATCAACAATTTTCCCCATGAAAAGTGTGATGCCGGTTTGTTTGTCAGAGATCAAAATAATGAAGGGCCTGTTGAATTTGATGGTACGAAAAGTATAGGAAACTCTGGTAAAGATAATGGCAGTGGCTCCTGCAGCTTCAGTTCCAGACTCATCAACTTCCAGCAAGGCCTTGTGAATTGCCTGCATGGAATAGGAGAAAACACTGTGATTTATATACGGAACAGGAGGCAGGAGTAAAATAAATTCTCTTCTTATGGAATATTTAGGAGAAGAAAGGAGTAATCAATTCAGCAGATGAAAGTTGATTTTATGATAAATCTCCAACAGTTTGAAACAGCAGTATTTCCTATGCCAGGACTGAGCAAGTAGGGGCAAAAATTAGCATGGACACACTGTAAATGCATTCTCACCAGTGCTGAGTAAAGTGGGATAAAAATACCCCATGTACAAGCTAGTATATTTTCTTAGATGGTTTGGACTTCTACTAGCAACACTTTCTCTTATTTCAAGGTTAATTAAAGACTGCTATTTAAATGCTAATATGGGGCAGTATTTGGCATCTTTAGCATTAAATCATAACTTAAACTGACATGGTCAAATTCTGCTACTGCAAACTGGAGATTTCCTGAAGACTTTGAGAATAATGGAAAATGAGGTATTAATCAACACAAATATCATCATTTGTAGTTTACTTGACACCATTTCATTAAACTACTATAAGTCAGTGCCAAGAAGTCATTTAAAATGTTGTCCAACTTTTCTATGTATTTAATATCCAGCTTTTTAATAACAGCATTAAAGTAATAAAAGTGAGCTAGCAGATTCTTTCTGCAAAAAAAGTGCAATTACTGACCAAGCCCCTACATGTCATTGTGAGATTTACTTATAACTTCAGTAATATAAAAAGGGAAATAAAGTCTTTAAAAATCCCAGACACAAATGATCAAAACAACCAACCACCATCCCATCACCAGCTCTGTCTACTTACTTGTGAAACCTGGAGATCGTGATTGCCACTAATTCCAGACAGATCAGCATTACCTGAGAACACTTCAGTAATGCCCATTTGCTGAAACAGGGTTTTAACATCATAAGACCCACTAATAGAAAACTTTGGTAACTGCAGATTTAATCTCCTGTTGGTCAAAGAAAACAAAAGAGCAGTGAGCCCTTGCAGCCTCGTTCCAGCCAGCAGGGTGGATAGCACGCAACTCAGCGACACTTGAAAGCATTCTTTCGATTGCAAATTTGTTTGATGGTAGCCTTTGTATTCCCTGAGCAATTTTGGCATCCTGAGAGATGCACCATCTTCTTTTATCTACATTCTCTATTTGATTTTGGGAAAACAAACATATTTCTTCATTGTCGCTCTTTCATCCCAGTGCCGCATACGCAGCTAGTAGAGATTTTTGGCTAGAGGGTTACAGAGAGTAAGGAGACTGCTAGTGGAAAGCCTAAAGTAAGGGAAAAGGAGGATTAAATCTAAGACATGGTGAAGGAAATGAATCATGTTAACACCATGAAAGAAGAAGAGTCAAAAAGTAGCCAAGCAAGTCTTGAGGCAGCTGTTACAGTGCTGTGACCCCTTCTGTCAGGTCACAGAACCTGCAGTTTCTTAGTGATTATGCTCTGCTCTGACTCATTTGGGGAATTGCTTAAAACTTTCCTTTATGAAATCAGGACATTATGTCCAGTAGCAGGTGATATGAAATTGGCATTTTCTCTTAAAAGCAGTGATGTGTCCTCAAATATAGCAATCCATATACCTAGAGTTACCTGGTCACAAGTTTGCTATCCCATTTACAAACAGTTTCCTTGGAGAGAGCATCTTCCACTTGCTCCATCTTTCCATCATCAGGCAGAATAAGCAATGCTCGTGCAGTGCCCTGGTAAGGTAGCTCTACCACCATGCAGGAGAGATCCTGGTCGTAGTAACTGTTTGAGATACCATCACGCTGCATCATGTTGACTCTAACAGATGCATTTGTGCTCACAAAAAAATCATCCTCATATGTACGCAAAGGATCAAAAGACTTTTCCCAGGCAGCTAATGGGGAAAAAGAGATGTTGTTGCACTCAAACGTGAAGATAATAAAGAATGGCTCATCTAAATTAGACCAGCTTTAATGTAGGACACTAGAGGTATATTGATGGGAGAAGAGGCTCACTAAATCACTTCAGCCTCCTCCATAACACACAGTAAAGCATTTTAGATCTGCAGTAAGCTCATCATAGTTAGTGTGAACACGTCATGTCTTGATGAAGAACAACCAAAGGCTGATGACCAGTTGAGAGTCCTTCTTCTACTGTAACCCTATGTAATGCATTATATGCCATTTAAATGCAATCACTTAAGCAATCAGTCACAGGACCTTCTTATGGCTTTTCTGTTAGGCTGTAACCCATGCAAGCTGACTGCACTCAGCCTGGTGTGGAATTCATCAGCAATTAAAGAGTCCTAACATTTGAGCAAGGCTCCAGAAGCACAGGCCCACAAGATGCTATGTCCCAGGTTTTCATGCAGAGCATCTAGTAGATCTACCATAAAACTGGGGTCCTTGTGCAAGGATGTCAGTCCACCAAGTCTGACTGGCATGGACAGTCAGCATAGAGATCTTGGACTTATGGCCTCAGACCAGTGAGACTATGTGGATCCTTGTCTATGAGGCATCCACTAGAGTGGAACTTCTCTGTCCACAGCTTTCAAGCAAATTGGATCAAAACCAAGAAATCGGTATTTCTCAACAATCAGATACTATGCTCTTGGCCAGATCTAATCTTTACTTCAAAGGTCCTGCACAGTTTAGCTCTTTCCTTAATAGTCATTCTGGTAATAAATCATCAGAAGTTCCCTAAAATTTTTATTTTGTATCAAAACCATCTATTGAAATAGTACGTTAAATATCTTACCTTTAAAGTAAATATAGTTAACAAGAACCAGTACAGTACTCGGATCAAGATGACCAACTAATTCAGGAATTTTCCCCTTGGTTTTCTCCTCTACATACTTATTGATTTGCTTCTCAGTTTCTTCTGGTTTATGAAAATCACTAGAAAAAAAATCTGCATCATAAAATTGTTTGGTATTTTGTAAAAATGATTCCTGTGGTTCATACCCAGTAGCCGTAAAAAGGGCATTCCCTATATTTAATGTGATATTAACATCAGGACAGTTCAGCACTGACAAAACTTTGTGAAAACTTTCATGTACATCATGTATGCGAGTCTCAGTCAGATCATCAAAGCCCAGTCCTTCAAAAATCTGAGACAGAGTGGTTGACTTGGCACCAACAGCCAGCATGGCAAAGGCAGTGGAGATGCTCATGGGAGAAAAGAAAACATTTTTATCAGCTTCTTTTGATGTAGCCTGCCTGTAAAATCTAAATGCAAAATCTGCATAGTTAGAGCTTTTCTTGTCACAGCTATATGCTAATAAATTTTCTCTTCCATCATGCAGATTAGTATTGTTGACTTCATGGCAAATGTCTTCAGGGCAGCAATGGGTTACAGCGCAAAGAACAGCAAGGAGTAAACACAGGCACAGGAGACACTTCATCTTCTTTTCAAATTATTCTGTCACAAAATAAACAGTCATTAAATGAGCAGATGGTAATGATGTGCTTTGTAGTAAGAAGTAATGAATAGTTTGTTAACATAAATGTTACATAGTTCAACTGTAAATATCTAATGTACTTAGGATGCTTAAAGTTCTCATGGGCACAATGTCAAATTTATTTAACAAATTCAACTAGGTTATAGATTAAAACGTCAGGCGTAATAAGACCATAATATTCCATGGTAACTGCTCTGAAAAGGCAATACTTTTTTCCATTGGCAAGGAAAATATAAAGCTACAGTTCATAATAATCTTTATTAACAATGACATTATCTTCCCAAAACACTGTCTCTTGTAGGGTACATCTAAACAAACAAATTATCACAAGGCAAGACAGGGTGTGGGTATCAAAGACATCAAATACTCCACAGCATCTGCCCAAAAGCAATTTGATAAATGTAAGGAAAGATGAGGCAGCTCACTACTCAGTGGGACTGGAGTAAATTCCCTCACTTTCCTCAGGGCAGCAGCTCATGGACAGACAGGTATCATGGCTTATCTGGTGCTTGTTAAATTCATATCCCTGTCTGCTTTGTGCTTACTTATTCACATGGCCAGTTACTGGCCACAGCTGATAAGTGATGGAAGAAGGTCATCTACATGAACTTCGAGGCAAAATTCAAGGCAAAAGCCAGGCGTATCCTGTGCCATGACAGCAGTGCGCACAAAGGTGGCCACAATGACATGTGGCAAGCAGCAGGTTTGCATCAGATAATGAGGTGCATGTTTGGAATGAAGGAATCCTCCTTGTGGGGGAGCTGCAACAAATGCTTGTGACTTCTTAAATGGTGTTTGCCCCTCACCATGGGTTAACCTGCATGGGATGTGGGAAGGACCTGGGTCAAAGAGTAAGAGGAGCACTGATCCCATTTGGAAATCAAAGGACACAGATTAATTCCCTCGGAGATGACAAGTTTCTTCATTATGCTTGTTCTGTTAAAGCTGACGTGATATATTTCACATGAGCCCCCTGCTCTCCACAGGAGCTGGAACAAGTCTCTGGTTTACTGAATTTGGTTCCCCGCAGTTCTGGGGAGACATCTCATACGAACCCTCTTCAGAACTGTAACAAGATATCGATAAAAATAAGATTTTTGCTCTCACAGCTTCTGCTTGAAAACATCTCTAGAACTTTTCTACTGTCACGGCTCCCTGTCTGGTTTCCAGCCAATACAGCCTGTTCGTATTCTTTCCTTTCAGGAATGTATTTTCCCATGTCCTGCCCCAGTAAAATTCTCTTGGTCCTACATTCCTTCCTAGATGTGAAAGATGACTGTATATACTATCTAAAGATTTAGAGTTTCTGAAGGCAGCCCAAGTTCAAGGATTCTTGGTGACGAACCAGTTGTTTTGTTTTTGTATTGATGGTCTTGTTTTCATAGCAAACATATAGATAGCTGTGTGTTCTCATATTTGCTAGGATCTGAGTACACTGGGTCTGCCTGAGATCAGCCACGGCCCATTGCAGTCACCTGCAGTAACAAGTGGTAACACTAAATTTTAATTTCCTTAAACCAAAAGATGGAGTATGGCCCTAGATAGGAATGTGATTCAACTATTTGCATCTCTTTTGAGCAGAACTCTGCCTCTTCTTCAGAGCCAAAAAAAAAAAAAAATGGAAAACCCCAACAACCCTTATGTACTTTGGAAAAAAGAAGAAATAATATAGTACAAAAGGTGTCTCAAAAGTATTTGATGTTTAATATGTCATAGTCCGTTTTTCTCTAGTTGTTTGAGATACTGCAAACTTAAGTGAGAAAGAAAAAAATCATTTTTTCTATCCATGATTACTTCCTATGTCCATACAGAGCTTAGCATAAATTTTAAAGAATTTCTGAAGCAAAGAGTATGGTTTGGAGTCTTTTTCTGCAGCAAGCTTATATTAGGCATGGCTCTGTTTTTAACTTCTGCTATAACAGATCAGTTAAAATGTCCTGGTATCATAGCTCTCTACAGAAATTTAAAATAAGTACTTCCATCAAGAGCTGGAAAACACTGAATATTGTCATCAAGTTTTCCTCACATACTCGTCCCTTTAGAGATGAAAATCACATTAATTTCAACATTTTGAGATTAGAAAATTTCTGACACCAATATTTTTAGTAACATTTCAAAGCTGAAGAAATTGGAAGGGCTTTGTTAAATCTGGAAGTACTTTTTATGCAAATTGGAAGTTCAGAAAATAATTCTCTTCCAGACCACATATTAGTTTGTCTATGGGAATAAAAAGGGGCAATTAAATTTAAATTGTGGCATTCCACCCACCCCCTACACTCACCCCAGTCCTAATTAGAGAACCTGGCCTTAGCAATTCAATTGTTGCTTTATAAATTAAGTCACCAGAAGAGTTTTTAAATTGGACCTAGTTGTTCAGTCACTAGCGGGATTACTCTAATTTTGAGTCACCATGAAGGCTGTTTCCAACCTGAAAGGTGATTACATCAGTATTCTGTTTTAACAAGTACTTAATAAGTCCCCATGACTTCAAAGGGTTTTTTAGTTTGATTTCAGTCTAAGCATATTCCCCCAGAACAGCAGGTCCCACTGGTCCCTTGCACGTCTGCTTGGTTAATATTTCATTGCAACATCCACACAGAACCAAATCACAAGCAGACAAGTGAAATTAACCTAATATTAAAATTCCACTGACTGCAGAAAGCATAATTTGCAAGTCTGTAAGAAAAATGCATGTGTAGTACTTACAAAATCAGAAGCCCTGTTGCATTCAGCTGACCATGCTGTTCCCCACACTCTTACTTATACTGCTACATCATCTTCTGCTTAAGTAGAGATGTTAAACATTACACAGACCCGATAAAAATTAGAGCCAACCAGAAAAAAAGGAGGAAACAAAGCAAATATTGATGAAACAGGGTTCGCAAGGATCATCTCTGCTATTCAGCCAAAGAAGCTGACAATCTTCAGCCATTTTGATAGCAGCTGTGACATCCTCTCGGTTGCCTCTGACCAGGCAGAGGAGCTTAAGTGCAAACATTGTGTGGTTAGGACCCTACTGGAAACAACAGGAGGTTGTGCCTGGAATCACTGGAAACAGGTGCTAACTCTTAGTGCCAGAAGTCAGGCTTTCCATGCCGCGAAGCACACATGGAGCTGACAGCCACGTATCACATCAGCTTGGTGCTCTTCCAAAATCTATCCAGAGACGAATCTTCTGTATGATCCTCAGTATATGGATGACAAAGTAATTGTCTGTACCTTCTCACTCTGTAGCTTAATACCACTGAGAGGGTATGTGATAGACACATTTCCATGATAGGTTTCCCACCCTGGCTGATGTGGTCCCGTCATCTGTCTCAGTTCTGTGTGCATCTCAGTTACTGCCTTGAGCAGGTGGTGGGAATACAAGCAGCAGGCTGTTTACTCCCACACGTTTGCATACTGCATGTGCGCACCCACTTCTCATTCTCCTTGCCCTCTCACACACTTTTAAATTGTTCAAATGAAAACAAGTGCTGCTTCTGTCTATTAACTTTTCCCAATAGGAATGAAATGCTGATGGATCAAGATGACTGAATTTTCCCAGCTAACAACAAAGACCGTGATTGAGTGGTGACATGAAATACATTTCCCCATTAGTGATGACTCTTTTCTTTGTACTTGTTTACTCACATGTGTAATTTTGTTATTACAAACATAGATAAACACGGAGACAGAATATAGATAAATATTGTCTGGACACTCCCCTTCTTTGTTTTCCTCTATATTTCTTGCCCTCTCCCCCCTCTCCCCTTCCCTTTTTACTTGTTCCATCTAACTCTGGCTGTAAACGTCACTAGTGATTATTTTACACAGAGATTATTTTACTCATCAAAGCCCGGGTGAATAACAGGTCATGGTGGTCAAGGACAAACTGTGTTACAAAATGGTTGTAAGCCTCTTGTTTTCTCTTTCATTTGTGTGCCTTGTAATTACTGTTTTGTTTTTAATAATGTTAAGCTAAACTTTAACAAGGCATTTCCTTATTATTTCATTATAGCAGCAGAAATAAGGTGCTACGGCAGCTTGAAACTAAAACGATGAGCAGAGAGACGCACGCATGCCAGGTGTACCACACACTGCCACGAGCCATTACAGTCCCACCTCCCTACTGACCACAGTTTCAACTCTGAGTCATGAAACCATGTCAACCAGCTTCATATTGATTATTTAGCTACTGAACTAGATCTTTTGGTTTGCTATTTATTTTTATAGGAATAAAAGTACAGAATATGGAAATAACCAAACAGATGTGTTTTATTCCTTCTGATAATTAAAACCACGACGAAGTCTACATTGCCCAAGTCCATGTTACTGCTGTATAGTTCATGTAAGTCAGTTTCTATACCACACCCCAGCTCACATTTTGACATCTTTAGAAGAAATAGAGCCATATATGCATTTCATGCATTTGCCAACATCTTGCAAACATCTTATTGACAGTTTGTTTTGTTTTGAGTAGAACATTCCAAAGCAGGTTTAAAGAGTTCTTAATTAACCAATAGCTGGTATAATCAATGACAAAAGAACCACTCAACTTGTCCAGTGTTCTTGTGATCCTTCTACACCTTAGGTAAGGAAATCAGAGTTTTTGTGTCAATTTATCAACAATAAAAGCTCTTCTGGGATTATGGCTCACAGACACACAAGTTACTTCAAATATCAAAAATTTTTATACCTATAAACCTATTATGTCATAACTTACACAAAGAATTTTTAGTGTAAAGAATATAGACCACCAGTATATTGACAGAGCAGCAATACAAAGGAAACAGAGTATGGAATTAGGAAGGAAATGGACATTGCCTTCCCCCCCATTTCCTTGCTGATAGTCTTGAGTTATGCAATAGTCTTTGGGAAGGATCAGGCAGTCAGAGTGCAGGGAAAATTGCTAAGATTGGGGATGTATGCATGTCTGGTGAACTATGTTTTTTCTAGTCTGGATGAGGTATATAATGAAGAATAAAGGCACAATCTGCTAATGGGGTCATGCCATGCTTTCAATACTTCTTGGAGAATCTCCTCTACTGTCTTGTCAGAAAGACAAAATTCAGTAGTTTAGAAAGGGACTGCGAAATTAGGATGAAATATAATCTATATATAGTGAAGAAAACATGCACAAGGAGGGGTAAGTTCTGCTCACAAAACATTTTTTCGTTTGGATTAGCATCATTCATATGAACTAACTAGAGAACAGGGACAAGAATTTAAAAAAACATACCAATGGCAATGACCAATAGTGAACACTCATCATAATTTTTCAGTTGGAAAACCAATTCCAGTTGCAAATTACACACTAAAGGTAGCAGGTGTGCTACATGTATGGTGCACCAGTAACAACTGAACAACTGAACCCCCTATTGCTGCTTCAGTGTGTGCAGGTTATGGTATGACACAGGATATGACACAGGAACCACAGCCTCCTATAAAAGGGGCAGGAGAATAGGCAGGTTGCTCATTAGTAACATTAGAAACCTTTATTTAGGCCCCAGAATCTTTCAAAAGAAGGCTGATTTTTCATTATTTCTACATATAACAGCTTTACCATGGATTTTCTTTTCAGAATATTTCTGTAACACTAATATTAGTAATGAAAGAGCTACAAGATTTTAATATCTGGATGATTTCCGTCTGGGCTATTGTGAAAAAATAGTATGCATTCTACTTTCTTTCCCTTCTAACCACCAAAATAGATGACAAAATAGTCTTATTGACCATAAAGATCTCCAATAATATCTTTCTTTGGCCAAGTACTGCTCAGGATACTGGACTGATTTCAGGTTGGGATGGACCACCTGATGAGGGAACCACTGGACCAAAAATTCAGGATAGATGGCTATCTCTGTTGAGCAGCTCAGTTTTAACCTTGGGAACATCACTAACACTCATAGGCTTCAGTTTTCTCATCTGTAAGATAAAAATGACACATCTAACTTCCTCACTGAGATTAGATGGTGTGAAAATAAAAAATTATTTTCAAAGGTCTTGAGCACTGCTTTAGTTCTTTATTGAGTTTAATGAAGACAGGATAATTTTTTATCAGTGTTATTCCATGGCACCTCCCTTGGTAACAGTGATATACAATTTGAAAATCTGTGGTCTGTAGGATGCAGCTTTATACAACTTCAAAGTGATATCTGAAAGTTTCCTCAATTGCAAGCTTCCATAAAAAGTCCTCTGGACTTTACAGAAAGTGTCTTCTTTCCTGGTATGCTGAGCACTTGTATTCAAGGGGTGGTAGTTACTGAGGTGTATTAAAGCATGGGGACAGGTGATTAAGCACACCCAAGTACTGCAAGTATTAATAACCAGTATGCACCACATGACACTGCACATGCCAATCCTTATACCAGACATTTTTCTTTCATGTCTAGAAAATGCAAATATCTGTTGCCAGCACCTACAGCATAAGAATCTTATACAGGAAAATAGAGAAGGTTAAGACCGTTGTGCTCACTGAAATTTTTTTCATCTTTCAGTTTGACCCAAGCATCATGCTAGCAGGGATTGTTTCACCTGAACCTCTTCATCTATCACCCATCCAGTATTGTGCTTTTAAAATCATATTGCTTACCTACGGTAGGGCACCTAACTCCTGCTCTGACCATGTAAGCTGAAAGAGGAAGGATGGTCAGTCTTAGTGGGTAGCTATAAGCAACCCAGAAGCTAGGTTTCTGCAACATGAACCTGTGACTGAGCTGGGAAGGGAAGCAGAAACTCCCAAGTCCCAACCCAATGCTTTGTAACTACTGGTCTGTCCTTCTTTCCTAATAATGTTCTTGCGTTAAAGAAAGAAAGGAATTAATCAATTAATTATGGGTTTCCGACAGCAATATAGTACTTAAAATTTTAATAAATGTGTGTCTATACAACATGAAAATATAGTTAACAAGAACCATCCCAATGAGTAATTCAAGACTTAAGCAACTAACATTATTCTGAAAGCCTTCATTAAAAAGTTCTTCTTCACCTTTCCATTTGGACCTCTGACCCTGCTATCTGGGACCATCTCATCTGAATTCTTTACCTCCTGTGTACTCCTGAGTGATACTGAATCAAATGTCTACCTTTAATCATGCAGCTGATCAAGTAAGGTTGATCAAAGTGGATTGAAGTAAACACTAATGACATTATTCTGTGACTCAGAAGCTCAGCTGTCCAAGCATACCATATGGATTTTGGCTAATGTTCAAAAAAAGGACCCAGAAAGTGGTCTTGCAAGCCACAGAGTCAATTTACCTTGTTTATTACACCTTGTCAGTCTCCCTGCTCATACAGAACAGCTCAGTTGAAAATGAGGGTACAAACACAGGAATCCACCAGGGAACAAGTGCAGAAGGGAGGCAGGTTTCAATTTTATTTTGAATGGATATTGGGCAGATTAAATTTTTCTGTGGCCACTGCTTTTAACCATGTTGGAAGAAGACTTAGATCAACTCCAAGTAGCTTTTAAAAATCATACTCTAGATCAATATGCAGACAAGTTAAACAAAGCCATTTTTCTATGCAATCAACCCCAAGCATCTCAAATCTGTTACTTTTAACAGCAAAACTGTTGGAACTGTGACTAAATTCCCTAATCCAAACCAGACAATACCCTGTCTACTGTTGTCTCCTACATACTAATATCTCCTCTGACATTCTTTCCCTGCCTTTCCTCACATCACACACAGTCACTTGTGGACCACTATTATCTTGGCACACAATTTCTCTACCCCTGCTTCCTCCATTAGCTTGGAGAGCAATGGCAAATAGACCCTGTTGAAGAATTATAGGGAAAGGCATTCCCAAAGGAGTCACAGCAAGACCCTTCATTGAAACTCAGCCTTTGGGGACCAGGGAAAGCCCAGACCGATTTTCACAGAATACCCAGGTGTCTTCTTGCATAGAGCAGCAGAGAATTATGGCACTCCTAGGGCTGGGGTCAGCAAGAATGGGGCTCAGCTGTAGAGAGCAAAAAGGTTAATCAGGTCACAACAGCTTCTAGGTGACGATGTCCTGCTCTTAGGTTCATTGATCATCCAGTGAGAGTATTTTTTTTTTCTTGATGATGCAATGTTTTTAAATTAATGCCTTTGGTAGAACTTAGGTGGGTGGGGATTATGAAAACCAGTTTGAACCAGTCTCTGGCCTTTGTGAATGCTCCGACTCTCATACTAATGATGATTGAATTAATCTCTTAACAAACACGTTTGTTTTTCTAATTCGCCTCCACACACATAATTACTATAGCTCCAAACCCAACACCCAAATATTACAGCAGAGATGGCACCTAGTCTTCCCTGATCTCCGGAAATCTCTGAAATATTGGGATCCTTCCTGAAGTAACTTCTGAAGCACAGTGAATAGGGTCTCCTCACCAGAAACAGAATCCTGCAAGCCAAGACTATGTCTAAGAGGATTCACTGTCTACGAAGGAGGAAATTTTTTACCAGCATGTTCTAAACATATTTCTGTTCACAGTTTAGTGTAAAAGTAATTATTTTTACTACTGCTCTGTAGGCATTCAGTGGCCAGCCAAAGCTAAGAAGTCCCTAAATCCTTTGAGCTGGAGGTCCCTATTTATCTTTGATGGTAGTAGAGTTATACCCAAGATATAATTTCAGTGTTCTACTACTTACAACCTACTTCACAAATGCTCAACTTTTTTCTGCACCTGAGAAACTTTCCTAGATTGCACAAGTACCCAGATTCTTCCTGTAACCCTTAAAGTTCCACTTAAAAATCCTTTCTCAGAAAAACTTCTTGGAAGCTGTCTGAGAGAAATTTCTATATAAGAAGACAGAGTCAGAGAAACCTTAATATTTTCATGGATATTTGACTTTGCCAGTGTTTTGAAAGAGAAATGATAAGAATGTTCCATGCTAAGTTCTATCTTATAAGATAATATGAAGTGGTCAGTTTTTCTATTATTTAACAATAAAACAAAAATCAAAATCCAAAACAATTTTTAGGCAATTTGCTGAGAATTTAAATTTTTGTCACAACTTGTGGAAAATTCAATGTATTGAAATTTCTCTTGGGAGAGAAAGGTAATTTATTTTATGTGAAGATAATACAAGTAACGGGCTATGGACATTACTTAAAGGCAATTGTAGAAAAGTCTGACTGGAAAGAAAACAATTTTTTACAAGAAAGGTTCGAGCCTGCACTCAATTCTTCAAGTCAGGATGGAAAATCCTCTGCATCAGTTGTAGAGGACCTGAGGAATGAGGATATCATTATTTTGTCACTCATAGTTTTATTCTCATTTGCCTTTTATTGTGAACTAAAACCAGATTTATCATATACTCTAAGGTTATAGATGTCAAGGAAAAACAATTTAGAACTGATATACCGAGTGCTAATTCACATTAAAAAGTAAATTTTATTCAAGTTTGCTATGAATCTGATGGGAAAAACCAACAACCAATGAGATATTCCCATTCAAAAAAATATACATACATTTGATGGAGAAATAAAAGAACAAGACACAGAAACATTAAATAAGAGATATAATAGATCCGGTTAGAATCTTTATGAAGGTTCACTGGTAAATAGCAAACCATTCCTGTGGTTGTAAGAAGTATAATTAATGGTTGTAAAAAGACCAAAACTGCAAATACGAAGGCAAATGTAAATTCACCTACTTCAACCAATCAAAGTGATAAAAAGACCCTTTAAAACTCTCAAAAAAACTCACAACTCTTCTTTTTTATAATGAATGCTCCTAAATTACTGAATCATATAAGTTGGCTTAGATTTTTAATAATTTCCTACTGAACCATTTATCTGAGAGAAGTGTTGCTGTTAACTGAGGAAATAAAAATGCCCTAGAAGGCCTTAGACACCCTTGGGCACAGCAAAAGGAAAAAAACCCACTTAGGCCTTGGCTGCAAGTAGAGCCTATAGCTACACAGTAGAATACATATCTAGTGTATATATACACATAACTCATCCTATAAGCCACATAAAATGGGCACCCTCAGCTTAGACTAAAGATTCATGTAGTTCAGTATCCAGCATACCCTGTGGGCATATCATGGAACAGAGGTACACGGAAGTTTTCTTTCCCCCTCTCCCTTTCTTTTCATCTCCCACTGTTTGGTTTCCTTTTTCCTCGTCACTGAGCACAGGAAAGACCTAATCAGTGGCCTATCCAGCATCACTGCAAAATCTCTGCCCTGAGTGGCAATGACTAACCTGAGACCATCATGCCAAGTATAAACCAAGAGCTTTTTCCCTTGTGTTCTTTGCCTCGTATTTAGTGACAGTGATTCTCCTCTGATCAGCCAGCCACTGTGTACTGTGAGATCTTTCCCAATGAACAAGGTAAAACCATCAGCAAAATGTGTCATGTCACAGTTTATTAAAGTCCCACATCATCTCTGACTTCTCTGAATAACGCACACCTGAACTCATTGCTTATAAAGGCTATCCCTCCCTACTAGTGTACGATGTTTTTAGCTCCTGTCCCGAGGAACCTTTTAAGTTTACAGAAGTATGTGACATATACCAACCAAACCATTATAATACATGGACATATCAACTCTTTCAAAGAATTCTTTGGCAAAGGATTCTGTCTACTGCTGTAAAAGACAATAAAACATTTCTATAGATACATTAGAAATAAGCAGCTAAAGAGAATCTCCATCCTTTATTGGATGCAAGAGGGAAGATTGTGACAATGGGTGAAGAAAAGGCTAAAATTCTGAGTGCCTTCTTTGCCTCGGTTGTTAATAGTCATACCAGCTGTTCGCAGCCTACCCAGACCCCTGAGCTGCAAGGCAGGCACAGGGGGAAGAATGAAGTCCCCATAATCCAAGGGAAAATGGTCAGCAACCTCTTGCACCACTTAGACACACACAAGGGTACTGAGGGAGCTGGTGGAAGAGCTCACCAAACCACTTTCAATCATTTATCAGCAGTTCTGGCTCACCAGGGAGGTCCCAGACAAATGGAGGTTGGCAAATGTGCTGCCCATCCACAGAAAGGGCCAGAAGGAGGATCTGGGGCATTACAGGACAGTCAGCCTGACCTCATTGCCAGGGAAGGTTAAGGAGCCTCCTGAGTGCCATGACACGGCATGGAGAGGACAACTGGGTGATCAGGCCTAGCCAGCACGGGTTTATGAAAGGCAGGTCCTGCTTGACCTACCTGACCTCCTTCTCTGACAAGGTGACCAGCTGAGTGAATGAGGAATGGCTGTGGATGTTGTGTACCTGGAATTTTGTCAAGCCTTTGAAACTGTGTCCCAAAGCATCAACTCAAAACAACCACCTACAAAGCTACAGTCTGGGGGCAGAATGGCTGGAAAGCTGCCTGGTGGAAAAGGACCTGGGAGTGCCATTTGACTGCTGCCTGAACATGAGCCAGGTGTGCCCAGGTGGCCAAGAAGGCCAATGGCATCCTGGCATTCTGTGTCAGCAGTAGTGTGGCCAGCAGGACCAGGGCAGGGATTGTCCCCCTGTACTTGGCACTGGTGAGGCCACATCTCGAATCCTGTGCTCAGTTCTGGGCCCCTCATGACAGGAAAGACATTGAGGGGCTGAAGTGTGTCCAGAGAAGGGCAACAGAGGTGGTGAAGGGTCTAGAGAGTCCTATGGGTAGTGGCTGAGGGACCTGGGGTGTTTAGCTTGGAGAAAAGGAGGCTGACGGGGGACCTTATCACTCTCTACAAGTCTCTAAAAGGAGGAAGGAAGGTGTAGCCAGGCGGGGATCCATTTCTTATCCCAAGTTGCAAGTGATAGGACAAGAGAAATGGACTCAAGTTGCTCTGGTGGGGGGGTTTAAATTGAGTATTAGGAAAAAATTCTTCATGGAAAGGGTTGTCAAACATGGGAACAGGCTACCCAGGGAAGTGATTGAGTCACGACCCCTGGTAGTATTTTGAAGATGTGTGGATGTATCACTTAGCGACAGGGCTGGACTTGACAGTCCTGGATTAAGGGTTAGAGTTGAACTTAAGGGTCTTTTCCAAACTAGAAGATTCTATGTTTCTATGACAGTCATGTTTATTATTCAATATTTTGTCATACTTATTCATAGAACTACAAATTCAGCAGTTTCAAAAAAACTGAAGTTGAACTAACTGTTCTGCACTTCAGATGCTTACCTGCATACTTTTGAAAAAATTGAACATCAGACTTGTCACTTCCTATTTCTGTGGTACAGAGACAATTTAACTGTTGCATCAGTGTGGAAAGCTTAATGTTTTCCTTGAGACAGCTAAATGCTCTTGCATGCATACTAAACAATCAGGGTAATATGTTGTCACTTGTTCTTTGACTCCGTTTTTTTCCCCCGAATACTCTTCTATTGTTAGTTCAACTTGGAATAGTGGTTTAAGCTCAACCATTGCAAAGGAAGCACATGTGCAATGGATTGAGCTTTTCTGTTTTGCCAGTGTCCCCCTTGAACATTCTTTTACACATTGAACATCTACTGGCCCCTCAGGCTCTTTGAAATGATCTTTTTGAAAAAGAATATAGTATTTTGTGGCACGACTTCTGCAAGTTTCTTTCCCTCAAAGTTGTCCTTGTCCTTTCTAATTACAGTTTTAAATTTAATGCTCTGGGATTGTTCTTTTTGGCAAGGGGGTATTCCCCGACCTGATAACAACTTCTATTTCTGAAATTTTTATTTTTAATTCTAGTTTAGTTTTCTGTGTGAATGTGCTTTTTTTTTTTTTCCCCTTTGCAAGTTAGGGTTTCTTGGATTTACTTTCAAATGCATTGCTGTATATTTTTACAGAAAAACAAGCTGCAAGATCTGGTTATGTCAGAAAACAATCTGTGACCTAGGAAAATCTGCAGTGCCTTTAGATTGATGTGGATTACAAATATCTGTAAGAAACTGTAGAATAGTACCCTGTCCAGGTTTGCTGTGGATCTAGTGATCTAGGCAAATTTAGTACACCTAATTTTCAGATTGGGAAACAAAAAATTTATTATTGCCTTATTTGAATGGCATGGAGATGAGTTTTTCTTCACTGTGATTTTAATTTGGAAGTGGGTTCCTCTCCAGAAAGCTGACAGCTTCTAAGCACTTTTCTTGTTTCCCTGTTGTAATCTATTAAAACCCAAAAAGGTACGATATAGATGGCCTGTATTTTGTTTATGGCACAACAGAAACTACAAGTCAAACACATGCCAAGACTAGTAACATAGCTAATAGAGGGAGTCAAGAGAGCTTTTTAGAAGAGAGATGAGAAGCAGCTACACACAGAAGCTACACACTTGATAGAGTAGAAGCAGCACACTTTCTAAAGGCTTTGAAATAAACATCTTTGCATGAAATGAATGCCCAGCCTTTCCAAAAGGTTCTCTGCCTAGCAAAGATAACCTACTGTTTATTGCTCAGGCTAAAGGCAGAGGGCTTTCTTAAACTCATTACTGGCATTACTGTGCCAATCTAATGTATATGAGCAGTAAATTAATAATTATTTGTTGACACTCATCAAAAAAAAGCTGTTTGAACCATTCTTAAGTCTAAACTCTGAATTATAGAAGTAAAATAGCAAAATTAGAAACTTTTTAATGTCATGTTTATTCATTGTTGTTGTTCTACCATAGTACATTTGTCTGCGTATTTCAAGGCTGTACAAAGACCGGTGTAAGTGCTTAATACCTATTAACAGACTAACCCACTTTAGTCAATAATTTACCCCTCCTGCAACCAGAGAGCAGACATATACCAGGAATGTGAGCAAAGAAATAAAATAATGATGGATATTGTAAGAACCAGAAGAAAAATTAGATAGGAAAGTGAACAAAGAAATAAAATAAGCATGTTCATTATGAATGCAACTGATTATTGTGTCTCTTAATAGTGAAAACAGCTCTTTATAATATTGTGGCTATACTAACCATGAAGCGGATGAGAAAAGGAGTACCAATGTTGTATTACTGGACAGTCTGGGCACAGAAGGGGTTATATCAAGAGACATGGCAAGTGCCACTGATGGGATATGGGTGTTATTGGTAGGGTGCTTGATCCTACAAACAATACTGGAATGGTGCTTACTAACATGGGTAATCTCCCAAGTACAGAGAGTAATGGTACAGACACTGGCACCAGGGGGAGATGACTTGTGCTTCCTGCTGCCTGCGAACTTCTAGAAGCTGCTTTAGGTGCAGGCATAAGCTAGAGGTAGTCTTCTGGCTGCTCTGAGCAGTATTGATTCACACTGATTGGCTCCATGGTACCAAACTGCAGAGATCAGATCTACCTCTTCTTTTCTTAGATCAAATTCTTAGAACCTCTTAAGTTTGCCCTGGAATGAGTCTAGACTGTAGATTTCACAGAAACAGTAGGCAGGGCAGTATATATCTGCAGGGGAAAAACACACCTTCTTTGAGACCCCTTTGCAGCAGCCAAGCTGGGACAACAGCTGACAGGCAAGGCTGTAATAGACTCACTGGACAACAATGGTACTATGCAAGGTAATAAGCATTATGCATGTTAAGGTCTATGCTAGTTATGAACTTCATGTTGGTAGGAGAATGGACACAAATAGTAAAGTGGCATAACTTGTACCTATTTGCCAGTCAACATGAAAAAAACAGGAGGGAAGGCAGCCACGAGGGAAGAAGCAGACATACACAACCCTCACCGCCCACATGTTCCTCATCTTCCCTGCTAGAAGATGTATCTATGCTGTCAGTATCACACAGGCCTATTTTGTCCCAGAGCTAATGACAGTTCTGCATGAATGCAACCTTCTTAAAAAAAAAAAAAAAAAAAGAAGCAAGGCCCAAACAAACATGCAACTATGACAACTTAAATTGATGAAGAATCTCATCTACAAAAAACAGTGAATAACATCAGTTAAGAGGTGAAGAGCCCCTCTGTAGCCATGCCATACTCATCAGGTCTAATACTTGATTTAAGAGTGGTCATCACCACATACCTAACTTGTACATTAACTTAATCTTTTTTCAGAGGGTTCACAATTTTTCCCATGAAGAGTAAAGTGTTCTCCATAGTTATGACCATTAGGAAGGGCCTGTTGAATCTAACCGTAACTGGAACGGACATAGGCACTATTTCCATGCCTGTTGCAGCTGCTGCTTCGGTGCCAGTCTCATCCACCTTTACCACAGCCTTATGAATAGCCTGTGAAGAAACAGACATTTTACAAGTCAAGGGAGCACAAAACTAGTCACCTAAATAAGAATGAGAGTTAAAAGTGCCTGAAAAAGTTACTGGTAATGATGCCATGATGATTTTTTGCCTTTTCTTTATACCCCTTTTATATACCTTTTTATAGCTTTTGTATTTTTAGTGTTTTTTAGCCTACATTCTTAGACTTGTTTGTCAAGCTAGGAGACTAAACACTTTAGAGGTTTTGTAGTTAGGGATCAGAAAGCCCCAGACCCCAAGGTCCTCTCCAGAACACATTTTGTAAACTAAGACAGAACCATCCAGGGGAAGGTTCCGTGGGGAGGGGGGGTCACTCGAGCCTCTCACTGGGGAATCTTTTATAGATATGCTAATTAGTAAGACCTATAATGTTAGGCCAGATCTTTTGGGGTTGTGCATTGTGGTGTGCATTAAGGCGCATTCGACCTGGATGTAGTGCACTAAGTATCCTTAAAATAAATACCAAGGTAAAATTTTTCCCTTCTAACCATGTTTGATTCTTGATTTTAAGACCAGGAAAAGGCATCAGTAACAAACAAGCATCAGATGGACAGGTGTGAGTCCACTGCTTAAAGACAGCAAAGTTAGGGTTAAAAAAAACCCAGCAAGCTACATGCAGCACAACTTTCTAGCCCCAGAGAGGAAAAGTTACTCTCCAGTGGAGGGGCATGTCCCTGCTAGTGAAAACATTTGCTTTGTTTGCTTTCTTATTCCTTGCATCCACTCATGGAGATCTGTACAGCAAGACCAAATATTAAGAGAGTAAGATCATATTTAACTGTGTATTAGAAGTTTATATAGTTGAAGAAATAACATGCAGATTAGCCCAGTGAATAGAAATTTGAAATTGTGTTTCCTATGTTTCTTCATGTTTTGGGAAAAATGGGGGCAAAGATGAAGGGCCAGAAATGAAGGGTTAAAGCAGAGTAACACAAAAGTTTTACCTTTCAATATCAAGACACTGACAGATCCTGATCACTAATGTCTACTTGAGGTCATGAGGGTAGTTGCTTTCTTCATTAGACAATTAAGTTCGCACTGCTTGTCAGCTTTAAACTCTAGGTTTATTGAAGTATGACCTATCTGTAGCTTTTGCCTGGGCCTGGCAGTCATTGTTCATATGCTTGAAGCCAAATGTTTGCAATAACTGCATTTTCTTTTCCCCTAAACAGTTTAAAAGCAAGCAGTGTTTTTCCTGTCCCCTCACCTCCGTAAAATACAAGCAGTGATACACTCTACAGCTCCCTACTTGCCCACAAGCAGGCTAAAGAAAGCAGACACAAACAGAAGCAGCCATGCAGTGACTGTAACAACACCCTGCAGGAGGGTACCAAGGTGTGGATAGATGATGATTTGGTCATATCTATTTTATAAGGTTGCCCCTTGCAGGTCAAAATAACCTAGATTAAAAAATTACAGACTTTTAACTTGCTCCAGCCCAATTGCACATACAGTACAAGTAACATGGACAAAATACTCTGTATGCCAACAGCTGCCTTTTCATGTGAAGCAAAGCCTCTTTACTTGAGTTTTGCACCATGAATAGTTGTACACAAAGTGATGCAAGTATCAGTAACCATGGGCCCACAAAACTACAGCAGTATGACTTACCTGGGAAATTCTGTGCTGCGGCTGCCCAGTGATCCCAGAGAGGTCAGCCTTATCAGTGAATAGATCCACAATGCCCATTTTATATAAGGTATCTTTTAGGTCATATGTCCCATAAAGCGTGAATTTCGGAAGATACAAATTTACTGAGCTGCCAGAAAAGAAGCGCAAGAATATGGTGAAACATTTGATCAGTTGTCACAGAATAACATAGACTCACAAGAGACAAACTGATTTTGCTTTCTCCCTAAAGACATTTTGCCTGCAGGCTCTCTCTTGCCTACATAGGTGATGTACATTTTCAGAAGTTAGTGATCTTTTGTGCAATCTGCTGGAAGCACCTTCGTCATGAGCCATTACTGAGGTTGCAGAGGATTCACCTTGTGACAAAGACATTCCTTCAGGTGTCTCGAGCTGAGCACAAAAATGTCGAACACATTCAAGTTCACTGATTACTTTTGGGGAAAAAAATTGGCCTTGTGTATTCATCATATAAAACAGGACAGAGAATACAAAACTATATCCACTGAAGAAGCAGGACAATAGTAAGCAGTGATAGAAGGCATGGCAAAACAAAAGACAAAAGCACATTTACAGAATGTAGTTAGTCAATAGATAATTATTTTTCTGTGTCAAGCCCAGTGTCTGACTTACTCAATTTTAAGTGACTAGATTGCTGCTTTCCATAAATTAACCAAAGCTCTATACGCTTCTGACTCACTTCTTCCTTGTTTTTCCCATAAGTGTCTAGCAATTACTTTTCAAAGGCTAAGCCCGTTTACAGCTAGAAGCAGCATAATGAGACACAAGTTAGTGATAGTGCTGCCATTAGGTACTATTTTCTGGTGAGAAACCAGGGCAATTCTCCAGGGCTCTAGGTCAGGGAGACATGGAGCACTTAATGAAGCTAGCCAAAGAGAAAGTCATCCAGTGGGCAGTTGGGAAGGAAAAGGCCCATACCTCCAGCATTGCACAGCATCTAATGCCAGCTCTGGCTGTATCCAAAAACAAGAGTGCTGGTGGATTGATAACAGGTTGCAGATCTCTTACTTCTCCCTGATTTCTATCTGTGCTGACTGCTGTCCCGAATGAGGATGCAGCTATCACTGAAGCATCTGCCTTCCTGTTACCTAAAGACACTCCTTCATAAGCCCCCACTTGCTTCCAATGTCAAGGAAAGGGAAAGCCACAGACAGACGGTAGCAATGCAACCAGCTAAGGGAAGCAAGCAGCGGGATACCCTTTCCAGAAGTGAAAGTGATGTTTTCTCTACAGTTGAGCCATTTAAAAGATCTCAGCTGTCTGTACTGGTGACACTTCAGCACTATCCTCTTTGTCAGCCAACAGTAATGAAAGATGTCCTTCACAATACTTCTGCCACTAATATCAACATCAGTTTGCAGGCAGAGAAGAAGGGACTAACATAGGTAGACTACAGCCTTCAAATTATTCCATATAATATTTTCATTTATTAAGACCTCCCAGAGACTCCAAAAAATAGCAGATGCAATTAATTGCTTTAAAAACTAGAGGAAAAGGAGGAGTTTGTGTCATTATTTTGTAGGAGAGAATGATTATAATGAAAAACGAGCAGCAGCATGAAACAAACTTGTCTTTGACAGTGATTCTTTTTCATATTATAAGATGGAGAGAGGAAATACAAATCCCTCCAATTGTATTTAGCATCCATCTAGATGATTGTGAAGGCAATTGTTTCTTTGGCAAAAATTATACATAAGTATCTTGATTCACCATCTTATTTGTCCTATAGTCACAAACCACATAGCTACTCCCAGAAGTTTCAAAACTCTAAAGATGCACAGAGAATGACACAATTTTTCCTGGTGTTTTGTTTTTTGGGTTTTTTGTTGTTGTTGTTGTTGTTGTTTTTGTTGTTGATTTTTTTTTCCCTATATGAAAAAGAAGTTAGATTCTTTTGATAGTATTTAACAGTGAATCAGAGTTAAGAGCATGAAACCAGCTTTGGGTTCCTGCATTCAGATGTAATTTTTGTCTTGAGAAGAGACCATCTAAAACACATGCGGAAAAAACATCTAGATTTTCAAATGTCTATGTGGGAAGGTCACTAACGTGACACATCAAATTCATGAATGAATACAAGGGCTTGGTACTCTAAAGGTGTTGTACCTATGCTTGTACACATATTTTGAGAAAGGCTATTGCCATACACGACACTGAATGTAAGGACTCTAAAATTTTTGAAAGAGTATAAACTTTCTGCCTTCTAGTCTCAAAGCTACCTTGAATTGAGTGTAGCTTACTCCAATTTTGCCTTCCTAAGTCCTCAGAGAGCCTGGATAAGTGGCTCTGCTCTATACCCTTATCATTGATCTTTGCCCTCACAATTTCAGAATGGAAGTTGTTATTTCAGCATTAACTGTACAATTACTGTTAATTTTAATAGGCAGAAATTAAGAAAGAGACAAGAAAAAAGGCTGAAGGGGTAGGAATTTACTTGTAAATAGGAGAAGGCAGAAGGCTTCCCCCCAAAAAAAGTGAAAAGAGGTATAAGTCCAAAAACTTGGGCCTATTGAGAATTGAAGACAGGAAAAAAAAGCAGAAATAGCAAAAGTCTGTGAAGGTTTTCAGTGCATGCAGTACTGAATGTGAAAACACACTAAAGAGCCAGATTCAACTTTGGTCAGGGGATTTCTTCTGTAGATTAAAGCAGAACTAAAAATGGCATACTGACCCTGTGTCATACCCCAGCAGCTTTGTTTCCTTGCCTACCATCTGAACCAAGAACTGCAGAATTTTACCTTTTTGTGACTAACGTCCTCCACCTTGACATACGTTCACAAGACAATCTTTTCTCCAGCTTCCTCATTCTTCCTCTATCAGGCAGAATAAAAAATGCTGAAGCACCTCCTTTGTAATCCATTTGCACCACAGTGGAAGACAGCTGCTCATCATAGCCATGCTGGTACAGGCCCATTCCGAACATCATCGGGACTTCAACAGCCTTGTTCCCATCCACAAAAAATTTGCTCATTTTAGTGTATTTTGGATCAAAAGGTTTTTCCCATTCAGCTTGAAATATAAGAGACAGAGTTACAGGATATTTTGAGGACATGAAACCATATGACATATTAACACAGGACACATTCTTAGATGACAGAAACTGGTACAGTTGGATCAGCTTCAAAGACAAACCAGTTTGCAATGATCACGATCTTACTGAATACTCAGAATAATTCAATAGCAACACACAGTAGGTAGAATGTGATGTAAAAACACTCCCTCAGATCTTACAGCAGGCTGCAAAATCCTTTATTTAGATGAGTTATCAAGGGTTCTACCTTGCAGTTTTCCTCCATGATAACAGGGTTTTTTTTATATGTAACACCCTCATATAATGCAGCCTTTATCTAAGCTCAAAAGAAGATTCTCTCATTTTCTTAGGAACCAAAGACCAAAATAGGCTTTAAAGGGTGACACGAGAGATGAATCCTCCAGAGAAATTAAGGGATCTCTACTTGCAGAGAGCTGTTGATACCTCACATTAGCTGATGATGTATAGAGTCATAAAGAACTTAATTTTACCAGACTGCTGAGTTAAAAAACAAAACAGCAACAGCAGAAACCTTTTCCACTGTCATCTTCACCATATTAAACTTTCAAAGGTTCCTCATTTAGTCATGGTCAAAGAAACTGTCTACATTGAAACTCCGAAAGATTCTTACCCTTAGTTGAGAGGAATTTCTAAGCCAAATTTCAGGTATCCACATCATACGTTTCAGAGGCTGAGCAAATTTTTTAAAAGAGGGAGAATTGTGGAGTTTTGGAAGGGTTCTTTGTTGTTTTTATCTTAATTTTTAAGAAATCTTGTTCTTCTGTAGTAAATTTTGCCTTCTAGAGCAAAACCAACGTATTATCAAATGTAGTGGGCAAAAGTAGAGCAGCGATGCTAAGTAAGGTAAGTGGCATCAAGAAAACCATGAAACGAGATGCAACCCCTTTTGACTTCTGATTTCTATTTGAGCATTGATTACTAGGCAGATTGTTACAAATGAAATAATTATAATCTGCTGTTTCTACCATCTGACATAGCCTGCACCACTAAACAGCTTTTGAAAAAGTGAAATGAGACTTTAGTGCATGTCTTGGTCTCTGAAAGCATACATTGACAACTGCAATACTCTGAACAGGGAAAAGTTGCTACTTTTATATACTTCATATACTTTTATATCCTTCATTAATAGTGACTTCCAACATCAGACATATAACACACAGGACTTTTACATTTTTATGCTTGAGGGGAAAAAAAAGCAGAATGAATCACAATAACATGAATGACACCAGACCTGAAAAACTTAAACAACATTTATCTCGTGCTCAACTCAGGGAAAACTAACTGATTTCAAAAAGAACTTTGATTGAAAACTGAGTAGGATGTTAGGACCACTACTCTGGGCTTCAGGAGAGCAAACTTTGGCCTCTTCAGAGATCTGCTTGGGATAAAGTCATGGAGGGAAGACGGCTCCAAGAAAGCTTGTTTGTCACAACCACCCCATGCAGCACTACAGGCTGGGGGCAGAGTGGCTGGAAAGCTGCCTGGTGGAAAAGGACCTGGGGGTGCTGGTTGACAGCAGCTGAACATGAGCCAGCTGTGCCCAGGTGGCCAAGAAGGCCAATGGCATCTGGCATTCTGTGTCAGCAGTAGTGTGGCCAGCAGGACCAGGGCAGGGATTGTCCCCCTGTACTTGGCACTGGTGAGGCCACACCTCAAATCCTGTGCTCAGTTCTGGGCCCCTCATGACAGGAAAGACGCTGAGGGGCTGAAGTGTGTCCAGAGAAGGGCAACAGAGGTGGTGAAGGGTCTAGACAGTCAGTCATATGAGGAGCAGCTGAGGGAGTTGGGGTTTTTTAGGCTGCAGAAAAGGAGACTGAGGGGGGAACCTCATTGCTCTCTACAACTGCCTGAAAGGAGGCTGTAGCCAGGTCAGGGTCAGTCTCTTCTCCCAGGCAACAAGTGACAGGACAAGATGAAATGGCCTCAGACTGTTCCAGGGGAGGTTCAGGTTGCACACCAGGAAGAATTTCTACGCTGAAGGTGTTGTCAAACATTTTAACAGGCTGACCAGGGATATGGTAAATTCATGATCACTGGAAATGTTCAAGAAATTACTGGACTTATCACTTAGTGCTATAGTTTATTTGACATGGTAGTGTTCAGTCAAAGGTTGGACTCAAAGATACTGGCGGTCTTTCCCAGCCTTTTATGATTCTATTAATATTTAAGGATGATCTCCACCAAACACAGGAGTGATCCATCCTAACAAAGAAGAAGTCAGGTAAAAATGAAAGGAGGCCTGTGTGGATGAGCTCCTTGGTGAACTCAAACACAGACAGGTAGCCTACAGAGGGTGGAAGCTAGGACAGGTAACCTGGGAGCTATAAAAAGAGCCTCCAGGGATTAGGTTAGAAAAATTAAAGGTATGATAGAATTAAATCTGGCCAGGGACATCGAGGGCAACAAGAAAAGCTTCTACAGGTATGACAATGATAAAAGGAAGACTAGAGAAAACATGAACCCCCTCCAGAAGGAAATGGGAAACCTGGTTACCCAGAACATGGAGAAGGCTGAGGTACTCGATGACATTTTTTGCCTCAGTCTTTACTGGCAAGTGCAGGGACTGGGAGAATGAAAAACTGTCCACTGTAGAAGAAGATCAGGTTCAAGACCATATAAAGAACCTGAAGATAAACATGTTCATGGACCTGATGAAATGCATCTGCAGATCCTGAGGGAAATAGATGAAACAGCTAAACCACTATCCATCATATTTGAGAAGTTACGGCAGTCTGGTGAAATTCCCACTGACTGAAAAAGAGAAATGAGAGCTCTTATTTTTAAAAAGTGAAGAAAAAGAAGACCTAGGAAATTATCAGGCTTTCTCACCTCTTTGAGTGGCAAGCTCATGGAGCAGATCTTCCTGGGAACTATGCTAAAACACATGGAAAATTAGGAAGTGATTGGTGACAGACAATTACCCTAAGGGTAAACTGTGCTAAAGGAAGAGTAATTGATGTCATCTACCTGGAGCTGCGCAAAGCATTTCACACTGTCCTGCGTGACATCCTTGACTCTAAACTGGAGAAATGGGTGTGACAGATGGTCCACTCAGTGGATAAGGAATTGTCTGCATGGTTGCATTTTAAGGGCTGCAGTCAATGGCTTGTTGTCCAAGAGGAGATCAGACATGACCAGTGCTCCTCGGGGGTTGATGTTAGGACCAGTGCTGTTCAATATCTTTGTTGGTGACACGAACAGTGGAATTGAGTGCACCCTCAGCAAGTTTGCCAGTGACACCAAGATGGCATCATTTTGTTGACATGCTGTAAGGGAAGGATGCCCTCCAGAGGGAAGGGATGCCATCCAGGGAGAGTGAGACAGTCTTGAGAGGTGGCCCCATTAGAATATCGTGAAGTTCAACAAGGCCAAGTTCAAGGTCCTGCATGTGGGTTGGGGCAATCCCACGCACAAATACAAGCTGGGCAAATAGTGAATTGAGTTGAAAGCAGACGTGAGAGGAAGGACTTGGTGCTGTTGGTTGATGAGAATCTCACCATGGCCCAGCAATGTGTGCTCGCAGCCCAGAAAGAAAAACACATCCTGATCTGCATCAAATAAAGTGAGGCCAGCCGGTCAAGGGAGAGGATTCTCCACCTCTGCTTCACTCTGGCAAGTTCCCACCTGGAGTACTGCATTCAGCTGTGGGGTGTCCAATAAAAGAAGGATGTGGACCTGTTGGAGTAACTCCAGATGAGGGCCATCAAAATGACCAGAGGGCTGGAGCACCTCTCCTATGAAGACAGGCTGAGAGAGTTGGGGTTGTTCAGCCTGGGAAGAGAAGGTTCCAGGGAGATCTTAGAGCACCTTCCAGTACCTAAGGGGGGCCTATAGAGGGGAAAAGACTTTTTATGCAGGCATATAGTGATAGGATAAAGGGGAATGTCCGTAAACCGAAAGAGGGCAAATTTAAATTTAGATTAGATTGAAGGAATAAATCCTTCACTGTGAGGTTGGTGAGGCTGGAACGGAGAAATTTTAGATGCCCCATCCCTGGCAGTGATCAAGGCCAGGTTGGACACTTCTTTGAGCACTCTGGTGCAGTGGAAGGTGTCCCTGCCCATCGCAGCGCGGTTGAAACTAGATGATGATTAAAGTCCCAAACCATGACTGTAAGTTAACACACAGATTAGACAGACATGATATGCACTAATATTTTCCTCTTATTTCAAAGGGACTCTTATTCCTGTTCTCGCCTCTCTCTTAGGTGGCTACCTTCTAGGCACCTTCCTTCAAGTGTTTCACAGTGCTCAAGTGGCAAAATGAAATTTGAAGTATTCTTTATTGTTATCAGCTTGACTAAGGCATGAAAAGGGACCGGTGTAATATAGCGGAGTAACATGTCCAGCAGCTCAGAGTCAGGAAAATATTGCCAGACTTTTGTTCTTGGAGAAGGACTTCTGTACTATGCTACACCACAAAAAAAAAAAGTCACCAGTACTGTGCAAGGAAGTTTGCAATGCACAAAAAGTGGACAAGCACCTAAAAGTATGGACTGGTTATACAGCTAACTGAGGTTTAGAAATCCTCTCCAGATTAATCCCAGCTCTAGATTGTTAACCTACTCTTGATTTCAAGATTAAAATTGTTATTATATTATTGCTATTAATGCTATTCTTTAATCCATTTGCTTTAAAATAGGAGAGCTAAAACTGAAACTCCACCACCTTTGGAGGAGCTAGGAAATCTTTGCAGTAGTAAACTGAACATCTAATAAAAACAACCCAACAACCCTTATTGTTAGAACATGTAAAAGTAACCTGTAATACAAAGCCATCTCTGATACCAGGTTTCTCAGGTGTGTGTCCCCATGGTGCTACTAAATCTATTGCTCATTCTTCAAACACTTTTCAGTAAAAGAAAAATCAACAGTTTTTTTCCTGTTTTGAAAGATGAACCTGATGCTTAATAAAAGCCTAAATGAAAACATTATTTGAAACAAACAAGTGTATTTTCAAAAGAACTAAGAAACATCAGTTATCTGTATTTCAATTAGCTCCATTTAGTTGTGGCCAAACCATCAGGCATTAATACAAGGAGCAGAGACACAGATGGAAAGCAAAACAAAACAGAAATATAGTTCTTAATTATTTTCAGAGGAAGCCTCATATTGGAAAGTGCAAGCATCCAGGTTAACAGTTCTAAAAGGATAAGTTTTCTTTTAAAAAATTATCTAATATGCTGTCTCCCTTTCAATGAAAAGCTTGATGATATTTTTATCAGATAAATTACAGAATGTTATTTTTCTGACTACAAATACTTTGCTTTCAGCATGTAATCAGCAAGAAAGTTTGAAGTAAGATGCAATATCTGTTAATAGACCACTGATTGAGCCTTACAGCCTTGATCCTCTTCTTCTCATTAGATCAGAAGTCTGAAAAGCTCTGAGAAGACTGTAGATTGTATCTAAGCAGACTGCACAAGTTAATTAAGAAAAACAAGCTTATTGTCAATAGGCTTGTATTTGATACTGGTGGGTCCATCTCTTCACTGGAAAATATTAGAATCTGAAAATCAAAAAAACATGGTTGAAACCTATGCCTCTAGGCACACCAGGACTACAGACATGCTATCGGCAAAGGCATAGTTAGTAAAAAAATAAGGAGAACATGAGTGTGAAACTAAAGCTATTGTTGCATGTTTAGTTTTGAATACATAGACATACACAGTAACAGCAAAGCTGTTGACTAAACATATTTTCTATTTGATAAGACGCTAAGTTTTCGTTTAATAAAATTCTTTGCATTTAACTCTGAACTTGTTGAACAAAAAAAACAGCTGGATTGAAATTCACAGAAATGGATTTCAGCCAAGCATTTAAGAAAGTGCTTGAATCCCACTAGATTGTATAGGATTAGATGCTTTACTGCCTAGAGATGCCTTCCTCAACATATATTTCACTTAATCTTCTGAAGGAAAGAAGGTTATATATTAAAAGGTATGGGAAAATTTGCCATACACTTTGCTAGAAGTTATCAGTGTCAAGTAGAACATAATTTCCAATAGCTTTGTTTCTAATTAAATATAAATGAAGACCAAAAGGAAAAACAAGGTATGAGTCCATCTGCAAAGCCATAATGCAAAAAGAGGTGAAGTCCAAGACTGACCTGAGGAAATAATTTATAGAGTAGAAAAACACAATATGCATATCTTACCGTTAAAATAAATATAGCTAATAAGGAGAATTTCAGTAAGTGGATCAAGGTTATTTACGAGGTCCTTGATTTTCCCATTGGTTCTTCTTGCTACATATTGATTGATCTTTAGCTGGGCTTGATCAGCATTCTTGAAGTTCATAGGGTAAGCTTCTCCTTCATAGAAGGTTCTGAGATTACTTAAAAATTTTTCTTGTGGCTTCAGTCGATCAAGCACAAACAGAACATTTCCCATATTCAGCTGTAACCCCCCATTCCTTCTGTTTACCATTTGCATGAGTTGACGATAACCTTCATGTATGTCATTTTCAGAAATCTCACGAGGGTTAAAGCTAAGGACCCTAAGAATCTGTGTCAGGGTGTCTGATCTGGCACCCAGAGTCAGCATTGCAAAGGCAGTAGAGATGCTCAAAGGAGAGAAGAAAACATTCCCATTGTTTTCACGAGAAGAAATCTCTTTGTAGAAACAACATGCAAATCGACAAACACTGTTCTTTACACTCTGCAATGGCATGTTTTGGTTTCCTTGTGCTCTTTGATTCTGGTTTCTTACCCCTTGTTGATAGGGCTCATAGCAATAACTGTTGGAATGGATTCCAACGAGTAAAATATACAGGAAAAGCAACGTCTTCATATTTCTGTGATTCTGTAAGAGAAGAAAAATTATGTTCGGCTTACAAATCTTTTCACCTTGTGTTTAGGAATACATCAGTCCCTTCACTATACAGAGTTAGCTTAGCACTAGTGACTCTGAGATGTTTGAATTGAGGGAAACGAGCTTTCTATTTCAAGGAAGCAGACTCTGGAAAATTACTCAACCTACTGAAGAGGTTATGAAATAATAAAAATTAAAGTCAAAGAGGGATGAGGTAATTCCAAAGACGCCCTCATTACAGTTAAGCTACAATTCATTTTAAACTGGTTTTTTCCCAATATTCTGTTTTCAATGTGGCTTTAAGTGATAAAAGAATAAAAAATACAGGTCTATAGAGCAGAAAGTAAGGGAGCTAGTCAAGGGTAATCAGTTAATTTTGGAAATTTAACAGATGAAAAATCAAAGCAGAAAAATGGCACAATATTCCTCTTTTGTGAAAGTTAAAACATAACATTTTTGAATGGTCTGCATGTAAACACATATGCAGGCATCTAAGAGAAAGCAAATGCACTTGTTAATGAGGAAGTGATGAACATTTTCAGTGATTTCATAAAGCTTGAACAATTGAGCACAACTAAAGGAAAAAAAACACAGCATCCACAAAAATAACAAAAGAAAGAAATAGCAATTAGGATGTTATCAAGACCCTGGGAATACAGTGTTGTCTATTAAGAAAGGGAAAATGAGTATATACATAGAGCAACAAAAGGAAATAAGTGTGCCTGCTGCATGCCAGGGCATGTCCAACCCAGTGACCAAATCAAATGACCTAAAAATAAAATTAAAAGAAAATAATTTAAAAAAAAAGTAGAGAAACTCTAGAGCAATCACAGTTTTTATCATCAGAAAGACAGAAAAGGGTGATCTGGCAGAGAAGCCTGCAATGGTTGAAAGTGAAGATGAGTGAGAAAATTCTGGAGGACCAAAGATACTAAAAATACAGATAGAACAGGAAAGCCTTTTCCAGAGCAACATGGAAACCATTCATTCCACATCTATGGCAATACTTGTACCTCTAGAAATGAATACTGTATCACAATTGGTTCAATAACTTCTGTCAATAGAGAGAAGTAAAGATGTGGAATAGCTGGAAATAAAAAACTTGTGTCATGTGATCATTTTACCTACAGAACCTTTTACAAAACAAAGTTCGCTCTAGGGGAAAAATATCTAAGGTTTTTGACTTGCACTGAGAAACGCAGACTTTGCCTTGTAAAAGTTCTGAATCATTATCAGCTCCCACCATGATCCCACATTTGTGTTCTCCACTTTCCATCATCTTGCTTCTCCCAAACCCAGTGAACTCAGAATGCTGATCTCTGCTTTAATAATAGATGCTCTAAATATTCCTTAATTCATGCTCTGAATATCATGGTCACAGAAATACTGCTATCAGTAGGAAGGGCCTGAACCACATGACAAACCACTTTCAGACTGCATTTTCATATCTAAAACACATTTATATTTAAGCTCTGATTTTTTTGTGACTTGTCCCACCATCACTCTTACTCTAATTCTTTTAGCCACTATTTCTTTTTTTTTCAAATACTCTAGATGCTTTAGAGAGCAATCCTTAAGTCCCCACTTCCATTTCATTTCATGCCCTACATTTGTTATTATCATCAATTTACTTAATTTAAAGCACTTAGAAATGCAGTTTTCCTAAGGAGAGTTATGCCTTATGAATATGGCAATCTCACTGAGGAGTTACCTTTTATATTTTAAAAAACCAGCATCATAATTAAACAATGCAAGAAGCTTTAAACCAAAACTTGAATATCAACAAGATAATTTCTCTATTGATTATTCAAAAATTTTTGTTCTGAATACAGTTTTTGACAATTTTTCCACATTAAAAAAACCCCAAAACATTACTTACAGTGGATTCAAAAGGGTCCTGTTGTATTCACCAGGTCTGCACAGGTCCTTGCTCAGTTGTTTATGCTGCTGAACACAAAGCAGGGTATCCTCTAGTAAAGGTTAAGATCATCTAAGGGCTGTGACTCACACATTATAATTTCAGAGATTAGTATGATGTCGAAACTAGTTTTACTGGACACTTAACTTTACTGAATATGTTTCACACGTGACTTCTTATTATTCATGACTATCTGATCACTCCGGTTAGATTCAAACCCATTTTCCTCAAACTGAATCTACTGTTTCTTAATATCAGACATTAATATACACCTCAAGTGCCTGAATCTACTATTTTATGAAACAGTCACCAGAAGTAGTAACTACAGAGAAATATTTTGAAAATAATTTGCACAATTTCCAGAATTTCCAATAGCATTGCCACCACTAAGGCAGGAGGACAAGGCTTGATGCACCAGGACAATCAGAATTTTTATGATTTGGCCTGCTTTGTCTCCTGCATATCCATGGCTGGGATTGATTGTCTCCAGGTGAAGCCAGTGATGATTCTAATAGGTGCAGGGCTTAAAACGCTGTTGTGCCACAGTAACAAATGCTGTCATATGTGTACCTGGCTATCCACTCCCAGACAGGGAATCCACTGGCAGCAAGAGCTGTGATATTGACTCCTGGGCCACTTGTATGGCCCTGTGCCCAGAGAAGAAGAATGCAGCTGGGATGCCACTGAATGCAGGTGATCCCAGTTACAAGCATGGCCTGGGGACAGGGGGTGGAAACCTAGGAACATGGGTGTTAAATAGAGCAAGTCTTTAGATCAGCTTACTATCTTATGATCTGGGATGTGGGGAGCAATCCCCTCTGATCGTGTGCCAAGTTCAGCTGGGTCAGATCAGACAGCCTGCTATCCTGTGCTCAGCTTTACTCCTGGGTACAGAATGACCAAAGCATCACAGAAGGGAGCTCTGGGGACCACCCAGTTCAAACCCTTGCTCAAACCAGGTAGTATACACTGAGTTGCTCAGGATGGTGTCCTGCTGGGTTTTGACTACCTTAACAACACAGACTCCACAAGCTCTCTGGGCAATCTCGCTATTGCAGTGTTTGACAACACTGACACTAAAACAGGTTTTCTCTACATTTAAATGGAACTTCTTGTATTGTAATTTGTGCTCATTGCTTCTTGTCTTGTCACTAGATGCCGCTGAGCAGAGGCTATCTCTGTCTTTACTCGTCCCATCAAAAATTGGGTGGTTATACACATTGTTGAGACCTACACAGGTCTTTTTTTTCTCTGGGCTAAACATTTCTAGCTCTCTTAGCCTCTCCTCATATGTAAGATGCTGCAATTCTTCAATGACAATGACAATTCTGCACTTTAATGGAATCATTCTGGTATGTCCATGTCCTCCTTGCACTGTGGAGCCCAGCAGTGGTTGAAGATCTGCAGATGTGTATAGCAGGGATGAGTAGAGAGAAAGGATTACTTGCAGTGACCTGCTGGCAATGCTCTTCTTAACACAACTCAAGTACATACTCATAGAATAATGGAATGGTTTGAGTTGGAAGGGACCTCAAAGATCATCTAGTTGCAACCCCCCTGCCGTGGGCAAGGATACCTTCCAGTAGACCAAGTGGGTCAAAATCCAATCCAACCCCACCTTGAACACTTCCAGGGATGGGGTAACCACAGCTTCTGTGGCAACCTGTTTCTGACCACTCTCACAGTGAAGAATTTCTTCCTTATATCTGACCTAAATCTACTCTCCTTTGTTTAAAGCCTTATCCTATCACTACAAGTCTTTGTCAAAAGCCCCTTTGCAGCTGTCCTGTAGGATCCTTTTGGGTATTAGAAGGCCACAATAAGGTCACCACGGAGCTGAACAACCCCAACTCTTCCAGCCTGTCTTTGCAGGAGAGTTGCCCCAGTCCTCTGATGATCTTTGTGGACAGGTTCTCTTCTGGACAGATCCATATCCTTCTTATGTTGGGGACCCCAGAGCTGGATGCAGCACTCCGGGTGGGATCTCAGCAGAGTAGAGCAGAGGGGCAGAATCCTCTCCCTCGCCCTGCGGACCACACTGCTTTGGATGCAACCCCGGGCACAGTTGGCTTTCTGGGCTCCTAGGGCACATTGCCAGGTTGTGTCCAGGCTCTCATCCACCAGCACCCCGAAGTCTTTCTCAGGAGGGCTGCTCTTGATCTATTCATCCCCCAGCCTGTGTTGATACTGGGGGTTGCCCTGACCTGGGTGCAGCACCTTGAACTTGGGCTTGTTAAACCTCATGAGGTTCCCACGGGCCTATTGCTTGAGCTTGTTCAGGTCCCTTTGAATGGCATCCATCCTTCAGGTGTGGCAACCGCAGCACTCAGCTTGGTGGTGTTGTCTGCATTTCCTGCAAGAGCTTACTGACGGCTCCTGGTCAACTTGGAGCCTCTGATCCCCATGCACAGCATTTCACTTTCTAAAACTAGGGTAATGTTTTCTCTCATTTTCCCCTCAAAATGCAACCATTTCCAGGGAGGGACCAATCCTTACTACACACAAATAGAGTGCTGATCTCAATGCTGTTTCTAAGGACAATTGAAATACTAACAACAAAAATAATTCAGCAATATTTTCTGTGAGGCAAAGATACAACCAGTGAAAGTTGTTGATGATTACGACCTATCAAGGAGCTCAACGGATTGCAAAAAACCCCTCTCAAACCAGTTGCTTATGAGGTAAAACTTGAGAAATAGGTGGCTTTTAGGCAGGATACTGGACTCACACATAGTGTGTTCTTCACACACACCACTTACCTGAACGAGTACTTGAGATACTATTTTCCCTGTTTCTTGTATAAATAAGAGCCAAGAATCTTGGTTAGAGCTGGCTTTTAATAATGGGCTGCAGTTTTCACGGTATATAAAAACTGAATTCTGATGAAGGAAGGAAGCCCAATTAAATACAGACGCCATGCTAATGACAAGGTGACGGATGAATGACTAAGATAGATTTGAACACACCTAGGCCACACCTCAGGACACTTGCAGGAGAAAGCCTCCTGCTGAACATGGGAAAGCTGCCCTATGATTGGAAACAAAGCAGAAAAAATCAATATAGTTTCAATTTCCGTGACTAATATGAATCTCTGGACACTAATACTAAAGACAGTCCAAATTTTTCTTTCATATGTTTCCAGTGTCAAGCCATGACAGGAAGGAAAGTAAATGAAAGGGTAACAGGTCTAGACCCAGCTGTATAATATCTGTATTTGATGAAAAATCTTCAACAACCGTAAACAAGGACTTATATTGTAATTATAAGCAGAATATTGATTTACAAATAGTTTAGCCATTTTGCTGAGTTTTGAAGATTGGATTATTTCAATATTGCAGGTGTTAACGATATGATATGGATAGTGAACAGGGAATTTTCTCACTTAACACTGGGGATTTTTCTAAAGGTTCCACAGCTCTTACACTACTAGCACTGAACTGTTCATAGGTACTTAAGCCCCAGCTGGCAAAATTTAATGTAAATACATCTGCTTTGGGCCAAGAAGTTGAAAGAGGTTTTTTTATGCAAGGTTCCTCTCTTTGCTATATATAGTAACCACTGATGGCACAAGCAGGGTGTACTAGTGCATAAACAAGGCCTCAGAGACTCTCCTTAGCCTGTGCTAAACCACAGATACCAGGCGTGTATATACCTTCAAAGAGATGGAGGAATTTCTTAATTTGTTGTCTCATTGAAACTAAAGCACTTCCTCATAACCATAATTAAAAAGGGAGGCAACAGGGACTGGAAAACAGATTTATATTAAGTTGTTCTTTTCTGAACCTAGCAATACTTTCTCCTGAAAACATAATAGGGGAGAGTGTGCAACCTATGTAAACTGTAGGGTGTGATCAATCTGATTTAGGGCATCTGTTTCCTTACAATACTGTAAATATGATCTTTTATAAACAGTTCAGGTCTTGAGGAATCTCAAAAATTATTGCCTATTAAGTAGAGCACTGTTAAAGATGACCCACAGAGATAGTAAGCACTGCAAGGCATCTCCATTTAGTTATGGGACTTTTCACAATTCTTTTAGTCCCAGGATTTCCTACCTGCTATTACACTACACAACAAGCAGGTTGAAGAATTCACCAAATTATTGAAGTTTGGGATAGCTTGGAACTGGTTGGCATGTCCACAATTTCTGTTCCCACAACTATCTGAAACATTCCTCTTCCTGAGAGCCTCACCCTGACAGCATTTGTTTGGGAAAGATTCTCACAGGCCCACCGTATTTGAGTTAAATAGAATAGATTTGCATATTTTAAGCTCCCTTAAAAAGAAATTATAGGGAAACATAAACCCAAATAATTGACAAACACCACCCCCAACCCTCCAAAGGCTGAAGTGTCCTCTTCCCTCAATGCCTTTTTTTTTTTCTCCCAAGATCTTTCTCAATCCTTTCTTTCATCACTCAACAAAAGAGAAAATATGTTATCCCCAGAATTCGGGCCAATGATTCCCTTAACTTCCAGTCTTTTCCTTCTCCTTAGGCAGCAGATTAAAAGTCCCATTTTGCCTACGTTCACTCTTCAAGGACCTGTGCTATATAAATGAATAAACACACTTTACTCTTCAACATTTCCTGGATACACTTAGTGGTACCTCGCCTCCTACTGGAAATGCATGGCTGTATGTAAATACATGCAACACTCTTGTAACACCACAACAAGCTTTTCTTGAATTAGGTCACTATTTGCAAACCCAGCAGTAATTTGTCAGAAAACAAAATACTTTATTTCAGGAACAGGGCAGAAGTGGCTGTGGCTTGGCAGCTCTTCTCCCTCCTGCCCAGCTCCCCACATTTCTTTCCGTGAAGAGGACATAGGGAAGGTTCCCACCCAACTTCTGTTGTCTCTTCTTCTGCAGAGGATTCAACAGAGCCATACAGTATGGAATCATAGAGTCATAGAATGGTTTGGGTTGGAAGAAATCTCAAAGATCATCTAAGTGCAACCCTCCTGCCATGGACAGGGACACCTTTCACTCTACCAGATTGCTCAGAGCCCCATCCAACCTGGCCTTGAATACTTTCAGGGATGGGGCATCCACAACTTCTCTGAGCAACATGTTTCAGTGCCTCACCACCCTCACAGTAAAGAATTTCTTCCTACTATCTAATCCAAATGCACTCTCTTTTAGTTTGAATTGGTTTACTTACTGCTTCTCCTCAAAGCCCAGGGATTTATTTCTCCCATGAAATTAGCTGCTTTTCTGCTCAGCACATTCTTCAGTTAAATACGACTGTCCTGCTACAAAAAAAAAACACCAAAAAAATCCCTTCACTTTCCTCTTCCCAAGGGGTCTGTAAAACACCATCCCACAATTCATATCTTTGGCAATTTTAATGGCTTACTCTTGCAAATTTTCTCTGATTTGCCTTTGGTGAAATTTTACAGCTTTTAAGTTTATATCTGCTGAGAAAATTCGCATATTACTTTTTCTTCCTAGCTTCAACTATCTCACTGTCCCATAGACAGACACTAAGGCTGTTGGCTTTCAGTGTCAGTCCTTACTCTAGCTCTTGACATTTTAAGTAAATGTGGAGGCAAAGACACTACAGAGAAAATCCCCTATATTCAAAGTGAGCTGACCACCAAGAGAAAAGTCCCAATATTAAATTAATAAACCATACATAGACAAACATTCCAAGAATATCTTAATTCCTTTTTCTTACT
Organism: Dicrurus megarhynchus; assembly: GCA_013399195.1. NCBI lineage: Eukaryota > Metazoa > Chordata > Aves > Passeriformes > Dicruridae > Dicrurus > Dicrurus megarhynchus. Next base: position 1,636,786 of record VXAD01009833.1, on the reverse strand, counting down.
TCCTCTCTCCAGCTTTGACTTCCCTGTCGAATGGCTTTCTCAAAATAAACAAAACTAAAGAGGTTTTGTCCTGCACAGAGAGTCAGATTGGTGGCAATTCCAAAGTTTTCAATTACATTAGAAACATGCACCTGAAAAGAGTGTTTACTCAGGCACCAGACACTAGCAATAAATCTCAAGGCATCTCATGTCAAGGAAACATTAACAGCTGTTTTTTAAAGAACATGCAGACAACATGTTCTTTACAGCATTTCTCTGTCAGCACAAAAAAAGAAACCAAGGAAGAGGATGACAGTCACCATAAGAGTTCCTTTTTTTTTTTTTTGTGAAGGACAAGATCAAGTGCTGAAGAGTTTGGTTAAATGTTGAGTTCTCTGAATAACATTAAGTATCAATTCTCTAATTACTTTGGAAACAGGTGTAAGAATTTAGTTACCAGCTGTTGCTCATGCAATGCACTGCTATGCAGTGTACTTGAAGTTGTTTGATCCATTAGCACTTGCCATGGGGGCAGGTGGGAAACATGAGAGATTAATCTGGACTGCAGCATCATACTTTCTGGAACTGCTTCTACTAGACATGCAGTGACACCTCAGACATTACCAGCTGATGAGGGCAGTTAAGAAGCTGTGTCTCACAAAGCAAGTACTGCTTTCCATGTAGGACTGAAACATGAAAAGGAGACTTTTTACTGTGGGATCAAAGGGAAAATAAAACTAAGAAAACAGGTGTGAGAAAGTAGGGCTGAAATGCAAATTTTCCCACTTGGGAATTAACCCTAGATTGCTATGTTGTGCAACAGATCACTTTGTGATGCCAGAACTGAAAGCGAGACAACTGAGGCAGTGAAATGCTGAGAGGTGCGGGCCTCCAGGCTAATTATGATGATGTGGCTGTGCTACTGCTCAAATGTGATGATTGAGCTCTACACAGCATGCTGCTTGCTCCCTTAGAAATCCCCGCAAACAGCTATTTTACACAGAGTAAACATACTCTGGGGAGTAAGCAAATCTAACTCATGGTGCCTGGTGTGACAACCAGCCCAGGGCAATGCAGACCTTACAATATGAAGAGAGAAGCAGAAATGTAATTGATTATACAACTTTGGAAGAATTTACAAACCACAGCAGTTGTACTAGCATAGTAAAGTCCTCGTCCTTTCTGACTTCTAATGCAAAAGATTTTTTCATAGAAGCACTAGACAATGTTGCACGAGGAGATGAATTACTGATAATTAGAAAACAGAGAAGTCATTGCTTGTTGTAAATTGGTTCCTGGTGCATGGACCCATTTGATAATTAAAACACTAAAATTGCAACTAAAAATCTTTGGGAAGTGGAAATCACACAAGTGAACTTCATCAAACTGATGCACAGGGAGGAAATATGTGAATTACATGTATGGATAAATAAATTGAGGGAAAAAAGTGTATTCCTTCCTGAAAGCAGGGTCTGTAAAAATATGTTACACCCTTGATCTCCAGTCTCAGGGCAATGAACTCACTGGAAAGGGAAATGAAACAAAACAACTGAGCAAAAACTTAAGCATGTGTCCTTGAGTGAAACACTCCATGGAATGCCGATTATATCTGAGAGTTGACTTCTCGATAGGACATACTCTGGACTCAAATGAACATGTCTTAGCAAGGCACACTTCACAAGAAGCAACTTCTTCCCCTTGGAAAGTTGCAGTTGAACATTTATTCACACTGGTTGGAAAAATAATGTGGGTTTTTTTTCCAAAGTATTATTGTCACTCCTGTGAAATAGCCTTAGGGTGAAATATTACAGCTACACATGCGGTTGTGCTTCTGGTCCATTACACCAACTGTATCAGGAGTTATGCTGTTTCCAGCTAGGCTTTTTCAACTCTGCCATTGTAGTCAGAAGACTGAACTCCGTTATATCAGCTCTGACAGACTGAAAAGTTTAATTCTCATCTGGACTTTGCACTGTTTAGCAATCAGCAAGCGAATGAGCAAAATGGGATTTGTCAGGTGCAGATCTTTCATTTAGCAGAAAACAAACAATCTGAATGCCTTTAATGTCTTTAAGCTATAGCCAAGGAAACATTAGTCCTCTAAAGAAATTAAATTGTTTATTTGGGATGTTGAGTGCATCCCTCACTTCATGATTATGATGAAAATCACACTTAGAAATTAATAATCATAATGAGAACATGTTCAGTGATACATGGAGATCATCATCCAAGGACACACATATATGCTGAGGTTTAAACAACATCTCCAAATTCTGAAAGAAAAAGAAAAACAGTATAGGATTTGCTGCTCTGCCTGAAAATGTTTCTGTTAGGCAATGTTGACAGTAGCAAAGAAAATGAGCGCTAGGACAATAAACAATGGGAATAAATAGTAATGATATCGGAAGAGGGAGCTACATGTCCAGAAGACAAAGGACCTCAGAGGCGCACTGAACTTGGTTAGTCAGGTAACTAGTAAACTCTTTCTGAGTGACTGGATCTCTTTGCTGGATGGCTAATATGTCTGAGGGGGGAACAATAAGTCTGGTGATGAAAATTGTACTTATAATAGTCCAGTGGACACAGAAAATGTGGGGTGTAACACCAAACAAGTAATGTGAGTTATAACTGTGGTACTAAACGAAAAGGGAATTGCCTTCATCATAATTGCCATGTAACAAACACTAGATGATGTATGTCCCAAATGATTCAGCTCAATTATTTCACAAATGCTTTTTTTTTTTTTTACAGTAATCTATGGATATCTTCATAGATTAAATATGCCTTTAAACCTGTTTGTAAGCAGAGAGATTGTAACTGCATTGACACTGGGCATGGGAAAGCTGGGTGACTTAGGATACTCAGTAGAGACATGATCAGCAACACAGCACGGCTGCTGTGCGTCCCACCACACTGCTGGGAGGAGGATTCAGTATCCTTACTCTGGACATATCCATTGCTCCACAAACAGTATTTCAGATCTGTGCATAGGCACCACCTTGTCTTGCTGGGCACCTTCCTCTGTCACCTCCTCTATGTGCCAAGTGTCTTCCTGAGCACATGGGAATATGTGGGAATACCAGAAAGGTGAATGGGCTACGAAAAATTCTGAAATATCAGAAGGGGAGAGACAGACCTTCTAGAGAAAGGAAACAGTAAGAAAATCTGGTAAATTTGTTTTCCTCAGGCCATAATGAGACCGAAACCTCCCACAGACACGTGCCCCTTCTTCCCCTTCAATCAATGTATAAGCCAGTCATTGAAGAATGTATATATTATAGATCTATGTATGTATTTTAAAAGTTGCTTAATAATGGGCTGTGGCCCATTGAAAGGAAAGGAAAGCAAAAATGCAACAGTTGCTCAAGAGCTGTTAAGTGAAGAGCCACTTCAACAGCTACTAAAGCAGGAGGAGCTTTGGCAAATGCAGAACAGAAAAAGAAATAAAGAAAATTGCATTTTGGACTCATCTGGTGGTGGCTGCTGCTTCCTGGAGACGTTCTCATTCAAGCAACCTGATGACAGTAAGTGCCCTCCCTCATCCCTGATTTCAGCCAGCTCTGGATCAGGTCCCTGCTGCAGCTCCTCCTGCACTCCCCCTGGCTGCCTGGCTGTCTGCAGGGCAAACTAAGGGATCACAAACGGTTTCTGGGATGCCAAAATGATTTTGAGATTTTACAATTTACCTCAGCTATTCACAGCCTGAAAACCTGCGAGGCTGCATCACCTACTTTTGCTGCTGAAGGACAAAATCAAAACCAAGTTGAAGTCAGCAGTGAAAAAACCAATTGTTACAGTTCTTGAGGCTTTTCACGGGAATCAAGTTGCAATCTCTGGGAGTTTCCATCATGTCACACAAGTTTTATTTACAGTTTTGCCCATTGCAATAGTTTCCTGAGCCTATGGGAATTAGAACAGGTTACTGCAAGATAAGCAAGGCAGGAAGTTTGTAGGCATCAGATATTCCCTGATAAGCTCTGGTAAGTGTATATGCTCAAGTCCTGCAGTAAAAATGCACTAATCTCCTTTTCTTTCATTTTGGTGCAGGTTACCTTTCATTTATTGCAGGGTAACAACGGTCACTCATACAAATATAAATATGACAGATTCCAATGGAGTAGTTCCCATACTCCAGTGCAAACAGTGCAACACAGAAAAAAAGCAGACAGCAGCTCCTGTTTTTGTGGTGAGATCAGTTCCAAGATTACTGGATTAGTTTTTACAGGCTCCTTGAGAAAATGGGCTGTAGATTACATGTAAAAAGGTATGGCAGTGCTATTCTTTACATCATGTCATTATTAATATATATTTCTAAATAACTCCGAATCCTAAAAGACACATTTTGTTCTTGTCCTCTGCCAGTTTTAAGGTACTTATCCAATGGTTTTGGAAGCTTAAATGGATTCCCTTCATACTTCCTCTAAAAATACCCTTCCAATTTTTGCATTATTTCAAAAGAAAACCTGAGCTTGCCAAAAAACACATTCTCCAGATAGAGCAACCATTGTCAGCAGTCTCTGCAGTTTGGCTCAACATGATAAATGTTGATGGGAAGGTAAAATGCAAGAATGTAATGTTTTCAGAGCCTATGTCCCATTTTCAAATGTGAATGAAGTTTTAAATGTCAGATTTTCAAAGGTATTTACTATACAAAGAAATTTAACTTTTCAACAGCATATATGCAGGCTTGTAACCAATTTGAGCCATTAGAGGCAAAGAACTGCTATTTTTATATGCATACACATTTTCAAAACCCCATTCCCTGACAACTGCAGTTCTAATGCTTTAAAAATATGGATACACACATATAAAAATATCTTAATTGAGTTTTTTCTTTCTATTTTTCAGAAGGAAAGGAGAAAAAGATAAAAGAGAAAGGAAAGCTGAAGTTACAAATACAGTTCATTAATTAAATACCCACAGATCATAGGGTTTAAGGATTAAGCCATAGTTACAGACATTTCAGCACTAACAATGGATTTGATTGGATTTCTTTTATTATATTATGTAATTTCTGCTGTCCTGTTTCACAAACCAAACAATATCAGGCAAGTGTAATAAATATAAGCTAAGGGGAAACAAAGTGAAACCATTGAAAAGCTTAGTGGCAACAAGTTAGAGTGAACAACAGAAAAATAAGGTAAAAGAAGGAGGGGAGAAACAGAGAAAACAAGGGTCTTTTGAAAAATGCAGTTAAATATGTTAGCTAATTCATACAGTCAGTTTTATATCTATACAAAAGACCTTAAAAATGTTCATAGTCCTGTTATTTTCTTTCTTAAAATCTAATGCAGAACTTTGTAGGAGATAAAAAATCAACCTCAGTTTTAGATGGAGAAGTTTCTCCAAATCTCTCATTAATTCATGAAGTATAATAAAAACTGCATTCCTTGTCTTCTTGCAATAACTCAATTTCTCTAATACATGTAGAAAAATATTTCAGTAAAACATCAATATCAAATACTATTTGTCTAAAATCTCTTCCTAAAATTCTCCTTGTGGACATTTCACCCCACAAGGGAGTTTCACAATAACAAATATGCTACACTACACGCAAATGCAAATACACTTTGCCTCTTACTAAGACGATACTGAGTACTGGGTTGCCAGTAATACCCTTCTAAGCTCCCTTTCTCTTTGAGTGCAACCTGTGGCAAGTGTGTACCACACAAACAAGTTGCTAAGAGATAACACAGATTGTGAAATTACAGTACATAGCAGCAACTTCTCTTGGATGCCCATGCCCCACTGAGGATAATGCAGTTTGCACCTCAACAGATGGGTGGCAAAGACCTTACATATACCATAAAGAGAAGCCATTGGGTGGAGTAGGTAACATGCTGTAAATCCACACCCTCACTTACTTCATGGTAATTTGGCCATGAAGGTATCCTTTGGGTTGCCTGGAGATGGATGTTCTTTTCCTCTTCAAAGAAAACAAGGAAACTGTACCTGATGAATGACAAAATGAAATGTTTATAGAAAGTGCAAGACACTTCACTTGCTAATAAGTGAAAAGTTAGAAGCCATAAGTGAAAATTTAGCTCTAGGCAGAGAGCTACTTATAACGTAACCTATAACAATATTCTCTTCCATTCTTGTAAAATTGAAAACCTATTTTAGTATCTTCTACTAGAAATCCACATTCTGATTTTCACAAATAAATGCTAGATTTCAAAAGAGTTCTGGACTCAGAAGTCCCTAGCATGAAAGAGAACTGACATATATGAGGCCCATGATGCTCTCCCCCACCAAAAAACGAAACAAAGTTATACCCTGAACGACCAAGCACTACCCTCTGTAGTAAGTTTATGATACTGGAACTCTGTTAATTAGGCAAATTATATTTTATTTTTCTTATGATTTTTACATATATTTGTCATATAAATGTGTCAGCACATAGAAAGAGAGAGTACTTTTTATTTACTTGGGATTTGAGGGCTACGTTTTTATACTAAATCTCATGGTTCTAAAAAAGACTCTGTTTTCCAAACATTTGTAAGTGAAAGATTACCAAACTAATATTGTCATGCACAAAATTAGTATGTTTATCAGCATAGATGTTCATGCATCTGTGGACTAAATTCACTTTGCACTTGAACTTACCTGCAGCCATGTTTTGCTGATACACACAGTTCAAGTTATATTTAGTTGATATTTAGTTATAAAAACAGATCAGATTTAAGGATCAAAATCCAGTGGCCAGGCTTTTGACAGCATGATTCTTTAGATAGCTTTTACCCTTGGAACAGCAATCACCTCATCTCAGTAAGTGTTGCAGGAATCATCTTAGATTTTAAAGGATATTTTTAGGTAGAAAATAGAGTAGAATCATAGAAAGAAACCACTCCACATAATTTTGGAGACGTGTCTTACTATGTTTTAGCTACTCTTCTTACTTAAGATATATATCTCAGATCAAAGGCATACCCTGTAGAGTATTACACCAATTAGTAGCTCAAAGGAAGAGGAAGTCAGGAGAAAAAAGTAAGAGGGAGCAGAGAGGGATTAGCAGAAAAGTAAAAGAGTAGTTATTTGAATGCCTGAATCTTCCAGCCCACACAGTCTTAAACTGGCTGACTAACTACATCACTACCTTCACCTGTGACCTTGAATTTTTTTTCATGCAGATTAGTTTTTTATGCTCCAAGAACTCTCTCATTTTGTGACTTGAAAAGCAAACAAATGTCTTCAGGTCATTCAGGAAACATCATGATGCAACAAGGCAGTGCAAAATAACCACTTTGAACTACGGAGAGATCCTTAGTATGGAAGGCCAAAGAGAACAACACCTTCCATGACCTCAACAAAGCTACAGTCATCTGCTCTGTGTCAATACAAGGGCATAAAGAAACCAGCACAGAGCCAAGTTAGTCTACAGTTAGACAGGCAGTCCCTACAGGTAAGGCTTGGCTCTCACTGCCTCCCAATGCCAGAGTGACAGGCACACCCACACCAATGACTGGAGAGAGATTTACTTCAGTGAGGCACGTAGGGCCAGTAAGGCAGGATAGGATACAAGAGCACAGTGTACATCCCGCCATACAAAACTCTGTAACTATTTGAAGAAGTTCCTATTAACCTCTTGCTTCATCCTTAGTACCACCCTGAAGGAATGTGTTTATGGCAAAGTTAACAGGCCTGCCCACACCCTTGTCATGGGGGAAGGCACAGCCCAAGGAGCATGAAAAGAGGTCAAGCCGCAAGATAAAGCCCACAACAGAAACAAATGGCTAAAATATGTGCCAATGCTGACTTCAAAGGAGTTAAAGCAGTGTAAGGCACAAACACCACAAGGCCCAAAGATACCATCTGATGTAGCAAATGTCCCTAACTTCCCTGTTGGTGTTATGGTAACAGCAGAAGTATGTCATATGCCTCCTAACACAAAGGAACACAGGACTGCATCATTCTCACTGATAACTCCAGTGATAACTCCAGACCTATAGGGCTCGGGTGGAGATCGATGTGTACATGGACAGCTTGGAAAGCAGTGCTTCCTCTTCTTGTGTGCTCCAATATCCATCTGCTTTTATAGTCCAGTCTGTGCTGATCTCCATCATATACTTCCTCATCACTTGCCTTCTACTATGTGTGACTTCTCACTCTCCCTCAGATTATCCCCTCACTTGAGCTTGATTTGACCACTCCCATTCTGAAAACATCCCACTTGAGCCAACTTGTTCCATCAGTATCACTCCATCTTCTTTCCATTCTTAAGCTCTTCGAACACAACCTTTATAGTTTCTATAGTTTTTCTTCTGGGGCTTCTCTGCTTGTGTGGTTCCTTCTCTTTGCAGCTGAAGATGTTTTTACCAGAATATTTAATAATTCTTCTGTAGCCAAGAGGTACATCAATAACCTGTGATTTATGGGAAAGGAGAGAGAACATCTGTGTACAACATATACATTCTAGTTGATGTTACACAGGTGTTAAAAACTCTTGAATCATGGAAGACCTCATTATACGGGGAATTCACCATTTGTTTACAAAGGCTGCATCAAATCTTTCCCAGACAAAGCACAATAATGAGTTGTTATAACTTTAATGATAACCTATTCAAAGACCTCTGGCACAATTAGTTGGATGAAGTCTAAAGAAAACAGCTGAATAACTACTCTGCATGAAATGCAGAGCAGAACAAAGGAAACCAGGCCTTCAAGGAAGGAAATTGTATTCAGAAGCTGGATAGAGTGACATTAGTAATGAACAGGAAGCTTGGGCAGGAGTGATGTTCTGCATAGCTGCAGGAACTTAGCCTTAGATAATTACAAACTAAGCAAAATATAAGGGACAGAGCATCTCAAGACCTGAGGAAAAAGACAGTTTTGTTCTCCTTGGATTTCTAGGACTTGCTCTGTTTCTTTTCTGACCTCCTTAAATTTTCCTTTACACATGCCTCAAAGACAACATCCTGTAACTAAGTCCAGTTGAACAACTCCCTTTGGGCTACTCACCAAACTGATAGCTGAGGTCACAAACACTTGGTCTTTCACTAAACAAATCTTTGAGGAATCTAGTCAATGCATCACCCTTCAATTTTGTGTCTTCAGTCAAACTTGTGCAATGCAGGACATCTCCATAGTTCGCTAGCCTGCTGAACTGCAGTTCTTTATCTTCTCTTCAGAACCTGTCCAGTCTTTCTACTCCCTAATTCTCTCATTTGGTGTCAAAGGACAACTCTTGCCCCATTATTCCCACATTATGCTTTCAAGCAATCACTTTCATGTATTCTCCCATCTTAGCACCAATGTTTTGAGGGAGTTACCACTAATTATTGACACAGCCATTTAGCCATAAAGAAAATAAAAAATTATTCTATAACTACCTTAGCAATGAAAGGCTAAGGAGAATCTCTGTCCTTTATTGGATGTGGGGGAAAACATAGGATTGAGGAAACACAGGAATGAGGAAAAAGCTGAGGTAATCAGTGCCTTCTTTGCCTCAGCTGTTACTATTCACACCAGTTGGTGTCAAGGTACCCTTTATCCCTCTCTACAACCACCTGAAAGGAGGCTGTAGCCAGGTGAAGGTAGGCCTCTTCTCCCAAATATGAAGAGACAGGTCAGGACAAAATGGTCTCAAGTTGCTCCAGAGGACATTTGTATTGGACATTAGGAAAAATTTCTTCACTGAGAGGGTTGTCAAGCATTGGAGCAGGTTGCCCATGAAAGTGGTTGAGTCACCATCCTTGGAGGTATTTAAAAGATGTGTGGATGTGGCACCTGGGGACCTGGTTTAGTGGTAGACTTGACAATGTCAGTTTAGTGGTTGGACTTGATCTTATGGATCTTTTTCAACCTAAACAATTCTATTATTTAACTATTCTTTTTTAATCCTCCTTTTATTTTCCTTTGTTATGATGCTTCCATGGTGGAGAAGAGAGATTATTCTGTTCATAAGGTTGCGATGCTCACTCTGTGAGAACAGAGCCACTCACACGAGTCAGTAGAGTCTCATTGCTGCCTCTGCTGCTCATCAACCTGCCTGCGTTCATCTTTCTTCTTTTCTCTAATAAACTAAAAGTTCCTAGGGACAGGTTTTTGTTTGTATTGGTGATTAGTGATGTCAAAACCAATTAGTGATGAGATACCACTACGCAGCAAAAGATGCAAGGCCCAAGGAGCAACTATTTTGTGCTAGTATGTTAAATACATACAGCACAAGAACCATGCCTAATTTCACTGAAGATAGAAAGGGAAATTGCTGATACCAATATTGCAAGATGGCATCCTTAAGCACTCGAAAGCAGTAACAACATCCAGATGAGCAAGCGTCTTTGTGATTCATTCCTACCTGCTAGTTGATAAAGAATATTACAGGCCACTATTGTGATTATCACCTTCTCTACCAAACATCAGTAAGAATTCCATCCTCACTAAGGCTTGACAGTGAGTGAAGGACAAAGAAAACATAAATGTGAGTTCTTACACTGTTGCAATGGACCTCCAAAAGGACCCTGACTTCTGTGCACTTTCTCCTCTGTGGTTTGCAATATATTTTTTTCTTTCATATATTACACATCTACTGTTTTCCATGTTCATGTAGATGGGATGTCATCCTTGTCCTACACAGCACTATTTTCTCAGATCTTTCCTACATTTTCCAACTACTTAAGACAAAGTTTGTTTAATACATGGTCTTATTATAAGGAGCTGCATGTTTGCATTCCTTTCACTTCTTGTTTTTCTAATTCAAGAACCAGCCGAAAATTAGGTTACAAATTCACTGGGTCAGATATTTTACACCTCTTTTGACAAGTGCTTTGTGCAAATTCTAGGCAAATGGTAAACAGCAATCACCACTATAATACTAATACATGCAAATTAAATGCTGCTCCAGGAGCTCTTCCCTCAGAATAGTAACTCCTAAAATTTATGTACTACTTCCCCCCCATCCCCAGACTGCAAATACATTTAATTGAGGCTGAATGACAGTGCCATAATTAGCTAAGCCCAGGTTGCTCTTAATGGCGATGGGGCTACCAACAAAATGAAGGCATCTACGATTCCAAGAAAGCATCTTTTTCTGTTTCACTGGATGGAATGAAAATGTTATTTATGCACAAAATGATTGGTCTTATGACAGCATTAACTCCATCCAGAGCTGGAAGGAACACAGGAAATGGACAGAAAGAGCTGGCATCTTCACTCAGCAACTGGCAACCACTACATGTGATCCATAGAAACAGTGTCTAAACAACAGGGCAAGGTTCAGTTATTTTAGCCTTTCATAAACAGAGGCACAACACACAGGGATCTACAGCCTGACTATTGTTGTCTTGTTGTATTGTTGCATTGTTGTGTATTGTTGTGTATTGTTGTGTATTGTACACATCGTGTAGACCCTGAGTTACAGCGGTTAAGGAACCACACATCATTCAGGATACACACTAATCCTATCATGTGCTTGGAAACTTGCAGAGAACAGATTCATCATTCCTGTTTTGTTAACCACAGCCTACCAGTGACCATCTATGCCAGGAGAGTCCTTTATTTTCCATGTACTTTTTCTCTTAGGCGGTTAAGAGACCTAACAACCAACAAGCTAATGAGTCTTATCACTTTTGAAGAAAGCAGGCTGTTTACTTACCAAGCTGATTGCGTCAAATCAGCTATATATAGCTAATTGCTCTATAGCAAATACAAATCAAATTAATCATCTGCTTAGAGCACCACAGTCTCTGTAAGCACTATACTCCATGGCAACAGTGTTGTACTGCCACTGTGCTACCTCCTGAAGTGAGTCTATGGCAATCTTACGTAGGATGTAACAACTACTACAAATAAGGAATACTGCAAAAGTTTGGAGAGAACAGGAGTGATTCAGTTCTGAATTTCTCACCAATACAAAGGATGCAGTCTGCATTAGGGAGTAGCACTGCCAGTTGTGCTGTCATCACTTTATACACTATTCTCGTGTTTGATGCATGCATGATTACACAGGTGACAAGGAAGGTCATGTTACTATGCTACTGCAAAAAAAAGGTTTCTTCTGCAGGAACCTCTTCCCAGTGTCACAAACAAACTAACCCAGAACTGCTCATTCACTGTCCACTGTGCAAGCCTCCCATTTAGAATAACTTTGCTCAAAAACCTTGATGCGGCACACACAGGAGCTGTACATCTGCCCAGGGAAGGCACAAGTGCACACAAGTGGCTGACATATCCTAATTCATCCGTCATGGGCATACCCATGCAAACCTGTCAAATCCCAAGAGTACCATTATGGCTATAACAAAAGGATAAATTTTGTCTTATGCCTTAGACTGTTGAAGTTCAAGGAAAAAAAAATACCTAAAACCATTAAACAACTTCTGATTATCTCTTGTGGCTAGAGTGATCCTCCAGGATGATTAGGAGGGTCTTCTCATCTGCCACAATGTCAGAAAAGCTGTCCACCACGTCTCACCTGCCTCTGCTCTACCAGAGAACAGTAAACTGGAAGCTGCAAGCAAGCAATGTGTGCCTTGTCCAGGCTGCTCCTAATAATAAGAATTATCCCCAGGGGTGCCATTTTTCACAATCCTTACATACTACCTGTAGCTCTGTAATTTGATCTTTCTTTCTGGTCTTTCAAATAGTAAAAGCATTCGGAGATTTAAGAAAAAAAATCAAAGTCTTGCTGTCACTGGCTTCCAAAAGTTTAACCTTTTCTGCTTAGTGCTGTAACAATTGACTGCAGAATATGTTATGATATGGAGGGGGGAAAGCCAATAAATGTTGTTAAAGGGTCTTATTTTCATGTAGGTTGAAATCTTGCATCAAATGCATCAGGCAACACCACCTGAAAAGCTTGCAATTCTCAGCATCTCCACTGCTGATACTATCATCAAAAGCCATGAAACAAGTCAAGTCTGGTGATAAGAGCTATGCCTGTCACTAGTGAAGCACAATGCAGTTATCAAAGCAAAAAATCACTGCCATCACCAACTGATGTTTATCTTGGACACACCAAAATTATTTAAGCAAACAGACCTTCTGAGCTAACCATCATGCACAAAATTTAGCTATATATTTTGCATGCACTTACTGAAAAATAATCTACTCAATACCCTCTATCTACCAAGGAAAATGAACTGACTGAATATAAACTCTATGCACCAGAGGTTCATTTGTGCATGAGAACAATTAAAGATTAATCTATTTGCAGTTTGCAAAGTATTCTTTGTATGCTACTTTGCCCAATTTATCATAATGTTTCACATCTTCTCTAGCTGTAAGGATAGCAGAAACTCAGCATATCTTGCTGCCTATGTGGAGAGCTGCACTGGGAAACAGCAGGAAGAAAGATGATCTGCAAGGCAGTTTCAATGGAAGCATTTCCCTTTTGCCCTGTTCTCAGTTCTTTCCTTCAGTAAAAGAAGGTATTTGGCCACTTTCCCAAGATCTTAGCATGTTCTGAATGCCCCTTTTGCTTCCCAGAGGATGAAAGGAGATGCAGCTACATCCTGCCACTATCAGGTGAAAGGATGATACTTGGCTCCAGCACAGAGCTACAACAGTCTCCATTAGTGAAAAAGAGGTCTTCTGTAGCGATTTGATGCAAGAACATGAAACTACAGGTGATAAAGAAGTACAGCAGAGGCTTAGTGAATGAGCTTGCCTGAACAAACAGAAATCAGCAAGCATTCCCAGGAGAAACTAGACTTTTAAAGATATGCTGGAGGATAAGAAGTTCATTCATCTCTCACCACTCATTCTATGAGTGATACACAGCGTTTTGTGAAGCCAGTATCTGATCTGGCAAGACAGATTAGACCACAATACAAATGCAGAGACAATAGTGAAGATGCTGATCACACATGTGTGGTTTGACTGCCATTTGGAAAACCACACTGTCACAGTATGAATGAACTAATAGAAGCTGGACTGTACATGAGGAATCCTGATGTCACCAATAGGTCTCTCAGTTTGCTCCCAACAGCCTACTGGTAACTAGTAATATGTGGTACCATTGTCAGCTTGCTGCACTTCTAGTGTTTTTGAAGTCCAGGAGAGAGGGGATACACAGAGGATCTTTGCAGCTCTTATCAATGCAGCTCTTATCAATGCAATATCTGCCTTATGGTGCTCACAGTTAAAATTATGTTCTGGATACTCTGCTCTCCTGCATCTTGAAACAAGCGCTTGTGCATAGACACACCCATATTGCCCACTGTTGCTCAGTTTTGCCTAGGATCTCTTGGTATTTGCTGTACAGAATGTAGGTGTGTGCATTCCTGTACACACACACACACACATATATATATACTTCCTATCGCACTTCCTATGAGTTCTGCTGAGTATTTTTGTGACATTCCCCTTCTTACTCCCTTTTGCAAACTCTTTTGTTGCATACAGCACAGATGGGACTTGGGGATTTCCTGTTCAGCAGGAACCTTTGGGTGGAGCAACAACTGGGCAGCGGTACGTCCTGTTTTCTCTCCTCCTTTAGGCGTAGTCCCATCTCTGATTATCTACAAGACTTTATCACTGTGATTCCTAAACTCTAGCATTGCTCATCTGCAGGTGACTTACATACCTGCAGCTGCTGGCTCTTTGGTGTCCCGCTGCACAACCGTTCTAACCAGAAAGTCAAGCAGTGTTTGACCTTACTTCACCACTTCAGGAGCCCTTGGAACCAATGCATTGCTCACTTGGTCCCTGGATATATTCACTGAGGGAAGGACATTCCTAGGGAGGGTCCAGCTCCTGAGACAGAGAAACTGTCCACCTGATAGGCACCATCTCAGGCATGGAGGTTGTTGGTACTAAGGGGCTGAGACGATAAAAAAATTGTGGGAGCGCTTTCTGCACTTGTGACTTGGCATGTCCTTTCCCTCCAGGACTGCCTGTTAGCTTGCTCCATGTATAATGTTCTCCATGTCTCAGACTTGCTCAACAAGCCCCTCTTCCACCCTCACGCACTTTTCCTCTACTCTGAATCACAGAATGGTTGAGGTTGGAAAGGACCTTTGGAAGTAACTACGTCCAACCTCCCTGCTCAAGTAGGATCACCTAGAGAAGCTTAATAGGGACTATGTCCAAATGGCTTTTGAGTATCTCCAAATTATCTCCAGTATCTTCTTTACAACTACCCTTCAGCTATTTATATACATTGATGAGATCCCTCTCTGAGCCATGTCTTCTGCAGGCTGAACAATCCCATCTCTCTTGGCCTTTCCTTACAGGAGAGATGGTCTATTCCCTCAGTCATCTTCCTGGCCCTTTTTTGGACACTGTTCAACAGCTCTAGGTCTCCCTTGTACTAGGGAACCCAGAACTGTTCTCTGTGACCTCACCAGAGACGAGTAGAGGGGAAGGATAACCTCCCTTGACCTGCTCTTTCTCTCTATCCTTCCTTGTTCCACACACTCCCTCTTATGTGATCCAGCTTTTTCTCCTTATCTTTGTGTCTATCTAAACCCTTCTTAAAGTCATTTGTAGAACTAGTATGCTGTCAAACTTTCACCTTGCTTTTTGAAGGACAGTGAATTCTTCACAAACCATGAGAATTTCATATGCAAATAGTGATCAGATCTCAAATAACCAACTTTTTCTGATGCTAGGCAGTAAAAAGGTAACACAATATTTACTATGAACCTCCATCAAAACCATTAATAAAACCAACCAGAAAAAAATAAACAGATTTATTCCTCATGAACAACTTTTTCCCCTTTTTCTATGTTGGAAGTTCTTGACTGGTTTAACCAAACAAAAAAAATAGATAACAATAATGATGCAATCTACCCCCTTTAGCAAACATAACCGATTTTTTTTTCTCAAAGATACAGAGTTCAGCATGAGAACAGCTATGTCTTTACTAATGCCCTCTCCAGAGCATTGACTCACATGGATGCATTACAGGCATCTACTTCCACAAAAGATAACTAGAATTAACAGCATCTGACTGATTTCTAATTAGTATTGGGAGGTAATACAGATATTAGTTCCAAATAATTGTACGCTTTAGTTATTACTGTACTAGCACTGCAATAGCACCCAGGAGGGTCCTTGTGACAAATACAGACAATGAGAAAGCAGTAACATATGCCAAAAAATTGGTATGGGGGTACCTTGGCATGGGGGTTGGATTAGATGATCTCCAGAGTTCCTTTCCAATCCTAACTACTCCTTGATGATGTGAAAAAGCTTAGAAGCAAGACTGTGGGAGACAAGAGGGCAGGAAGACAAATAAACAAGCAGTAAGACAACATGTCAGACATGCAGCTGTTAGTGCCAGGCAGAGTACATCGATTAGTCTTAGCATGTATTTCTGGACTAGCAGTCTACCTTAAAAAGCATCATTTGTTATGTGTAAAATATCTGTATTAATGCTTAAAGTACCTGTATTAACTAAAATGTATTGCACATTGAAAGAGTTATATTATTAATCTCAGTTGGTTAATTATAGTGACATTTAAGCATAAGCATGTAGTATTTATAGCCACAGTCACTACAATATGCATGGCAGTTTTCTACCCTAATTAATCCACAAGAAAGACTGTGATGTGAGAAACAAAGCTTTAAAATAATATATAGAAAAAGAGGTTTAAAGGAAATAAAATATAATTTAAGATTAGATAGGTTAAGATTAGATCATAATTAGGCAAAATTGTTTATGGAGATTAGACATCAATAACAGACCAGGCGTGTACCTAAGAGCTAAGCTATGCAGAAGCTCACACCATGGGAACATTCAGAGCATGTCTAACACAAGATTTGTTTCACAACATAAACTTGTGTAGTTTTAAACACACCAGTAGAGCCTTAGATCAGGCACAGTTGTGTAAGAGGCTGTCAGATTAAGTACATTTTTGTGCTGCTGTAAGCAACTTCTGACTTGGAATTATTACAAATTTTAACATTTCATATTAATTTTAAATTAGGCCTGTAACTAGCGTAGCCAAAAAAATTACTATATATAGATTAAACCTTAGAGCAATAGACATGTAAATTAAAAATATAAAAGTTTAAAACAAAAAATTCAAGCAAATTCTGCATACATGAAACCATTTCACTTTCACCAAAGTATTCAAATTTCTTTCAGAAAGGCTATTGACTTTTAATTTTTTCTCTATCCCCCTTGTTTCTTTTTGCTGACTGAATGCAGCAAATGAGTTTTGGGGATTCATCCTTCCTTTTTCTCTTTTTAGGCCAATTAAAGATTTTGAATATTTTCTCAGTTTGGAAGCATTAAAATTCCCACCAAATATAAGATATTATGGAAAATAAAGAAAATAAAAACTAATTTTAAAAGGTATAAGAATTGAGTATCATAAAATTACTACTCCCCCTTACTACCCTACACTGTTTCCCAAACCAGAAGAGCTTTAAAATAATTCTCAAATATTTTAGAAAGTTCCAGAAGAAGAAAACTAAAATAAAGAAGAAGGACTAAGAAAAAAAACACACAAAAGGGAAAAAGGGAAAGGATGGAAAACAAGCTCACATACTTTTGATAATACTTGCACTATTACACTAAGTGACAAAAAGAATACGAAGGAAACAAGATACAAAAATGTAGAAAATTCAAAATAATTAGAAAAATATTTTGTGAAATAAACTTACAAACTCTCTATTATCTACCATTTTGAATGAGAAGCATCTTCCAAATATCTATTTTCTTTTCCCCTTCAACATTTTGATCACATGTTTAAAAAAATAACTCCTGCCAGCACCTCAGAACTTTGTTTCCAGTGTCCCCTCTCTCTCTTTAGCAGGTAAATGGAGATGACTTTTTGCTAACTGCCAGTTCCATGTAAACATCTCATTTTGCTGGCAGATGAAAGAGAGAAAACATTGAAAACAGGATTTGCACTTAACAGAGCTTGGGCTTGAAACAAGTCAGAGAATCATGAAGGTTGGAAAAGACCCTCAGGGTCATCCAGTCCAACTGCTAGCCCAGCACCACCATGGTCACCCCAAACCACATCCCCAGGTGCCACATCCAGACCTCCTGAACACTTCCAGAGACAGTGGCTCCACCACCTCCTTGTGTAACTTATCCCAATGCCTAACCACACTTTCAGGGGAATATACTTTTCTAATAACTAACCTGAATCTCTGTTGGTGCAAGTAAGGGCCATTTCCTCTTGTGCTTTCACTTGAGACATGATAGTCATGGACAAACAGGTGTAGAGTGACTGCTACCAGGAGGTTCTGGAAAGTCATTTAGCAAGCTTCATCCCTCTGTACCTAGGAGGACAGTTTTGTTGGTATTAGCTGGCTGGCTACTCAGATACAGAGGATTTCAGACCAGATATTCCACCTTGGATGTTTACTCTTCAATGTAGATTCAGACAATAGCAGCAACAAAATAGTTTCCCTGAAAAATCCCAGACCAGTCCGTTGTTAAAAGCACCCAGAAACCCAGGGCAGGAATCCACTCTATCATGATCAGATAACTGGCACCTTGATGCCTAAAGTATCTTTACTAAGATTGTCATTTACAACTACCATAAACCTGACCCAAAACCATGCAGACAGCCTCAAGTTACAAATCTAGCAGTGCTATAAGATATCGTGTTTCCCCAGATTTGCCCTGTGGCAGAAGCCTGGACAGCAAGTACACAGAGGCATTAAAGATCAGCTGAGACAGTGTTACCTGAAGAGGCAAACTCCTTGGTTACTCCTAAGAGTTTTCTAAATGGTGTTTGGACTCTAATGAGGTTCCCTTTTTCAGTCCTTTCCTTTGAGTGAAGTGTCAAAAGGTGAAACCTTCCCAAAGGTTATCTTTGTATCAATCTCACACCACTCTCCGAAACTTGTTGCCATATCAGTTTCTGGGAAAGACCAGAGCTGAGTTCATGGTCACTGTAACTCCACACACTCCTTTAAAAATATGCCCTTGTAATAATTCAGCTGCTTGTATCTGGATTAACCCCATGAATATACTGCACAAATGGTGCTGTGAGCATAACACTTGAGCCAAGGGTGCCATGAATACCAGCAGTTCCCCTTTAATGTGTAAGGTGTGTGGATAGGCATGACTAATGTATAAAAACAACGCAAGTGCTCTGCAGCAGATTTAAAATGAAATTAGTGTCCAGTCTGGATAGCCCAGTTTGCATTTTTGGCCACATGAAAAGAGAAGGAAGGTGGTATTTTTAGATACAGTCAGAAATTTTAAGAGCAATATTCACACTCCTTGGCAAAGATCGAATGAGTATGTCTTTGCCTGGAAATCAGCAGAAGCAAGAGGGAGGGAATCTTCCAGACCCTGCACAAATACATCCCTGCCCTACACCCCCATTCTTAATTACCCTTAGTTTTCATTTCCATTATAATGCTAGTGCCTCTGGCACCTCTGCTTCCTCGGGAACTCCCTCTGCCTCCACTTCCCGCCAGCTCCTTGCATACAAAACTCCTTCCACCTCATGGACAGGGAAAGGCAGACACCCTCTTTTCATCTTAATCCCCTGTAAAGCACACATTGCCTTTTACTGAGCTTGCCAATGCAATCAGAAATGGTGCTACACAACTAATAAAAATAATTATCTAGCTTTGATGATCAGCCAGGACAGTTTTTATGTGTTTTCTCTCTCCATTTGCACAGTGAATCTCATGAGACTGAATTTAATTTTCCCTGCTTGCTGTGAACATTTAAAAAATGGTCTAATCCACAAAAATATCCAAAGCCTTGCGCTGAAAGGCTGTTCTCATGTTTAAGCCCAGTTTCGCCCATGCAGGATTTTGTGCTGTGCAGACTCTCTGCAGTGTCACAATAGTAATTAAATTTTCACAAAATCCTTCATCCTCAAAGAATTACAAAGCGCCTTTAGACTTTAACAGCACTGAAATACACTGGAATGGAAAGTTGTTTTGCCATCCTTAAAATCCCATCACAAAAGTAGGGATGAAGTTGGAGGTCAGTCTCAGGAGATGTGCAGACACTGTCCATCACACTGTGCTGTCAGAACTCTGGCAGGAATCCCAGGAGAAACCTGCCTGCCCAGACACACATCACCCCTGCAATTTAAATGTGTCCTAGTGCCATCTACCAGCCACCCAAGACACCCACACCACCAAAGAGAATTTGCCTTCTTGCTTCTGCAGCTCCTGAAACAAATCTATTTTTTAATTCAAATTCTAATCTTCCTCACCTGAGCCAAGTCAGAGTCACCTTCCAAGAGCTGTGAAGCAATGACACATCAGTTGAAGGATGTTGGCATTAGTAGCATCCTCACCTCTGTGTTGTCTTTTTTGGGGATTTTTGAGTTTCTCTGGAATGAACATCACTCCTGAACACCTCCCCATTAAAACCTAATCTCCTCCAGGACAGTGTTCTCAGTGACACACACACACTGGCAGAGGTCCTAACACAGCCTCCTCCAGCACTTGAGAATAAAAGAGCATTCAAGCTAGAATATGACTCAAACCCAACTTTCACATGCTTTTGGCTAAATCCTGCTTTCTCCACTGACTTCCTTGGCCAGAGTGTAACATATGCACTACATAGAAAGAAATCACAGGAATGGAAGAAAGGTAATTATTTTGTGGGGCTTTTTTTTATTATATGACATGATGTACTGTTTTCCCTGGTAAGAAAATGTCCTCATTTAGCAGCTCATAACTGAATAAATGTCTGTCCAAGTAATATTGACTCACTACAGTTCAAAAGAGACTTTAAAAAATTTTGTTTATGAGAGAAGAAATTGGTTGAGAGGGTTTTTTTTAACCCAATAATAAGCAACTATTGATTAGCCCTTCAGTTAATAAAACATAAAATTGTTTCAAGATCTTGTGTTATTGTTCCAAGCCCTCCTACCAAAACAACTTTTTTTATCCAATTACTGATTTTACAAAATAACTTTTACAGAATAACTTGGTCAAAGTGTAATTGCTTTTGTGTTGAATAACAGAATCAAACTAATCTTGTCACACTGACAAAATCAAATATCAAACAAAGCCACTTATCATATCCAATTTTTGTCTTAGAATCTGCTCCTGTTGCAGGGCATGTCTTCAACCAGGTCATACAAAAGCTTCAGTCTTGTATTCTTGAGCAAATGTGCTGTGATGTTGTCTGGAAGGAACCCACAGTGACAAGACCTGGGAGAAGCAAAGAGAGGGACAGAGACAGAGAGAAGATGGGCCATGATGGGTCATCAGCAGGGCGGAGGCAACACCTGAGAGGACAGGGAGGTAGCTGGCTGATCTGGGACTGTCCTCTTGCTCTGTAATACGGCCCTGTTTTGCAAAGTAAGGAGCCAATCTGTCCAGTCACCAGGGCTGGGATTCCCCATGAAAAACTTAGCCACATGGTTGGCAAGGGAGGGGTGGAGGATGAGGCAAGAGTTCTGTCAGAATCACTCCTCCACATCTCAGTGTGGGATGAGCCTTCCAAGATACAGAGCCATTCTCCAAAGTACCAAATGCCCTGAGCTAAAATCAGCCCAATTAAAAGGACCTGGCAATTTAATGGATGAAACTCTTCGCCAACTGGTATTTAAATAGCTGAAATGAAAGATTTAGTGTGAGAGTGTGTTCTCTCTCACAAGACAAAACAAACCACCCTACCAACGAAATAAACAAACACAAATCTGCTCTCTGTGCAAGGCTAAGTATCTAGAGAGAACAAGAAGATTTGCACTTATGAAACCAGGACCAGATCCAAACCCACTGATTGCCTTGGCATTTCTGCTTGGGTCTGAATAGGCCAAAATCCAGTCAAAATCCCTTAAGGCACATTGGCAGATAAATTATTTTAACTGAAAATCCCACCAGCAAAATATAATACAATATATAAATGCTACTCTCCTGTTCATAATTTTTGTTCTTTTCTAGATACCATAAATAGAAGAATTTTATTATTATTTCAATTCATCATTTATTCAATGTACTCTTTATACATGAACCAAACCAAGCTGATTTGTGCCATCTACTGGTAAAGCAAGGATTTCCAACTCCTAAGTCCTTTAAAGCTACCAAACTTATTTTAAATCTGTTTCAGTTTGTTATTAACTGTATACAAATGTGTTACTTCTTTGCAAGAAATTTCATATATCCCCCATCTGATAAAGAAGACTGCTCACATTATGTGAAGGTGATTGCTAAAACAATGTCAGACAAATTAATCCGTGGGCAGCTTCAGCTAGAGTGACATTATTATGATTCTGTTGAAAAGTCTCTAAGGCACATTCTTTAACTAAAATTTTCACCCAGTAAGCCTGGATACTGGGTGAGACCTGTTTCTTAGCTTGATGTGTCTTTCTACTAATGAACTGCAGCGTTCATGCTGTGACAACTGCCGGTATGCTCTTACACATCTGAGTTACAAGTGTGAACCACTGTTCTGAGCTGAGGTGTTCACAGCAGAGTTGACGCTGGGCTGCCCCTCCTGTACAAGGCACTGGCAAGATCTCACACTGGCACAGTGTGGTTAAAGCTCACTCTTCATAGTCAAAAAGGCTGAACTCAAACTGTGACCAGCTTGCTCAGTGTAGTGCATCCCTGGAGAATGGAGATGCCCTTTTAGGAGAAAAATCAAAATGACCTAACTTGAATAGTGCAGCAGAATGAATAAATGAGACATGCTATCTTTGCATCAAGGGATGGAAGAGAAAGAGAGAGAAGAGGTTTTTTCAGCTTCAGGACAGTGTTGGCGAAAGAAGAAATGGGCGTCAGCTGGCCATGAATATATTTAGGTTGGAAATTAGAAGGCTCTTAACCATCAGAAGAAAGAGGTTCTGTGACAGCCAGCCAAGGGGAGCGGTGGGGGCACACAGTCTAACTAGTTTTAAGATAGATCTTGGTAACTTAATGAAAGGGATTATGAAACATGGATGTCTACAACAGTAGAAAACTGGCCTTGATGACCCGGACAAACCCTGCTAGCCCTCTGTTCCCACGTTTCCCAGAAAGTTCCTCTGCTTTGACTTCAACATGGTGTCCAGCTTCTGACAGCAGTAGATTTAGTTGCCTGTCAGAAGGCTCCAAATTACGGAATAGTTCTGTTGATCCCAAACCCTTTCATTAGTTGGGATATGATTTGGTAGGAGTGGCCAATTGCCTTTTGTCTCTTAATCCTATGGTGTATTTGTCAGATCTGCCTTCTAAAGCTTTTAAACATAGTTTGTATTCTTTTTTTTATAGTAGGCTGCAGGCGACTGGTGAATCAAAAGCAAATTAAGCAAAACCAGCCATTTTAAAGTACAACAGCTAAGGGATCAACTAAGATGTAATTATCTGTCATGTTTAGCAGAAATCACCATGACAGAAAGAAAAGGAGGTGGAAAAGTCACTGTAAGTATGATTTGCAATATAAGTAACTTGGTAAAAGATGAGTATTTATTTCTAAGTGACCTCATGTTGCTTTTAATTTTGAGTATGCTTCCATATAAATAAGACACTAAAAACTCCAATGGGTCAGAGACAGGGCCCAGTATCTGCACACACTGGATAGTTGCTTTAAACATAAATGATGCTCTGTTTAAAAAGGAGGGGACTTGGCTGAGCCCCCAAACTTCCACTTCTTATGCTCAGAAACAGTGAACACTGGTTGACCTCTGAATAAAAGAAAAATACCTGAGATCTCTCAAACTGAGCACTCAAAATTATATGTCCCTTTTGAAAATTAAGTCCTAAAGTAAACATATAATTAAATCTATCAGCTCATACCGTTAAGAAGAGCACTCTGCCTTTCTCTCTTGGTTTCCATTTCACCCTCCCCAGCTGCTACAGAGACAGTTTGAGTATAACAAAGTAGCAGTGCCATGCTCAGGAAGTGATGTGGAAGTGTGAGTGCCTGTGAGCCCCTGCACAAAGAGCAGAGGAAACGCAACACGTGCAGTTCCCCTGGTACCTGATGGAATTCTGCACCTCCTGCTGTCTGTGACTAAGCACACAGCAAAAAGTTTTTATGAGGATCCTCTGAGAATTGTTTCATTTTCACTTCCTGAAGTAGGAAAATGTCAGCGTTCTTGAACTACTTCATTCAGGAGTCCAAGTTTAAATCAGAAAAAGTGGAAATACAAGAAAGCCAGCCCAATACACTTTCAAATTATATTTCGCTGATCTTCCCCTTTTTGAAAGAGTTGCTGTTTGGAAACACTTAGCCTGGCTGGACTCTGTTCAACAGCCAGAACATCTAGAAAGAACAATCTATCAGGCACCTCATGAAAATATTCCTCTCATGTGTCCAGCTTACACTTGCAGGGTGGAATAATTTGGGATAGAAGAAAACTGGCTCTAGGGGGGGGTCCTCTGGTCCTGTCTATCACATGGGTATGTAAACTTACTGTTTACCTGAGTAAAGTGAGTGGCATCAGGAAAGTCCCACTGAGCTCAGTGGGAAAACTAGTACAAGCAGAACTTGGATCGTAGCATTACCTTTTTGCCCAAAGATCAATGCCCTCACCACACCTGCCCCGGGCAATAAAGAAAATAAAGACATTAATGCCAGCCTGGTCTTAAACTCTGGGGAACAATGCAGATATCTTTCTCTTTTTGATGAATTAATTCTTCCCTTGATGACACAAATTGCAAAAGCTTCAAAAATACAGCATTTCTTCCTGCTGGGTTTCTACTTCCATCCCTTCAGACTCAACAGAAGAAATGCTTCTGGGAAATATAACGCAGGCAACAAGCAGGCTATAGGAGTGTTCCCAAGTGGGTTTTCAAGAAGGTCCTGTAACTTTGTTTTCCTCCATCAGCAAAGATGCACAGTTTGCTTTTGCCATATAGCCATCAATTATCCATGGTATGTCCTGAAGCAATTTTCATTTTCATGTCCTTTTCATTTTCTAAATGACAGGTAAACATTTCTACTGGTGTTCTGTTTCTTCAGATGGCCTCCCCAGAAAAATCAGAGTATACTACTGTTAGTTTGAATTGCTCACTGATATTTTAGATGATATAATCTGAATTGCTGCTGGGTTGGTATTTACATGATGTCATTGATCAGCTTCTGTAAAGGGCCAGTAGAATCTTTAAAAATGCCTAAACGCCTTTATGTAAGAATTAATAAAATCTTTACTCCATCTTGCTCCTACTTCTCACCCTTAAAAAATAAACAAAAAACAACCAAGTGGGGAAATGGGACCACACTGCAGCATGTTCAAACATGAATATGAACACACATTAAACTATTTCAAGGCTGAGACTAGTAAGCCACATCATTAACATTCTTGTCTTCCTGATAGCAGCAGGAGTTATATCACTTCCTTTATTTTAAGCGTAAGATTTCATCATTTCAAGCATAAGATGTCTGATTCCCACCAGTGCATCCTGAACCTTTTCTCTGTTGAGTGATCACTTATTCTCCTCTTTTCCCTCTTTCAGGAATTGTTTCCTTCAGGAGTAGTTTCTCTAATAAACATTCTGTAGCATGATTTTTTAATTGAAAATATCTTTACCAATGAGATTCTGGAAAATACTACTCCCATTTAATGGTACTTTTCATATTGGATTTTGTGACATTAGCACCCAAAAACTTTATGATGTCATTCTCAGCTTCATTTGATGTTTCTTCCACAGCTTAGATGTTGCTGATACTGTGGTTGTCTTGGTCTTTAGTACAGTAATCTAGAAGATTGCTCATGCCTCTTACAAAATGGGTTGTGCTAAAGATGCTTGCATGTGTGTAGATCTTATGATTTGCGAAATCAATAAAAGAAACACACAGCTGTGATCTCCCTACATTTTGAATGTAATAATTTTAACTTAATCCAGGGTAATTGCTACTTAATACAGATTTAAACCATTAGTTTCACTCCCATGCTATGACCAAAGTAACAGTAGTTTTCCACTTCATAGCTTGCTTGCTTTTTTTTACTTCCATGCAATTGCGAAAACTGGCAAATGTGTGTTGTGATTTTTTTCTTTATTGGTTCTGAAGGAAAGTCAAGATTTGCATTTTACAGACAGTTTTCTGAGGTCTCAGATGTTAACTTTGAATTTCTTTATTCCACTACTAAATAAGGTTTCACCACCAATTCAATAATGTTGCTTTTCACTTCAGATGTTAAGACCCTGTAATCTTGGAGTGCAGCAAAAGATCAAAAGCAATTGGATTATCCCAGTTGAACAATTTACCACACACTGCCTTACCTGATCTTTTGCTTCTAACCCTTTGCCTATGAGAGGGAAAAACATGGCTTAAATCTCATCAACAGTAATTCTGGTGTTTGCTTTTGCAGCTCTATATCTTAAAAACAAAAACATAGATTCTGGAAAAATACAAAATGAGAAGATAGACTAGAAAGAGAATGCTGCAATGATAAAAACAGGGCAAACTCTTAAGCAGCGTAAATACAGTGGATACGCCTACAGAGAGGGGTCACCTCTTTCCAGGAGGCACAAAGTTCCTAATGCAAAGGAAGCACACATGATACATTTTCTGCCTCTTTGCCACATAGTTGTTGAGTGCATTCACAGTCTTATTTCAGAAAAAAACACCCACATTTTGGTGTCCCAACTCCGAGCACGATGTAGATGCTAATGTACATACAAACAGTATGAAATATTCACTGCATAATGTCAGTACTCCTGATGGGACCAGGGTGTTTTGGAGATAGCTTCATGGGTACGCCTCTCTTTTAGCACTTACTTAATTTAGAACCCATCAGAACATTTCTGCATGCAGAGAGGAAAAACACTCTAAATAACAGCTCCACAGATACCACTTAAAAATTTCCTCGAATATATTCCATCTAACAGGGACTGTCTGTACTTTTAACTAAATGAAGCAGCTGGTTTATGTCTACATGAAGCAACAGTAATGTGAGTGAGTGGCAGTCAGTGGATTCTTGTCAATGGAGGTTTGCTTGATGGCACCTTCTCTCCCTTTAATATGGACATGGAAGTTAATGAAATTCATTAGCCTTACATGTTCTCAAGCCATGATTTAAGCCACGGACAGACACCCAGTTGGAGTGTGAGGGTGTTCACCACACAGGTTGGTGGAGCTTGACACAGCAAAAGCCCAACTTCCAAATCTGGGTTTATTCAAAGAAGTGCATTGGATTGAATGGACCTACTGAACTGAGTCAAAACTTCCAGATCAGGTTCCAGATAATTACTTTCCAGTAATGTGGCTTGGCAGGCACTGCTGATCTCCAGCCAAATACATGAATAGCAGCAATTTGTTGGTGGGGGGTGGGGGGGAGAGGGAGAATATGTTAGCATTCCTAATTATCTGCTAGAAAGTGCTTTTATGCTGTGATTGCAGATCTACATGTTGTTCAGCCAGCACAAAAGCAGCAAGCACTGGTACTGTAGTGTCACTGTTAGAGGTGTGTGCTGAGCTGCAGCCACCTCCCCTATAACCACAGTGTTTGCCACCACCAGTTCAAAGCACTCCCATCTAGAAAGCCTGCAAAACCAGATACAGAGGGGAGCTTGATGGCTGGGTTCTCTTCAGTGTGTTTTGCCACAAGAAAAATCTTGGTCCTTGACACTTCTGTTGCATCTTAAGGAATGAAAATTCGCACCTCACAAAAGCATACTCAATTTGAGCCAAAATACTTCAGTGATAATACTGGTATATTCACCCAGGCCAGTGATGAAGAAGAGAATTCAGTGAATGAGAATTCAAAGCTTACCATTGGAGACTAACTGCTCCAAATGGAGGAATTTTATTGACAGCACCACTTTAAACAACATCGCATTACACAATGACTTTCTTGAACTTACAC
Source organism: Dicrurus megarhynchus (assembly GCA_013399195.1). NCBI lineage: Eukaryota > Metazoa > Chordata > Aves > Passeriformes > Dicruridae > Dicrurus > Dicrurus megarhynchus. Next base: position 1,609,187 of record VXAD01009833.1, on the reverse strand, counting down.
ACTGATGAATTGGAAATATGACAGATCTGCTTTCTGCCTGCAACACATCTAAAGCTCATGAAAAGTCAATGCATAACTGTCTTTGTTTCTGCATAAGAAAAGTCAACAGCAGGAATATATGAACTGCAAAAACGCTGGCATGGCATTATTTGACTTCACTCACCTTGAAATCCGTGTTTGAAAGATATGCTATTTTCCATCCAAAACCCCCATTTTAGAGAAAGCTGAGGTTTTTCCTCCATTTATTTCCCATTTTTTCCCATATGTACATGAATTTTGAGACCAGGAATAGTTCCTTTTTACAGCAGCACATGGAAATAATGAAAAGAGGTAGAAATGCTTGCATGTATTGTTATTGATATGATAAAAGACAATACCTGATGGGAGTTTCGGGAAAAATTCCACTCACAGTTTCACCCAAGAAGCTATTTTTACCTTTGGAGAAGTTACGGGAACATAACTCAAACTTTGGGCACAAGTTAACAGAGAAATTCTATTAAGAGGAATCCTTTTCTCAGCTTTCAAGACCTCCTTATGGTTTCAGGAAGAACATGTATAGTACAGTAGTTATACAAATGACACAGTAACTATCTGCAATGGTGGAAGACACAGCAGGGTTTTTATGAGGGTGTTTGTCAATATGCTGTGCTTAACAGAAACTATGCAAGATTTGTAACTTATCATCCTCCTTTTCTTCATTCTTAAAAATCCAGTGCCAGAAAACACAAGGAACTCTGCTCTGTCCAGAGAGAAAGTTATTCTGGAACTCCTGCCTTATATAGATTTTTTGCCTCCACAATATTTCCACCTTCCCTTACATATAACTTATTTCCATTAAGTCACATGTTTTGAGGTCTAATTTACATGTGTTTCTAAGGAGGAGACAGCCATGGAGTGACTGCTTTGTGTAATGACAAGTAACAGCACAGAGCAGGGCAGTGGTTGCCAGCAGGAAATGCAAGTTGACAGGCTTGTACAAATGGCAGCACTTAAAAGAGATGGGCAGTTAGCTTTGCGTTTGCATTCCCTGTGCCAAGAAGGAGGAGGCAAAGTGTTTCCTGAGAAAGGGTATGAAATGCAACTTCTTTCCTTTTGCTAGACAGGTGTAGTGCCATCAGGGTCAATTCTGTCAGCACTGGCCAGACAGGAAGAATCTCTCTTGGCATGTCTTGGCACCTCCTGTAGTCATGGTTAGCTGTGCTAATAGTCATGGGCAGCATCTGGCTTGCCACTGTAGAAGTGCAAGAAAAGGTGAAGGACCATCCTGAGGTCTCAAGCCAGCATCTATCCCATCAATCTCATATATCCTAACCAAGCAAGTAAGGGGAAGGACATGAGTTCTGGACAACACAGAGCTTTTACAGATGCACAATGAAAATATGGTGTACAAGTGAAAAATGGAAGGGCAAAGGACAGCATGGATTTCTGGCACGTAAAATTTTTCTTTCAACTGTAAGTGGATCTATATGCTTTGAGAGGCTTATGTGGGGTTTGGAACCAAATAGATAAATATAAAGCAAATGAGCATTTGCAGAGCTGAAAGGTATGTCAAAAGAAATTGCTTTCAGAGAAATATGTAGATCAGAAGCCCATCAGCAGCCTTCCTGCATTAGAGATCCAGAGGCCACTTAACAGTTGCCAACAAAATGGTTGGTGGGAGCTTGCCAAAGAGAGCCACATGCTGTTACTGGAAAAAATCTTTTACAACTGTGCTTGGCATGTATGTCTGGGACTGCCAGGGAGCAGGAGAGACAGGCTAAACTGCACACTTTCCATTGACCACAATTAACATGAATATACTTAACATCGGGAATGTAAGTGCAAGCTACCAGCAGCCCTGCACTTCGTCTGTATGCACCTCTGTCTGCAGTTTAAGCGCTGTCCAGGTAACACCCAAGGAAATGAACTGATAGATGGACAGCAAATGAGAACTCGGGCCAGCAAGCTAGGTGACACAACAGTGCCAGACCCCCATACTCCCTCTTTTGAAAACATAAGGTCTGTGTTTCAGCTGGCAACTGGCACACAGTAATAAGAACACGCAATTGTTGCTGTGTGAGAGCAGAACATTTTTGCTGCCAGTACTAAAAGAGGATGCTGACTGATAACTCAGAGCCTTTGGTCATCTCGGGTTTCAGAGATGGGCACATGTCAGCCACTGTCCAGCCTCATTCTTAGGGAAGGGTACAGATGTCAATGGTTCCAGCAATGGACTATGCACAAACTATGCAACAGTTTGAAATTACCCATTTTTAAATGTCTGAAATACCGAGAAAGTTTTACATCCCTCATGTTTATTCTTTTGGTACTATATGAAAGAACTGTCTCCACAATTGACACAGGTGATATTCCTGTAGCAGCTGCTCTATTCAAGTTCCATAACATTGGTGGAAATAAACATATCCAAAATACTTTTCAAATAAGCAACACAGTAGCTTCAGTTATAATGAAGATTTGTAGCATATTGCCATAATACAGAGATTTATTGAGAATCAGGTGATACAGACATTGCTCTAGACTTAAGATCTTTGAAATACACACTGTGAATGTGAATCACAGTGAATCATAGGTCATTTACACACAACAGAAGATTGTAGATTAGATCATTAGGGGGAAAAAACAGGACAAAGACCACACACATGAGGTGTATACACAGTATTTTCAAATGAACGTAATAGGAAAAATCTTTCTGTCTCTGTCTCACAAGCAAAGAAAACTGAAAATGTAACAGGATATTCCATTTCTTACACTTGTCATGATAATTTATACACTGACAAAGTAGAATATGTAATTTCTCTGCATAGACGGAACAACTTCCACTACTTCTAGCAGGAAACAATCATTTCAGTTTACCATCTCAAGAACATCAATCTCCAAAACCTTTCTCCAAAACAATTATTCATGCATGACATTCAATCAGCAGCATCCATTTTTTCTTGCAGAATGTTCCAGACATGACTTTCAGGTCCCAGTTCTTCCTGTTTGAAAAAGCTGAAGTCTCTTTTACCTTTTGAAAAGAAATTGCTTCAGCATAGATTAGTAGGTTCTGGAAATCATCTCAAAAGAGCCTTGAATGTACTTTACTGGTTCTTTTGACTGCACTAACAAGGAATGCCAAGTCCTCACTCAGAAATTGCTGAAGAACGCGCTCAAAGAGGGCTATAAGCAGCCATTCCAGGAATCATACAGATCCAAGTACATTATAATACTTCCAAATAACAGAATTATTGTCATTCAGCTTTACTCATGTTCTCACTTAAAGACCAGTATAACAATCAAGATTCAGGGGGTTCCTGGCCTTAAGATTAGATGTCTTTAAAAACTAGTGTCATTTCATCTGATTTCTATTACCAGTTATTTTAAATGATTGCCATGAAATGAGGTGCCACATGGATACCAGAGGATGCTTTAGCACAATTACATACCTAATAATCCACATGTTTTACTAAGCTTGCTGAAAGCTGGAAAGTAGATACGAAAATGAGCCCATATTTTTCCTTTCAAAGTTTCCAGGGCCTTTCTTCTTCTAAGTGAGCAGATATAACCACTAAAATATTTCTGCTGTAATATTTGACAAAAAGGAGGACAGATATAAAAATATATATGGAATTTGGTTAAAACCACAAATGGTAAAGGCCAGTCACAGTTCAACAGGCAGTAACTTCTAGTTATCAGTGTGCTGAAGGAAACATTCACACTGATGGCCTTGCTCTGAATTAAAATAACCAGATCTGTGAAATGCAATTTGCATTCTGTTAAGCATGCTGTTTGTCTGGAGCTTTCTAGGCTGGCTTAATTGCCTGGCTGAGGAATTCAGTGTGATGTTTCCCAGACCCTTGCTAAGGGACTTTCTACCCCGTAAGCACTTCTATGGCTGAATTGCAAAAATTGAGGCGAGACCCTTCTCAGCCAAGCACTTACATACCTGCTCTGGTGTTACCAATACTAGTAGGACTTAACTTTTTGTTTATACTGCACCTTTGGTCTTAGATAGAAAAAAGACTTGGATGTAAGAACTTACAGGAAAAAAAAAATTATATCAACGATTACAGATTTTTAAACCTTAAAAAGGGAAAAAATTAAGAATGTCAATAACTGCATTTTTCATCTTCAAAGCACCTCATAGTGTCAGCATTTTGAGCTGCTGAAAAAGCAGGTATAGCACAAAAATAAATAATATAATTGATGTTTAACACTTAACATAGAAGAGGGAGCTGAAAGCAATTTCAGTCAGTAGGTTACTTACATACTACACCACGACTAGAAATCAGAAGTTTCCAAAACCTTACAAAGCACTTGTTGTTCAGTCTCCTCTGTTTTGGTGCTTCTCTGCAGCACAGCTTATTGAAACAGTAGGAAATCATAATAGACATAACCTGAGATACATTTTCTTTCTAGACCAAGCAATGAATCCTACTTGTCACAACCAAAAAGAAAAGAAACAGTGGTGGGTTAAGCACCAACTTATTGGGTGACAATTAGGAGCAATTTCTAATATAATCTCTTAAGTTTCATTGATACCTGATAAAACAACACTAATCCAGACAATAAATTTCATTAAACAGAAGTAATAGGAATAAAAGGGAGGGAAGTGAGATTCAAAACAAGATAGACTTAAGTATGGTAAGAGATGTACCTACCTGATGAAAACAAACCAACAACATTATTTACAAATTGCAAGATTAATATTATAAAAGTATGCTAAACCCTTCAGAGGAACTCTACAATTAAATCACCCATATGCAAAGGAAATTCAAACAGAATTTTTTTCATTTACCAACTGTATTATGCAAATTGCTCAGCACACCATAGGAATAATAAAATGACAACTGTTAAATTGATCCGCCTGCAGGCTACTGCAAACGGGTCAGTCCCACCCTTTTCTGCAGGTCCTATTGCAGTCCTGGCCCATACTTTGTCCCAGCCCTAGCAATTATTCGATATCAGTGCACATCAGATCGTATCGCTAATCTAATTTAAATCACTTCTTAATTTTCAGTTAAATTTCAGCTGGATGAGCAGCTTTTCCCACGGCCTCCTGAGTGCTGGAACTGGTGTAAAGGAAGAAGCAGGAGCACATGGTGAGGGCAAAGCTGGGCACGGATGTTGTTGGCAGCACGGCTTTGCACCAGCCCAAGCTCTTTATGAAACTCTGTGAGCGTGTGAAAGCAAAGTAGCTACCATAAAAGGCCAGATAGATGTGAAGTCAGGAAGATCAATTAAAAATCAGTTTTAATTGTTCTTAATGACTTCTGAGTAAATATATTTTATGCCACTGGAATACTGATGAGTGTTTACCTATTACTGTGTTACAGTAGTTTTGAAACTGAGTAGTGTTCAAACATTTGGTTGCTTTACACAAGAGCAGGGTCCTTGGAGTCCTGCTGATGTCCTTATACAGCCACCTCCCCACTCTACCTGCCCTGCTTTTCATTTCTTCACGCAACCTTGCAAAATTGTTAATAAAGTACTACATATTTACAGTGAAGCAGGAACCAGTTCCTAATGAGACATTCACAAAAAAAAGCAGCCATCTTCTGCTGAAAACAGCTCTCATGTTGGAGACAAAACTATTGCAATTTGGAATAGCTGGTTTTAAGACTGGATTTTTGTAAGTTTCATAAGTTATTCAATACCTATTAGTTATCTGAATCACTAGAAGATAACATAATTTTATGTATGTCAACGGTAAAGAAATAATGCAGAAAGGCATAAGCACTATTTCAAAGGGAAGGTTTTGGTAAATAGCTAGATTAAAAGCCCAGAAAATTAAGATTGACTTAATGTAGAACTCTGAACAAAAAGGGAAGTAAATCCAAAAGAAAACCAGATATGAAGAAAAAAAAAAATATATATGATCAGTGGAAGACCTGCCAACAACAAACAGTATCTGAGTCATTAGCAACAAATCACCCACTGCAGCTTGCATCACTGAGATCCAGCTAGATGACATTGCAAGCCTTGTACTAACCAATGATTCTCCACCCCACACAAGCAGGACAAACCATCTCCCAACACTATCTGTCTTCTCCATAAACATCACATTTGAAAAGATAGGTCCCTTATGTAAGACTAATTCCACTGGATTCACTTACTGAGCAGTAAAAACAAATTGAATGTAAAGTCACATAACATAAATGATTCAAAGGTGAGTCCAGGGGTACTTCAATATGGATACTCAGGAAGGATCTGTCATTCTGGGCCAGCTCAACACACACATTATCAAAGACGGATGTCTAAGCTGAAAATTGTTTTCTTCCCCTCTGATGTCCAGAAGCCACTACTAGCCCTGCTCACAGGGCCTATCGCATCTGTGTCTTTTTTCAGTGCTGCATTTCAAGCACTGTTTTTATACACCTTTAAAACACCAAATCATAGAAACCAAACCACAGAAATGTTAGATGACGAGGGACTCCAAGAGATCTATTTTAACTCCTACCTATGAAAAAGAAGTGTACCAATGTATATATACATGTATGTGCCAATGCGTATAAGTATCTGAAGGGAAGGTGCCAAGAGGATGGATCCAGGCCCTGCTCAGTGGTTAAGCAGTAGAAAAGAGGCAATGGGCAGAAACCAATACACAGAAAGTTCCACCTGAACATGGGGAAGAACCTCTTTACTGTGCAGGTGACCACACTGGAATGGATTGCCCAGAGAGTTTGTGGAGTCTCCCTCACTGGAGACGTTCCAGAACTGTCTGGACGCAATCCAGTGCCATGAGCTTTGGAATGACCCTGCTTGAGCAGGAAGCTTGGACCAGATAATCCACTGTGGTGCCTTTCAACCTGACCCATTCTGTGAATCTGTGAGTAAACTCAGATTGTCCCTGACACTCATATGTTCTTAAAAATTCTAATGATGGAGATTCTACAACCAACAAAACCTCATCTGTCCAACTGCTAAAGTATCCTACAAAAAAACTCTTATAGAATTTAATACAGTTATCTTTTATTCATGTCAGCTAATTATCTCTGGCCTTATCTCAGCCAACAGTGGTAACAGTTTACTGTTGGCCTTCCTGTCAAAAAGAAATTTATAAACTATGACATCTTTTATAATGCTTCTCTTTCTTAGACTAGCATAGGGTAAGATTTTAGATTAGGTCTTTCATTTCTTTTATTTTCACCTCTGGGCAACTCAAAATTTTCCCAGTCATTTTCAAAGAATAATGTTCCACACTGGACAGTAATCCAGATGAGGTCTCATGAATGCCAAATTAGGAAAATAACTATTTCTTATTCTTACATACACATTTCTGCTAAATTTATTCCAGAGATGCTTTTGGTGGTTTTGCAAAGACATTACACACTTGATTCAAAAATAAGCAGTGAACCAATAATTCCAAGGTTCCTCTCAAGGTCCCTTCTGTGGCCTTTTCTGTTATATTTCTCATTATATCTCTGTGTTGGATTTTCACTGTCCTAAATGCAAGATTTCACACCATTCTCACTCAGTTTCAGCATAACCCTTTCGAATTGTTCTTTATATGATGAGAATTATTTGTCATTAGAATATTGCTTTCTCCTGGTTTCTTGACTGTGCATTAGTTTCATTATAGTGAAATCCAAACCCATAAACTCTGATTTTTCTCACCGTTCTTGAGAGAGTTTTCGTTAATAGATGGCACTAAGGAGTAAACACATGTTGAGCAAGAAACATTCAAGAACCTAATTCAAAGATTTATGGACTCCATCACTTTGTAAAACTCATTTCAAGGAAAGCAACATACTAGAGAAATGACAAAGAGTGCAGGACACTCATTCTTAACTCAGTTTAAAGGACAGAAATATGGAATCCACATAGCAAATGTAGAATCCACATAGCAAAGATCTGATAATTCGGTGAATTATTATTATTGTGTATTAGCTACACCTCCTCATCACCCACGAAGGTGCCTGCCAGCTGAAGACAAATGTATATGTCTGAGTGCTAATGGGAGAGAGCTGAAACAGACACAACAAAATACTATTAATTCCTCAAAATACATAATTTAGTTTGCAGCACAAGCCAAGAAAAATGTCCCACCAGACTCCAGTGAAGCTGTTAGGCACTCTGTCCATGGCTCTCACAAAAAGTTATGTATCTAATGGATTGCAATTTTTTATGCAGTTCAATGTAGCAGTGTGCAGAAGTCATGATGTAACCACTGTGAATCCAACCTCTTTCCTCTCCTGTAATACCGAAGTAAAAAATCTAGTGGTAGTCAGGCCTTGAAACAGCCAACAAGCCTGTCAGAAAAGACTTTCCTTCATCCTTCAAATGTACAAGAGCCAAAGATACCCAGAAGAAAACATTCCTTGATGTGATGGTCCAAACCTCCAAGCCTTTCATTCATGAGCAAGCTTTTAGGAAAGGCAGCTCTACACTGTACTCAGAATCTCTTAAGTGAGATTGTATCTCACATAGACCACAACCTGAATGTAAGACCAGGAGCTGTAAATGACATTTTAATGAAAAGGTGGTTTTATGTCTTTCCATAAAGGTACACAGGATTTAGTACATACAGTTCAGTGTAAAATACTGCTCAGACCCCTGAGAAAGACCAGCAGTCTAGGAAGTCCTCTAGAGTGAGTGGACTTCTTCAGTCTGCCAACATCTGATGACAAATATCAATGAACAGCCGTTTTTTCCAAGATCACGAACTCCTTGTCTTTCTAGCTCTCTATATGAAATTATAGGCTTATTCAGAAGCTCCAGCTGCACAAAATGCCACAGGACATCCTAAGAACAGCACAGTCTACCATAAAAACACCTGACCCATCCTCCCTTCTCTTCACTGGCCACATTAGCTTGCTGCACCAAAGTCCATAGTCTTCATCTTTTACCTTCAAAATACTCAACTTTCTGACAACATGCAAGAAAAATTATTTCTGTTTTAATATGCACTTTTAATATGCACTGAAACAAAAATACAGATTCTTATATATGAATTTTTTTTACTTACATGTTTATAAACTCAAATGGAAATGAGCTTTGACTCACTGTACACAATTCAACTCCATTGCACACAAGAAGTAATACAGACATCATTTTGCACAAGGAACGGGACAAAGAAGAGAATTTTTATAGGAAAGTACAGCAAGAACACATCCTAGATAGGCTGAACATTTGATTCAAAGGATTGTGCAGAGCAGACAGGTGAAAATGGAAAGGATAGAGAGACACAGGTCTGCAAATATAAAAGAGGAGGGCAAAGAATATGAACAATAAGCTTGGGCCTGGAAAACCTATGAAAGGAACTACAGAATGTTTGGATTGCTTTATCTTCAAAAGGAGATGAACAAGCAAAAACTTATTAAAGCATCAGATACCCAAAATATTTGTTTCATCTTTTGTAACACAAGAAAAAGTATTAAAATAACATAAACAAATATCTAAAAAAATATTTAAAACAATATTAATAAAAACATTTTTAGTGGGACATTGAAATGCAGTAAAAAAGAAACGTCTGTGTGTAGAATGGCTGATTTGGGAACTTCTTCCTACAAAAAGATAAAGAGACTGAGAAGTTAGATGAAAAAGCAACTACATATTTATGTAGATAGCTGTTGCAGCGGGCTGGTGCTGGATGGTGAGGTGCCGCGACCTTCCTAAAAGCGTCTCCAAGGCGAAGCCGCTCGGCAGGACCACCACACACTCACACACGTACACAAATACATGGATAGCTCCAGAAAATGGGTCAATGGCAAAGAGCCAGGAAGGGTCTTCGTATGGGGTGCCACGGGAGGAGTTTAATGCAGCCATGTGCGGGAAGGGGTCCAGGGGTGAAGACAAAGAACACGGGAGGGTCCAGGTTTAAGTACAGGAGCGGGGTGAGCATCAGACACCAATGATCTGAGGGCATGGGGCGGTACACAGGCAGGACTAGGGAATGGGAGCCAACAGGGAAACTCTGGGGAAGTGGGGATGGGGCAGGGGCCAATGGGGGAACAGGGAGTGGAGAACCTTCTAGGGCAGGGACATATAAGGTACAAAGGGGTGGGGAGGCCAACGGGCCAACCGGGGAAACAGAACTGGGCTATATTAACATAGTAGAACAAAGCATCCTGGGGAAAGCCTTTTTGCCTCCCTAACTTAGGGAGGATCTTTGGTACTAGGGACTGTCCCAGCAATGGACACTCTTTGTCCCTTGTACCACAGGCCCACCAGCCTCCACAGATAGCAACAATCCCATAACACAATAAAAACTGTGTGAATAGCATATCAGAGAATGAGTATAAGGCCTTAATCTCTTAGGTACTAACAGATAAAATAAATTCTACTGATGGGGAAGACAGTGCCATGTCTGCCCACTGCAGGGTGTTCCTCTTGTTCTGTCAACCATCTGGAACTCAGTGCTCTCAGATCCATCCCCCTGGACTTAAAATCTGAGTCAGCATGGCAACTCCTAATATCATGAACAGACAGATTCATAAAAATGTAACACCAAGTTACAATCAAATTTAATTAAGCTTTACAAAAAAGGAACATCTGAAGATTTACTTGTGAAGAGTAGCTGCACTTCCTTCTGACCATGCTCAGAGAGATCCTCCTACGTACTTCTTTCCAATATTGCAGCTCTTGAGAGGCTCCCTTCCATCCAGCTCCAGGTGGTTTTCTGATACTGTAGACAGTCATCCAAACACTGTCATCCAAACACTCACTTATACTAGAAAAAGACCTTGAGTGAGGATCAAAACATGGAGTTCCCCAATTCAGTATGTATTCTATCTATGTAATTCAAAGGCTACTTGCCTCAAAAGACTTTGCAAAAAACCATGCAGCTCTTAATCAATTTTGAGGATAGTTTTGATGGGAAAAAAAGCTATTGGAAGAGGGAAGGGGAAATTTACTGTTGTTAAACCTTAGTAAATTAATAAAATAAATTCTTTTTATTAAAAAATAATTATAAGGTTTATTCTACCAAAAGAAAAGTGATATTGGATATTGCATGTATGGTTTACAATTCAGCCTTATCCATATGAAGTTCATTTCCAAATTCACTTTGATACTATGTCTGAACTAGAAGGAGCAGAGGTTAAATAGGAATGAAACAGGAAATGGAACAACAAATAAAAGCTCTGAAACAAAGCCCTATGTTTTCTGTAATCTGGTCACTAATGGCTTTATGCAGCAGGAGCACTACACATGGCAGGGGGGGTACGGAAGGCAGCAGACTGTTGTGTATCCAAGTTCTGCCAACCTTCTCAGCAGAAAGCTGGCTGGTGTCCAAAGGTCTAACTAGGAAATACAAAAATGCAGTTCTAAAAAACCAACCCTTTCAAGCTCCCTGATCCACATTGTTGAGTTTTTCTTCTGGACATCTTTTTTCTTTTTCTTCTTTCCAGAAACAGCTGCAGAAACATTCTTTTTTAATAATTCAGAAGTTTACCCCAAAACTGGATTAGAAATGACATATCTGCTTAATCTTGGACCAGAAAGCTTAGGGCAGATTCCTTATAGACATTTCTGGCTACAACTCATGCCCCCACAAACACACAATGCTCATGCACGGTCTCTTGGCTGCCTTTACGTGTAACCATCTGTTAGGCAGAGTCGCCCATTCACAAGCAGTTCCAGCCTGTTTCACAATCGTCTTGAACCCGAGCGAGTGCTGGCTGAGATACACAATTGTGCTGTTGCCACTCGCAGGAAATATCTTTGGCCTGACTGTAATGTCAATCACACTGATCTCACATATTTCTGTAGATTTTATCACATCACATTTTAAGTAACAGAACTTAAAGCCAAAATGAGCAATGAGTGGATAATGCGATATCTGCTTTGTAGGCACTTGTAGCTCTGGTGTTTTGTAGGAGAAGCTGCTCAGTAATTTAAGGAAATTAGGCAAAGAACTGGCCCCAAGAGTCGCTGACCAATGGGCAGTGATACTCATCTAATCCCAGCTTTAGCAACGCTAGATTTTAAATAATTCGACCTTACATGGCTATAAGCAACATGAGAACAAACCGTGAGCTGTGTGATTGTTGACATGAGACCTTAAAATACAAGTTGCATGGACATCTTATTAATGGAGGTGTAGGAAATACAAATCAAAACTGAAAGACCCAAGTGAGACCCTTAATTATATTTTAGTCAAACTTGATGGCAAATCTGTGAGACTAGTGTTTCCTATTCTTTCAAAGACAGGCAGCTTTTGCACCAAATTTGATAACGATGCTAAAAACCTCCTCATAGTTAACATTTACTTCTTCGCCAAAGTTTCTCCTTTAAGTGGTTTCTTAAACAAAAGAAGACAGATGTTTGAGAAACATAAAACAGATCCTTCCATAGAATAAAAAGTGAAAGATTTTTTATCATTTCTCTGGGACGGATCATTCTTCTCTATTTTTGGTAAGGCGAAACTTGCTGTGTAAGGTAATACTTTAACTAGACCAAGTGGTATAGCTGGAAAAAATGGATATGCTTTCACTACAAGTATGCTAAGTACTTTCATGATCTGCCTGCAGCACATGCCAATACCTCTGATTTTGGAGGCTCACTATTGCCAGGGCTTGTCCAAATTTGGAAAAGTATTTGGGCATATGTCTGAAAATTCAGAGTACATTATGCATGGAAGTCCTACTTTCTTAAAAATAAAAAGAAAACAATTAAGCAGGTGTTCAAAATAGCAATTACACTCAGATAACTGATTCTGACAGAGGCCAGAGACCCAAGATGCTCCATCAGTCTATTTTCTTCCAGCAGTCTCAACAGCCTGTAAATCCTACCAGTCTTCACAGTAGACAACGGTAGAATCTTTCTATGGGACATCTCATCCCTTACTTTGTCCTGCCCACTCTCTAGGACAGCCTGCCTGATCAACATTACTTCTGTAATGTCTTTGCAAGATCAGGTAGGAACCACAGAAAACAAACTTGAGGTTCTTTTCCCACTTGTCTCCAAGCCTGACTTCAGTGCTCTCCTATCAGTGAAAAGATTGAGGGATCAGTGAATTTGGCCTCAATCCCAGCCTTCAGACCACTCTTAAAAGTAGGTGAAGATATAGCTACTACAGTTTGCTGGATTAGGGCCAAGTCATTCAGTACTTTGCAGGAATAACCAGACCCCGAATCAATTTAGAAAATTTCCTTGAACTCAAAAACCAGACTTCTTAATGCATCTTGAAATATGGACGATTCTTTAGGTTATTTGGTGACATGGAAGTCAATACTGTCATGTCTGATGCCAGAACAGTCTTAAGTCTTGCCAGTTAAACAGTAGACTCAGCTGCCAAAACTCATATTATCTTTTTCCTTGAGCACAACTTCACATCTTGTAGTTGAGCATACTAATAAGCATCCACTCCAATTCATTAGAAAAATGTAAAGTTCCTAATTGCACACATCAGTTTGACGTTAATTTTTATTGGAGTTTTTCCTCATCTTTAATATAGTCAGTCTATTCATCTGAAAGAACTGCATATTTTGGAGTTTGTCATCTGACTTCTTGTAAACTTCTCATTTGGCACTAAGTGCAGTGACCATGTTGATTAGAGCAGCCATATGACATGGGGGTGGAATTGCTGTCAACTCATTACAAAAATATATAAGGCCTCACTTTTAATTACTCACTTAGTAACAGATTAGTTCTTATTGCCTGCCAACAGCATGACCTCTCTCTCTTTCGAGGTCGACATAAATCAAAAGAAATCAGATGAGCTTGAACTTGTCGTTTATTCACTTCTAACCCTTTCATAAGAAAATCTGTTTAACAAAAAAAAAGCAAGTCTCCATTCAATAAAGAGACCATTATTAGGGCTAAAGAGCCAAATTTCCTGTTGTGTTTTTTTTCCTGAATAGCCTCAAGTAATATTCCAGGAAAAGGGCCTTGGTACTGTTTTCTTTGTGGAATAAAAAGAAAATCAGCATTAGAAACACGAGATTGCTTACAGGTTTCAAATACCAGTATGAATAAGGGTTTCCTGGTTCCATGTTTTAAGGATTAACTGTATTAGGCACTACAAAATGACATTTGTCATGTATACTTTAGCTGTCTTGATCTGACAAACCTCTGCAAGCCTTATAAATACAGCTTGTACGTGACTTTCCTGACATTGCTGTTGAATAATACAAAAATATACAAAATGCATCATTTCACTTTCAAGGAAAACACTCAATAAATAAAAATTCTTAAACACAATGAAATGGTACTGCTTTGATGATTAATTATGACTTAGGGATATGAAAGACTTGACTGCACCTGTTTGTGTCAGCAAAAATTGCTTCAAGGTTTTGTTGTCACTTTGATGTTTTAGCACCTAGATGTTCATTAATTATAAAATTATCTTTGTGGGCCTTCTGGCCATGAAGAATGTGCTTTACTGACCATGTACTACAGACTGTTTTTACAAAGGGCTCTGTATTTATGCAAGTGCCCAGTCAGTTCAGATGGAGAACAGGTGTCCAAAGGCCTGGACCTCATGACTTTTTTGTGTTGCCATAAATATTTTCAGTAGGTCTGGTTTTTTTGTTTGCTTTTTTTTTTTTTTTTTTTTTTTTTTTTTTTTCTTTTAGAAGAAATGCTTACTTTGGTCTATCCCATAATATAATATATTCTAACTTCTCCAAAAGTTGTGCCTCACACTGATAAAACTTATTTCCAGTCCCCAAAAAGGAAAAAGCCACATTAAGAGAAGTACAGGCACACCAGTATCTCACACCCTTTATGTGTCCAAGTCTGGAAACATGTTTGATTAACACACACAAATCAGCCATTACTCACAGGACCCACAGTGTTGGTCCAGGTTTGGATGTCCATGAAGCTAGAAGGAGAGACCAGATCAGTTTCCCAAGTCTAGGTACCACTCTTCATCCACAAGACTGGGAAGGGTTTGAAATCTGCCTCTGTCCTTCGAAGAACATTTACAAGATAAGTGACATTGGATGAGGTAGTTTAAATGTTAGAGTTGACACAAAAGTTATGTAATTAACTAGTAAAGAATACAGATTATATACAAAATGCATTAAAAGACGCATTCACGTTTATCTTCTGAGGTATACTAGCAATTACTAAGGGGCAATACTTCCCAAACACAGACATCTTTGACCCTCATATTCAGATGTCAAACTACTAGTGAAGCACCTGACTAATTTAGTCATTCCTATATTTCTTCAGCATGATTTGCAGGTTAATTGTAGCAGGAAAATTATAATGCCAAATATATAGACAAAGCAGAATACATTATTCCTATCTGCAATAAAAGCATCAGATATATTGTCATGACTTATTGTAGTGCAATGTGTATAGCCTTTTTGGCCAGATGATACACCAGATGTTTCCTTTCCTTTAGGTTTGAAAAGTTCATACTCAGCAGAATCAGTTCCTGAGGGTAAGGGTGGGGCTTAAGTATTTAAAGTTAAATGCGCAAATATTGACAAATAAGGAAATATTTTAGTCATAAAATAATTTTCTGCTTAAGTCTTATTTTTTTCTGTTTACCTCCTTAGAAGAACATACAAACTGTTGAGACACACTGTAGGTAAAGTCTTGATTAAGGTTTTTTTTCCTTTTACTTTTCCCTCTTCAGTTTTCATAGTTTAAAATAAATTGCATTTAATTTTTAAAGCATAAAAGGATAAATCACATGTCTCAAGTAGCTATAGAATGCGTAACAGGTAGGAATGTATCACTTTTATATAACCATTCCTTTTATTAAAAAGATCAGGCGGGGGGATAAAACCCAACACTTTGTTTTAAAGTGTCAAAGACCTGTCTGCTCTCTAGATTCATTTTGCCCATGAGAAGAGAAGTATAAGCAAGGTATTGCATAGATACAAACCTGTCCTTTAAGCTCCTGGGTCCTTCTCTGTATCTCCAACTGACATGTAAAAAGAATGTGGGCTCAGATCCACCACACAGAAATCATCACAAGAATAAGTTGTCAGTGCATGAAGTACAAGAAATTTGTGAAGGAGTTTACTGCCAGTAGAGTGGGCAGTGCACTCAAATCATCACTGAACCTCCAGACAAGGCAAGAAAATTGACAAAGCTTTCACTAGAAATCAAACACATTTCCTGCTTTAGTTACTTCCTCTAAAATAGCAGGTGGCCAGACCTGCTCCACTCCAATGAAATGGCAGATTTAGGCTGGCCTCTTTCCACATTTCAACAAACTTGACAGTAGCCACCAGTCTGCCCATTAGCTCCACAGACTTCTCATTGAAAATTCAGGAATACTCAAGGGCAACCACTAAACCTGGGCCAGCCCCAGCAAGCGTAGAGGGACTATAAAACCCTGCAACATGTATGGATCCCACCTTTCCTTCCTGGCAAAAACTGCCAGCCTCTCAGGAAGGAGGCAGAAGAAATCTTACACAATCCAAGATTTTACAGTTCTGAAGAGGGCCAAGGGGGTGTAAATTCCAGCTAGACCCCCGTGTATTGTTAAATTTTAAAGAG
The DNA here is from genome assembly GCA_013399195.1 of Dicrurus megarhynchus. NCBI lineage: Eukaryota > Metazoa > Chordata > Aves > Passeriformes > Dicruridae > Dicrurus > Dicrurus megarhynchus. The sequence goes on along the minus strand of VXAD01009833.1, from coordinate 1,592,804 downwards.
ATAGTTCAGCAGGATTTGCTGGATCTTACAAGTGCCTACATACAAGGCATCCCAAAAGGTTTGGCCCTGGAGATGGGGAGCAGAACAGGCTGGGTTTATTTTTTTTCTCATTCCATTTACCTATCCTGAACCATAACAACATTAAAGCCTGGAAGCAGAACAGACCACAATGGAAACTGTATTAACACTGCACTCTGCTGTATGTTACATGCTATACATCCTTTCTATAATTTCTTCTCTACAACTCTGTTTAGCTTCAGGGAGTAGTTTGAACTGTGGTTTGTATCATACCTGTTATACACAAAAAATAAGTCATTGTACACACTTGTGCTTGGTTTTTGGGTATCCAGAAAGTTTCTTTTCCCACCAAATGGATGTCAATGGAGTTAGATTAAGGAATTCTGCAAAGCAAACAACAGAAGAAAACTGACTGTTCAGAATAACAGCTCTCCTATTTGTAGGGATTGTCCCTCATTAACCCACTCTCATCTGTAAAAGGGTGTCTTTGAGCTTCTTCCTACATGGAGACTATCTCTTCATTTTCTGTCTCCCAGATTCTCTGTGGCAGATATTGAGAGCAAGTTGCACTTGCATTTTCTAATCTAAGAGAGAGGCTCGATTTGTAAGTCCAGTGCCGTTCCATGGGAAAGAGAACTTTAAAAAGCAAGGGAAAAAAAAAAAAGAGTGAATGCACTCAGAATCAAAGTAGCACCTGTAAGCACTAGGTGGCAGCACAGCAAACGGTATTTCTTCCTCCAGCAATGAAAGTTGTTGAAAACTATAAAGGGATTTCAAAATCAAAGTATTACTCTAAAAAATCATATCATATCTTCAAAAATTTGGAAATAGAATGAGTAACAGTGCAAAACGACAGAAGACAACACAACAACCGCTCTCCCTTCTCTTAAGAGTAATGCTTAACAGCCTGCCTCTTCACAAAACTGGATGGCAGCACTATTGCCCAACTACAAAGCTCCAAAATGTACTCAGAATGCATCTTCCTTTCCTCAGGGTCCGTACATCACCTCCAGACAACGTCTGCTCAGGCTGCTTGTTGACTAGTCTGGACAACATGGGTGTCTACAGCCTGTCAGCTCTGCCTTCACCAGAAGGAAGTTGTTCCACACAGAGGATAATACAAGGACACTGGGAGGAATTTGGTGGGCATCTACAATGTTAGACCTGAAGAAATAAGCAGCAAAAATCATCTGGGACTGGACCAGAAACTGGGTTTTTTTACTTCTTATCTATCATGTACCCCCAGCCTTGCAGTTCCTTTATTTTTCTTCCCCCAAGTATTTAATAAATTTCTTGTGATCTCATATACTCTAGCACCATGCCAGGATTTTTCAGAAACATGTAGAATTTATATTCCTAAGAGCAAGCCATGATCAGTCCTGGCTCTGACTTAAAAACAGACTCCTTTGAAAGCAATCCTGAGCTTCAGCCTCATCCTTTGAGCAGTGCATGAGCATACACACAAGTGTGTAGATGCACTCATATAATCACTTGGCTGGCATTCAGCTTAACAGATTAATTCCTGTAGTGCTGAACTCTGTGACTCTTCAGTTGGTGTTGCAAAGGGTCACAGAGCAAATGTAACTGCAAAAGAATCTTATGGAACTGAATGTCTGAGCAACTGAGCAGCAAATGTAACTCAGTGTCAGTAAGTGCAATGCAGGTTGGTGGGGGAGAACAGCTACTTAAAGACTCTTAAATATGGGCCAAGACTGTTAAATGGTTCTCTGAAATCATCAGCATCTTGCTTAGCAACAGTTAAAACACAAAAAGGAACAGGAAAACAAAACAGAGAAGCAAAAGAATAGAAAAAAGTTAGAAATCATCATCATGACAAAACCATCCGTCCAATGACAACAGAAGATACAGAAAAACCAGAAAGTGTGCAATGTCTACAGAAATGCACAAGTATATGAAACTGTTTCCCATTGATGAAAGATCAATTAGACTATTAGTCTTCAGCTTGGAAAGAACATAACTGAGACAATAGGCAGTTTTAGAATCATGACCAATATAGAGAAAGCAAACAGAAATTGATTACTCTGCATGTCTCATCATCTTGGAATCAGTGGGATCTATGTAATTATTAAGTATCAGGCTTGAAGTGGATAAAAATAAATACTTTTTCTCACAGTAATCAGCTATAGTGTAGAACTCATTGCCACAGAGCATCACGAGAAATCAGAAGGATTTTAAAAGGGCTGAACCATTTCACGGAAGACAGTCCAGCCATGACTGTGTAACATGATGGCCCAAATGCATGGTGGGGCATCTCATGCAATTTATAAATCATCAGATACATAATGCAAAGAATGCCTACTAGGAAAGGGTTACTCTAAAAATCCCACTGATAACAGTTTCCCTAAGGAGCAAGGACAAGATCCTGTCATAGGCAGACTGCTGGTTCTGCCTAATACAGCTGTCCTTGAAAGTTATACTAGAGAAAACACTGCTTGTAATCCATACCAACCCTACAAATTAAAGATTACAAATTTGTGGTAAAAAAATGAGAGAAACAACAATAACAAAACAAATTAAAAAAAATATCAGCGAGGCAAAACAGTGAGATCTGCACTGACCCATTTTCCTTTTCTGACATGAACACTTGAGTCAGTCTAAAGATACCAGTATTACACATGAACATCCAGAGACATAGTCAAGGGCTGATGAAAGCATTCAGTCAAACACTGGCCTTATTAAAGTTATGGATTTTTTACATATTCAGTATACGTTTGAGGCAAAAAACAAAAGCGGAATGGTCTAGTTCCTAAAATCCACACTTACAACATGTATTTTGCCCAACTACTATGGGAAAATCCAACTTTATTCACTATTCTGTAGGCTCTTTGCTCCCTTGCAATTTGACCTGTTTCTCCAGTTTGAATTCCAAACGGGAACTTGCTCCAAAGCATTCCCAACTGTTTGAAAATTAAAACATCTCAAAGAAATACATTCAGCTTTTTGGCTGAATCATTGCAGATCCAGATGGTACACTGGAGATTTAGTGGGATGTTTTAGCAATTTCACTGAAAATTCAGCCAACCACCAGATCATCAGTTTATTGTCCCTGTGTCACCATATTTAGTGATAATAAGGGAAACTACTTTCTTTTTCAGGATGTTTCCATCACCAAGCAAGGCTTGCAGGTTTATATTCTTTCCATGTGCCCCACTCTTGTAAATTTCATGGAGATACCTGCCGGGAAGAGGCATACAGAGGCACTTTATTAATGTGTTCACAGATAGAGAGGATGCAGAATGAATGGAAACATCTTAAATGCCAGAGAACCAACATACAGGATCACTATAAGAATCCTGCTCACAGAACCCCCTGTGCTTGCAGTGCACTCACCATGTGGAGAATTTTAAAAGGAGAGTTAATGCACAGCACATTAGCTGTATTTCAGGGAGTACACAGGCTGTGGTACACAATTAATTGTTCTGAAGACTAGAAGAGACTACAGTGATAATCAGAATAATCCCCTGTACACAAAAGGGAAGCAGCCTTATTAACTCCTGCCTTTGACTCCAATCTCTACAGATGAGTTAAAAACATGATTTTAAGAAAAACATCCATATTTTGTTTTCAAATTTTCAATAGTGAGGAACTTGCTAGGCTGTTCCAACATTTAATTACCGTTAAATATTTGGATCTTGCTAGATTGTTATCAGTCGGACAGAACAACCAGTTTAGACCACCATATGGGGTTTTTTGTATACTTGTGAGTCTAACTCTAAAGACTTAATATCTTGTTTAATGGAAGAAGTAGGCTGAAATTGTTTTCTGAGTGGAAAACATATTTCCCAACCCTTCAGATAATCCTTGTAAGTTCCCTTTGAGCTCTGTCCAATTTTTTTCTGCAGTTGTGGATGTCAAAATCTGACCTCATGATCCTGATGTGATCATAGGTACTAAATATGGAGGTAATATTGCTTCCACATAGTTATTTAATATTCTTCACAATATATATCCAAGGGTCCTTCTTGTTAGGAGCTATTCTCTCCACAGGGAAAGTTGGTAGTTTCCAGAATGCTGGAGGAATAAAACAACTGTAGCCTTACAAATTTTACTACAATAGGGCCTTGAAGAGTCATTGCTGTTATTGCTACAACTTCCAAGGAAGGAATTACAGGTGCTATGTGGCAAGAACAGCTGGAACAAGGGCTGGCAGCTGCCAGCAGCAACTGCTGCCATACCTCTCTCACCTTCTTCACCCTTCCCTTTCTTCCCCCGCCTCCCTAGTTAAGGTTTCAAGAAAAGCTGTAAATTGCAACACTTCCAGCTAACTCTGTGTCCCAGATTCACTTCCTACACATCTTTCTCACTTTTTTTCTGACTGGCCTTAACTCAAGTTTGGCCTAACCTTGGATCTCTGGATTACCACTGTTCATTCTGTTCCCACTTCTGATTCCAGGTCCTTTGGCTCCCCAGATACTCACATACAGTTAAATATGCACCTGGGCTATCAGGATAAGAGCCACATTATATAGATGTGGCTGATATGCCCTTTTCCTAGACAGCTGCTCGTGCAATTTGTGAAAAGTAAACTTGTTTTCACATACTCAGGGCTGAAAATCATCAAGACTGCAGCTAAATAATGGGGAAGTGATACATGATGGAAAGGACAGAATGATATTTACTACTAATAAGTAAATCTTATCTTCCAAATAAATTATAAAAGTAAGAAGTAATATATTTTTAAATTAGTAAGATGCAAAGACATTAAGATATGTATAGGTAAGTTATAACAATTTATGCCGTAACACCTTGGTCACCTTGGTTGGAAAGCTGTGATGTAATAACTACTCCAGGGCTAATTGTACTTGAGGGGAAGGAAAAAAGAAAGAAAAATAGCATTTGGAAATCAGACACCTCCATGTAGCAAACAGTTAAAAAATATTTTCTAAATATAATCTAATCAAGGTATCTACATACCAAGAAGATGTTTCTCTGCAAGATACAGCTGAGCAAGTGGTAGGAAGAGGGAGTTGTGGTGCTACACCGCTGCTTTGGGTATGACTGTCCATGCAGCACTGAACATGGGTGGAAAACACTGCAGTCAGCTTAGCTGCTGTTCCCCCCAAAAAATCTGCCCAGATGCACTGAAGAGGAGCACTTTTGCCCAACAATGTTGCTATATGTTCAGTGAATCTCACTGCAACCTAAAACAGAGAAGCATGATCTTCAAGGGATCTGAATCCAAGGCCACACTGCCTACAAGGATGCAAAGAGGTTCATGTTGAATGTTCCAGTTTTGGATTAACTCTGATTTCAAATGTAAATACATCTAATGCACCTCATGTGACTCAGTGCATAAGGGTTCCTCCCAGTTTTGACCCAGTTGTTATTGGAGAACTAGTTTTTCAAGCTGTGAAATCCACTTTATAGCAAGGCCTTAAAACCTTGGCAATGTCTTTGAATGACAAATGCAGGCCTCCTCTGAAATATATTTCAGCTATGTGACCCTGATTTAAGTTAAAATTCATAGACTGTTAATTAGCATGTGGAACAGGAAGTTTCTAAATAGCTCACCAGGTATGTATTTGGCAGGCAGTACACCAACACTTGAAGTATGGTTAAAAAAACTCACTCTTTTTACATCACTGAAAGTTTAATAAATATTTATTTCTTCAGGGACCTCCTACGTTAATGAAACCTGTCTGCTCTTGTTTGAATCTTTAAAACTCATGTGTTAAATAGTAACGCTGAGGTAGTGTCTCTGAAATTGCACCGCTAACAGCAGAGCAAATACAGAGCATAAGTGTTTTTTCTGTCTATTTAACAGTTTTTATGTGTCTGCTAAGTGGTTGTTTTCTGTTTTGTTAATCATTCCAACTCCCATAATAATTACACAAAAGAGGAAATCGCAATTTCAAACGCTACCGTTTCTCTGGTTCTCTTGAGCTAAAAGGAGGAAGCAGGCTCAGATGGCTTTCTCAAATGTTTTTTCTTTTGCTAATCATGTCAAAATCACATTTCTGTGCCCATTATATAGTCAGATAGCCCATCAAAATGCTGTGTTATTTGTTTCATATCAGGAAGCAATTCCATTTACCATAAAAGATAATAGTCATTGTCCTGAACTAATTTTTTATCAATGCTATCATTTTCTAAGACCTTTTGCCCTATCCTCAAAACTTGATCAGCTACTGGTGCATAACTTGCACTTCTGCAGGTTGACTTTCCAGCCCTGGAATGACACACTACATGGCAGTACTGCCAGGCAGCCTGATGCTGCACATAAGAAAGTGCCTTTGGTGCCAAGTGCCACATGCCAAGAGAGAGGAAAGTCACAGACACTCATTCTGAAAGGAGCCCTGCTTTTTTTTTCTTTACAGCACACTTACTCTCCACCTAAGTCACCTCCCGGCTTCAAATCATGCTTTAACTTGATCTTGAATTTGTTCTTTCTTGTTTCAAGTCAATGCCTGTGTATTTTAAGTCACCTACTTACCTAGATAACATCCTGAGGCTCCTTCCAGCCTCACCTGCCCTATGATCCCATGGGTGCTACTGAAAGAAAGCCTGCAGCAGCTTGGCACTGTGACTACTCCGTGTAGTTCATGATCATTTACATTTGTTCCTGTCGTGTGAGCATGGAGATGCATTCGTTAGCGCACAGGAAATGTAGAAGTCTGCTCCTATATAAAGTGACCAGGTGCGAGATGACATGGCTGGGTTCAGGGAGTTAAAATATTATCTTATTTTCATTCCTAGTCTCAGCTTTGTATTACACTGCTGCGGTTTTATTGCTTCTTTGAACAAAGTTTTCATGCAGCAGTGGATTCCGGGAGACCTGGAAATCCTGCCTTCGCAAAGCCATATTGACTACAGAATAACTCAAATTCCTATAATCCTGTGAGAGATTTAAAATATTGGAGATGCAGCTTCATTTATATGGTCTTTCCTCCAAATGAAACCTGGAAGTAATACTCGACACTTACTCCCTGCTCCATGAGAAATGCTTCTCCTAGAGTTGCAAGGCTCCTGAGGCAGCTAAAGGGATACTGGAAGACATTCCAGGAGTGCCAATGGAGAATAAGAGACTGAAATAGACATTAATGGGATTTTTTGTACTAAATGTCATACAATCCTGATTCTTGGTCATACCAGCTTCAGGGGGTGCTGGGGGTACCTCATATTCTCTGAGTAGGGAACTTCACTTTCAGTCTGGACAATTTCATGAGCCTGGAGGGCAAGGGAGATGATGTTCAGATTACTAGAAATCTATATTCTCAATATTTATGATATACTGATACTGCCAATCGAATGACACATTTTACTATAGCAGGAAATATGTTTTCAGTGTAAAGTTTCAGCTCAAAGCTGTCTATTGCTTTCTGAATTTCCAGCTTCATATCCTAAATGTGTGTCTCGTAATTTATCCAGCCTAGAAGTACATCTGTTCAGTATTTGGCATATGAAATATTAGGAAGTATGCACTGAAGAAATATCCAGAACAAGTTATCAACCTACATACAAAAAAAAAAATTAAACTGAAATTTAAGAACTAATTTTAGCTCTCTGATCTGTCTGGCAGATCTTCTCACTCTTGCTCTCTTGTCCAGTACATGCATTCCCATGATGACAGCTTTTATGTACACAAAGGCAATAAAAAGAGTGGTGAGATTCACCCAGCAGACACAGTACAGATGCCAATGATCAGCTGGCATGGAATTAAAGACAAGGAAAATAAGATACTTTTATGAGGTTCACCCTCCAGATGGAAGAAAAGACTTTAGCATACATCTCAAAATTGCAAGGTAGAGCAGCTAATTTTGCATTTCAACATATGAATTTCCATTCATTAGGATTTTTTTTTAATAATGCAAAAAACATCTCAATTCTGAAATCCATTTTCATTGCTCCATTTCCACTAAAAATTGGCTGATATATGGTTGTGCCAGAGAGACACTTTGAAGAAGAGCACCTGTTCTTCCTGTTGGGAGGAGACAGGAGTGACACATATTGGGACTTCCCATGCCATCATAGTATCTATTTCAAGCACTTTATATTTCTTTCACAAGACAGCAGTCCTTGTTCCAAATAAATGACCACTGAACCTAACATCCAGTCGTCAACTTCTTTATCCCATTTTATGGACGAACAATATTAGATACAGAAATGACTTGTCCAAGTGACTGCATCACTGGCAGGACAACACTTCTCTAACATAAAAAATTACAGTATAAATAGTTGCACGTGCCCCAAGTTAATCTAGTACTTTGCAAATTGATGCAGTTATAACTACTTTAAATATGCATCAACTATTTGGCATAAGTGCTTTTCAAAACAAATGTAGCATATAAACCCAAATTTATGATACTTTTAAATGGTATTTTAGGAAAAGTTCTAAATTGCTGAACAAATTAATGTCAAACCTTATTCGAACAGACTCCCATAACTTCAATCATCAAAGGGAAGGATCTTGTGCTCTATACTATTTGAAATGCTTGTGCTCTGAATGTGAACATTTTGATGAGATTGCACTGGACTGAGAGTCATATCACACTGAACCTTTTAAACTGTGTCTGCTATTAAAAATACAAAGCAAAACAAATTTGGAATTATTGCATACTTGAGTAATGTAGTTCATGTGAAGTGTGAAATCTGAAGCTAAGGACTCCAGTTGTTGCATCACATCATGCTCTGCAGTGCAATCAGTACACTTGATACAAATTATTGATCTTTTATAGGGAAGAGTATTTGATTTCCAGTTTGTCTGGGTACCTTATTGAAAGCCTCTGGTTATTGACCAACAAATGTAAGATTTTTTGCCTGAATTAACAGGTGAGCTGAAACCACTCCCTGTAATACTATTTTCAGATTGATACTATTACTACAGAAACTAGTATGATCTGCAACCAGCTTGAATGCTAAGCAGCAAGACCTTTTTTTTGTTGAATATGCCATTCTGGGTTTCTAATTGCTGGTTTCATCTTTTGCATTTTCCTGAGTGAGGGATGAAATATAGACCTTGTATCTGATTTTTTTTGAACTTCGGAAAGATGCAGTACAATCTGAACCTTCACACGCAAGCCTATTTTTATGCTTTTACTTTAGAGTCAGAACCACCAAAGAGTAGAAGATTGTTGTCTTAAGTCTTTATTTGGCTGATTCAAAAGAAATATCTGAAGAGTAACTGAATTTGTAAGATTTTGTGATTCAAAAGACAGATGGAAAGCAAAGACCATGAAAGTCATGCAGCCACGACTGCAGTTCACACTGTGAACTTCATCTCCAGTCAGGAGATGAAGGTGGATACAAACAGAAGAATAAACACGATTCTGAAAATGATGTGGAGTACCTCAGCTCCTGTTCTCCTCCTAGCAGTACATCACTTACCGTATTTTGGGTTCAACATGTTCTATTGAGTCACCATGGAACAGGCTGATAAACAATGTGTCCTTTTAAAGTTTCTTTTAATGTTCAGGGCAGTGGCCCACAGCCTCAGGAGGACACCACTCTGTCAGATTTGTGTTTGTGACCATCTCTGTACCCCACACATTGTAACACACATTTTAGATTTTACACTGTAGCACATTTTGTGACTAAAACATTTGATCTACAGCAAGCCTTAGAGTTGTAGAAATTACGAATTCTCTGAGACTCACAGTGAAACAGAAAGACCAAGGGAAACTCTAGAATAAGTAAAAAAGGACTTTCAGAGATGACCTTAAAATATTTTTGTCACTATCAAGACTGTGGGAACTGCTGCCGAAGACTCCAAAGACACCACAGACAATGAGACAGCTCTGCATGACATCTCCATGTGCTCACTCATCTGCACTGGGATCACACACAAGTCAATATCAGGACTGCTCCATATTGTACAAAAGGTTCTGCAGATACCTGAGAAAGCAGCCAAGCTTGCAAACCATAAAGATGAAGAGTTCACTCTGTTCTCTGGTGCCTGTGTTCCGTTGTAGTTATTTCACTCAGATTTTGAACCAACAGAAAGGTCTGTTTGGACAGAGATCTTTGCAAATAGGTATCTTACAGTAAGAGCAGGACCCACATTGGGCTGATGTTTACCCACAATGCTGATTCCTTACAGCAACAGCTGTGACAAGGGATTATAATAAATGAAAAGGGATGGTATCAATAAAAGGGTTAATATGGCTATACAGTCTAACTGTGACAACCACCAGTATCTAAATGGCATCTGATTAATTTTCTTTCTATAATATTAATAAATAACCCATCCTTATTTCTGAATGTTCTGTGAGGTTAATATCTAGGTATAGTGTGCTAAATTATGTATTTTTAGAATGAATCAAGCTGACACACCTCCCTGAAATGGATGCTCTTCAAAATTAATAGGAAAACAGCAACCATCAATGCTGACATTTGAAAAATAACTACATAAATGAATGGAGGGAGAAGAGGCAGTGAGCCTTTTAAATTTTGTAGCCTTCAAAAATCACCTATGTGTCTCCCCAGTAGATCTCACTTTTCAGACAAAATCCCTTTGACAGCACAACATAGCTTTTAGGTTGACCAGCTAATCTATTATTTAATCAAATGACTACCATTTATGATGGTAAAGATGACACAACGTGCCTTCAAAAAACCCTCCCTGTTAGGAAAATTAGTTTTAACACATAGTGAGTCTTACATGCTGCCTGCAGACAGACAGACAAATAAATCTGTCATTTTTTAGTGAGAAAAATGTAGACAAGGGGCTCAATTCTCACCTCTGTTCTAGTCTTGCCACTGCAGTTACTTTAATAGCTCCAAAGAGGGTCAGATACGTACCTTGCAGCACAGTGTTCTCCAACAGACACAGCTGGTCTCTGCAGCTATCCTCTGAGCTCTCTGGAAGCAAATTGTCTTTGATGCAATATCCCCAGGAGTGTCTTTCCTACCATTTCTCTTGACTGTTCCAGTGAAGTAAAGGGACACAATACTTACCACAACTTAAAGTGCATCCCTCTTCCAACACCTTCCACTTCCCACACATTTCTTTCTAGGTTCCCAGCTTCAAGTACAGCTCTGTCTGGGAGTTGATATTGCAGAGATGGCTGAGCTGACTGCCTGCCTCCCATTTGGATTACAGGCAGGATCAGACCCTTTTCATTGAGGACACCTGTCTGGCTTGGCAACCTGTCAGTGTCACCGTTCAGCATGGCCATCATACAGGTACAGCCTCAAGAGGACAGCACAGCTTAGTGTTGTACAGGTGGAACACCACTCCTCTTCCAGGAAGGGTTCAGAGCCTCTTAAGAACATAGTTTCTACTGCTCTGAATGTTAACCAGAGCATAGCTCATCAGTCTTTCCTGAAGGCAAGTTTTGCAAATATCCTTAATAGCGAAGATCAACACATAATCAAAAGTAAAATGACAAATCACATGTCATATCAGTAAAGCCCTGGAGCTGCTGGCTGGTAAGGATACAGCTACGAGTACTGCAGGACGATGCCAGGGACAAAGGAATAAACAAAGAGCCACCTTTCCTGGCTATACAGTGCTCAGATGGGAAGCTACGCAACATCTGAGATGTCCAGTGCAATTTCTGTCAGAAGCACCACTGCAGTGACAGCTTGGGCTTTACTAGACACAGGATATCTTCTACCAAGTTCATTTTGTCAGAGCCTAAGTTTCTGATATTGACCTATTTGCTGAAAAATCTAACTTAGCAGCAAAGGCTATAGACACTCAGAGATACAAATGCAGGCTTGCTCTCCCTTCAGGCCTATGAGGTGTAACACACTCTGAAGGTCCACTGAGGACTTACCAAACGTAAAGTATAGAAAACAAAGTCTAGAACTGTAAATCCTTACTGGCAATATGAGCTATCATCATCATATTGGTAAATCAAGCAAAATAATAGCAGTTTACCAAAGTTCCTCAGCACTTTGGAAAATATCAAACCACTTATTTGGGTGCCTAAATTTGAATTGTTCACAAGTGATTGGTCTAATGGGCAAGAATTAATGGGACAAGCCAGGACTCAAATCATTACCAAAACCTGCTCCAGTTCTCATCTCTCAAATACTTTTGCCTCTTAATTTAATTGTCTGAAGTTCATGGGATAGGAAGACAAAATACTTAGTAATATTTAGCAGTTTTTCACGTAAGTGCAATATATATTTCTAGATTGCAGAGTTGTTTTAAGGAAGAACTTCATGTCAGAAACTTCCCCAGTACAAGACACAGTATCAGTTGATATGAATCTCCAAAGTTCCACTCATTATGTGGATTACTTAATACAGATGGCTGATAACTGTTTGAAAATTCCCTTGTTTACTAGCCTATGCAAGCCTCAATTCACATGTCTAAATGTATCCCTATTAAGGAAAAGTACTTAAGCATGTGTTTAATTCCCAAAGTCCCAGGCTCAAATGCTTTTCGCAGTAGAGCTGTTGTAACTGTGATTGTCTAGAGAGGCTGCTTTCCAGAACAGGGGTGTTTTTTCTGAATGAAGGCCACAGCTCATTTGAGAAATATGCAGCTGTCTTACTGAAATAAATGACACACTGTTTTGGTGCCATACCTGGGTGAAGAGACTACACTTCAGCAGGGCAGTTTACCCACTGTGCTGATTCCCTGCACCAGCAGGTGTGACAAGGCATTGCTACTGAATTTAAAATTGGGCTTATTTTTCTGGTCATCTTCTGTAGTCTTAATTGCATGATTTCAAAATGTGGGGGAAAAAAAGTCAATGTTTTGTAGCTCTCAGACCTCTATGAGTTTCATGATCCTTGGAAGAAGTACAATTTTATGAAGCTACACTAGTCATTGTCAATTTAAAATGAATATAAAAATATATTTTAGAGCAAAATTTTCTTTTTCAGAAGAAACATTGCATCATTTTACAACCATAATTTATATAATTCTGGATTGCAGTTTGGGGACCTAGAAGCCGACTTTTTTTAAACTTACAGTAAAAATTTCTGTATTAACAGCATAGTTTCTGTTCATCAACATTCTTATTTCCACTGAGTTTTTTTTTTTTTTTTTTGGTTTTCAACTCTATAAATCCTAAATGTGCCTTTCATTTGATTTTTCCGTACTTTAAGTACATCTGTTCAACATTTGGTTCATTATATACTAGGAAATATGCTCTGAAGAAATATTCATTTTACTTTTCAGCCTACAAAGAAAACGCAACAAAGCTGTACTAAATTTTTACTTTTCAGTAGCTCACACTTAACCAGCTAACTCCCACACTTACTGAAAACAGAGCCATGGTTTAATTGACACAAGGATAACTCTGCCAAAAATATTTACTAAAATATGACAGAATCACAAGATGGTTGAGGTTGAAAGGGCCCACTGGAGGTCATCTAGTCCAACATCCCTGCTCAAGCAGAGTCCCCTAGAGCACATTCAGGATTGTGTCCAGATGGTTCCTGGATATCTCCAGTGAGGGAGACTCCACAGCCTCTCTGGGCAATCTGTTCCAGTGTTCGGTCACTGCACAGTAAAGAAGTTCTTTCTCATGTTCACGTGGAATTCCTGTGTTCAGGTTTCTGCCCGTTGCCTCTTGTCCCATTGCTGGGCACCACTGAGAGAACCTGGATCCATCCTCTTGGCAACCTCCCTTCGGAAACTGAGGGACACTGGTAAGATCACCCTCAGTCTTCTCTTCTGAACTAGAATATATATTCCAGCTGCTAGCTCTTAGAGTCATAGACAGTATTAAAACAGTATTACAGTGTCTTTAATCTCTCTTATGGCAAGTCACACCAGGTTAGAATTTATTTTAGTAGAAACTGTGATCTCTTTCCCTACCTCTCTGAATGGATATCTCTTACCCTTAGTGATACCTGTCAACAACCTCTGTTCTGGGAGGATGGTATTCCCACCTATCAAAAATCTCTCTCTTCTTTAAATTAAAAAAATAATTAAATATGATCTGTCTCTTTAAAATAGTGCTAAAGAAATATTACTCATAGATCTAAAGTTATTACTGTCATTTTATTCTGTTAAAACCCAGAAAACAGCAGAGCAGATGTGTTAAATGCTGGTGGAAGCCAGATTAGTTTGGGTGAAGACTGGTAGCAATAAATATATTGTACACTTCTTGATGCAAACCGTGTCAGCTCCTCTGTGCTAAGCTTCGAGTTGCACCAAAAAAAAAAATTTAACCTGTACTCCTGTACTGATCTAATTTCTGAATTCCAGTAAGTGTGACATCAGTATAAGTTGCAGTGGAGCTGCTTCTTCAGTTATGGGGTGGAATAGTCTGGCAAGGCACTGATTTTTTTGCAGGCTGATATAAAAATACACAAGGGTACAAAACCCGCAAACCATACCTCTGCACACCGGCCAGGCCTGGTGACCAACAGAATACAGACTGAAACGGAATACAGGCTGACTTCTCAGACTGAAACAACAGCAGCGACTGCAAACAAAATTTGCCTGTTTACAGCCTTCTGCTGTAAGAGCCACTGAAGCTCTGAGGTGACTTTGCTACTTGTCAGACAGTGAGACAAACCCAACTGTAAGTTGCTTCAGCCAACCTCTTTTTCATCTGAGCACAGCATCCTCTGGTCCCAGGCTAATTGACTGCATGCAATGGCCTTAGAAAAACTAAAATGAGGGGGAAATGGAAATTCGTCATCTACTTGAAGTCTCATGCAGATTTTCAAAGGACTGCACTTACCCAGCTGCCAGATCCTTGCCTAAGATGACAGGTTTTGTCATGAGAGAAGAGTCAGACTGAGAGTGCAAAGTACCAGAGGAAGCTAGAGCACATACCCATAAGATAACAAGGAAACCCCATGTTCTCTGGAGGAACAACTGTAACCTGAAGCTACCAGAACTGAATGTTCTGCAGTCTGAAGGTACAGATCCCGCTGATGAACAGTTTATAGCTCTGTTTTCTCTTCTGGATCATTGTTCTGTGTTTTATTTGTGGTGGATCACAAGTAGTAGAAAATAGGGAACAATGGATTAGAAATTTTACCAAGTATCTCCGTTACAATTTGCCTTGGGACAGCTGGATTCATTCCCCATACAGAGAATTCCCCTGCAGAGAAATTCTAGCCACTGCCTCTTCAGTCACCCCCATTATTGCAAACAAAAAAGAGAGCATGGGATCTCATCAAGCTCACAGTAATTTCATCTTAGCTCTTCTAACGATGGGTGTATTCTGGGGGGCTCCCATATGGAAGGGATGACTGGATCCCCTCTCCTTTCTGATATGATATATTAAGTGCTATCCAGTGAAATGGTTCAGTTACTAAGGTTTAAGATTTGTTCTCTGGTTATATAATTTACCACTAGGCACTGCTGCTTTCTTTTTGGAAAACATGAACCTCACAAAAAGAACTGAAAATAATGGCTATATGAGTACTTAGGGAAACAACATTCCCTTTTTTACCAGTTCTTTCCTTGATAGGAAGAAAACCCAAATCAACAAACAAAACCCAAACCCTTTCAGTTCTGCCATTCTAATATCATATAAAAGCATTTAATTTTTCCCTCCTGGATGCAAAGTTGTTGTAACTGATTTTTTTTGTTAGTTTTAATGTGCATGTGTAACAGCTTGGATTAGTAACAGTGCATACTTCAAGCCTGTTATTTAGAACTGCCTGCTCCCAGCATATATCAGAAGTAGAAAGCATCAAATTGAACTTGAGTGACTTCTGCAGAAGGATTACTCAGAATTCCATCTGACTGTGACTGTTGTCCAAAAGGTGGCATCAAGATTTATTTTGTTCTTTGAATTTGGCAACATCATACCTTCAACAGATTGGTAATTTTCCCTGATCTCCTTTTCCAGTTCCTTTGACTTCTCAGGGTTTCTTATTAAAAGTACTCTATCCATTTATTGACTTATAAAAATCCGGATTGGTTTTGGATAGAACTGGTAAAAAGTCCTGGAAAGGTGATAAGCTGAACTCCCCAACTGAAATAAAATTTGCAGACAGATATTGCTGTTATGGGAGATAATAAGGAGAACGGTTTAGATATGAAGTTATTTTTATTTTCATAATATACCACCAAGTGCTGCATGCTCAGTATCATGGGGCACTTTGGGAAATACTGATGAAGAAAAAGATTCAAACAAACTGTCCTGGAAGGGTTCCACTAAGGGTCATGACTCTATTCATCTGCCTCCTAAATGAAATATCTTTTTATTCTGTCCCCAAAAGGTAACACTGTGGGCACTCTGTCTCAAATAGCTCATCCACTCTGCTACTTTACAAGCACAACTGGCCTTATGCACATTAAGGCCAGGAGAAAAAGCTTTCTGTGTCTTTTCTCACCACACCCTCTAAGCATCCACTTGGACCCCTATGGGTGTCATTGCTTCCTACAGCAAACCATCAAGAATCAGCTTATTTATATTCTTAATGAATCCCAGCCTTGTTTGTGCTGGCTGATGTGCCACATTGTAGAAGAGCAGCAAAAGCTGAGACACACACCAAAAAAAATTATTCAAGCATATATCAGATCCATTGTTGCCTGCTTGCATGAGCCCCTGTGGAAATGCTGACTTGCATCAGAAAAAGGGAGTTATGTGGGCAAACACTGCAGTCTAGAAGCTGTTTAGGACTGCTGTCCTGGCTGTTCTAAGAAGAAAGGGTTTTGGATGGTACATTGTCCTAAGCAGCTCCTACTGAACTTCCCTCTCATGCTGTTCCTGCCCAAGTGTTCTTTTTCCTTCATCGGTTCCTTCCTGGTGTCACCTACAGAAGCAAGGTCACCTAGGTGGGAGGTCCATTTAATTTATTATTCAAGCATTTAGAAAGGTATAACTTCAGCTTAGATATATGGTGAGCCAACAGTCACACCACTTTATTTGAAGTACAAACATTTTAATAGTCAATATTTAGCCCCAAATGTAATCCCAGTAATTTTTCAGTATTCCTTATAGCTTAATTTTCTGTTACCATTTAGCCAAATATACTAAAGGTTTCTAGATTACAAATTACCTGAAAACCACAATATTTAATGACATTAGATTAAACTTACTAATTTTTTTCCCTTACAAAACTAAACATAGTATAAATTCTTTTTAAAAAATTTTATGGCACATTTTATGCTTTGAGAAGGACTGAAAGTACATGGTTTCCACCAAGCACACGTGACTCAAAGGAATAAAATCTGCAGTTAGACTTGTAAAAAGTATATTATTTTTAAAGCCCTAACCCAATGTAGCGGAAAAGTCTTGTATGTCTTTACCTCTTTTATAGGCGAGTATTAAGTGGAACCCCAACCCTTTATAACAATGTATCATCTGTTTCAAATTGGAAGGAAATCAACTCTCTAATATGGTAAAATAACATATAAGTTAATTTTCTAATTGAACTCTCTGGTCTTGGACTGCCTGCAATAAACCTTGACAATCTGAGACCTAAGCAAGCTCTGGTATTTTGGAGAGTGGGTTGAATGTTACTAATTATAGATAGTTGACTATTTCCACCAGTACAAAAAAAGACCAGTTGCCTGCACACTCAACATTCAGGGTAAAAAAACCACACTAATGCCATATTATCGTTGAGAAGTGAAACCCACAATATTCAGGAAATTCTGAGCCCTGGTTCTCATAGTAATTACAGCTCAGCAGCATCCTCTCAGGCAGTGTTAGGAACCAAGTAAAATCTCACCATCAGCATATTCATAGGACAGGGCTTTTCAGACACTTGCAGCCTTTGCGGGTTTTTTTCCCCAGACAGTGTTAATGACAAACCACAGTGGAATTCAGGTGTCTGTGAGCCAGCAAGATTTTGAATGACATTCTGGAAAGGAAACATTTCACAACACTAGCTGTAGTTGCAGTGTTATGTTATAGCTGTTTAAAGCCTATTTTCCTGAGCAATGAGGACATGCATGGTACCTTTCCCTGTCCCTGACTGCTGTTTACAAACGAATATGAAGTATGTGCATTGCAAAAAGTATGCACAAACACTAGACAGCACACAGCTTAGGAGGTCTGAAGTCCCCATTTTTGGAAATGTTGATACTCAAAGATAAAGATTGCAGGCACTCCCCATATCTGACAAATAGGACTGGAGTGAAAAGGAAGAAAACTATATTCCTTGTTGGAAGGCCATTCTGTCTCCACTCAGCAGCCACCCAAGGTGTAAACCACACAACCTCACCTGATGCTCTCTCTCCTCTGTGCATTGGAACATCTCTACAAGAGGAATCTGCCAGAAGAAACCCCAACAAGCCATATCATGGAGGTCACATGGAACTAAACCTGTAACTGCCAATAAGTTGTCAAGCATATACGAAAACAAAGTTCAGTTAGAGGGAGGGGAACCGTACTAAAATGGTTACACAGAAAAAATAACACAGGAATGCATTTGTGTGAGCTACTTTGTCTTATGTAGGGCTGAAAAAGAAAAAAAAAAGGTATTTTTCCTCTAGCCAGTAGAGGAAAGACCTCTATTCTGATAGACAGTGGCCAAGTATACTGTTCCCACTTATAAGTCCCCCAGTTAGCAGGAAAAGTCTCATTAATATTGTATATATGTATTGGCTCACGGTGGGCTTACCATAGCCCAAATATAGAAGAGGAGATTTTTTTTCCCTGGATCAGTGATCTTTGGTTACATCGTGGCCAAAGCTTATTTCCAGTTTCCATTCCAGCATCAATCTAACAAATCCAGACTTCAGTGATGGGTTTAAACAAGCTTCAAGCATGAGAAGAATGCCTTTATTAAAATATGAATGTGTAGGCTTGTACTCTATGCAACTTGGTGCTCCAAAACAAAGCTTAATTTTCTCTACAAAAAGGCGACAGTCCCAGAATGAGTCAAAAAACAAACAAACAAAAGAGTTCATTGATACAGCATCTAATCTGCTCCAGTCTTCTGAAGCTCCAACTGGGGTACAAAACCATTACTACAGTTTGTAAAACACGTAGAGAAAATTTATTTCTTCATCCAAATAAGGTTTGTTTTAGTTTGTTTTGGGAATTTTTACACTAAAAAATAAGGTCTGCTTGCTAAATTTTCTTCTTGGTCTCCTTAATCCATCTTTTTGCACAGCTGTGTAACAATAAAGTATGGTTTTAGTTGGACAGGCAAGTAGAAATACACTTTAAAAGTGAAAAGAGAATGAGTCTTTCTTCTCACACTATCCTGCTGAACTCAACTAAGCCATAAGTTTACACAGTAGACATAAAAATTGATAGTCAAGACAGTCAAGGTTAAGTCTTGAAATGCATGGAAGAGAATTAGTCCACAGTGGCATCTTCAGAAACAAAGTGTGGGGGAGAAAGTGGACATCTGACACATGTATGAACAATTCCTGTGAGCAGGTACTGACCCTCACTGTGCATTTCTTCATTTGCTCAACCTGAGATTTGTACCTCTAGGCCAGTGAGGCTATTAATGAATTCTCTACGTCTTCACTCATTTGTTTCTTCCCTCTCGGTCAGAGTTTACCATGGAAACGTATTTAATAGGCATTGAGGGACAGACCTGGGTTGCAAGCAAATGGTGTAAAGCATTTGAGCAAGCAGCTTTAGTACACCTTCTGTGGGGGAAAAAATTAATAGGTGAGATACAGTCAAGTTAGACTTTAAATCCCTTTCCCTTTGAAATTTATGGGGTTTATTACCTGGCCCAGGTATTAAAATGCCCCCAACATTTTAATATTACTGAACCCTACTTGAGCCAGGAGGTCAGACAGGTAAATTTTCAAGGTCTCTTACACCATAACTGTCTATGATCCTTTGAAACAACAGACTCAGAGTTCAGCTGAGTAGATGTTCTCCTGTCTTTAAAACAGTTCTTGACTGACAAGGTAAAATTAGACAGGAAAGTGTAAGGACTCAAAGGTAGTTCATTCTCTGTCAAGAGAGAGAAGGCAGAAAAACACAGAAGTGAATGAATTGAAGAAAGCAGACAGAAGAGCTGCACAGCCTCACTAGCTCTCAAGAGCTCTGGCCAGATGGTTGAGGCTACTAAGATTTCCTCTGCTGAACCTACTCACATATTGGCTGAACGCTGATATGTGGACCTGGCAAACAAGCGTGATCCAGATCGCCTCAAAGGAGCAGTGTTCATTCAGCTGCAGATTTAACTCCCTAACAGAAATCCACATTTGCTTCTTTGTCCTTTCCCCTCCAGAACTTCACATCATAAAATTCAGCACCAGAAATCACAACAGGGTCCTCCCCTCAAAACTCAGAAGTGGCTCTGTTAAGTCTGATGCCGGTGGTTAGGACAGTACAGAGTACTGTACTGTTGTTGCTGTGTTTACTAAAAAATTAGGGAATTGTAGACTATGACTGGAAACCCAATATTCTTAGCAAGCAGCACCCCTGTTTTTCAGAACAGTCAAGGACACTGGGCTCAAGGTGCTCAAAAAGCAGGGTCTTCTTTCCAAAACCAGACACTTCTCCAAGTTACACAGTAAACACCACAGAACTGCCTGTTCTCATTTCCACTGTAAAGAGGCACCTAAAGAAACCTTTGTTTTATTGTTATTAGGGCAATTTTTTATCCAATACCAGACCTTGAGCATCACAACAGTCAGATGTGCCCACGAAATTGTTACTTTCCTCTTTAGCTTTCCTGTGGAAGGAGCAGAAGGGACCACAGAAAGATACACAGTCAGGGTAGTTGTTCATCTTCAAACAGCAACACTGGATTACTAGTCTGCAAATTAACAATCCTTTTGCATCTAGCAGTCATCAACACACCCCCAAAAAAGCTATAGAACTAAATTTATCAGAAACAGGAATTATACCAAAGGTAGGGAACTTCTATAGTACTGTGTAGCTGTAAGAAGAAAGAAAAACTTAATGTACTCACCAGCAGGCAAACAAACTTCTTTCTAATTAAGCATTCTAGTCTGGGAGGTCATTTATCTCTGAATGAAGTCTATTTTTTTTTTTAATGGCAGAAACCAAATCTGATCCTGTAATACTCATGGCTGTAAACACAGATAAAGCTGGGTTGTGCCAAACTGTAAGGACAAAGCAGTCTAGGTGCAGAGCCAACTGTAATGCACACCAGTCACGACCTTCAGCAGAGAAATGCTGCAGTTCAAGAGATCAACTAGAGTTTAAAATTTTATTGCATGAGATTTTCTTTAAAAGCCCTGTTTGACTTTATGATTCCTCTTCAGTGACAAGCTTAATATCTATACTAAGACTGCTGTAGCAAAAAGCATATACAGAAAAATGAATTTTGAATGTGCTTTCAATGAAAAGCAATTTATAAGGCATCTTGGGGCGAATCTTCAGTGAGCTGTACAGGGTATTAGCCACCTGACTTGCATTAGCATCAGTAAGAAACGGCACTTAAATCTCTGCACACCGAGCTAAAAATCTATCTGCTTGTATTGAATCATCACATTTTAAATATGACTTCATAACAGAAAAAAATGCTGTTACTTGAAATATGAAAGTATACAGTGGTTACAAGTGATCTGAACTGAGAGGATCTTGTAGTTTGTGTATTAGATATGTATGGATAAAGAGGTGTGCTTAGATTAATGTACAACAGTGCCAGGCCCAATTATCTGTCAGAAGTAACCTCCACTGTTTGCAGTGCTCTGTGAGAATATTCATATAAATAATTTTTGACCATGCAGTAGACCCCAGACATGGTTAAAACTGCCCCTGGTTGTTGACACTGGTATTTTTCCGTGACACCTCATTTATCCTAGAAGAGCATGACTGCACTGTCTGCAACCCAAAGCCATGTTCAGGTTACTCTTTTAAAAGCTGCACCCTGCGCAATAATTGCAAAGGACAGGTATCTAAAAAAAAAAAATTAAAATGTGGAGAGCTCAGATTTCTTGACATGACTACTTTTCTGTCACATTTTAATAAACAATTAGAACTTATAAAATCAATATTTAAAAGCCTATGTATAAACAAAACTTTAGAGTGAGAACCACTGCACTGATTTTTCTGTAAAAAGTGAGATTTGACTTTCAGCAATTAGAGGAAGTGGACAAATATATTACTTCAACATCATGCATTTCCACCTGGATTAGGTATTCTCTAGAGCCAAGATGGTCAAATGGACAGGTTTTAACTTCTATACACATATTTACCACTGAACTCACTCCAACTTACCACTCAAGTAGAGCACGGGACAAATGACTCTCCCTTTATAACAGTGTTTGGTATGTGCAAAATATTGAGGTTAGATCATTCTAAGGAGTTTGTGACTTTCTTAATTGATAGATCGCCTCGCTTATGATTAGGACAATTTGGACTGAAACCAATTCAGCATATTGAAGGAACTGTTAGCACACTCTTTATGGTGAGGAAGCCAGGCATTTTACAATACCCTCAGTTAGTAACTTTTATTATCAAAAATATCTGTGTGTCTTTCCCCCACAGCCTACTTGTCTAGACCTCAAAGGATAAAGATATACAACAGGATCAAAGAGGAGAAAGTTACTGTTTTGATTTTTCATGTGTTTTATGTTTCTTAGTCTTTTTAGTTTGGAATAGGAAATAAATTCGGACCTTCCTTGTGGTCAACTCACATAATTATTGCTCATTTGTGTGGAGGAATGGGACAGGTCTGGAATACCCCAGTCAAGGCTAAAAGAAGACGAAAAAAGTTTAACAAGAATGCATAATAGGAGTATACAGAGAAGAACAACTGCTGACTGCAAAGCACAGTTGATGGAGTTGATACAAGACAAAATGCCTAGGAAAACTGAAACCAGCTCATGAGAAAACTGTTCTATCACTCTCCCTGTCACAGCCATTCCATAACCTGACTAATCTGCCTGCCTATAACAGTGAATTAATCATACTTCTACTTTTTGCCAACAATGTGTGTTGCATATAGGTATAAACTGGAGCAAAAAAATAAACTTCATCCCCAACCTAACCTCCCTGTGTGTGCTATTCAAAGAGCCAGAGTAATTCTTCCATTTTTCCTCTTTCATATTCATATTATGATAAATATGTGAACATTTATGTGTGCTGTAACAATGTAGTGCCCTCATCTGATTACTTCTCACCACCTGACCATCAGAAATATCCTTGTCTGCAGGCTGAGAATGTGGTACCCTGCTGGGATTAATCCACCCAAAAAAGGGCCAAGGTAGAGGCATATGGGATGGTCCTTACATACCATCCATTATTCACTGCTAACTCAAACAAAGCTCCTCCTTTCAGTGCTGTGAGAGTGAATGATAGGGTTCTTCATACAACACAAGACAAAGGTGAAGAGAAGTGAAAGAATACTTGTTTGACCCAGTGTGCTGGTTTTGGCTGGGGTAGAGTTAATTTTCTTCACAGTGGCTGCTATGGGGCTATGTTTTGGCACTGTGCTGAAAACAGTGTTGATCATATTAGGAAACTCCAGTATTCCCAAAGCATTTTACTAACTAAAAGCTGCTACAACCTTGCTCCCTTCAGCAATACTCCTTTAATATCTCCTGAGCCTTGAGTACAGCACCCCACAGTGGATGGCTGCAATGGAACCAGGTGGCAAGCTGAAGCTGCAACCTCTTGCCCGCTTGTTGCTTCTTGCATCTACACCGTGCCCCCAAGGAGATAGCAAACTTTTCTGGTTATATTTTATTTCTGTTAAAGCATGACGGCTGTGCACCCTGTGACTGCTGCTCCTCACAGTATGGGGAAGTGTAGGTACCTTGCTTCTGCTCTGGTCGTGCTGAGGGCCTGGAGGCCAGAGTGAAACAAGAACTTCAAGGCACAGTGCACCTTCTGCCTGAAAAACAGCTTCACAAGTGGATCAGGCAGCTTGCCCAATACTAACAAGTGTCGACTCGCCACCTTGTAACACTGAACATACGTATATAAATAAGTCATTAAAAGGGGCTATCTAAACAATGACATCATGTTAACTATATCCTGCTCCCACTGATTTGATGAAGATTATAAATTAATCATCACTGCACAGTATTATTACATTTAACATGTTACCCAAATGGCCAGTTATTACTGAATATGTGTTTATTTTGTTTAAGTGGACATGTATACCTGTTTCTCCTATCAAGATATTCAACTGGTGAGTAATCAAAATTAACAACCAGTTATCAGAATTATTTTTGGGGACACCACAAATAGACCTTTGTAATGGTTTTAATGAAAGCAACAGCTGCTTTTATAGGTCCTTCTGGCTCCACGTCACACAGAGATTACTGCAACACAGCTAGAACCAAGTGTGATGCCATTTCCCAGTCAAGTCCCCAAAATCTAAAATGTTACAACTGACTAAAAAGAAAGTGACTCTAAATAATCACCTAGTAAATAACTGTGAAGTCCCAGTGCAACCTTTACTGCAATATTCCAGATCTGGCACATTGAACTTCAAATAGTAATAATTTTAGGAAAACAAAAGCACTTTATTACTTCTTGTAGATGTGGGGATTTTTCCTCTTCCCTATGGCTTTGAGTCAACTTAAGTCCCTTAAAAAAATAATTCCTTGCATTATGCATTCTATTAAAATAAATAACAGCTAATTAAGTGACAGGCAAGACATAGTACTAAATTCCTAGTGTGAATGAATATCCCATATGGCATCAGGCTTTTTGCCACACTCGAGTAAAGCTAGATGTGAGAGAAAGCTTTTGCACACCGCAGCTGTGGCACCCTGCAAGAGCGGTTCATGCAGATCAGGAATGTCAAGTGGCAGCCCAGTGGCAGAAGGTGGCCCACAACCCCACTGTATCCAACCTCAACCAGGCCAGCCACATGGCTGCTTGGTGCTGTTTGGAGAGGGCTAAGAAAGGGAAACAGTGTGCAGATGGAGTCTGGAAAGTTTCTAAAACTCAAGTGCATAAACGTGGCTGTATCTGGTCTGCCCAAAATACCTCCTTGGGAATACAGTGGTTCCTATACAAAAGCTGGCTATTCCTGCTGTACATAGGCAGTGATGGGTCAGCCAAAAGGCTGTGGGATTTGTGGCAGCATACCAAAAGTTTTCCAGACTCTACAGGACCAATTGTAATGTGCTGTATTACTGCCTTGCAGCCAATGCAAAGGGGTTTGGGTGTAGAAAATTCCAGCCTAAATTTGGGGATGTGGGAATTCACCCACCATTACTTAGCTGTCTGCAAAAATGCTCTGCAAAAAATAACAATCTTCGAACTTTGTTAAAAATGTGTCAGGGCTTACTACAGGAAAAACTCTATGCACCATTAGCAGGCCCAACCCAACATGCATTTCTGCACTTCATGAAAGCCAGTTAAGTAGATGACTATCAGACTAAGGCAGCAGTCTGCTGGCAGAAGGGAGCAGATTACCCCTTTATATGGTGTTTGTTGAGCCAAACCAAAGCCTCCAGGGAACAGGGATTGGGACTAGGGTCGATGGGTTAGGTAAAGTGCTTATTTTAACCAAATATAAGCTAGTGTGCTAACACAAACCACCTAAATTTCCCTACAAGGGTGGGAAAAGCACATATGTTATTTATTTTCAAGTTCCACACTGTAATAATCATTTATCTTCCCAATTTATGTGCATGTATAAATTTGTATGCAGATTTAACGTATCTAATATTTGAGGATGAAGATAGGAAGGCAGGAATTTTAAGAAAGAAATACATTATGGCTTAGGTATATGAAAGACAAGGTCAGAAGAGCATACAAGAGCTGAGATGGCAAGAAGCCAGAAGTTAGGACATAGCAGAGTAGTGACAACCAGAATTTGAATGAGAAGGTACAGTAACCAAAGAAAATCACACACCAAGAGACAGAGCTGGTCAGGCAAAAGGAGAGAAAGGGAAATAGATTTGCATAGCAAATGCCTGAAGCATAACCAAGAAACACACTTTAAAATGCAAAATACCTGGCAAGGTTCCTTTGCATACTCAAAGAAAGGGATACCACTCATGGCTGGACCCCCTCACCCTCTGCCAGCCTACCTGCACGTACTGCCAGTTTACAGCTGCAGCTCTGATGGCCTTCAGGAAGCTTGGAAAAGGCTGCAAGGATCCAGTGTTCAGCTGCACCTGAAGATACAGCTATTGTTCTAAGGCTTCCATTATGACTGGGCTCTCTAGAATCCAAATTATTAATGAATGATGGGGAAGACCCACAATACTGACTAATAAAAGAGCAAAGGGTCCGTAATGCCTTCTTTCACATGATGTCAGAATTATAATGGGCAGCAGATCCTTTATTGAGTGGCTTCTTTATTCTTCTGGTTTTTTCCTAGCAGAAGTATTATGAAACAATCCAAAGCAATGTTTAATTTAAGGGTTCTCACACCTGACAAAAGAGCCAAATTAATGACACTGAAAATGTCGAAGCAACATATCAACAGCCCTAACCATAGCAACCAAGACTGGTACTTTTAAATCTAGTTTGGAGCAAGTGGACATGATAAAGCTCTGGACCCTAACTTGGGTATTAATTTCTGTGATGTGGTCTTGCAGTTTCTGCTGGAATTTCATCAAATATGACCTTTTTTATGGATGTATATGATAATTTTTTTTTGTCTCTGCTTGACAATGCACAGCACCTCTACTGTTTATAACTTCCAGCCCCACTCTCTGTCCCAAGAGGCTGAAAGTGTCACCAGTCTGGTGCTGTGCCAGCTTACAGGACTTTTTGATTGCACAGAGCAGAAATGTCAATAAGGAATACACACCCACAAAACAGCTGAAACCCACCATGAAGCAGAAGTACACCACACATAAATTAGTGTCTATTACTTGTCTGTTTAGACAGCATGCTTCACATTTATTTAAAATCATGAAAGACACGTATCTGCATTGCAAGGGAAACCCTATAATCTGCCCACTGGGCAAATCCTGTCTGAGTTTCTTTTCAGCAAAAGCAGCAGGCAGAAATCCTTCATCTCTTTTGATCAGTCCTGCTGAAATCAGTGAGACAATCAGCATGGGCAAGAGCTGGCCAGGGTTGGCCCCACTGCGATTTGTCCAAGATGGTCGTACCTAAGGCATGATAGCTTGCTCACTAAAGTTTTTCATGAGATAAAGATTACTAGAACTCACATCTGAGGTTTTTCAGTATTCTTTGTGGGCTTCAGTCCTTATTTACACCAGTGAAAACCAGATTAATGCCAGTTTATAAACATGAAAATATTTAACTCCTACAGGTTAAAGAACTGCAGTGTGGTGAAAAAGGTCAAAGTGATAATCCTCTGTAGAAAAGAAGAATGCAAACAAATATCAACTAATCAAGGAACACATGCTGTTTTTCAGAATGCTAATATAAAGATTAATAGCTCTTCTTTGACATCCAAGAGCTTTTGGAAACTCTTCATGTTAAAACACTTTGTAAATCACTTTTAGAGAAAGAACATTCAGGGAGCTCCATTTAATCAAATTAACTACTAGGGAGCCTTGATAACCTTCAATACAACTGCATGCACTTAGAATTCTCATCTCTTTTCCTAGGATATGTAATTGTTTATGTTGCTTTACACCATTTTGCATTGCTGTGGAGCCTTGAGAGAGAATTAGATATCGAAAAGACCATTCATTCCCCTTGTGTATGCTCATCTTGGACCCAGTCCTCGTCACAGTGAAGTCAAACTATTCCCAGTGAATCCCTGGCAAAAATCCCAGAGACTGCACTAGGAGTAAGAACAGACACATAAGGCCTGATCCAAACCTCCCTGAAGTTGATGTAAGACTTTAATTTCTTTCTAATAGGCTTTGGACCAGGCCACATCCACAAAACTTGTTTAGAAGCACTGTTTCAAGCAAGGTGCAAGGAGGCACAGGGCAGATTTTGGTCCTGCCTGGTCCTGCCTCGGTGAATCACGAGTGATGTTTGTGTCTAAGACCAAACATACAGACAGCAACCACAAGGCAGCACACTATGGAAGTGAGCTAAACCCAGACGAGGCACAGGGTAAAACCCAGAGCCCACAAGGGCAGGGATGCTTTATTGTCCTCTCCGTTCTGCTACTCTGGGCATGCTCCAGCATCAGGAGGGATATAAACAGACATAGGAGCCTGTCCAAACTGTATCGTGGTCCCTAACCTCTCTAGCATCATTTGCTGGAAGACACAACATCCTCAAGGTCTATGCAAGAGCTAGCCAGAGAAATCTCAGGAAAGGACCTGCTGGCTCACTGCAGTCCCTTCTGCTGGCATCTCATGTCCAACTCAGTATCTCCCACACACTTCTTCTACTTTATTTCTTGTCACTTCAGGATTCATTCTATAAATGGCACCGAAATTTAAACTGACATAATATTTGAGAATATAGTTAACAAAAAGATTGTAAATTGCTAAATCCAGTTGTTTTCAAGAATCACAGAGCTGTGGAGTCCTGAGCTTCCTTAGATTTTGCCACTGACTTGTTGTAAAGTGTGACTAGGCCTTTACCCTCCCCATGGCTTTATTTTTCCAACTGGAAAATAGACATGTTATTACTGAGCATAATGGGAAATTTTCAAGATGTCTTGCATGTTGTTTCAAGTATACAAAGCTCTACTCACAAACCCTAGGTTTCATTCTTTTGACCTAGATCTGGACTGGGATTCTGAAGTCCTGGGACATGTTAATCTCTAGAGTTCTGCTTTGGCCAGGACCAAAGCTCAGGACACAGAATTAAAGCTCTGGGTTGTTGGCATCCTGCAAGGGTACTCAGAAAAACACAAACAGGAACTCAGAAGGGGGAAGGTGACAACAATCTTTTACCCCATCTGCATTTCCCGCAACTGACATTAAAATATGCAGTGATGTATTCTTTATGAGTAGACACATAATCATTTTGGGGTCTGATGTTCCTCCCACTGAAGTACAAGAGAGAAATTATATATCATACACAGTGAAGATTTTGACATTTGATTCCTCCCACATATTTGAACGGGAGGAAGGCATTAAATGCCAAAACCAAAAATGAGCATGCAAGACCTATCCTTCAAAACTGTAATTCATTCCAAGGCACAGCTCTCACTTTACTCTTACACTGACCTGCATCCCACACAATACAAACCCAGCGGTTGTTTTTCAATTAACAAGGCAATTTTTGCTATTTCTAATGGAGCACAGAAGACTTATGTTCTAGCTTATCTTCCACAAGTGTATGTAGGTTAAAAAGAGAAATCCACTATTTCAATTTCCTTCCAATGCTAACAATTTGTTGAGCTTTTTTTATAAGTAGAATTTCTCTTCTCAGTTTCCTCTCACAGACAAACTGAAATCATGTAGGTGTACAGATTGAGAAGAACATTATATATGAGCAACTATTAACACAGGCCTCTACCATGTCTCCAAATGCATGGGCACAAAATTGCACGTATGGGAGGTTGTATATAATTTATACCCTGTGTCTGTATTATGTAGGTAGAAATGTTCTTGTTTGCACTTTATAAATTCCCATCACCACCCCTTAAAACATGCACCTTCCTTCATTGCAGTACATTCTTGGAGCTCACCCTGTCTACTGCATGCACGCAGTTTAGCATTAGCTTATATGAGCATTATCTTCACCATCAAAATAGGCTGATTTTCGGCAAACATCTCAATTTGAAACTACACTGATCAGTTTTAAGGCGTTACTTTTGTTTTTTAGGGAGAAAAGAGAAGGTCACAAAGCATACCAGTAGGCTCCATGCCAAAATTTCATCTTCTCCTTCTTTCAGTCTGTTGGTGCAGAAGCCTGACATTATCTGCTGTGATCTGCAGCTACTGAATGCTGCTGGGACATAAAGAGAAAACAACCCCAGAGCCACGGATCAGGCCCCAAGGTTTCTCAGCATCATAAGATTAGGGTCTTCCCATCTTAAGCTAAAAACTGCCATGGCCCCTTTGCCATTTACAGAAAAGTGAAAAGTGAAACAAAAATAATGTACCGGCAATAAGCTCCATAATGAACTTGTGTGTCTGCTGAGGCTGGCAAAAGTACCCTGGAGATTTAGGACATGAGCAGGAGCATGGAGCTGATGACTTTGTCAAGTTCAACTCTGTCTTGATATTTCCATTTTCTCCTCCAGGTTTGAAAGCATGTAGTGAAGGTAGAAAAAAATATACATGCCAGATATCCCTTCCATTTTACTTTTGTTACATCAGCTCTCAATAGCTACTCTAACCTGGCATGTCAAGATTTAATCAAGAGCTCTCCAGGACCTGCAGAAAGTGACAATAACCATCTAGCAGAGGACACCTATTGACAGAGCTGGGTCAGCTCTGAGCTGACACACATGTTCATATGTAACTGCTGTGACACTGCTAGAGTTTAACACTGTCTTGCCAAACAAACCTAAGTCCATATTACCTCTTGAAAAACTCTCAAAACACACCATTATTGCAAATTTTGAGTTTACAAATTGAGCATAACTGAATGCACCTGTTCCAACAGTAGTACCTTTGTCACTGAAAGAATCTTATGAAAGAAACAGTTTTGGTGCACCATTGACACGCACTGTCCTTGCTGAAACATGAGCAGAATCTGACTGAAAAGCCCACTGACTGGCACAGTGTAATGTCATAATTTGATTTAATATGTGGGAATGAAGGAGTTTTGAGTCCCACTGACCTGCAGAGGAACTATTCAGTACTTCAAAAAACCACTTCAGACTGACACTGTGACCTAATTATCAATTAAGATGATAAACCTAAGGTAACCAAAATTTAAAATATAGTTAAAATTTCTAAAAATAGCCTGTGGTAGCTCAACTGAAATATATATTCCTGTCCTATAGAATTTTTATTGGGATGACATATTGTTGAATTACTTGTCTCACCTAAAATTCTGGGTTAAGGCAAACAGTGCAATTTCCCAAAAAGTACCAAAAAATGTTTTTGCGTGGACTGTTTGTCTTGCAAGTTAGAGTTCTGTTAAAGATCCTTCCCCATGTTCTCCAAGGAGCTTTCAAAATCCAACAAGGTTCTCAAGTACAGATGTTTACAAAGGGATCACCACACCAGCATATGTATTTATACAAGCACATTTTGGCATTTGGCTTTCTCTGCCTGTTCCACATCAGAAGTTGGTGAATTTCTCCACCACAGGGATAGAACATCTCTCATGAGTAAACTGAACCTCACTGAAGTGGTTTGGGACAGAAGAAAATAAATGAGCAAGCACTGTGCCAAACATGTTCTTTTAGGCCAGATCATACCCATTTCTGGAGCTCCACTCTGAGAAGAGAAAGATGTGGATTTGGACCATTGCAAAATTTGGAAGAATCTCTCAGAACATGAGTTGAGTTCTGTAACCACAACCAACATCCTTTAAGCTTGTTTTTAGGAGCAACTGTTGTTGCAAAACCAAAATGTCCCACTAAGAGAAGATGTGTTCTCATCTGAAATCAGCATTAGATTTCCAGCACATGCAGCATGCATGGACGTGCAACAATAAGATGCAGCTATAGAAAGTCATGCCTATCAATTAGTGTAAGAGTAACCATTCTGAACATGCACATATAAAGACCAGTTCTCAGAGGAGGTGAAGTTTGTCATTATTAATTCTATCCTTTCTCTTTCAACTGTCTGGATACAAGAAAAGCTCAAACAGTAGCTAATCTGACCAGATGTATGCACAGTAAATCACAAATTACTTTTTAAATTTCAAGCTCCCCTTTTCTCTTGCCAGACTTACACACAAAACAAAACTTTATAAGCTGATTCAGAGCAAGCAGGTACAAGTGGGAAAACAAACAGAGGAAGATTAAATAATATTTTTTTTAAAAAATTTAAAAGGACCATTAAGCTCTCCAGGCAGCAAAAAGTAAAGACATGCAGCAAATCTGGGACATTGCTGGAAATGTACACAGGCTAAAGGGCTGCAAACCAGAACCAGACTGAAACATGACACAGTGCTAACGTCCAACTGCACTTGTATGGTGCTGGTAATGAAAGCACAAAGCACTCGGGGTATATTTTTCCTCTTTCTCGATGAAAGCTGATATAGGCAGTCTGCCTTCCACCAGGAGATACTTGTCATGGAGACATGACGGCTTCTTTTTCAAGAACATCCTTGGTTCCCCCCTTCCCCAATCACTTTCCCATATCTCAGGTAAATAACTGCTGGTAGCAGAAGTAAAACATTCAAGACACGGATGTGTTAAAATAAAATTCTCCTATAAACTGTATTCTATAAATGCTCAAGAGTATTCTTTGTCAGATTGAAACTGTCCTTCTGGCCACCAGAAGACACACAAATTCAAAGAATAGATTAAAATTTCCACTGATATTAATCATGTATACAAGACATGAGAGAAGACGTGCTCAAGAGATGCTGCAAGCCCACAGCTCAGGCACCTCAGATACCCTGTGAGGGGAACACATACAGTTCTTTCAGGCACCGAGTCCCTAACAAGCAGCAGCATTTCAAGAATAAATTTTATTGTGTTTGCTCGGTAAGACATTTAGGTCACTCCATAAAGTTAAATAGGAATAATGAGTACTGATTATTTTTACCAGCTGACCTAATCTAGGCATGTATTTGTGTTTTGCTGCATAAATAACTTGTGTTTACAATTCTCATCTATAATGTTTACAGTGTTTATAACATCTTCTCAAGACGTAGGAATAAAATGTTAACCAAGTAAATCTCCTTTCTGTCAGGAAGAAATCAGCAGTACTCTTTTTAATCATGAGTTACAAAGTTAGATCACAGGCTAAAACGCAAGTTACTATGAAGCTTGTTGCAGTTTAATTGCTTCCTTAGGGATTTCTCTGGCATGAGGAAGTCCCCAAGTGGAACAGGGCTGATCTCCTGCTATTACTGTGAAGGACACAGTAATGGCGTGAGCAGGGTCAGCAAGCTGCGACATTTGGCCAAATCCCAGCTGCTGTGTCTCCTACCCTGGATCAAGAACCTAGCTGTTCCAGAGCATGGGTGACTGGAAGGTCACTTATAGCCAGCCTTGAGAGATCCCATCCATTTCACAGAGTTGCCCTGTAGTCAGTCCAAAGGGCTTATTCCCTTTACAACCCTTTTGCTATTAGCTGTTATTCTTTCTGGGAGGAGAGAGGGGATGGGGGAAAACATTGGTCTACACTGTTGGTCAACATTGGTCAACCATCCCTGCAGTAAGGGTCATATTAGGTAAAACACGTGGTTGATTCTGGTGCAAAACCTCCACACTATTACAAGTGCTAATAGATTAAACCCCATCACTCCAAACAGTTGCTTCAAGGTTGCCATAATTTTCAGCTCAGCTCAACACCTGCCATGAAGTGGTTATCCACTTACCACAGTGGAGCATTACAACCTTGTGATTTATTTTGATAGGGAGCAAGTGACAAGCCAGGACAGATTTTATCAAATTAATGAAATTACAATGTGTAATAATAGCATTTATCTTGCTGTTAGTGATTACAAGCACATTTGGTAACTATGCACTAGAAGACCTCTCAGTGGGATGCTGACAACACTGAAAGAAAAACTGTTGTCCTTGCGAATGCAAACATAGGCATATGCACTACAAGAACCAGTGAAAATGTCACACCCAGATACAGATCATGAAGTTGTCAAACTCTTCTGCATTGCCAAGCTAGGGCAGGAGATAAATCCTTCAGATCCAGTCTCTCTCTTAAACTACTCATTGGAAACAGTTCAGAAAAGAAAGTTGCAAGCTTTCACTGTGAAAAAACCCTTATGGATTTATATGCTTCTATTCCCCCTTTACTCTTTTCTTCAACAGCCTGTATACTGTCCCTCCTCTAGAAATGCAAAATATATGACAGAGGGCCAACCTACTCTTTCCTTGGCATCTCACCTTTGCTCAGATGCCTTCTTGGTAAGATCTAAAGGGATTTAAAGATGCCTTCTTCAGAATGGATTTTATATAAGATGTCAGAGGGGAAAGTGACCTCTAATTTACAAATCTATCAGCCTACTGCTGGTGAGGCAACTGAGGTTAAATCATGTTTTGTAGCATTTCATTCTCAAGAACCTCTTTGAGGTGGTATTACAAATCTATTTAAATATTTTTATTTTCCAACCTAAATCGTGTCTCTGTCTGCAGTAAATAGAGGAAAACACTTGCTCAGAAGACACTGTGATGGAGAAACAGTACATAGCACTTCGTATCTATAGATATCATATTGAATGGTTTCCATTTTACAGATGGAAACATATCTGGCCCAGCTGAGACATAGGCATTCAGAGTTTCTAAGAGCAGAACTACAGATAAATTCTCTTCTCTTACTCCCATAGTGGTGTCCTATCCACTAAACTGTACTACTCATTCTCAATTTGTGCTGAAAATACTACCAATATTTTTCATTTCAGTCTCTAGCTGACCTTTCTCAGTGAGGCTTCGGCCTGGAACACTATCCTCTGGGCCTCACAAATATTTTAAACACTTCACTGTTGTTAATGGATTCCACTTTGTATCTGCCACATACGGATTCAAACCTGCTGAAACAGGTTAAGAACCTCAGTCCTTGCAAGTACAATCTTTAAGTCATACATCATTAGCCATAGCACAACCTTTCATAGACTTTTTTCTGCACGAAGGACACTTCCATACCAAATATGATTCACTTATATGGAACTCCACCATTTGAATGTCTTATATGCACAACCATGAGCCATGAGAAAGAACTAGGGTTTCTAAAATGGGTCAGAAGGCTTTTGTAGTTTACAAGTTTAAATTCTTGTCTTCACAATTTATGCTGCAACAAGAACGGAAGGACTGCCAGTAAGAGTTTGTAAAAATAAATAAACCCAAACAAAAACATATGATGGTCTACAAACAACAATGATTTTCGAGGTTTTTTTCCAATAATGAACACGAAATGTATCTAACACTATTTAAAAAAAAAATCTTAAAATTTCAGTTGTACAAACATAATTTCAATCAAACCTTAAATTGTTTTAATCCTCAACTAGAACCTCCAAAAGCTGTTGTTGGCTATATTTGTGGGCCAATTCCTCTCAGCAAGTCACGGCTCCTGACAGTTGTACTGAGTTTGATGTACTGAGTGTTGACTTGGAAAGGTACGGAGAGGTGGCCCTTACCTGCCCTTCTCTCTTCTTTACACAGGGCCAAAAATCACTTGACAATGCAGACTGGAAGGGTACTGTTTTTAGTTTACGTGTTCTACCAGAGGTGAAGTTTAGACTATAGATCCATAGATTTTCTTTCTCCAAAAATGTTCTCAGATACTTTTCTATGATGGCAGTGTTTCTACTTTGTGCTGACCCAAAAGTGATTTTAAAAAAGCAAGTTAAATTTATTGGTATCAATAGACTGGCTCTAAAGTAGTGCCCAAGCATTATTAAAATGTCCAGTGGTTTTTAAGACAACCTAGACTGGAAATTGAGAGAAGAACAGCAAAAATGTGCAGAAATTTGAAAGATGCAAATTAATAGACTTTTTGAGACTATTTTTAACATCAAATTAACATTATCTTTTCTTTTTTTGTTTTAATTTTGTAGTCATCTGAGATCCATCTAGCCAATACCAAAATTTTCAGCATGCAACCAAAAAGATTGTGAAGCTGAAACGGAAACTGCTTCTTCTCCTAAGACAGCTACTTCAAAGAGACTGATATTAGAAAGAATGACTCTAGAGCACCTAATGTCCTAGCTCTCAGTGCTCAACATGAATTCTACTTACCTCTTAACTGCAGTGTGCCTGGTGACTGAACAGTTTTCCCAGTGATCAGTCAGCCGAAGCATTAAACCATCATAAGCAATATGGCCATAATCAGTCCCTGTTCCAGTGTTTTTTTCTGATGTCAGAATAATTTAGATGTCCGGATATCTGAAGCAGCTGTGCCAATGAATACATGAGCAGAGAAAATCACAGCTGCTTTGCAACTCAGGTACACTGTTCTGGGTTTTCTTAAACATCTGGTAAATCAGATGTTCCTTTAAGGCCAAGAGTGATAGGTATCAATAAACTTTTATCTTGCCTTCATGCTGGAGGAGATAAGCTTCACGCAGGTTCTGAGAGCCCAGTGTTGTCCCTAATCAAGCCTCACTGCATGGAAAACGCCTACTTCTATGTCAAGGAAACACTTACCAACAATATTACTGCTCATTTAAAGACTGTGTTGTGCTAGTGTAATTATTTCAGTGTAGATGGCTTTTACCTTAAAAGGTACCTCATTAAAACTTTTAACATGGATCCAGATGCATTGGTAAGCTTATTCCATCAACAACAGTATTAACTGCAGTGACTTTAGTGACAGAAGCACATTTCTACCTTTAAAACTGCACCTGTACCAAGGTGGGAAGGACCACTTTAGCTGAACAAATCAGAACAGGACAGTTAGAGAATTTTAAGGACAGAAAGCTCCCCTGGGTTTACTAATGTTCCCTTCCTGCATGGTTCTGTCCCAAAATCACTGGGCCTTTTGACCAGGGATTAATGCCCTCTCTTCATTGATCACCTTGCAAAGTAACCACATCCATTGATGTCAGTGGGAAATACTACCAGCTCTAGAAGAAAGTTTCTCATTAATCCACAAAGGTTTTGGGTCAGGCTGCCACATCATCCTTTCAACCAGGCTAAAAGAGTCTCAGGTGAGCAAGTTTCATTGTGAAGAGCTGTCTCTATACCATTAGGGCCAACTAGAAGAAAAATACAGTATGTTCTAAAAATGTGCATGATAAACAAAGTATAAAAACAATGAAAAAGTAATATTAAACAAATAAGACCTAATAACTGATGTAAATTAAGCCTGAGACTTTCTATATAATGACAGGAAGCTCCAAATAAAGGGTGCTGGGTTCATGCCCTTCTAAATCATTACAATTTCCACAGAAAATATCAGCCTCCTTGAGGTTCTTAGGTTAGGGAGATTTATAGTGATAACAATAGCAGTAGTTTATTTGAGACAGTTAATCAAAATTCTAGCACTTATAAGCCCTCTGTGAACACTACAGATTTAAGAAGTTGAACACTAAATATTCAAAAGTAAGCTTGCAATCTACACAAGTACAGTAAATTTCAGTTATGTGTTTCATTATACTGGTGCCTTATTGCTTTTAAGGGGTTTACAACTTGGCTGTAATTATCCACTGTGGGGTAAAATTTGGCATAAAAAGAACTCTTTTCCATTTCTATTTCCAAAGAAAGTTACTTGCTCTCTGCTGGCACTGCATTCCTTGCACATGCAACACTCAGCAAGAGTTTTTGGGTGCGCAAACAAAGTAGGTTAGGTCTCTGATTTTGTGGCTTTTTAAAATATGTCTTGCATACACCCAAACCATATTGTCCCTTTATTCACTCATCTTCCATTAGTTTAAGCTTCAATTTTGTTTCATGGACATGACAGAAATACATGTAATTTGTTTATGAACCAAGTGAAATTATATATATAATTACATTAACCATGAAGGCCTTATTTTCACCAGAAAAGTCAAATTTCTAGCAGGATAGCAGGAAAACATGGTGATGGCATTAAAATCCACCAGTGAAAAAATGTCATCACTTCTGCTTCCCCACACTGTGCCAAAGATCTCTTGTGTGTCCCCCTGAGAAAGACATACCTCAGCACTTCAACAGCAAAATGGAGCAACAGTAGTTTCCCACCTCAGGATCACTCTGAAAATTCACAGCTAAGCTCTTTCACAGGTTGCCAAAATCCCCAAATAAGGAAATAAATACAGTCATGCTCAGGTTCTACACTCATAACACCTTTGAGTCAAGAGAGATACCAGCTTCAGATGTTCTCATCCTTGTGCTCAGCAGCTCATTCCAGCACAGTAGTTTGCAGCGCAGATCCGATGGTCTGTGACGCTTCCTTACAAACCAAATCGCTGAACTGACACCATCAGAATCTGGCTCCCCATTCCTTGGGCTTTTTTTTCCAGGAAAAGTATATACTAAGTCTGTCATGTCCACAGGTGCACCCAACCTGGACAACAAGGGGAGAGAAAGCCCTTCAGGCAGGCTGTTGAAGGAGACAGTTGAATCCTGAGTAAGGGGGCTACAGTTCACCAAAATTGTCTCTTTTTGCCATGGTATGGTGAAAGTGAAAACCCAACACATGCTGTTAAGAAAGCACTCTGCAGTCACTGGGTAGTAAACATTGAATAAATTCCCTCAAAGACAGAAAGGCATTAAAAAAAAAAAAAAATGGGGGGGGGGGTTGTGCTGTTGTACTTACATAAACAAATAAAGGCAAACTATGGTGGGATTTCAGTGCTTAGAGTTTTGGGGGAAGGCTCTTTTCCTGGATGTAATGCAAAGGAATGATTATAACTTCTAGGCTTGCACATGTGTTTGATGTGTTTGGAGGTATAAGCTCCGAAACTCCAAGGTAAGCTGGCATCTTTGTCCAGACAAGGAGTAGAAAAGAAATGCGAACACTGGTATTCAGACATCATTTAGAAGACAGAGGAGAAGTAACTTTCAACATTGGAGACTAGGTAATTCTATGCTATAACAAGTTTCCTGATCTCTCTCTTGCTCCATCTATTCAGTTGCACCTTAAGTTTTGCCTTATGTGCTGAGGGATATGGTCTATGTCTGTAGACATCTATCCTGAATACAAAAGTGTAAGAAATCTGATTCCTTTTTCTGATTTAAAATTTGAATTCTCCAGATTTGGGTAGTTTCAGTATGAATCAGAATATTGTAGCACGGGTTTCTGTATTTAAAGTTGTCAGATACTTTACAGAGATATGCCACTTTAAAGTTGCATTAATTTCTTACAATCCAACACCTTGCAGCTATAATTGTTACCTTTGTGTAACAGACTCCAATCAAATCAGGGTAAGAAGCAACTCGAGAAAAACAGTAATTTGACTAAACTACTCTGTCTAGTTTGAGTCCAGGCTCACCAGGTCTCTGAAGTAGGAAGGCATAAAGTATAAATGGAATGAAATCCTAGGGGGGTAAAATACAAAACAAAAACTCTTTAGGTTTTTGTTCCTTTATGCTCCATGGTATTTAACCCCAGAGAACCAATAAATGCAGATGGAGCACAAAAAATATGAACTCACCTTAATGTTGCATTTTTTTATAACTTCCACTAATCCAAACGTTTGCTTCACAAGTCACGTGTAAGAAAGTTTGCATGGTTTATATTCCCAGGATCCCATTATAGTAAAGCTCAAAAACAGTTCACTGAAGTATTAGTAAAACTGAAAGGTAAAAAAAGTCCAGATTCTCAGCTGATAATAAATCACTTCATGTCAAGCAAAAAAAAAAAAATAATCTGACCTCTGCTTTCCAGCATTACTCATTAAAACAAGAACTACAGAAATAAATATGGTAAATAGAGTATTAATAGAAATATAAGTTTTTTCTATCTAAATGCAGATGGCACAATGAAGCTAGCACATCAGATTACTAAGTCTACTCATGTACAGGAGAAAACTTCTGCGTTGGACCCTTACTACACATTGCTCTCCCTACCTTTCCCTTGCAAGAGAATTTTGTAACCTAAGCCAGCTTAGTTGTCAAGGAGATTTATTTGGTGTATGCTTCTTTTGTATAATTATTTAGTTATTACTCCTATAATGTAAAGCATTATCTGTAATAAGGCTGCACTACAGTGGTGAACCTCCAAAGTAGCTTACGTTTCTTCTTATAACCCCCACTCAACTTAACTCCTTTGTGACATCTGAAAGGAATATTATTCCTTCTACAGACAGAAATTTAGAAAGAAAGAAGTCCAATATTTCCTAGAGAATTAGTAAGACAGCAAGAACCTGAACTCAAGTTGTAAAACCCAGACAGTACCTCAGTACTATGAACAACACAGCATATTTCAGTCCCAACACATTTCAATCTTCTGAGAATGTGTTTGCCCAAGATGCAAGGTTGTAAGTTGCAGTGGAGGAGATACAGACAAAACAAACCAATCAAATAAATTTAAAAAAAATAAATTCTGTTTTGGTCTCCTTTTTAGGCAAACAGGACCACAAACAAGTCTTTCAAAGTCCCTTTGTTAGAACTGAACCTGCTGGAACACAGCATATATTGAGGTCCTTTGCTTTGACATGTTCCTACTGCATGAACAGAAAGAGAGAATAATGAAAGCTTCTACGTGGCATTTGCATTTTGGCATGTAGGAATTCTCCTAAAATAAAAATCCAGACAGACATCTAGAAATTGAATATGCCAACAAAACAGCACAAGTGAATGAGAGATCTTATTACAATCACCCTCATGTTTTCAATAATTTAGTTTTCAACTTTCTTGATCCTTTTCATGCAATCTTCTCACTACTTTTTCACTATTAGTCTCCCATACTGCACAGAATCTGATTTTGTAGGCTAAAAAGGTAGAATGAAACCTTTAGGTTTTCAATGAACACCAGTGAGAAAAAGAATGAGACAGCTACTCCTATTAATGGCACAAATACCGTTTTAGTAAGTAAGGTTAAGCTTTTAGGTCAAGATTAAAATTGCTTTTCAATTAGATTTTAAAGTTGTATTATTAACTTCAGTAGGTCTACACCTACATATAGTAATAACAATAGATACCTGTGACTGCAAGATCAAGTTTATGGTAATCAAGAGTTTGTAGAAAACTGACAAACTAACACAGACAAAGGTACAGTGTGATTTTAAAGAAATCAGTGGTGACTTCATCACAGTTCCATGGATAGAAACTGTGTTTTGGAATACAAAGTTTCGATTCTTACGTCACATCTCACGCTTCCACAGAACAAACAGTTCTCAATAAATCCATAAATTGGCATGATCCGTGACCTGGAGCTTCCGTGGTTCTCAAGAACCTTGCTCCCATTGGAAAAGTCTAAGTACCCTTAAAGATATGTACTGCAAATTTAAGTAACTCCTATTGGTAATCAAAACCATTTTTAAAACCACTTCTTACAAACCCAGATCCAGTTTAACTCCCACATTCAACTCTGCAAGCTAAAAGCCTTAGTAGTGTCTTATAAAATTGCCACCCCACAAAAAAAAAAAAATGCAAAACAAAACAAAACTTTACCAAGCTCATATTGTGCCAGTAAGGATATTTACTCATGGAAGTAACACAAATATATAAGCATTTGCAAAATCTTGGGCAATATTATCCTTAGACCTGGCTTTTATTTGCAAATTAAGTATGCAATTTGAAACCTAACAGTGACTAAATACAGAGGTGATGACATTAAAAATCCACTCAGTGAGACTTCCTGCATATAACATAACAAAACACTTCTTTTCAAATCTAATTTTCAGTAATCTGAAAACTAATTTTTAGTGCTGTTGTGTTGTAATTCAATACAGTTTGCAGAGGTCAAATATGCATCCACAGCAATAGGGTAGCATCTCCAAAATGCAACAATTATATGTGTCCAAAAAGAAGAATCTACTCACTTTTACCCTTCCTCCTCTGTTGCACTGAGGAACAAGAGGCTAAATTTCTTCTCTTCGAGACAGTGGTAGCTATGAAACTGTTAGCCCCCTAAAGGACTGGCTCACAAAAAAACACACTGAATTTCTTCCACAGCAGCTGTTCCTACATCTTGATACAGTGAGAGATTGCTCAGAAAGAGATACCACATCTTATGTGGAAACATTAAAAAGTTATATGAGCAGACAGGTACTAAGACTGGCTCTAACACAGTAACACCTGCACTATGCACCATGTTACAACATCCACAAAAAGCTGGATATATCACAACAAGTAGGAAAAAGCACAAGGGCAAGCAACACAGCATTTGACCCTTTCTAGTGTCACTGGAAGTAATGGTGAGCACATTTGTGAAAAACAATTTGTCTAAACTAGGCAAGCTGAATAGATACAGGTGAGTTCAGGCATTGGCCATAATTAAAAATCACCTCCCTACCACTTAACTTTGAATGAAAGGCACAGCATGAAGATTTCCAGACAGAGATCATCTGAATTGGCTTTACACCTTCAGGTAATTTGTTTTAGGTTTATGGACAGTCCTTTAGGCAAGGAGAGAGAAAGGTATTCCTAAACACAATACCATGGGGAGACCACAGTGGTTCCTCTCTGAAATGACAACCTCTGAGCTGGAGAGTCACAGCAAAAAAAAAGCAAAAGAAAAATGAACGTTTATTTTAAAGGGGGAATAGACATCTCTACCACGAGGCCCTCGTAGAGGGAAGAGTAAAACGAGACCAGGCTGTCACTCCTTTCGTAATTGCAAAGGTGCTGCCTCAAAGGGGAGAAAACTTCCATTGGCAACTTCCTCTGAAAGACCCCCAAAAAGTAGCACACAAACTCTTGTACTCGCCGTACGTATAATTCATCTCATAATGTCTGAAATTTATTAACATCAACTTTAAACACCGCTGAAGAGAGACGGCTTTTCTAAACGAGGGTCAAAGACAAACGCTCTGGAAACTCAACAAGGCACAGCCGCAGGGAGATAGGGCAAAGCGCAGGGAGACGAGACGGAGTAACAAGTGTGGGGCCGGCGAGTGTTTCCCAAGGGCATCGTGGCCGGCGGGCNCCGTCGGGATCGGCCTGGCCGGGCCTCGGCCGCTTCTCTCCGGGTGCAAGATCCGCGATCGCTGCCCGGCCTGCGGCGAGCGGAGCCCGCCTGCCAGCGCTGCCCTCCGCCGCTTTCACACTGTGTGATACCGCACCGCTGAACAACGAACTGCGCCGGCCAGGCCGGCCCTGCTCCCCGGGGAGCTGGGCACCATCGCTCCCTGCTCCCGTCTCCCTCCTCTCCCTCTCCCCGCAGCGCAGGGTGAACAAACACGCCGCCGTCTACCTGTGCAACACCTCCGCAACACATTTTATTTACACGGAATCAGCTCGGGGCATTGTACATTATATACAGATATTTTCCCCCTCCAGCAAGGCAGATCTTGTGCAAGATTAGTAGCATCCTCTGGAGCGTATCCGACAGTCCACGGGAAATGTCCCCCCCACTTAAAAGTATCAGCTGTCAGAGTCCAAGTCACTTTTCCCGTCCTCTTGTCTCTTCTCCGGTGACGTCTTAGACGCTTTATTCCACTTTTGTGCGTTTTCTGATTCCTCCGAAGACGATCGCTTTTGCCTCCTCCACTTCGCCCGGCGGTTTTTAAACCAAACCTGTTACGTTAAGAAATTAAATTATTAGTGGGAAAAAAAACTATGCAAACCCGCAGCGTGGCCTCAGCCCTGCAGGAGCTCTGCCGGGGCCGGTGTGCGGCGGCCGCGCTCGGGCTGAAGGAGGGAGGCGGGGGAAGCAGC
The DNA here is from genome assembly GCA_013399195.1 of Dicrurus megarhynchus. Classification (NCBI taxonomy): domain Eukaryota; kingdom Metazoa; phylum Chordata; class Aves; order Passeriformes; family Dicruridae; genus Dicrurus; species Dicrurus megarhynchus. Next base: position 1,549,871 of record VXAD01009833.1, on the reverse strand, counting down.
CGCTCGGGTGGGACCGGCCGGGCGCCTTCAGGAGGCACAGCGCCTCCCGACAATCGCCACAGCCCTGTCACAGCCTCGGCCGGCTACCCCGGGCACTTGGAAATACTAAAAAACTTTCCCTCTGCCCCCGCAAACCGGTCGCTCTCCCTCCGCTGGCCGAGCCGGGCTGGAGCCTCACAGCGGTACATCCGGTTCGAGCGCGTTTGAGTGCGAGTGGGTTGAAGTAGGAAAAAGAAAGCAAAATACCTCCACTTTTTCCTCTCTTAAGTGCACCCTTCTGGCCAGCTGTTCCCTGGTGCCCACGTCTGGGTATTTCGTTTCCTGGAAGAGGTTTTCCAGCGCTTCCAGCTGCTCGTCAGTGAAGATAGTCCGGTGCCGTCTTTTTCGCCTGCAGTGCAGCTGGTTCAGTAACTGCAGCTCCGTCCGGGACAAAGTGCCCACGTTCATGTAGGGCAACATCTGATGGGGAACAGGGGACATCAGGACTGACCCAGTGCCCTCGTAACCTACGGACAGACAGACGAGTCGACGATAGGCTTTGCATGAGATCGCTGCTTCCCCTCACTCCCGTCCCGTCCCGAAGAAGCCCCCTCCCACCGCCCACCCGCGCTCCTGCGGGCCGCCAGCTCCCCGCCACCCTCTCCGGCCCCCGACTGCGGGAACAAAGGGAGCCCGTCCGCCCCGTCCCACGCGGGGCCGCCTTACCTGCGGGGGGGACGCAGGAGCACTGCTGGGCGCCCAGGGGCGGCACGGCCCCGCAGCACGAAGGGCCCACGGAGGACGCCGGCACATGAAGCTGCCCGTAGTAGTAGTTGTTGTAGCCGAGCCGAGATCCAGTGACGGCCGGCGGCAGCGCGGAGGCGGGAGCCACCGCCCGGGAGTAAAATCCGCCGTAGTCAGAGGCGCTGCCGTAGAGCGAGTCCCCGTGGAGGCTGGGGAAGACGACGGGCGCGGCGCTCGGGGGCAGCAGCACCGAGTCCTTGCAGCGAGGTCTGGCCGCNATCGAAACTTTTCGGATAAATTTTAAAAAGGGATCGGAGCAAAAAGAACAGAGCCTTTTCCGAGGGCAGCTTGCGGACAGAGTGTGCGGGTGTGCCTGTGCGCGCGTGTGTGCGTGTGCGCAGGATCCACCCCTGGAACTTTCCCCCCTCAACTCTCGCCTGTTTACTGATCTCAACCCAGAGGGCTGCTCGAAGTATAATCCATCTGAACCTCTTCCCTTTTTTATACCCGGGCGACGTCATCCTGGATTTAGTTCCTGGTAATATGCAGATGACAAACAAAACCAGATTTGATTTTTTTTTTTCTCCCCTTTTTTGGTGGGGAAGAGGTGGGGGTTACACAAAGGAGTGAAAGCAGCCCGAGTCTGTGTATTGAGAATTAATGAAATTAACGTAATCCTTTCCATTAGTAGGCTTTTTAGAAAGGCCCCAGATTTAGGCTTGATCTCTGCTGCACCGGCTAATTGCCCAGGTTAATCTTATTAATGCCATTGTGTAGAAGTGGTTAGCAGCTCCTAGTCTTGTCTATTATGCGCCTACTTTGGTCGTGTTAGTTCACATTAGTGGGTGCGATTTCCTCTGTCTAAAGCTCAGATTCATTATTTATGCTTCGAACTGGTTAAGAAGCACTTTTTAAAAAAATAAACTGCCACATAACCATGCAATGCCCCCCACTCCAAGTGTTCCTGTAGCAGGGTTTGAATCTTGCGTCCCCGTCTCGGAGGACTGAAAGGGCATTGAGGAGTATGCGTTTCTCTGATTTAAGGTTTATGCAGTGAAGCAACAGCGTCTTCGCTGAGTAACTGAACTCTTTTTTTTTTTTATTCTCCTAGGTCACCTGGCGGAACAAGGACGCGTGAATGTTGTAAACTCCTCTCTCTCTTTTTCTTCTTCTTCTTTTTTTTTTCTTTTTCCCTTTTTAAAACAGCTTCAGGAAGGTATAACTTTTTATTTTTAAAACAAGCCAAGAGATGCAAATGTTAAAGACCAGTGCCATCTCAAATCCCTGGGTGTGGTAGGTATTCCAATTTGCTTCTGCTCTACCTTGGTGTTTATTTATTTTCTTTTTAATCTTTAATTATCTACCTTAGAAAACAAAGTCCATAAAGTTGCAACGATACAGAGAGCTTTATATTTAACATGTTCCGTGAATTTTTAAATGGAGACATTTGAAATCCCTAAAACTCTTCCTATTAATAGGTTTGGCTCTCCTGGTAGCCGGCTCTTGTGATTTGCAGAATACTTCGTCTGTCACGACTGTCCCTGGGAATCCACAGGAGGTGAACTGAATAAGATTAGACTATTTACCCCATCAACTCTCCATCAAAGAAGGTAGGAAATTGTACGCATGAAATGAAAACAAGCCATTAGAGTCCGTTTACGAGGAACACATTATTTTTCCTCACCAAAGAATATCCTCGTTAGCGCTTACTCGCACTTTATCTTTATCCTTCCTTTCCTCGATATTCCAGGATTTAAAACCGCATCTGAGAATGATCTGAAACCTATTTCTAGCGAAAGACTCGTATAAACGTTAAAGAAAAAGAATGCCAAAACGAAATTCTTGCTTTGTTGATACATCGCAATGTGAATAACTACCAGCATCAGTTTTCACTTCAATTTGTCTGCGTATCAATTTCTTTACGCCTTTGGCATTTAGACCTGAACTTCGTGCAAGTTTTTCAAATTTAAAGAAAAGTGAAACTATTTGACAGAGGGTTCGGCGGTTTTTTGTTAGATTTGGGATTTTTTTTTTTCTGTTGATGTTTTGACAGTTTTCTTTAATTTTTGTTTGTTTGTGGGTGGGCTTGGAGAGGGAGTTTGGGTTTGTTGGGGTTTTTTGGTCAGTAATTCCCTGAGTGCAGCCGGTCACGCTGCATGCAGAGCAGCGCCTGCTTAATACCGTCATCGGGATGCTCGTTCACGTCCTCAGCGGCTCTGCAGCAATGCGTAGCGGCATCCCTCCGGTGGCCTGTGCACTCCGGCGGGGAGCGGGGCTCCGGGCGAGCCGGGCTCGGGGTCCCCGGGAGAGCCAGGCCTGAGGGGAGGCCGGCAGCGGAGGCACGGCGCGCTCTGGCTCCGGCCCGGAGAGGAACATCCCGCGGGTGCTCTGGGGGCTCGGGGGCGGCGGCGAGGGACGGGCGCTGCGCAGCGGCGGGAGAAGGGCTGCGGGGACAGCGCTCAGCCCTGGCACTGCCCCCCCTCGGGGAACAAACCGGGTGACCCCCTCGGGGGCTCGCAGGTGGGGACACCCTCCGAGGGGACACCCCCGCCGAGGCCGACTTCTCGGGTGTTTAGCATCACTCGCGTCAGAGCTTCATCTCCGCGCCCGTCCGGCTTCTCCCAGGTGAAAGCAGCACCCCGGGACGCGAGTGGGCACCGGAGGAGCCGCGGCGCTGGCGGAGCACACACAGCTCGGGCTGTGCGGGCTCGGCTTCCCGAAGAGTTTTTTGCTCCCCTGACGGATGATCCACCACGCTGCAAAGCTTACCTTTATTCCTAATTTAGAAATGATATTTTCCTAATAACATGTCCTCCCCAGTGGGGAAGGTTTCTTTTATTTTGTTTTGGTTTTGTTTTGTTTTAATCTGAGTCGCCTTGCCGTGAAACCCGCGGCTTTGATACCCGCTTCGCAAAACCCTCTCTCGGAGTTTCTCATTTCCCATGCGCTCTTCGCTAACCCGGCAAACGGAAAATTGTGTTAAACAAACAATCAGTTGTCACACAATGTCGGGGTGAAATTGTAATAACAAATGAAACACAAGCAAATTGTGCTGCATAGTGTTGCTAAGCAATTGTTTGTTACGGGAGGGTGGTCACAGCATGGGTTGAAAGAGGGATCTAAAGAGGAGCATAGCACTGGGCAGAGCAAGCTGTTAGGTATGAAATACAGTAAACACGGCGCTGATTTTCAATATTATTACCCAAACACGATTTCATACAAAGCAATCATCGTACACACGTCTATGAAAATGCGCTTGTTGAGAAATCGAACTTTTTTATTATTTTAATATATTAAGGAATAATTCCGGGGATGCAAAACGCACCCACCGCCTTCCCGGCGGAATCTTTGACCGGCCTGGCGGCGGGCGAGGCACCGGGACTGCCGGCCGGGAGGGGCCCGGAGTACCGCAGCCCGGCCCGCCCGCCCGGCCGGGGCTTGCCTCGGGCCCGGGTCCCGGCTGCGGCTCCCGCCCCACGCGAGGGATAACGACGGGGGTGAAGCAGGGCTTTGGGGCATGACCAGCGGCGAAACCCGCATGGAAACGGCGCTTCGTGGCACATCTCTCGCTTATAAATGCCATCATCCTGCAGTGTTCCCCACGTTTGTTTCAAATTGATTGCATCATTGCTTCACCAGGAAAAAAAGTATAAAAGTCATACAATGCGAAATTACGGTAATTTGTTCCCAGAATAAACTTATCTTGAACTGATTAGGAGAGTCAGTCATTTGAAAACGAGGCAGAAACGCGGTTTGGTTTTTTTCCGAAAGTTTCCCTCTAACAATATCAGCTTCTAAAGTTTTCATTCATATAAACTTTATTAATGAAGATCTTTTATTTAAATGTCAAGGGGATTTGAAATTTAGAGTAAATTATGAAGCATGCATGTCTTGCCAAGTCATGGGTCAAATGCATTTGTGAAAAACTGCTAAAAGAGCATATGGTTTTGAATTTTTCTACAATGACTAGTGTTTAAATAAATTGCTTGTACTGCTTAACTTCATGTATAATTTTGACAGAAATTGGCCTATAGCCTTTTGATATGTAAACATTTCAGGCTTTTATGCGGTATAAAAAGACACTTGCTTTTTGGGATCAGCTAAAGCAGTCACCCTGTAATTCAGAAAACTGGCACCTAACGTTACATTCTTGCTGCATTTCAACTTTCAAGTGGCAGCATAAGGGCGGAAAAGAGAAGGGACATTTCAAAAGTAATTGGAATTAAAAACTGCGAATGAGGTGAGAATGTGCCGCTCACTGTCTGATTGAAATGGATAAACCGTAGCACTAAAGAGAATTCTCTGTCTTGTTTTCCAAAAAACAACAGAGGAATCAGTGAAAACAGGCTTCAACGTAGCACAGACCTGACTTGCATGTCAAATTAATGCCTTAAAACAAAGTCTGTCTAAAGTACAAATAGGTGTGATGAAGAAAATCCAGATATCCCTTCTGAATTCTGTCAGCTGTTTCTCTTCTACGGACTATCTTGGGCTGTAAAAATTGAAACAGACTTTTCTATATGGAATATTGCATACAATGTATATAAATACACCACAACCCTTTGAAATGCCACTTAGCTAGCTTCATGTTCACTTGCATTTCACGAGTTCTTAAGTCTTTTGCAGTTTTTGCTCCAGTAAACATTCCATTGACTTCAATTAGTGTTTTGTTTTGGTGGTGTGTTTTGGTTTTTTTGGTTTGGGTTTTTTTTAGGGGGGGAATGTGTCGGTTTGTGTGGTTTGGGTTGTTTTTTGGTTTTTTTTTCTTGTGAGGAGGAGACTAGAATGTGCTAAGGGCTTCAGGATACAGTCCACAAAAGTAGTGGAGTCACTCAGTTTTAAGTCTCCTTAAACTAAAATGATTTTGTACATGTATAAATCCACCAAGCTACTGAATAAATTCATTTATTACTAATATATCTGTCTCACATAAATAAACCTCCTAATGTTGATTAGATGGATAAGCCTAGCACAGTGCTAGACAGAACAGGACCTGGATAGTTGCCTGGTGCCAGACAGCTCAATATGTTTATTTCCTGTGTGCTTTAGTGGGGACTAAGCTGAAGTTGGAAAAAGGTTTAAATGAACTATATAATTTCAATCTGTTACTGTAGTAACATTTGTATTTATTGTATATGTCAGTTAGTCATACACAGAGTTCTCAAGATACACTACCCCTTTTGTTAGTGGTCAGAGGTGTTTTTTTTCAGAATTGTAACGAGTCAACATAGACAAATTCTGCTATAGACAATTCAAATGCTATAGCAATTTAAAAGCTGGTATGGATTCAGTCTGATGTGATATAATCTAGTGAAGAAAATAGAATCTCTTATAGGTTTCCATTAATTTGAACAAATTAATTGAGATTATTTTTCAGGTTTCATATGTCCAATGAACAGCATGCTTGGCAAATAAGGACATATAATATTAATGACTCAGCAAGAAAAAGACTTTTCCTCTTAACAGAGCAATCTGCATCTAAACTGAGCAGATTGTTGCAAAGAAAAGTCTTTTGAAATAGTGCATCTTTACAAGGGGACAGTGGGGTCAAACACTTTGGGTCCTTGGCTGCAATTGCAGGAGTCAACAGGAGAATGCCCTGCTGCTTGGAAGTTTTGTTTTCCATCAAAAGCAGTTTGAGTGCAGTACTTTACTCAAAGATACTGTGATCAAACCCATTTAAGCTCAGAAAAGTGGGATGATCTGGACTTCTACATTAAGAAAAATTTCGTTCCAAGGGACTGGAATGGAGAGGCTGACATAGCAGGTCTGTTGCACACACATGACTGACCCACGTTTAAAAGTGGTTCCCAATCACAGTACAGCCAACAGCTAAAATTTCTCCTGGAAACTGAACACACTGTAGCAGTGTGCTTACCACCTTCAAGACAAGATGGCTTCACTCTAACCTATTAGTACTTTAATTTTTCTCCGTAAGGATGAGATCATTCTAATTCCTCATGTTATACATACAGTCACACATAATGGTAGATAGGGAGATATGTGTGTGCATCTGTTCCCTACAAACAGTGTGCATAAGCTGTGCTCATTATGTTATTAGGTCACTTTCTATTAGGCCAGGGTTTGTACTAATAGAAGTAGAGCAATTAAAACAAACAAACAAACAAACAAACAAACAAACAAAAAAAGCCAGAGGACCATTTTCCTGATTGACAAATGTAAACCAACTAAGACTTCTGTTGTTGATTTGCCTTTTTACAATAACTGAACTAAATTTTTGGATCATCATGTAGCACACTGGATTTTAAACCACGAGAGATCCTGAGCACACACAGCTACAAATCAACAGAAATTGTGTGTGGTCAGCACTTATCATTCCACCCAAGTACTGTTGCATTGGCTAAAGGTCTGCCTTGTAGTATAAACTGTACATACTTAGTGCCACCAGAACCTCTCCTCTCTCTGAAAAGGCCCTGGGGGTTACACCCAAAGTAGCTCTTTATTTGTAATGCAAAGAACCTCAAAAGTCGTTGCAAGGGAGTTGGAGCAACAAAGTCAGCTTTAAAAATAAATAAGTCAACTGTACAAAAGACAGCTACTGCATTGTTTTCTGTACTGTGCACACGATGTATTTTCAGACTCCCATGGTTTTCTAGGAGCTTTAGAGTTTGTGAAAACGACTAGTCTAATTTAACAGTGTTTACCATGGTGGAACTAGAACTGGAGCCCAATCCCACACCTACGGAAGTCTGCTTGGTGCTTGCCAATGATTTTGAATCAGAAGTGAAACAGAGAGTATCTTCCAGCTAAAAGTCACATTATCATTTCCAAACACTGTATAACTGAAACCTAGTAGACTTTTTTTAGTGAATTGTGCCAAATACGTATCATGAATACATGTCATTTGCATTTTTTATAAATCCAGGAAATAATAATAAAAATGAAGGTCAAAACTAAAAGAAAGCCCAAACAATAAACTTATAGTGGAGAAATATATCATGGAGGGTAAGAGATTTGAAGTAGGCAAGGCAAATATGCCAGAAGAAATTACAGAATTGCTATCTTGGTTAGATGATGTTTTGATATTATCATTGAAATAAATATCACTATGATCAGTTTCAGTGACCAGTGCTTACATTAGACAGGAGAACAAGATCATCCAGCAAAATAACTGAAGTGGAAGAATTATTATATTTACCTACTAATGCTCTCAACTTTAATCTATGTCTCTATCACACTGTCAGTCAACCATGTCCCCATTTGTGTTTTAATTTAGGCAAAAATAGCCTATTTCCAGCAAAGATAATTTGTGAAATTGAGCACAGGACTCAAACCACTAGATGACAGAACTAAAAAGTTGTGTTTATATGATATTTTAATGTTTGGATTTTGTTTCTTCTTAGTATTTCTAAAGATATTTTAGTTTACCATATTGATATACCTAAGTGTTCTGATACATTTCTGAAAGCCACCAGAAAATGTTAAATTTAATCATGATTAACTTGAAGTCTAGATTAATTTATGGTTATTCCCTTCCTAACTAATCATCTAGTTCCAAACTAACCAGAACTAGATTTTTTAAGCCCTATCATACATGTTCACCTCTAGTTGAAAATTTGCAGCATGTACCTTTTATACTTTGAATCTCATCTAATGAGACAAGGAATTTTTTATCATTTAGGATTATATAATGTTTTGGAGCAGCAAGTATGTCTTCTGCTCCTAAGAATCAGGAATATTATGCCAGTATTTATCCATTTGCAGCTGTCTCCAAACACTTTGCCTTTTGATTTCTATTTTCTTTCTAATTCCTATGCACTGCTTTCACACAGCCCAGTCTCCAAACTTTTGTTTTTGAAGGGAACTCTGTTCTTTTAAGAAAATGTAAATTCAGAATTTTTTGGATGTATTTGTTCCAAAGTTTTACTAAGATATGCAAGATCACAGTCTGGGCCTGATGCCTGTTTCAAGAGGTCAGTGTGTTGTGCAGTTAGATAAAATTCTGGACTAGGAACTGAGCAGAGAACATGATACAGCAGCCAAAAGTCAGGGATATTTCCTTTTTCAGAAGTTTTATCAGTGACATCCTCTTTATTTATGTGCTGATGTGGCACAACATGCTTTTGGGAGTGAGGATGAATCCTTATGTGACTTTTGCCATTGGTAAAGATTCTCAGGGAGAGGGAATAATGGCTCTTTCCCCATTCTGCCTCTTGTAGTGGATATATCAACATACATTAGCAATGGATTTGAAGATTAAATATGCTCAAAACTTTGGATGGGTGGATGGATGGATGGATGGATGGATGGATGGATGGATGGATGGATGGACGGACGTATGGATATCTGCATTTCTTGGGCCAATTCTTCACTGTGGTTCAGCCTCAGGCTAGTAAACATGCATTTGCTACAACTTTGAGAAAATCCAGTGGTCGTAAGATATTTTAGGAAAGATCTAACCAAGGAAGTCAGTGCATAAAGAATGTGAATTTATAGAGCACTCTGATATACTCTGAATTTTCACATGGAGAAGGTTTTTTACTGAGAGTATTTTGAGCCTTTCAGCTATCTCGTCATATGTACTGTGAGCATCTGCACAGCTTGAAGAAGGCAGTGAGCTGCAGATCTTTTCCCTACCTTTCTGCATGCTCCTAGAGAGACACCATAGTTGACAGAGGAGGCTTACTTTAAAGTAAGCTGTGGGCTTTTACCACTTCATGTTCAGAAGTGACCTGAAAAAAAGGAGAGGCGTCCCACTTAAGAGCAAAAGCCTTACTGAGACTCCAGATGTTCTCAGAACCCCAAATTTTAGCCCAATAACAGCTCTCACAATAACGGTCTGTACAAACGTTTTTCTTTCCAAACCTTTGAATTTCATGTTGGTTACAGAGTTTGCTGTTTTGAACAGGGCATGAGGATGGATTTGAAACAACAGTTAGTGACAGCAACATCTACCCATTTTCGTCACTAATTTGGTGATCTATCTGAAGGGTTATCTGCTTGTGTATCTTTAAATATTGCAAAACCCATGATAGGTGTCATGTGAAGTTCCAGTGCATATTCATTTTGTAACATGCATAAGATAAAACTTTAAAAAGTGTGGGGTAAATTTCAGAACCTTTGTAACCCAACCAATTTTCCAATAGGCAGACATACGCTCAGTCTGCCCAAAGCAGGTAGTGCACTCTTTTGGTTTCCCTTGATTGAAAAATATTTTCTTTAAAAAGACATCTTAAGGCATCAGTCACCAGATGACTAATGCTTTAGTCTAGCTATTAGAGTTTAAATCCCACTAATTTTAGGTTTTCCTAACCTCAGCCTGCCCTATTGCAGCAAAAGGAGACTGGCCCATGTTGAAACATTAGCAGGATCCAGGGAAACCAGAGAATAACTTTAAATATTTTGTACAAATATTCCCTAGTCTATACTCTGGCCCAAACAACTGGATTCTTAATTCTAAAATGATTTAAACATGAACATCAAGTTCTGGAAAGAGCTATGTTGAAAGAGATCTGACTTTCTTGTGCACAGAATGCCTTGACTTCAGAACTGGCTGTGGTTAGCAAAAGCATTAACTTGACAAACCATTTGCTTGCTCTGTCCTCAAAGAGGGAGTGATATACAAACAGTCTTCAGAGTGTCTTAAATTTTCTGGACTGTATTCCACACTTGGTTGTGTTGCATGTTGCGAAGTCTCAAACAAGGCTCAAGGAGGAAAATTGAAACATTCACTCTTAAGCAATCCAGGAGTTAGACTATGCACAGCAATTCCACCAACACGCTTATTCTGAAATCGTTGAACTGGTGCTGTTTCTCCATTAAAATCCAGAAGAGAAAATCCAGCAATTGCAAATGCAACACCTTTAATGCTGAAACTGCGTTTGAATTTTCTGCCTGCTTACTGCGTGTAGATTCTGTGCTGAGAGTGACTGCAATAATATAGATAGTGTTCATAAAGACAAAGAACTGTGCGACATAAAGTTGAATAATTTTTGTATTTTCTTTCCTGTGGATTGCTCAAGTCCCATTGACCTGTCTAGCCTATACAACTTCCCTCTCACCCTCCCGCTGCTCTGTTAGTCTGGCTGCTGTCTATCTGTCACTTGAAATTGAGGGCTGATTTCAAACACCCTCAAGCCTGACCGGTAAAACACATGCTTTTCTCTGATGTGTCATTCACAATATTCATTTAGAGGGATTTAAATGGAGCCTTGATCTTACAGATTGAAGGAAAGTAAAAGTGCGGTAAGAGTCTATTGTTTTGGCACTTGGCTGCATGTTGCAAAATGTTGCATAGTGATGTATTGATAAGATAAAATATATGCTACCAGAAACAAGTCAGAGGTTTTTCTGTTAAATCCACTCATTGCTCTGTGGCACTGTATAAGCTGGGCAGAGTAAGGGACATTAAAATGTGTTCAGGGAAGGAAAACACATTTAACATTCATGCCATCCTACACAGGACTTTAATATATAAACACATACAAACATATATAGAGATCACAACATTTCAGGCAAGAAGCAAGTGTCAAAGCATTCAAATTCATAACACTAACAATCCAATCAAACAGCAACCACCACAGATTTTCTTGGATATGTCTGACTTTGTGTAATCTTGCTGTGCTTGTAATGCACACAAATTCAGAACACCAACTGCAGAAACTTGCAGATGCAGGCAGTAATCCTCAAGGGCTACAGCAAGTGACGTGACTTCAGATATGATCACTTCTATAGCACTGGTCTATAAAATCTGCATTTTTTGCAAGATCAAAATGTGATTTGGTGTTCCCAGAGGCAAGTGGGAAAGTTTGTGCCACTGCCTAGCAAAGGTGGTAGCTGTGCTGTCCCCTTCACCTCTCTTGTCACTTTGTTTTCTACGACTGCTCTGAAGCAGGGTAGATGACCCCTGAGTGACAGGGACGCTGCAGCAGCTCAAGCCCCTAAACAAGCTACACTGGCAACAAACTGACAGAGAGAGAATTTCAGCAAATCTACATTACATTTGGTTTTAACAGGAGTTGGATTAGGTTTTGATTCAGATTACATTGCAAATACCTTCCTGAGGGATAACTGGCTAATTGCAAGTCTGGATGAAAACCACAGGACCTCGAGGGTAATTAAAACTCTCAAGAAAGCAGTACTTACTCTTAGGGAAATTACCTTGTTGTTGACACTGGGTGTAAACCACAGGTCCTCCTATTCCTCCTTCAACAGGACATTAAAATTGGTTGGCAAACATGGAAAGAGCTGAACACTTCAATACCATTACAGAAATCTCTGCTAGACATCCCGCTGTTCAGAGTCCAAAGTGTCACTTTTGTTACTGAATTCTTGTTCTGTACTGACCTTTTAGACTACAGCTACAGTTGTGGTGGTACAACACGTTCTCCAGTAGTTTGTTCTACCCCAAGCAAGTTGTAGATTATCAATATAATGTTAGTGTGATTTAATTTTAAATACTATTTTGAGATAGCCTTTGCACTAGCCAAGCACTACGAACCACTGACTGCTGGTTTAACTATGTTGATTTTAGCTGAATTCAACTGAATTAAGAAAGATTCAAATCAAATTCAAGCCAGCCCCTCCAGAATTGAGAGAAATAATACCAGACCCATACCAGGTTTTGGATCAGTTCAATTAATCTAGCATAGAAAAAACCCTAAAAATAATTCTGCTGTCAAGCAGACTGGGAAAAAAGTATTTTTTATACATTTTAGAGAAAAGCTTTTGGACCTTACTCTCTGCCAGTGTATCAGTGGATTATTTCTAAATGCCGAAAGTATTTAGAGCTACCTTGTATGAGAAGTGGGCCAAAATTGAAAGAACAGATCTGAACTCTTGAATTTGGGGGTTGGAATGTAATTCTCACACCTATTTATCCAGCCTTGCCAGACTTATTACCACTACTTGAGCCCTAGGAGTGAACCTACTTTTAGAGCTTTGTTTCCTGATCAGATGCAAAATTGCAATCCATGTATTTTATGGTTTGGGAATAGGCAGAGCCAAAACCTTGTAGAGCACCATTCCACTCCAGACCAAGTATTCTCATCAAGATCACCTAATATCCCAGGTCTTCTATTTGGAACTCTATTTTTTTGAAGATGCTTGTGGGATTTTACCATGATGTAAGTGAAGCACAGCTTAATGCAGAGCCGACACCAGAATTTTCTAACTCTGTCTCTGTCTGCTCCTCCCAGTAGCTGCAACTAGTCTGGAAAACCAGTTGATCTAGTGCCAATTGCTCAGGCAAACAAGCAGTGTTAGCAGTATTTGATTTCTGAGCTTTTTTTTACTTTTTAAAGCAAGCTATTCATCCCACACACCTTCTAGACGTTAATTTTTAAGCCACCAATTTTTTTTTTCCAAACTATGTGCACAGACACAAAAGTAATCCTTACACTCTTAAAAACATGGAAATTACAGCATGCAGGACGTTAAACTGCTTGAGAGACATTTGGGAAAAGAGAATACCCATTCACTACGGGTGAAAAGCGAGTTGCTAACCAATACAAACAAATGTAACCTAATCTATCTACGGCAGTACCCTACTGAACACCTTTGCCTCCTATTATACAATTCTGCCACAGCAATAAAATCAACTGTCTGCAACAGTTTTAGTTCGTTGTATGGTTAATACCAATAATGTACTCAAAATTGATGTTTAACAGAGTGAACTGATTTGTTAGAGTGTTAACAGCCACAGACTTTAACTAATAAACAGATCATTAACTGCTGGTAATAAACAACTTGCCAGGATCATTTATTATTTAAGAACATACTTTGTCTTAAGAAAAGATGGCCCACTTAATTCTATCTATGACACCTTTCTGGCTGCCATTCAAAGTGGGAGGCACAGATGAAGCCACAGAGAAACTATGCTGCACACACTAGATCAAAATTCATGAAAAAACACTGGTTTTCATGAGAAAGTACTCACAAGAAATGTATTAACTCCTTCCACTGTTCAATAATATAGTTGGCATTTTTACCAAGCTCTTGTTTTTAATACTGATTTTAATTGTAATGCAAGGAATCTAATTTCTAGTTCTGATAAAAACTGTAACATCTTCATCCTTTTACCATATGGGATGCCACTGCAGCAAGCATTTCCTTCTGGAAGTAGTTCTGAATGGGAGATAGTATTTATGTATATAAAGAGTTTTCATAACGGAAGAGGAAAGAAGTTAAAGGGAAAAGCCATGTAAACTTTGTTACAGGAGAGGAAGGAAAAAACATAGCTTGAAATCACTAATTCTCAGGAAACCTTTTAAAAAGCTGAAAAGTTGTAAATACATTGCCTAATTACCCTAGATGATGACTGGAGATTTGGAAGGAACAAAAGAAAGTCCTTGTCTCCCCATGGTTTCTAAGCCATTCGTGTGTAATAAAACAAAGTCACACAATAAGATAGACTTTGCATATTGGAGTGTCCTAATTTTGTCAATATTTGAAGTTCAACAGTGTGGTACCACTGTAGTTTTCTTTTGGTTCTCACTTCTGAAAGAGGTGATGTGGCACAATGCCAATCTGATTGAAAAGCAGAGACACCTTCTAAGACTATTCCAATAAATTTGAGTTACCAACGCAGCCAGATGAAGACTTCCTAACCTCCTCACTGCATTATTTCAATAACCTTATTAGTCAAGCCCATAAAAATACAACCACATGTTCTGAATAAGAGTGAGAGATAAGAGGAGAACAATGACAGTTTGCTGATATCCAGAATTTAGATTAAGACTCGCAAAATATTGATTTATTTTCTAGTATCTTCTTAGAGCCACCAACACAGATTATGAGATTATTTTTTCCAGGCACTGTGTAAATAAACTGCACAAATACCCCAAAGAAGCTACAGGCTGAATGCAAATGCAGTCTCAAGACTGCAGTGTCAGCCTTTAACAACCCTGCTGAAATGTACATATAACACTTTAATTGCAGACAGTCGAAGGATGACTTCTTTATGCCAGATCCTCACAAGTGAAGAAATGCCATTTAAAGAAGATTTTGCATTACATTTTTTTTTACATCCCTGTGCAAGCTCAGGAGAAGGCATTTTTAATATCATTGTTAAAATAATTCTGACCTTAAACTAATATAAATTGGCTATTACTTGCAGTAAGTATTTGCATGCTGGTTGGAAAAATGTTTCTATTTAATTGCTTGTGGAAGAAGCAATTTATTTATAGACATACTGTGCAGGAGGAAATTTGGCTCTCCTACCATATTATAAGATGCATGGCGCTCTGCCAGGATGCTGGCTATCCCCGGACACTTGGTGTTCCATATACCAAGAATGTGGAATTGCACTGCCTATAAACAGAGAAGGTTTGTTTTCCAAGGACACTGTAGGACATGATTTTTCTTGAATGAAAAAGTGAAAAATAAATGCAACAATTATGAATTTGCAAGAGCAGAAACTTTCTTTTTTGCATTTATCACCAGTTGCATTAATCAGCTAATGAGTAACTAAAACATACTACTTGTTACTCTTCCTTATCCCATTTAGGGAGGATGCTGAAAAACCTCTGGTTTTATGGGTTTTGAATATAATTCTTCTAAATCAGGGTATTACACAAATATTTCCACACAGCAGGATGACTCAAATAAGTAAGGCAAGATTGGGATTTACTAATCTGTCAGTGACAGTGTATCCAATTAATTCCTCTGTTTATTTAGGTAGGAGTTTTTTGCACTTTATTATCTTCAGTCTGTTTGACCACAGGGGAGAGAAGGCCTTGGGAGGGAGAGTGAAAATAGATTTTTGAAAGGGAGCCATAATTAGCTCAATTCTTGGATTGAGCTCAGGAATGTTGTTACTGCTAAATAGCTCCTTAAATGGAGTATTTATAAACTACAGGCAAAGCTGTAATACTAGAAGAGAAGAAAACCCCAAATCAAATATATTTAGATGCACAAGCCCTAGGTTAATGCCCTGGCATGATGACATAATCCAGCTCAAGGGACAGGGAGTGAAGCAACTTTGTACTGATGGCAAATCAGTGCATTACACACAGCCCTGTTGGAGCCCATGGAGGTGACCTGGAAACCTTAGAGGTTGGATCCTCCTGAAGGTCCCTTAAACAGCACCTGGCTCTCATGGAGGGGCACACAGGTCCTTCCCAACGACCCATGTGCACACCCAGATGGAATCTGCTCTGCCCTGCAGCCCTAGCAGTACTGGGGTTTCACTTGCCCACTTCTTCCCCTCCCTCCTGCTCTCCCCAGCAGCCACCCCATACACAGCTTTCCCACGAGGGATTTCTACCCAAATGGGTGGAAATGAGAAACATTTGCCCAGGAGTGGCCAGGCTACTTTCTAGTTTTGCAGTCCTCTGGTGTCAGGCAATGGGGCAGAGATCTACCTCAGGGTATCTTCTAGCTATCCTATCCAAGAATAAAAACGTATTTAATGTCACGCCTGCACAGCCATGCCCTATCATGCCCTGGACCCAGCCCTGTTTATTCAAAACAGACTTATTTTTTTTTTTATCACACACAGACTACATGGTCCAAACCAACTCCCCTGGAAGACATTTGGACTTCAACAGGGACAAATTCAGGACCAAGGAAAATAAATCATTAAGCTATGATGCAGAGGATTTGTGCCAGGCCTCCACATAAGATTAAGTTTAATCATTGCAGATCAGGGTATTTGGGGACAGCATCTATTTTGTAACTTCACAAAAAAAAAAATCAAATAAGCGAGACATGGCTTGTCCAAAATTTCAGATTATTTTCCACATTTTAGAATTTTTCATAGAAGAACTTTGCTTGCAATGTAATATCCCAGTGAAGCTTGTTAAATGCTTTTCCAAGGCTATATGATCTTTATTCAAAAATTATAACATTGTCTCCTGGACACAAGGAGAAAAGAAATAATCTCTTTTTCAGATTAAGTTCTTGAAAGCTTGCAATAGTGGAAAATAAGTCTTATAAATTCTCTCTCAATTTCCATTTAACATATCCTGTTCCAAACACAGAGACAGTTATCTCCGAAAGGTGCTGCAGTGCATTTACAAATTGCAGTAATACTGTTTCCTTGACAAATCCATTTCAAATACAATAAAAAACTTAATGGGATTAACTGCTTGGAAATTTAGTTGAGAAATTTAGCTTAATGGAGTAAAACCCAGTGTGTTAATATATTAAAAGTGTGAAACAAAATAAGGGGAAATGGAAAACAGGGAAATAGATAAGCAGTAGACATAAAGACAAAATCAAAAGAGCAGAGAAATAGAGAATCAATGTTTGCACCTGGATGCAAGTCACTGTGTAAATCTTTGATCCCAAAGCGTGCAAGGCATGCTCCACACAGAGCCTGCAGGCAGGACTTCAAAGGGACCCTGTGCTGGAGCCCCTGAGCCCCCACGAGAGAGAGCTGGGACAACCTGAGAATCTGTGGTTGAATCCCAGCATGGGAAAGAGCTTCCTCCTGGTCACGCCAAACAGATAATCCTCAAAGCTTTTGTCTGTCATTGCTGCAGGAGGTCTGACCAGCGCAAACAGGGCTCTGGTGGCAGCCTGACACAGCGTGTGTCTTCACTGGCACCAGCAGCCAGTGTTGCTGGGACCCCCATCACGCCTTTTGACACCTTTAGAGGAGGGAGTGGGGACACAGAAATGCAATATACCTTTTCTGAAATATATATGTTTACAAGTGCATTTATGTATAGAATCACAGAATATGCTGAGTTGGAAGGTACCGACAAGGATCACCAAAGTCCGACTCCCAACACAGCACCATCCCCAAGAGTCACACCATGTGCCTGAGAGCATTGTCCAAAAGCTTCATGAACTCTGTCAGGCTGGTGCTGTGACCACTTCCCTGGGGAGCCTGTTCCAGGGCCCAACCACTCTTTGGGTGTGTATATATGTGTGTGCATGTGTGTGTGCATATGCCTGTGTGTATTTATGTGTATGCCTACGAATTTGTGTGTATGTGTGTATATATAGATATACATATAAGAAAGATTTCTCCTACAAATTTTCCTTTGACCATTTTATTTAAGATGCAAAACTCGAGGGGGAAAGAGGAAGAGGGGTCAGGGGAATCGAAAGTCAGCTTCCTAATTGATGTTTGTGAAACTTGATGAGTACAATGAACATGGCATTTCTGACTTCCTCTGAGGAGCTATTGTAATAAATACAGTAGGTAGACCTTTGTGTGTGCCAGAGAAAATGATCAAAACCCTGTAGCCAGCTCTGTTTGCTTTGGCACTGCCTATACTACAATTCCAATTTTAAAAACAAGCTGTAATTTTATTGGTAGAAAAAAAGAGTAGAAAAGAAGAAATACATTTTGCTTGAAGCCAATTCTACTCAGGTATTTGAATTTCTCTATTTCTGGCAAGAAATTATTCTTAAGCTTTTTTTAAAAATTATTATTATTATTCCAGTTGATTCCCTTCACTTGCTTAGTTCTTCAAGCAAATCAAAAAAATCAGAACTGCATGACTGGAATTCACCATATAGTTGTAAAAACTTTATCTGATATAGATACATGAGTATAAAGAGAATGTGGTAGGATCATGAGCTGAATTAAATATTGATTGGTATAATATAAACATGAACAGATGAATAAATGGTGAAATAACACACTGTAGTAATTTATTACTTTTTCAATCAAAAGTTATTTCCAAACTGGTTTTGTATTTGAAGACAAACACATTCCTGCATGTTTATCATTTGCAAGCATGTGCTTTTTTATGCTTCTTGCTGGTTGTTGTTCTTACTGGATGACAAACCACCTTGGGTACATGGTGTTGGTTTTATTCTCTTATTGGAGAACAGAAGACAAGTCCTGCAGGAACCAATAGTAAGAGTTTTAACTTCTTCTTTTTTTTTTTTTTGGTAAACTCTTTCATTAACACAAATGATTGTGATCACTTTTTACTGCACAGGATTTAAAACATTTCAAAGCATCCTTCAAGTGAATCTATTATATCCATCACCTCTCCCCACCTATTCCTTAGCCTTTCCTATGCACTCTGTGCACACAGCCGAAATTAAAAGATTTTCTTATCATGGTGCATGACTTATGACTTTTTCTATGTTAAAAAATAAGAAACTACAAACACAGGTTAGGTACCAGTTATCAAAATTATTTAATGCAAAATTCTGCTGGTATTTCTATATGTTATATTGTTAGATGTAGAAATATACCAGGGCATAAATCTATATTGACCATACAAGTACCCTGTTCCCCTCTGTTTTTGTAGACACTTCTACCTGTGAAGTCAGTAGTATACGACTTAAATCTGGAGCAGCAAACATAAAGATCTAAAAATTTGTGGTTTGTAGTTATAACTGTGCACAGGTATATATATATACATACACATAACTATTGATTAAATTTAAATTAAATTAACATTTTTTAATCCATAAGCATTATAGGACGTCTGTTGTCAGCCTCAAAACTCAGAAGTTCTTGGTCAGAACCAAAGACAGTTAAGTTGAACTTAAAAATGGAATTTAAAAATATTTGGCCTTTACCTTTGCTTTAAGACTTTAGGGCTCAGACTTGCAAAATTTTCTCTGCAACTACAAGATCTACAGGCATTGTTTTTCGATGAAACCTGAGAGTCACAGCTAATGAGATGTCTCCAAGAGTTGATGCTTTATGGAAAAACACCAAACATCATGAGACTTGTAATAAAATGATGAATGTTGGAAGCACTGTTGTAGTGTTGCTTTCAGAACATGATTCTTGTAAAGCACAAAATAGTTCATGCTAAACCAATGTTTTCATATTAATACCTCTACATTTGGTACTTACACTGGCAGGCTGAAAGTTATATGACTGCTTTTTTCATATCACAGCAATTTACATAACCATGACAGCAAATTTCAGTTGCTACAAACTAGTATAAATCGAAGATTGAGGAAGGGAAATGGACTATTTCTCTGAAATATGATTCTTGTTCCATCTTACTATGGCTTCAATCTGAATTTTCATCCTGAGGTCTTACCTTACATGACCCTACTATTGTAGAAGCACAGTATTTCTTCCAAAAGGAGAAAAGTGCTTTGTGGGTGGCAATATTTTCCCAGAAAGGGAAAAAGTTGCAAGTGTCAAGCCAGGAAAGTGAAGGAAAAGACATCACAAATTTGGAGCTCTACAGGCAATAAATTTATTGTCAATAACCAGGTTCAAATAGCATCATCTAGGGAAAAATTACCAATAGAACCACAGCGTGGATGAGAAAATAATTTTGGTCACTCATGTTCTGACATTTTTATGAATTTAATTTAAAGTGACAAGAAGAGACCTAGTAAAAATGGTTGAATGCCTACCAAAGGGAGAAAACAAATAACCTAAAAGAAAATGAAACACTTTTTTTCAGAAGGAAGTCTTTCATGGCTGTTGGTGTGTTTCTATGTTCCAAGCTAAAAGTATTCATACCAACATTTCAGTAGTGGGACAATAAGAAAAAACAGTCACAGAAACATTTTTAATAATCTGATCTGAATTACTTTTAGATTAAGGGCAACATTGAAGTCTAAACTGAAAGCTGAACAAGGTAACTCAGGCTCTCAGTTTGATAAATTTCTTTTGCAATTTTGGGCAAGGTGAGTGATTTAGTATTACCACATTTTTAAGCCCAAATCTGCAAAGAGAGATAACATACTTCTGCATGGAGAAGAAATCTGATGCATTCAGAAGGGCATCCAGCCTTCCTTACTAGAATTGCCTTTGTGTCCTTAAAGGAAGCTGTACTTTGAAAAATTTTCTTTCCCTGTCCTTCCTTTTTCTCCCCTCTCCCATTGATCCATATTTAATGGGATTTTGCAGGAAGGAAAAGATCCTAAGTGGTGTATTTGAGATAAGGGTCGCTCTTTGGGCAAGGAATGATAACCACACACTGGGCCATGTTAAGGAGTGCTGTGTGCAGCTCAGTGGGTGCAATTATTCTTCTCCCTTAGGCACAAGTGTGATCAAACAGAGGGTGCTGTGTCCGGTTTGATGCCCCCCAGTATGAGAAAGAATTGGAACTAGTCCAATGCAGGGCCAACAAGATTATTAGGGAGATGAAGCACATGGTGTACGAGAGGTTAAAGAAATGGATTTATTTAACCTAGAGAAAAGAAGGCTTATAGGAGATCTAATTGTTTTCTTTATTTTCATAGTGATAAAGGAGATGGAGACAGACCCTTCTTTGAGGTGCACAGAAAAGCCCAAAAGACAAAAAAGAAGTTGCAACAAGAGAAAATTCAGTTAGATACAAGAAAAAAATTGCTCACAAAACTGTTGCCCAGAGAGATTGAGGCATCTGCATACATGGAGAACTTGATAAAGACCTGATCAACAACATTAGCCCTGCTTTGAGTGGGGGTTTACATCAGATGTGATTATGATTTAAAAAATACGCTTTTCATCCTCAACATAGATATTTGTTGTTTGTGGAAGTTTTTGTTTTTAATTCTATACGATTAGAACAACTTAATTTCCATACTTTTTTCTCCTTTGGAAGCATCATGATGGTATTTGCCTTAAGTGCACTATTGAATTTATTGTGCTACCTTCACTGCAGTCCAAGGTGTGATTAAGGTTTCTATAGACATACATATGCAATCTTTAAACTCCTGTGCTCAAGATGTACTAGCAGATTAGTTCCGTCAACACAGAGCTAATAACCTTATTCTTCAAATATTTGGCATCATCCATGATGCCAGGTTTGCAAATGGATTGTTTTGCATGTTACCAAGACTGTGCATACTATCTAGGATATCTGGTTTGTAATCACACCTTTGACTGACAGGGGTTACCAAAATTCTTCTGGCACTACCTTCGATAAAGATCTCCCATGAAGAGTGCCTAGAAAATGGGGTTCTGTCTATTTGTGCAGAATTGTTCCTTAGGTACCAGGAACAAATAGATAAGTGGTCTTGTTATGATGCACTGGCAGTGCTGCATCTTTGTGTGGAGTCTTTAGTTTTGCTTGCTAATTCCAGTGGCAACGCATGCTGGGTGTATGTTCAGCAGTTGCCGTCATGACAGTCTGCTGTTCTGCCTTCTCTAAGGTATCAAAATATATCAGAGGTATCTTCTCAGGAGCCTCGGAGAGCTGTGAGGGAAGGCTCAATATCCACTGAGCAAAAAGAGGATCTGACATTCCCCAGGTTCTTGACATGGCCTGCAGGAATAATGTCCTTAAAAATTTGAGAAAAATTAACAAAGAAAAATAAATGAAAGCACCTGAAGAACTTTTGATGCACTCACTAAGAAGCAGAGATTATTTCAGGAATGTGGTGGGGATTGGTCTGGGCTACCCAGCCTACGAAATTGGTATTTTTATTGCTGAAGTAATGTACAACCTCTAGATATGCCAGTCCTTTGGTTTCTGTCACTGTTATCGCCGCGGAATGGAGAAACGACACAGACTCCGAGCTCAGGGTAGAGAGAAGGCCAAAGCGATTTATTAGCTTCTTGGAGAGTTTTTTACATGTTTGTTCACAAAAAGTGTACTATATGGCATAAGGTAATTGGTTCTTTCGACCATCCACCCCTTAGGGTGATTGGCCAAGTTCTAAGACACCCATCTCTAAATATTTTTCTAGTTGGAGACATAACAATGGTGGACAACAACCTTGCAGGTGCAGAAGTTTACAAAACTGTAACATTGTTTTGAATTATTTGCATGGGAAAGACAGAGTTCTCACAAACTACTGCTGAGAGCTGAAGAAATTCCTTGCTGAAGCTTTTTCAGCATCCATAGATTTCCACTGGATGGAGCACTGGATTTGCATCTTGACAACTACGGGTGAGGTCTGAGGTGCTTTTTAGGTCCTAGGTAAGTAATCAAATGCATCACTTTTGTAGTAGGACACCTGTACAGACGATCTGTAACTCCCCATCTGGAACCAGAGGTCCTGTCATGCAACAAGCCCTGTGGCATGCTGGTGGGTCAGTCACCCACAGACCTGAATTCTTTGCTGTTTGTAACTGCACAGAGGATTCCCCTGTACAGATTTAGTCTGTGCAAGGAGCCATTAGAGATATCGAGCCACGGCAGAGACGGGTCCAAAACTGTCTGACAAACCAACTGAAATTGTCTGGTGGACAGGAACCATTGGCTTAATGAGCAACTGTTAAAGCCCCACGTGAGCAGATGCTGGATCTAGGAGGAAAATCTGGCTCTGTGGAAGACTGCAGATCGGCTAGCATCATTTCACACCAATCTTATCTAAAGTGACTGTGAATTCTTGATTCAATTGGGGCCAATTTTAGGGCAAGGACTTGCAGTGCATTGCAGTTGTATGAGCCATGCTGAACTCTGGTTAGGGAACCAAGCTTCTGAGAGTTGTAGACAAAACCTGAGTTACTGTTGATCAGACTGGATTTTCTCTTTTTTTCTGACTAGCTGTCCAGAATTTTCTGAGTGAATGAATAGCCAGCCATTTTCTCAAGTGAATAAGTCAAAGCAGATTCTAAGATGCTCCACTTTAGAAATTACTATGATCACTGGATATAAAAAAACTCTTTTCCTGGTAAATAGTGGCTTTTCTTAGAGGCATAATTCTGAGTATCATTTTACTCTTGGTGATGATTAAATTTTCAGATTTCGACACCTTAACAATTGACCTTGATCAAGGTTCTGAATTGCCCGTCATATGAAAAGAGCTTTAGACACCAAGCAATTATTTAGTGATAGCCATCAGGATAAATATTCACTGAAAAGAAAAATAGAATGAGTGCACATCTCAAATAGCAAGTGCAAAAAATATAATCAAAGTCAAAACTTAATTTGCATGTGTCCACGACTCTGCACTATAACTTTTCCCTCCACAATTTCCATGTATTGGAACATAGCAAAGGTAAAATTTAAGACATCAAAATAAAATTACATCTTTTCAATAGCTATCATGAAGAGATGAGGAGCTGAAATCTAATGTCAAATCAAATTAAAGAGAATTACAGTGCAAATTCCATTTTCATTTTGCACATTTTAATACCTTGACTATTTACAAGCTAAAGAGACAACACTCCACTTAGTTACAGCTACTTCTGAAATCTAAGAAAAAGCACAATGCACTTGCTTTTTTCACAAGCAGCTGAGGCGTATTCAGCTAGAGCCAGGATACCTGTTACATTTGTTACATAGGAAGAAAGCTGATTACAGATTCTGTGTCCCTTTCTTTGTTAAAGAAAGGTTTATGAGGCCTCAAATGGAAACTCTTCAAGGTGAAACAAAAGCTCTGAAACCACTTAGAAAGAATTCACGCAAAGAAAAGACCTGCCCATATGTCAAAGAGGCTTTTACATATTCAACATAGCAGCAGGAAAAGAAGCAAATATCACTCATTCGATGCTATGGAACATCACAATATGTCTCTATAGATCAGTAGAAAGTATCCCCCTCTTTCAAGCAACAGTGTATGGAATTAGCAATATACTTTCATATTTAAATACGAGAAAGGCTTTTCTCGTAATGTCTTCTTGCATTTCAGTTGAAAAGGGCTACACCTCTGTTTATCTGTTTCACTGTGCAGGAAGTTTAATGAGTCTGGTGCCATGTCTGAATTGTCATTTGCAAATTGAAAATCTCAGCAGTGTGTAATAAAACGTTCATACTTTTTCTGGCAGTGAGGAAAATCTCAAGTGCGCATCTCAAGTATTTGGTGCAGTGACACGTAAGAATAGAGCTTAAAGCGGGATAAACTCCTTGTCTCAGTGAGTTGTTGCCTGCACCCACTGACCTAACAGGACAGAGTAACATCATGAAGTGAGGGGCTGGATCACAGGGTCAACCAGCATGGATGAATTAATGTGCATTGTGGCTAGGGGACACTGGATTGCTTTAGTCCTGCCACATCTGCAAGAGACCACAGAGCAAAACCAAGCAAGTCTCAGCCTTCTTCTGCAGGAGAAGAAAAGACCAATTATATCATTTTTATGCAATGGAGTTCTCTGTATTGACATAACACACAGCACACAGCTCCACTTGAAGTCCAAACTTGCAAGTCAGAAAAGTGAAGAACATGCCAACATGTATATCCATACCCATCAACATGTGTGCATGCCCATAGATACAGAGAGATATGTACTTGTTGAAGGCTTCTGAGGACTCAGAATGGGGCTCTGGGTGGATATGGGGCATAGGACTCCTGGGCTCCAAAAGCACCTACCTCTGAGCTCCCTGCAGTGCTGAGGAGAGCTCTCCCTACCTATCCTAGAGAGATGATGACAAACGTTTTATCAGGGCCTGTAGGGATTGGACAAGGGGTAATGGTTTTAGACTCAAAGACGGTGATTTAGATTAGATGTAAGGAAGAAGTGTTCTACAATAAGAGTGATGAAACACTGGAACAAGTTGCCCAGAAAGGTGACCTTTGCAATAAGACATTTCACTTATCAGTCCCAAGCAAGGAATAAAGTTTTAGCAAAGTTTATCTGCAGGACCATATACAGCCACACAACACACAAACTAATGTTTATACTTTCCATATGTTAAACCACCCATCTATAGCTATATCTCTACTCACTTTCCCCTACTGATTCATTGTACTAGTAGGTTTAATCCATTTAATCTCTGTCTCTCAGTTCCTGTGACTATAAAACAGGATAATGAGGAAAGGACAACATATTACCTACTGCATGGTTTGTAAGACTTATGGACAATTCCTGAAAGTGGGAATTTTTCTGCAGAAAAATATGGCAGGATTTGCTTATGATGTTTAGCTGGATCCACCACTATGCTAGCAATGAGCTCAGTTAAACTCTGTAAAGTTGCACCATTACCGGAAACATTCAACATTCAAGTCCTTCTAAACTGATTTGTTGGAGTTTGTTTTTGTTCATTTTCACCAGTCACAAGAATTGTTCCTAAACATGAAAAAGTGTATAAACTAACTTTTAATTTAAAACACTCTTGCAGAAAAAGTGCACAAGGAAAATAGCTATTCCATGCACAATAGTGACACAGTGACTTACAATGACTAATTAATGAGAACACCTGGAGTATCTTTCAGAACTAAACTGGAAACAAAATACTGGAGATTAGGTTTTCAAGCTACTGGTGGTCCCAACTAATCTCTTTCAGGTGTAAACCACAGTGTACGTGGAAAGCAAATTCTGACTCATTCCTGCGAGACAGGAGGTCTTCGGGCTAATAATTGCAGTATGTAGTTTCCATAAAATTTACGAGGTTGGCTTTAAATTTTAGTAGTGGCAGGCCTGCAATAAATGCCAATGAGGTCCATCAAAATGAGTATTTGTGTGTGTCCTCATAAAAATAGATCAACCTTTTTAACAGACTCCATGCAGAGGAATTTGTATAATTACAACACATATCTACAGCTTTAGAGTCCTTTCCACACCAAAACCAACACGCTAAGTCATAAATGCAGAGGAAAAATAAACACAGGAACATAATAAAAGAGATTTGGTTGGGTTAAGTCGCTCTGTCTCAGCTGCCATGTTGTAGCTAACAGAATTTCCACTAGGGGTGGGCAAAGGGATTATTTTCCTTGTTTGTCAGTTCTCCCCTCACCTTTGCCTCTTGCACTCTTGGGGATGGCAAGCAAGTCTGTTCACATAAAGGAAAGGAAAGGGACAACCAAAAGGGAGGAAGGGTCCCACCACACATACACACATTTATTTCCAGACCATACATTAACTCTTATCATGCTGGTCTTGATGGAAGTGCTCAACAAGGAATGAGAGATGCTAGGCAGCCCAGAAGAAAAGACAAATTAAGTTTACATCTTGTGCATTGTGTCTATAACTTGCCAATTCCATGGTCACAGCTGAATTGTCAACTCCAACTAATAAAATATGATTTATGTCTGAGATTCCCCATGATGCCAAGCTTCCACACAGTTCAGCTGAAGTGAAGAGGCAGTTATGATTCACTGATTCTCTCCTCAGCCCAGGCACAGCTCTCATCCTCAGGAATTATCCACAAGCAAGGAAGAACTGGAGTGTTATTTGTCACATACAGTCCTCATCCAAGACTACCTCTGCTGCCAGGGACAAGACCCACAGAGCATGGAAGCAGGAGTGTCTGGAGGGAGGAGGAGCAGAAGCCAGGGAAAATGCTACTTGGGAGCCTGGATGCATTTTAGGATAGTGCTCTTCCTAATAAGAGCAGGGACAGAGTTTTATAAGTGTTTATACACCGAAAAGCACATATGGGCATTTAGTGAGATTTCCAAAAATTCCTATGACTTTTATAGGAGTTAGGAGATGTTAAAACTCAAGTGGCACCTCTCCACACCTTTAGTTTTCAAGTATTTTTAAAGGGTCTGGTCTAAAAATCAGCCAGTGTTTTCCAAATTGGCCTTGGTTTTGAGCAATTTCCATTGCCATAGCATTGCATTGTTTTAAATGGACTTAATGGATTCCACTTTTGTGTAACAGCCAGAAAAGAGACTAAGTGTGGGACTTGGTTTAATTTATTTTAGGCATCTGAAAATGAAGGGTGTGAGTCTGAATTAGTTGCTGATCTACCTGTTGAGAGAGCAGACACACTGGAAAGGGATGAGCCTACCCCTGGAGGTGCCTGTCTCTCTCCCTTGACCACAGAGGGAGCACAGGCAACAAGGTTGGATTAGACATCTAATATGTAACAGCTGAAGCCAGATGAGATTAATTCCTCCTCCTCCTCCTCCTCCTCCTCCTCTTCCTCCAGTGACTTAGCCAAAGGCACACAGAAAACAATGGGAGAGCAAAACACTGAATTCAGCCTTCAAAACCTCTAGACAGGGTTTAATCACTGAACTGAGCTTCCCTCTTGAGAGGAGGTATTGGAGATTCCTGCCAAAACAAATCCAATTGGTACACGACAGAAAGCAATGGAAGTTGTGCTGACTAAAAAGTACAGAGTTGGGAGCTGGAGGGAACGAAAGGGTGATACCCAAGCTTAAAGGCTTTCCCCACAAATTAACCAGTTCTCAAGAGCTGTGGCACCACAGACATGCAGAGGCTGCAGCCACCCAGGGAAGTACAGAGGAGCAGAACTCTCTGGGCATGGGTCCTGACAACAGGAATCCAAAAGCACAACTAGTTTCAGCCAACCAGCTGTACTAGTTTTCTCATGACATGTCTATCTCACTACCCTGATCAAGGTCAAAAAGCACACATTTTTCTCTTAAAAATATTACTGTTAATAATAAGGAAGAATAACTGGCAATACTTCAAAATCCTAGTGAAAGCTGAAGATAGTCTGAAGTTTTGCAGTACAGCACAATGCTAACTCACAGTGAGGCACATGAAGTAATAGCTTTTATAAAACAGTGTAGATAAATAGTATTTCTATTAAAACTTTCTGTTTCATTTGAAGTTTTCACCTTTTTTTTTTTATTTCATCTTGTATTTGCCACTCATTCTGATGAGGAAACTCTTCTCCCACTAATGAACTTTGAACTGTATGACAATAATGGTTTTAAATTAACTTAGGAGATGTTCTTTCTTGAAGTATTTCTTACACTGCCTTCCAGTTTTTAAATAATAAAAAATAACCAATAGCATGACTTGTCATTATAAAACCAGGTGATTCGAAAAGTAATTGCTTCAAAAGTTATAGTAGAAAGTTGTGAACTACTTCTAGGGGCTATGAAAGGCAAGGGAAGACTTTCAGAGAGTCTCCTAACCATGCACTGTTTCTTGCTTTCCTTGTGCTGTAGATCTTGTCATAACGCTCCTCAGGCTCCTCCTCCCTCATTTGAGAATATAAAGCAGTTAAGCATCTAAAACAGACACAAACTTTTGCCTTAATGATGAAGTCACTGGGAAAGTCCTAGTTGGTGTCAGTCAGGCCAGGCCTTTACTCCAACCATGGCTTATGAGATCCCAGGCAGAGCACAGGCACAGATGGGCTGCAGACATGTCCTTCAAGACTGGGTCTGGCAGCAGCTAGATGACTTTGCCAATAAATTTATTATGGTCTTCTGAATGCTTATTATGGTCACACTGAGATATCAGAGGCTCAGTGTGATGTGCAATTACTCTTATTCCAATCAGAAAGCCAGAAACCAGCAATTTAATGTTATTTGTGTTTCAGTTTCCCTTGTGCCTCTATGGCTTTGATGGTCTGAATGCTGTTGGTCACAGCAGTACCAGCTCAACGCCCCTCCAAGGTGCAACTGCAAACCCCTGTCTCCAGTCCAGCCTTGCAAACAGCTGGAAAATTTACTCATCATTAACTTTCTGTAGGGCAGCTTGCTACACAAAAGCTTCAGCAGAGTTTGTGCTATCTGTTGTCAACACATACAAAAGGGCAGCAATCCAGAGAGCTTATGAAAAATTAGACAAAGAGCTGTCAAGTAGGAAAAATAGCATTTCACTTTCAGACCCAAATAGCTAAACAAATGCTATGGTCTTGTGGGTTTTTCCATAAGAAGGAGCTGGCAGTTGTCAGGTGTCTCCTTGACCGACCTGAGGCACCTGTAAAGCACCATGCTTCGGGAGGCCAGCAGTGCAGGAGCCAGCTCTCAGACTGTTGCCCAGTTAGCACTTTGCTGAAGACCTTGTCCATTTTCTCAACTTCTCACAGACCTGACCCTGATATTTTTATTGGCTGACAAAGCTCTGAATATTTTCCCCTCTTTTCCTAGGTTATTTTCCCTGCTTCTCCTTCCCAGATACCCAACCATCAGCAGCACCCTAGGCCAGCCCCAAGTGTTGTTTCAGCAACATTTGTCTGCATTTGTTTCTGAGAAGTCCTTATCTTAGACCTCCATGGCAGTAGTGTTCAAAGCAAAGCTCATCACAGAACAGGATTTTAGCCCCAATGTCTATCATCAGCAAGACAATGCCCTGGTGCCTTTAACCTAGACAAACCGGATGGTATGGGAGGGTGAATTCTCACCTATTTCACCCCCTTGTTAACCTATCTTTTCATAATTAATAACAGAAGTAACTCTGGGGCAATGGGGCATATCCTAAGTGTGTGTAAAGAATTAATCTCTTTCAATTCCTATATATCCAGAACAGATTTGGTTTAATTAAATAACAGTATTGTAACTTCACTTCTCTGCACCAGTCTAGCCAGGTGCGAGCAGCAGTGATTGCTGTACATGAAGAACCATCACTCCTCAGTACCATTGCACCTTTGAGGTAAATGGGATTTTCTTTCCAGCATCTTCTGGAGCTTACTGGTAGTTCAATAAAACAGCTCTCTATGTCTCCAGATCCTAAATTTCTTTTTTTATTTTATGAACTCATACAAATAACTAAATCTTTATCTGAATTTTTATTGAAATGCTGTGTGTTTTTCAGGAGCTTTGAAAGCTTTTGAAAGATGCCTGATGATCAGCCTCACAAGAGTCAGCATGTTGTGTCTATAGAGCAAGGCAGAGAGGTCAAACGCTTCAGGACCCGGAAAAACCTTGGTGAGAAGGAGCCAAATGCCAACACTCCAGCAGTGGGTTTTCCCCTAGAGCTGCCATCATAGTGCCAATTCCTATGGTCCTTTTCGGTCACACAGGCTTTGCACCTGAAATGGTGTAATGGGGGAAGGAGGAGGAGAGGAGACCTGGTGTCATGTCTAACAAGTTGTACACACAAAGCCATCAGCAAAATCAGTCTGGACTGCATTTTAGCAAGTGAGCTAAGGATGAAAGGCTTTCTGTTCCCACTGGAAACCCTCAGAGCCATCCATTCACCCTGTCATAGGTTCGCTATCAGAAACTGCTCTTCAAAGCTGAACAAAAACTACTGTGCTGCATATAATTGACAAAGTTAATTGTATGCAGCATATTTCCTCTTCCATAAATATTCCCAAACACCATTTGTTTCTGGATTTCACTGTTCTCTTAACTAAAGAACAGCTACATTATTGTTTCATCTGTAGCTCAACTGTTTTCTTTACATTTTTACCACTAAATTGAATCTACTGTCAGTAATCTAATTTACATTTAAAATGCACAATATGCCAACATGACCAGACTTCAATAAAACTTTTACTAAAACTCATAAATGCCTTGATTCTGGTGTTTATAGAAATTTTAGACTGTTCATTCCGTGAATGCTATGTTGCTAGTATCCTGAAATCATTCCCATATGAAATAAGAAACATTCTTAGATTCATGCTGTGTCAGGAAATACAAAGTATAATGTCACTAGCCATTGCTCTCAAAATCAAAGATCGGTCATCTCCCAGCAAAATGATTTGGATGGTGTGTCCAGCCTGCACTAGCATGGGATATTAGCTCCACTCACCTGCTTTTATTATTGATACAAGACATCTTGTTCCCTGCATTTCACATTACAAATATTTCTTACCATCTTTGTTAGATTTATTTTTTCTTCCTGTGCACACAATTGCTTGGTTTCAAAATACTGCAGAATTCTTCAGGTGTCTTATGAGCGCTCTCCATCACCACCGAATCTACCCAGAGGTATCTTTCCTGAGTACCTACCTGACAGCCCAGGAAGTTTTAGGTTACATTTCTCTGTTGGATACTGATTGTCAGATTTGTAATTTTAGCAAAACAAAGATTATCAGAGGTTCAGGTAAAATTGGAACAAGGTTTCAGGGTGGTCTTCCTTTTTTTGTTTGTTTGGGGTTCTTTTGGTTTGAGGTTTTTTAATGTGAAAATGGATTATGTAGTAGACACAGCTCATTTTTGTACTTTCTAAACATTTTGACTGCTTGATTTAAAACAATATTTTTGGGGATATTAGGCTAAAGTTGGAGTTTTTAAAAGGAAAAAATTGAAAGCAAAGAATACATTTGCTTCCTATTAAAACTTTTTTCTCTTGCTTTGAAACAAAAGTTTCAACGTGTGCAGGCAGGCACATATATGTACAAAGGGAATTAGAAAGGGTTGATTTCTTTGAGTCCAACCCTCATTACAGCCCCAAGCCTGTATGAGTTCAAGAAGCATTTGGACAATGCTTTCAGGCACGTGGTGTGACCCTTGACTCCTGGCCCCCTGTGCAGGGCAAGGAGTTGGACTTGATGATCTTGATGGGTCCTTTCCAACTCAGCAAATTCTATGATTCTATGATTTTCTTTTTTTGTTTTGTTTTATCATTTTACTTCAGCAATCAAGCCAGTTATAAAGTACTTCTAAAATTCTACTCATAGCACTTATTTATATCCTTCAGCTAATATCTGACTGTCCAAATACATTCTTGTTTGATTGCCTGTGCTTAACAGAAATGTCACAAGCTACAGCAGTATGAGGATCAGCAGCCACCTCTTCAGCACCATCATAGTTTCAGTCAGTGTCCATAAGCTGTTCTACAGTGTGGATACTCTGATAAAAAGATATTTACTTATTTAAACTTATTTATCATAGAATCATAGACCAAGGGAACATAAAGATCACCTACTTCCAGCCCCTCTGCCACAGGCAGGGATAACTTTGTTTAGATCAGGTTGCTCGGGGCCCCATCCAGCCTGGCCTTGAACACTTCCAGGGGTGGGACATCCACAGCTTAACCTCTTGCACTGCCTTACTACCCTCACAGTGAAAAAATTCTCACTATTATCTAATCTAAAACTCTCATCTTTTAGTTCAAAACCATTCTCCCTCATCCTATAATTATCTGCCTATGTAAAAGACCTCCTTTTTTATAAGCCCCCTTTGAGTACTTAAGTCTCATTTTGCAGTTGAGACCAAATATGTATCCTTGCATCCTTATTAGTGGTTGAGAGAGCACACTGGGCCATATTTTACTTTACATCTCATTTTGAAAACTCAAGATTTATATGCTGTTATTATCCTGTGAAAGGGGAAAGAATAATCTAGAGTTTGTTTAATTCAGAGTGGCAAAAAGCTGAAGAGATGTAAACTAAGGCACAGGGTCCTCTGTGCTTAGATATTGGGATTATAATTGCTTTACATAGAAGACAAGGTTGCAGCTGTTTATTTCAAGGATGAATCCAACTCCTCTGGGTATGTTTGCTGTCTCACCTCTAAATGCATATAATCAGCTTGCAGAAAACCTATCCATACATTATATTGCTTTGAAATAATGGTTCAATTTTGTTTGTGCTCTCATATATTAGAGCTGAGCATGGAATTCTAATTCTGCACTTGCATTTAAGAGGCACAGCTTGGTTCTGAATAAAGAAAAAAGTGAGGACAACTAGTTTTATGCACAACACACCATTGCTCAAGCTGTATTTTTCTCTCAGGAAATTTTAATAGGATTTTTGTGTACAATAGGATTGTTGTACTCCAGGGTGCAACTATTTATGTAAATATAATCATGCTATTTATGTAAGAAATTCAAAAGTTTACAGTAAGAATCAAGAACAATTTCATCCTGAAGGAGTAATCATTTAATTAAGAATGCAGAGTTAAGGTTTAATGTTTCCTTTTTTCCTTTTCCAAGTGGTTTTTGCTAGCATTCTTACTACACTCAGAGTTACATAAAGTAAATATATGTTGTAGCCAACCCAAAACTGCTGTGCCAACAGAAAGCAATAGCCCACACCTGCTGAAAAAATCACCCTTCTCAGTGCCTTATTTTTGTAAAAGCCCTTGTTGGGACATGGAAGCCATTGATTGTCCTGCCTGATGAGCAAGCACCACAGCCTTTCTGAAAACTGAAACACTCTGCACACTTCTGGGTAAGCAACACCAGACACTTAAATTCATGTTTAGGGCTACCCAGGAGATGGCAGTTTGGGGGGTTCTGGCCAATTTTTAAAATTTTAAATTAAAATTTCAAGTGTATGCTCTTATCCATCTAGTCTATGCAACACCATGGTAAACCTGGTCCATGTTTACCCTGAATCACAGTGTGCACGTGACTCAAAGTATGGGGTCCATTCGCTCAAAACTCTTCCCTTGCTCCATTCATGTCCTGGGGACCAAGCTGCCCTGCTGTGGTCTATGTCCCCCCCTCAGGGATGTCAATAGTGATGTCCCTGTATCTTAAAATGTTACCTTGAACAAAGGATTGACAATGGGACACAGCTGGCTATGAACTGGAGACCTGCCAGTGCCAGGGGAGAATAGCAAGGCAAAAAAACCTTGAGGGTGTTAAACTGAAAAGAAAAAGTTCCTTCCTTTCTAACCATCTGCAGACTTCAGTCGTGATGTAAGTCTTCCAAACAAGGCATTGAGGAAATGTAACATTAAAAGTTTTAAGAAGAAATGTGATAACCCCACCAAGGGACAGAGCCAGACAATTCTTGGAAACAGAGAATTAAGTTTAGAGCAGGAGACTATGGATGTCCAGGTACTAAGGGGTTATTGAAAGGAAATTGAGCGGTTGTAAGAACATAATGCGTTTAATAGAAATGCATTAATGGAGAAAAACTCTCTTTTTCAGAGGATCTAGACTCCCACTTGGGCATGAAGACTGATAGTAAAAGCAACTGCTGAAGATGACTCCAGCTGTAAAAAACTATTGGTCGAAGGACAGCATGTGAGAGAAATGTACAATAAGATTGGTTTGGAATTTTTTTGCACAGACTGTGAACCCTAGCAGAAAAATCTCCTAAAAAAACTAGAGCAATAGTCTAAATTTCTGGGTAAATTTAGCTAAATGAAAGGTTTTAGTACAGTCAGCTTGAAAAGTCAGACATCCAAACTCAAAGTGCATAGGTCTCATTTGTGAGCCTGGGAAATGGTAATTCTGGAGGGATTCGGGGATCTTTGTGGATATTCAGACAAACATCATCTCCACCACTGACTCTAAAGGGCAAGTCCTGCTCTGGAATGGGTAGTGACGGGGCAACTGAATGAGAGGTTGTAAAATCCTACGCCTGGGCACCCAGACAGCTCAAAGTTGTCCAAGCTACTTCTGTCAAGTACCCATACAGGCCACACACATATGATGACAGGCTTTGTCAGTTTTGGAGAGGAAAACTGGACAAGATGAATCCTGACATTTAAATCTCAAAATGAGACCCGTTCACCTTGTGAGGGGATGCAAACTCTGCAGGGGAAAACGGATACAGGAATGTCACCATGCTGTGGGAGGCCTTCTAACACTGGAAACTGAAAACCAAGATTAGAAGGTTGGGTTTGGATTTTTTTCCTAAAATATATGCTGCAGCTCAACTAGCGTTGTTACTGGTCTTGGAACGGCAGTCGAGCAGTCACAGCGCATTATCACAGTGGTCTCCTCTGGCTATGGAAATCTCTGAAGACAAGCAAAACACAAACAACGTGCCAGAGGCTTATTTTGTTAAAAACCCAACAATTTCAATATACACATCCCATAATTAATTTGACTTCTTGCATAGTACGCCTCCTTGTCCTGCCATCAGCCTACCCTAGGGCCAGGGGCAGAGACACTGCATGCCCAGCATCCCATTCCAGTCCAACACACCTTCCCATCTTGATAGAAGGTCTTCCAGCATCAAAGCCTCAGACTGGGGCCATTTAATTGAGCCAACATTTTTATATTATAGTGAATTCTGTGACTATTGTTTAACCTGCAGACTGAAAAATTCACCATGAGAGTCAGAACAAGATTCAGACTTATTGTCTGTGAACTGAAAGCCCGTATCCTAAAGAGGTAGAGAAGTCTTTCCGGGTTGTTGGTGTTAATGAGCCTGACACACAACTAGGCACTACTGGCTCTATCCAGCAGAGGGAAGCAGCAAAAAGAGAGCTATATTGGTTGGTTTATCATTTTAACCATCACATAATAGAATAGCTAGTTACTGCCTAAGGAAATATATTCTTAAAAGGCAGCTACAGCTGAAGTCCCACCAGGCAGATTTGTTCATTTCTATCCAGTGACTAAGATCATGTAAAAGAGGGACATTTCATTAGACAGAGATGTTTCCTCTGAACCTGTTGAACACTTCAATATAACCTCAAATCACTGCAAGGAACAAATAATCCCCGCAGATGATACTAAACCTACACTTTTTACATGCCCCTGTAAAATTGAGTGAAAAAGTAACAGTACTGCTATTGTGATTCACACATAATTGAGTGTGCCAACTAATAATCTTTAATATCCACTGCTGACAGGATGGAATTAACTGCATTTTTCCCTGTCCAACTTTCTTTTTTTTCCTTGTGGTGTAGGCCACTATCTAATCCCATCCTTATATCATTTTGGCTATATTAACTCAATTGAGGAGAAAGTACTTAGCCTAAAGCACGTTAGGGTGAGACCTTGAAATAACAATGTTTACACAAGCTAAAGATGTCTTTTGTTGAAGCGCTCCACTGATGCTTGCCAACAAAAGCTTTTCATGTGCAAAAGAGTCAATACCGGATTATAGTTAAGCCATGTAATAATTATCCTCATTAGACGTAACCAGAGCATGGATAGGATGAATTCAGTTATAAACTCTGCTAATACTCAGGAAGCATATTCTATGTGTAATTTAATAATCTTGGAAATAAATACACAAGTCTTTCTGTCTTTTAGCACAAGATCTATTTAAAGCAGAGAGGCAATTCACTTCACAGTGAGAAGACCAATTTTTTCATTATTTGTTTATAACTTAATCTGGGTGAAGCTTTTGAATATAATATTTAGGTGAGTGTAACAGGGCTTCCTGAGAGCCAGAGAGCTGGGACATGCTGGCCACCACACCTCAGGTGTATCATCCTGGTGGGGAGATGGGCATGGGTGGGAACTTCTATCCTGAGCAGGGAGTGCAGATCTGGGTTGGCGTTGTCTCTGTCTTCTCCTGAAGCTGGTAGAAGGAGAGATAAATCCCCATGGAAAGATGCCGTGGGTGCACTGAAGTGTCATCTTTTCTGTCCCTGGCTCAAAATTCCCTGTTCTTCTTGACTTACCCCTGACAATTTTTGGAGATCCTTTGACTGCTTTTAGCAGCCGAGGTGGTTTTAAGCACAAGTTTCTAACATTCAGGTTCTGGTTAGAGCCTGCCAAACCACTTCTCAGGCAATTTCTGCCCATGCTCTTGGCAACACAGGGGTAAGGACTACTCCTCCCATCCCAGCCCCAGACCAGTGGCCCTCCTTGCTTCCTCCACCCAGTTCTACAATTCACTGTCTGGATGTTTTTCAATTGACACTGAGGCAGGTGACCTTGAAAATATATATTGAAGGAAAAGGATAGTGGAGAGCCTTTTTATTTATCTATTTCACAACATCTCATCTCAACTAAGTGAGCAGAAACAGACAGGACAGAGGGATTCTTTGGCCTGGTATTTCTTTCAGCACCCTCATATTGGCAAGCAGGGCAACCATGGGCATCTCATTGTGTTATTTACCCTGTGATATCCCCCTGACCCCACTGTGGGAAGCATGGCTGCTCTTTTCCCTGGGATTTTCCTCCCCCAGGACAGGAAGCCTGGCTTGGCTGCCAGAACAAAGCATCAAGCCCCAAGGCTGAAGTCCCAGAATCAACTGGGGCTCAGATTGTCCCTGAACAGTTCTCTTGCAATGTCTCTGACTTCGCTGTTTCTTCTATTACAGGGGATAATGTTACTTCCCTATCACTGAATTAACCAGCTGTGTCTGAAAGCATGAAAACATCACGTTTTCCTCTTCAACATTTAAACCTGATGCCATTCTGTGAACAAAACTATCCAGAAAATTAGCTTTTGGAGGTTGAGAAACTTTGAGAGACAGGGGGCTCCTTCAGTGCTGCTTTGATCAGTCCTCATGAGACCCCAGCAGACCAAGGAGAAAGAGCAGCAAATTATGTCAACTCTTATCCATACCCTGCCTCATCTGTTCCAGCCCTACAAGTGCTGAACACACAAACAGGCAGGGCTAGGACGAGTGCATGGCAAAGGATACTGGGTGGTGGGTGAGATTATATGTACATAAATATTTCTAAATAAGGGGGCCAAATGAAGGTAGCAGCCATGCACCATGTCACTAGGAGCTGCGGCATTCATCTCACGGATGGCGGTCTGTGGGTGAAAACCTGTTGTTTTTTATGTCAGCCTCCCCCATTTGAGACAGTGGCAAAAATCCCATAATTACAAAGAGAGGAAATTCTGCTCCTTTCTAGTGATGCAATGCTGATGTAGCTATCACAGCTGGTGACAGTACACTGATGTGGCAATAATACAGCTCTAAGCCTACCAAGGTAAGGGAAAGCAGGCAGGATGTGAAAACAATTTGATTAATGGATTTATTTTTCCAAAGATTAGTTACTTACTTTTGGCAAATTGCAGAGTTATTCAAAGAAGACTGATTTTTCGACTACTGACATGCCTCACAGTGATAAAGTAATCAGCGTTTCTCAGAATATTATGAAAAAGGCGTATGGTCCATGGAAAACTTGTATTCAAAACAACTGGTGTAAGAATGAGCTTATGTAGTCTGAACATTTTTAAGCAATGAGGCCAGAACACTAAATTAAATATCTCATATTTTAAGTTTTCATTGCAAAATATTTTGTAGTTACATTCAAAGTTATCAAATTTGAGGAATGATATAAATAAAATCTAACCTCCATGCTATTAAATTAAGCTGCTGCCAAAGTTATTATTGGCAGTAAAATTGCTTTGATTGCTATCAGCTATAATCAAATATAGGAAAAGCTTGGAATGCTGATATGTTCCACAGTAGTATGCTCTGAAGCACTCGTTAAAAAAGAAAGCTCTGACATGACATATCTCTTTAAAATTATGCTCCACAGTAGCAGATATATAGCATAATGAATTCTTGGGTTGCTGCAGCCTGTGTGCTTAAGCTCAAGTTATTATTTTATTTCCATTTGTCTTTTTGAACAGTTTAATGTTGTAAGTAAGAAACAGTTCAATATACTGAATTATTCACCAGCCTGTGGAGTGCAGATTCCTAACACAGCAATTCTGGAGAAATCTCTCCCCGCTCTAGCCAGGACATGCATGCCAAAACAGAGAGGGCAGCTCTCCAGCACCCAGATCATCCTGGTACATCCAAGCCCCGTCCAAGGACAGAGTGAATCTCTGCTCACAGCCTGTGGCTGGGTTAATTCTTTCCATTAGGAGCCACTCCAATGCGCCAGCAATAAAAGGCAGAGCAGAGCAGAGCAGAGCAGAGCAAGCTGCACAGCTTGAAGGGGAGAATCGGTGTGTCAATGGACCCCTGGGGTCGCTTCTCAGTCACCACGTAGTCAGGCTCCAGGCAAAAACTACACACAGACCTTGGGCTAAGCCTGAGGTTTGTTCCACTTGTGGCTTTCATAGAAACCAAGAGAACATGGGCTGAGACCATAAACACAGCTGGATACCAAGGGCTGTTCCTCCTCTGGCAGGAACACCGCAGCATAGTCTTCCTCTAGCCCCAGCACATCCGCCTCCCCTCCTCACAGGGACACTTCCCCCCAGGATCTCTAAAGGCAGGGGAGCAAGGGCCAGGACATGCTGAGTGAGGGCAGCAGCCACTGGGGATGTTCAAGTTCATTCCACACTCACCCTACAAGGGAAATCACAGGGCTGGGTCACTTCCCAGCTCCGCAAAGCCACATTACTGGAGCAACAGGGGAGAAAAAAAAACTGTCTTCATAAAACAAATCCTACAGGATTTCCTCACAATAATCCTCTACCCAGAGTGAGGTACCTGCATTGCTTTAGTGACCTGCTGTTTTGAGGAGTGTAACTGCTGGAAGAACAGAAGGGCAGACTTACTCAGTTATTTCCCCCACGTATTCTAGAAAAACAAAGGGTTGCCTCCTGATACCCTGTCTCAGTTAGAAGTGAAAGCTAAAATTCTCCCCAAGGTTCATGCTTTGCTGTTGAATTTCAGAAAGAAGCAGAATTAACTGCTTCTTGCACTTGGACTACACTACAGACAGCTTTTTGCCCCTGCAAATCTTACTGTGAAGCCATTGCAGGGACTGCAGGGATTTTCAGAGGGGTTATACGAGACAGCCTTGGAAAATCTCAATCTAAACACAAATGGCAATCAAATAATTTGATGGGGAAAAAATTTGTCCTTTACAAGATACGTCTGCGCCAATTATGCCCTATAATCTCACCTCCAGAGGTAAAATAACTTTCTTCCCCCAGACTATACTCAACATACGCCATAAAATTTTCATTAAATAGTGGAAAATTCAATGTACTATAAGACAACATATATGTCAGAGGGAGACAAATAGTCTGTCAGTCTCAGAATAATTTTACAATAGTTTTTAGAAACAGGACTAGAAAAAGAAAGGGCAAGTATTTTTAATAGTCATTGCTTTTTATTGAGGGTAATAAAGAATGTTGAAAGAACAAGGATTTTTTTAGATAAACGATAAGGGAAGTGATAGATACAATGTTACTGTTAAATTAATTTCATCAGTTGACCCTCTTCTTCAAAATTATAAAAGGTTAAAATATGAAGTTGCATTTTGTGGATGCAGCAGGTCTTGGACACAAGGCACAGTGGGAGCAGCTGGGTCCTCCTTGCCAGCGCTGGGGCGGGAGGGGCCAGCTCCCTGCAGCCTGGGCATCCTGGCAGCTCAGCTGGGAGGTGGCTCCAGACGGGGGGTTGAACAAGCTGCAGCCAGACACAACCTCCTGCCCCTACTCACCCCAGCTGGACCCAGCTGATCATCTCACAGCACCCAAGCAGCCAGTGCTGCTGCTTTGAAGAATGGGCAGAAATGGGGAAGTGGTGAATGGCAGCGTGTTCTTTGCACTGCTTCATGTTAAAAGATTTTCTTTACATTTTGAAAAGGCAGCTTATACCTGATCTCATTGCATGAAGGACAAAATACTCCACTTTCAGTTATGTCACTGCATGCTGTGTAGGAAAGCACAGACATTAACAGAGCCACAGCCAAGCATCGAGTGCATCTGCATTCTTTGTCTGCAGCCCAGGCTTTTCCTGCCTCGCAGTGACAGGATCAGGGAAGAATTTTCTGTGACTAATTAGGTTTTAACTTGCCAGAGAGAGCATGGACATTGGCAGTCTATTGTATAATAGTGAAGCAAAGTTTGAACTAGATTGAACTTAATTTCCTTTTCACTGAAAGGAAAGAAAGATTAATGAAATATCCCCAAATCCATCCTGTTAGCTTTTATTAAATCAGCAAATGAAATTTAACCTCCAATTCTGTTATAAAATCTTTTCCTGTAGATTAAGTTTCTGCAAACATAAATGAAATAGACATACTCTCCCCTGCAACATTTTAGATATGAAAATTGCATTACTTCAATCAACATCAATGTTACTTTAAGCAAATGCCATATTAAGAAACAATTATATTTTGTGTTTCTTTTCACAATGTTACCTAGATTTTATGAAATGTCAGAACTTTCCTAGTCTTTTCTGAAAACCACTTGCTGATATTCCAACATGTCCTTGTTCTTTCAGCCAGTAGGACAGAGTTAACTCTTCAGGAATACAGAGCTTTCTTTTATTAATGTTATACTTTTCGTCTGAGGGACTCTAAGTCATGTTCCTCTCCCACCTTCTCTACTGCTTCTGGGCTCTAGTTATTGCATTAACACCCTGCCTTACCACTCTTCTCCTAAACATCTCATTGAAGTTGACAGAGTGACATCAGGAAAACCCAGCATCCTTCACCTCAGCAGATGGGGACAGGCACTCAGGTGTTCTTTATGGAGAGTCAGCCAAGAGTGGTCCCTAAACCTGCTTCCAGTCATAACCTCGAAGGACCAGAGGAGGTGACATCCACCTGAAGGATCCATAACTGCACGGCAATGTCTATACCTTCGAAGGTATTTACTTGCAAAGGTTAAAACAAATGAGCTGGGAAGTGGGGCTCTGCTATTTCTCACTGGTTAGATAGAGCTGTAAAAATGAGTGTAATGAGCACATGGCATGGGGCATGGGGACTGCCTCTGTCCTGCTGCCTGCACACCTGGCCCTCATCCTGCTGGGGGTCAGACTAGAGGCTCTGAGGGCTCTGGTGCGCTGCTGCAAAGGGCAGAGCCATGCAGAACCTCGCCTCCAAAAATGGGGTCCTGTACTCCCCCCAGGTGAGGGTTCCCACCATGCTGAACAGGCCCTGCCAACTCCAAGCCTTTGGAAAGCACAGGACTCTGGAGGGGGAGAAGCATCACTGCCATAGAAGTTAAAACATTAACACTGTTTACGTCAAACTGCCAGTGCTTGGTACTGCACAAGACAGTATGAAACTGTATAAAATATTTGCAATGATTGCCAAGAAAGCAGACGCTGCCAATACTCCAGAGCACATCCTCTGGAACTGATTACTTCTAATCCTTTAGAAAATGTATAAATAAAATGATGCCAAGACTGACGGACAAGCCAGGGCACCTACTCATGTTTCTAATATACTGCTTTCCCCCCACCCCCTTCCCTTCTGTGTACAAAATGCTCTCCTTTTTTAGTAACTTAAGTTGACAATCATCAAAAGAAATCAAACTGTATATAAATGAACATTCTGAAGCATGTCACAGTACGTCAGAAACTATAGAAATCTACTAGAAGTCTGCAAAACAAGTATTTAAATCTTTTAGTAATGCTTTAGTAGAATGATTATTTAACTTACTAGCAAGAATGCATTTAGCAGGAACACCAGAGGCGTTTACCCTTAGTATTAGTTGCTCAATCACATAGCCTAATCCCAGAGGCCTAATCTGCGTGTTAGTGGGAGCACAGCAATTATCTACATTCATTAGAAATTAGAAAGGGGGAAGGTGAAGAGAAAACCTCAATGGGTGGATAATTAGTTTCACATACTCTCATTGTTTGCATGAGGCCAAATCCATATTGCCATTGAAGTCAAAGGAGCTTTTACTAGCCCATCCCGCCTTTTCTTGCTGTCCAGACCACCAGCTATGATCATCAGAACTGCTTGTCTTAGCCAAGGAGACACAAGCTTGTTCTAGCCTTAAATATATTAGAAGGGTCTTTCTTTCTCATAAGTGTCTAGTAAGCTAGAGTAAGTGGATTTCAATAGCCTGCTTGTTGGTAACTGCAGCTGGTGCCTGCTTTGGGTTCTTTATTTTGTGCTTAACACAATACTGCTTTAGAACAGATGGATTTAGCAAAGCTTGCTAAGATCCTAAAAAAGTGTAGGGTGTTCTTAAAGCAGCTGGACACAAATTGGGTAAACATATAATGGAAGACCAGTCCTTTCATTCTCCATTCCCTAATAAAGATGTAATGATTTATCATATAGCTGGAGAACTGACATTCCTCTCAATCGAAAGGTAGTGTTACACCTCACTATGAATCATTTCTGGTTAATCTCAGGCAGGGGGAGAGAACAGGCTACTCTTGCAGCCTGATTTCTGCAAGCTCATTATAATTACAGCTGTCCTCAAGCTGAAGAATTCAGACATATTTCATGTCTCCAAAGTTTTACTGTAGCTCTTTGTAGCAGCAGATCTGTGTTCATTCTCAGTCAGTGTAGCAATGAGATGTTCTGTGGTATTCTGTACCCTTATAATCCTCTTTTACTAATGACAGAAATTGGTGAAACCAGTTTTACTAATGGTCTTTGGGCTTTTCCAGTCACTCCAAGTGACCAGGGAACTGTGCAAGCTGCATCTACAAATACTTATTCTAAGCTCAGGTCAGAGATTGATATTTAGA
Source organism: Dicrurus megarhynchus (assembly GCA_013399195.1). NCBI lineage: Eukaryota > Metazoa > Chordata > Aves > Passeriformes > Dicruridae > Dicrurus > Dicrurus megarhynchus. The sequence goes on along the minus strand of VXAD01009833.1, from coordinate 1,506,830 downwards.
GATGTTCTATCTTCGTTAATTCACCATAGATATAAATCTTAGGTGATTTCTAGCATGAAAAGCATGGCAAATGCTTGCAATTCCCTTTGCTTTGAGAACATACATTGAAATAAGTCTTACTTGCAGGTCAACTGACAAAGTCTATATACAAGCAACAAGAAATGCATGAATCCAGCTTGAGCACAACTGCTCCTGGGTCTGAGGGGTAGAATGGGGGTTTCTCCTGATGAGATTCACTTTCTCTTCTCAGTGATCTTTGAAGGCCTCTACTACACAAGGCAAAGGAGAAGTGATGAGAGGAGGTTAGGACCAAGCAGGGTGTGATGGATCTAAACAAAGCTATGTTCAAGGAAGTGTTTAATGTTGGCTGCATTGTGACTGCAGAAATGGAAGTGTCTGCAGAAACCTGGAAGTGTGTCTGAAGTCATTGAGTGACTTTTGAGGAAAGGACTCCAGCTTCTCAATCCATCCACAAATGGACTCTCAGTTTTGGTAAAGACCAGCTATTTCAATTTTCCTATAAGAGAAAGCAGGGAGAGATGGAGGACACAAAAGGTTGCAGAATGTTGCCATGCTGCACAGAGGCTGAAGAATCACTTCCCTGGGTACTGCAATGTCCAGCATGGCCCTCTGCTGTGTGATACCTTGGTAGACATCTCATCTCCAAGTGCTTAGTGACAAAATGGTAAAATAGGAAGAACCAGAAGAAATTCTAACCTTGAGTTCATTTTCAGAAGGAGATATGGGAGATTTTTTCAAAATGCATGCAGGATCACAAGATAATTTGGTTTGGAAGAGGCCTCAGGAAGCCATCTAATCCAGCCTCCTAAGAACATCCCTACTACACAGACATGTGTATCCCATTTTCCAGTGAGAAACTCCTTGTAATAGGGAAACAAATAGTTAAAAGCATAACATTACCCAAGAATTACCTTTTCATGGAATGATGCTTCTACAATTAAAACAGGCAGTAAAAGGCCATTCTGTGATGACAAGGAGGTGCAAGAATGTCAAAGTCAAGGACTGAAACACAAATTTATTGGGGTGAATGGTTTGTCGCAGAATAATTAGTATATGAAGAAAAATCTAACTGATAAAATTTTGGAAAATATTTACTAGGAAGCTACTGGAAACAGAGCCACCAAGTAGGAAGACAAGCTCCTTCCAAGGAGCTCAAAAGCAGATACTATTTGCATGGCAGAAAACAGAAATTGAATTTGCTTCCTGGAAAAAATGTGAAGAGCTCAGTGAGAGCTCCTTTCCAAACTCTGTGTTGTTCTTCCTCGCTTTCTGGGTGGTGGTGGTTCTGCTTTCTCATGTATCAACTCAGCCTCAGACAGAAACTCATTATTATGTAAAATACAACATGCAAACTCAGAATCTAAAACCCTATAATCTTAAAATCCAGCATATGGAAAATGTAAATGGGCGGTGTGGTGTGAGAAGCTGTTTTCATCTACTTCTGCCAGCAGTTGATGCCCAGAAGAAAAAAAAGAAAGCTTTGTTTATGTGCCATCCTTACACCAAAACAATTTCCAAAGAGCTGTCATGTGTCCCGAGTCAGGCCACTGTTTGTTTTATTCAGCAACCTTTCAAAGCACAACTTCCACAGTGTGAGGAAATTAATTTAAAGAATTTTGTTGAAAAAGCTTTGCTCTTTCTATGGACATGGATACAAACCCACAGGCACCCATCTTGTATCTACTGCCAACTTGTAACTACAGCTTGTTCATTACGTGAGATGGGAGGGAAGTGGGGGTGAATCCTGATTCCTTCTCCTGACGCTGTCTCATCCTTAGGCGAAGGCAACAGGGGAGGGGATGGCAACAATTTCCCAAAACCAAATCTGAGCAGGTCATGGGGGTCACCAGTGAAAGAGCTTTGGGCACAGCTAAATGATGGCCAGGGAGAGGTTCTGGGAGCAGTGCAGGTGGTCCTGCACAGGACAGAAAGACAGCAGCCTGTGGTGGGACCTAGAGGAGCCTGTGAGGCCAGGGACTGGCAGCTCAGGCAGAAGGAGGGGATTTTTCAGGACAACTGGAGAGAACTTGGTCAAGATAGCAAAGGCTCTCAGAGTTAAAAGACACCTCTCTTTATGAGGAACATCTATCCCTGGTACAGAAATCTGCCTTAAACAGTAACATTATGAGACAGCTATTGTTTTGAGAGGCTTTAAAAAGCAGCTGCTCAACATAGCTAAACAAATTCTGTTGTAAGCATGCAAGGTAATATACTTCAGACAATATACTCCCACAGAGAGCCTGGGCTCTAGCAGTAAAGACACTGATGCAAGAACAAGTTAAAAGTATCCATAAAATAACAAATGTGGGAGCCTCCAGACTTACACTGTTACAAGACACACAGCTTTAAAGGACACAGACCAAGATTACAAGTATCATTGCTACAGCTATGAAAACATTTGATAATCAATCTTATTTCGTGTTTAAAGATCTCTCATAGGTTTTTAATTAAACTTTAGAGGATCCAAATGATAGGTTTTGCTGTTGCACAGTATATGTTTACCATGAGATTAATTCTGGTTGATTGATGTGCATGCACTCAAGCCAGTTCAGAATATGCTGCTTACAAGGCATGCAAAGTCTACTTGTACTGTAGCATACCTCAGCCACAATTAGCTGTCATGAATTTCTTTTCATGGAAGGACTACCTATTTTAATTATCTTCACTTTTTAGTGCCAGGTGGACTGGTTTAGCAGTTATTACATTTCACTCAAAACTTTGTCCATATTTAGATTTTAACAAATTCCAAAATTAGCCTAAGAAAATGAGAATTGTGCAGTCATATGGTTTCTGTGTTTATTTGTGTCTGTTTGTCCTTGCCTCGGAGCTTTTGATCCCCTTAGCACCTGACAGAGGTTAGAGGTCTCTAAAACATTGCTTTTCTGTGTTTGTGCAAACAGGCAACCTGGAGAACACAAACTACTATTTTCCTCTCTGCAAGAAAAGCTGCATTATTAAACACCAGAAAATCTATATATGAAAGTTAATATAAACATCCTCAGTCACAAGAAATATTTCATAGGAATACAAGGTATTTCAGGCTGGCAGTGCCCCTAGAAGGGGTCTTCTGCGACACCTTGGGCAAAGTCATGATGCCAGAACACATTGCTCAGGGCTTGGCCCAGACTTGTCTGGAGAACCTCTGAGAATGAAGCCTGCACAGACCCTCCAAGCAACCTGTCCCACCACTTACTGTCCTCACAGGGAGAAAATGCTTCCCTGTACCCAGTCTGAACCCCTCTGTTTTCAGTGTACACTGTCACCTCTTGTCCTCCCACCCTGCAGTGCTGAGCACAGCCTGGCTTCATCTTCTCCATGACCTCCCTGTAGGTACCAGGGGTTGCTGTGTGCTCCCCCCTGAAGTTGTCTTCTGGCTGAACAAGCCCTGGTCCCACAGCCTCTCTTGAGTGGGTCTGTGCCCAGCTCACTGCCCACCATCCCTACAGGACCTTTCCCACAGAGCTGCTCAGCCAGGCAGTGCCAGCCCGGATCGCTGCCAGGGGGCTGCCTTCCCAGGGCAGAGCCTCATCTTTGCCCTCGACAGAAATGCCAGGAACCCTATGCGAGGAACAAGCTGCTGGCCACCCTGCTGCTCGTGTCAAAGCCTGGCCATGTGGGATGATCCAGCTGTGCTATGCTGCAGCTGGAGTCTGGTGAATTCCCAGCACACCAAGACCAATACAGGACATCTGCTCCCAGACAGAACGTTAACTAGGCTGGCTCTCATCTCTGTGGTCAGAGCCACAGCATGGGACCATTTTAATGTCTACTTACTTTAAACATATTTTGAAGGCAAAATTTTGCCCTCACCACTTGGCAGAGGATAGGAAATAGACTGACACTGGCTCATCTCTTGCCAGCCTGCCTTTGCAGGACAGGACACACACTAAGATGCTTTTCACCATGAGCAGCACTCATTGCCCAGAGATGCAGGCCAAGAGAGGAAAGAAGCAGGTTCCAGATTCAGAGTAAACCAAAGGAAACTGTACTTTGTGAACATGAAGGTAAGTAAGTGCCAAAAGTTAACCTAAGTTCAGGCAGCAAGTGGATAAAAGAGAAAAAACATTCAGAGAGACCATATGAGAAAATTTCTGTCCCACAAAATCCCTAATCCAAATATCACAGGTAGATGAGACTGTATTCTGTGAAATATTTTTGCCTTGTTTGTGTACATGTTCTCCTTCCTAGACATCTGTGGTTGGCTGCCACACAGATGGGATACCAAACGGGATAGGTACCTGTGAGTGGCCTGACACAGAGTGACTGTGCCTAAACTGAACCAACACACAGGATTCACATAGATGGGATGCCTGAATTTCCCCTACCACTGAAGAGCCCTTTCATGTCCACTCATGCCATCCACTTTCTCTCCATCTCCCAGTAAAGGTGACCATGAAGACAGCCTCCCTGACCATGTCCCATGATCAAACAACACAGGACAAGATCACACCCCTATCCATGTAGCTGGGGTTAAAACTTCATTCCCATTTAGGCAGTATTTCAGGCAGTAAATATCCCAGAAACTGCACAGTTTCAAGTGGGACCAGAATCCTGGGTATTCAATGGGCTAGTTCTCACTCTATCAATGCTTTTTTTAAATACATGTAGCAATGACTTGCTGAAAAACTAGACTATTTGACATTGTTTTGAAGTTCAGGCTGTCTTCAAGGCCCTTTCCTTCACATGTTGTAAGCCTTTCGAGTCTGGTATTAATAATAAATATTATTGCATGCATCCTTATTTTTTGCTTAATTTAATTACAGAAAATGTAATAGCCTTATGAAAATAATATATGAGTTTTCAAACCTAATTAACATGATACAAGTGCACAGGTCACTAAAACAGTTGTTTTATCTGGAAGCCTTCCATGCAAACAGATAAAAACAAAACTGCGTTTAATTCAGCAACTTCACTGTAAATTTAAATCAAAGATGACTACTTCTTGCCTAGGGGTGCAGCCTTCCTGGTAATAAATGCCTTCCTCTTGTCATTATTTTAGAAAAAGAGAAAGAGATATGAGAACCCTATCACAGAGTTTAAAGTATGTCCAAGTCAGCCATGACCAAGGCTTAACTGTTAGACCAGCCCTCTATCACCAAGGAGAAAATCAACCCAGATGTATCATATTATTTTATTAGTCTAACAGCAAATTTTACGTTTCTTAAACCCACCCATTTCTCCCCCTCCTCCACCTTGGTATACCTTCTATACCACCCCTCAACAAGCCAGTCTGATCCTACAATTTATTTTGGTCTATTTGGTGATTAGCAAGAACTGTGCATCAAATGAGAAAAAAATAACCCTAAGATTTTACTCTAATTTTACATTTTCTTGAATATTCTTAGAGTTGTGCCCCGAAGAAAAAAAGCAAAGCAAGTTTAATAATGGCACCAGAGTCATTTGTAACTCAGGACTAGAGACCTGCATTCAACAAGGGGTTTATTGCTCCCAGTCAAAGAGAATTGATTCCCTCATTTCTTGGAAAAAGGGAAAAAAATTACTCTGGTATCCAGGATGTCACATATCTGCCTACCCACAGGCATTTGTCTGTCCATCAGCCAAGGAGAAACAACTGCCCACTGACAAATAGACAGTGCAGTTTGACAGACATCAAGGCTGATTCATCCAAGGACTAAAGCCGGCAAATATTTTGTCTGTGGCAGTTGAAGAAGCTCCCGCCTGCCGCAGCCTTGCACAGTGCTCCTGCTCCTGCACAGCTGAGGAGTCCACATCTGAATGCATGGTCATGCTGCCCATCATGTCCTGGGAGGACTGAGTTGGACAGCACTCAGCCTCAGAGGACATTCTCTTGGGTTTTCCAAGTGTCAGAACAGAGGAGCAACAACAAGGTTGGAGGAGAAACTGTGCAAAGCAAACACCCGAAGACTTGCGTTCCTTTGGTGCAGTTTGGCAACCCAACTAGATGAGCTCCAAAAGCCAGCCTAGCTGCTTGGGTGCCTTGAGACTTGAAGAAACCTTCATTTTAACCACAGCTTTCAGGAAACCAAAGCTACCCAATAAGCCCAGATGAAGGCTAAGGTGAGTTTTTAGCACCTGGAAAAGACAAATCCACTTGGGGTAAACAAATCACCCGTACCTTCACTGATGGGTACCTCCAGCTGGCAGCAGAGGTGAGGGAATGGCAGGCAATGGCTACTTTCAGTCAAAACCAAACCTGGAGCAATAGGAGCCAGGCTTCCCAAAATGACTCAGTGGGTACAAAACCTGCCCATGAAGCAGGCTGCCTGTGCTGGGGCCACTTTGCTGGGCACCACCCACAGCTCCCTGCTTCCCAAAATATCCACTCCACATGGCAAATATTTCTGCAACAGAGCTGTAAGTGATGTGAACCTGCAACGTCACCCACTTCTGTAGGAGCTCCAGAAGATGTCAGAGGGGTATGTGCAGATGTAAAAATCCACATATGTCCATATTGTCCATATCTCCATAACCCTCATATTCCAGTAACTTTCTCTGTGCAACAGTCCTTTAGCAGATTTTTAGAAAGAGCCAATGTCACAACGCAAAGGCTATATACCTCCTTAAACTAAAACCATCACATTTTTATCTAAAGAGGGTTTCAAAATTTAATGCTGTTTTTCTGCTTTATTCAAACTCTTAAAACATTGAAAGATGCTACCTATTAAAATCATTACCTTTGAAATCCTCTCATAAAAAGACCTCTGTTTATTTCTATACCTCAATGTCAGGACCTCCATTATTTTTAAAATTCTGTGAAACGTCTACACTTAATTCATAATGAAATGACCTTTTCACAAGACTCCATAATGGCACAAGTGCAGGTTTTGGATGAGTACAGAATTGCACAGCGAAACCAAGCATTTTGGGTTTCCCCAAAGAAAGGCTGGTCATGTGGCCAGCAGCTGTGACAGAGCAGGACCTCTATATAATGTGAAATGTAGTAACAATTACCTTTTCCTGTGCTCTTCAACAAAATAAATAATAAATTATAACTTAGAAGAAAAAGAAAGTTAGTGTTTCTTCGCAGATTTAAAAAAAGTGAAGATTCAGGATAAAGAAAAGAAGTTGAAGAATGAAAGAAAAAATACTTCAAATAGAAAAAAAAAAAGCTTTTGTACAGTCATACTTTCCCTGATGCACAGAGCAGCTTGCAGTTTAGAATTAGTAGGAACAATTAAAATGAAACAATAACAAATGTGCAGTCCAAAGGCGAGACAATCCCCTTTCTTCCCCTCTTCCCTCTCTCTCAGCCTGCAGCCAATCCAAAGACCATGAAGAGCCTTGTGCCCTGCAGGCAGGTAAAGTTATGAAACATGGGAGAGAAAGCCACCCCAGGTTCACACCAAAATACATCTCGGTGCAGGTTTCCCAAAACAAGCACAGCAGGCATTTTGTGGTTAGCATCAACATTGCTAAAAATAGATATTTCTTCCATTTGCCTTCCTGAGGTGCACCCCTCTTGAGTCTAGAGAAAAAACAGCAACTCATCCCTGTCACACACGGGAGAAAGCGTAGGAAATGTTTGGACTGATTGAATAATTAGAAGCAATAAGGAATAGTTATGCATGCCAGGAGACTCCTCTGGAATAAGGAAAAAAAGATGTGACAAGAGCTACCAGCTGGAAGAGGAGACAGAAAGAGTGATGACAGGACCTAAAATGGTTTGCAGTTGCTTCTGGGCTGTGGCAGCTACTCTTTGCTATATTTAAAGAGCCAATGGCCAGAGCAGCCTTTTGGGAAAATACTCCTCTTGCCAAGGCGCTCCTGCACGAGAGGATGTCACTGTTCATCAATGGAAGGAGGCCTTGGGAATCCATTTCAAGCTAAAGTGCTGCTGCTATGGAATAATATATCCAGTGATGAAGCCCAGCAGATTTATCTTGTCAATTTTTTTTTCTCTAAGCAACACAGTCTGAAGAAACAGCTCCTAAATTTTGGGTGCAGAGAGCTAGAGAGATTATACTGTCATCCATCACCAGTGGCACTTTCCCATCCCTGTCCTGTGCCAGTCCCGAGGGGTTCGTAACCCTCATTCAGCACCTTTCTGTGGTACTCTCTGGCAAGACCTTGATTTCCACTGAGCGTCCCAGAGCCACATGGCAGCTCTGGAAGCACACAGCTTTTAGCTCTGGGGTCCCTGAATCAGTTCCCACTGTGGTCTCTAGGGCAGGTGCTATCACATGGACACAGAGCAGGACTTCACAACCTTGCATGGGGGAGTTTGCTCCTTTATCAGGACAAAATCCCTGATCCAGGACAAATCATGTGTGAGATGAAAACACGTGCTCCTCTGCCTGTGGCACATCTTCATTTCTACCGGGCATGTGTGAGACTGAAATATGAACACAACAGGGTCACAGCATTTCTTCTCTTTTACCAGTTCAGTTAGAGTATGTCCCAAGGCAGCTTGGTTTTGGCAGTTTCCCCTTCTCTCCACTCGTTTTTCTGGCATTTCTACTTCTTTTCCTAATCAAAATCTCTGAGGCTGGAACACCAGGAAGGAGTGAGAACTCTGGCAGTTTCAAATCTCAACTAGTGATGAGGAAGCAAAGTGTAGGGTGAATGCTGCTTACTATAATCCATGCCTGCCCAACACCCACGAAAGTTCAAGGATTCAGGCTGTGACCTGTTCTGCTTAGATTTTAAGCTGGGGTGGCATGCTGAAGCAGCACGAAGGGCTTGAATTTGACAGCAAAGAAACTTCAGGGGTATTTCTTATGAAGGTTGTGCTCAAGATGGCAGAAACCTCAATCTTTGGGCCCTCTTCCCAAGAGGAACTGGCTAAATTAAGGCCCGTTTCAGTTGTGGATATAACCCTAAACCAAAACCACAGGGATCTGATTCAAAATCTGCCTGCCTAAAATTGAGGCAGCTGGAATTCAAAGCTGGAATTCAAAGACTTTCAAAAGGAAGGTTCAGGCCTGCAAAGGAAAACCTAAATTTGTCAAACCCAAACAAACACACCTCAGCAGTGAGCTCTGGGCCCATCCTCTGCCTTTTGAGGCCTCACATTCCTCACGTCCCTCTGAAAACACAGAGCAGTCCTGTTATCCACGTTCTTGCTAGCATGGAGACTAGACAGGATGGAGAGAATTGATTGTGGGCCTCATTTTGCTTTCCAGAGACCAGCACTGCTCAGGCAGCAGTGGCAAGTGGAGGATGCACTGCAGAGCAGCAGGGATGCCCCCCAGTTTGCTCAGGCACTGGCAGTGAGCACCCTGTGCTCAGAGAGCTTCATGGGGAGCTCAGCCGCTGAACTTCTCCCTGAAGCCCACAGGTTGTAGCATAGACAAGAAATATTCTCACTCTTAAACTCTATAAATTAAGTGTGAGTTTGACCTGGATTTCTCAGTCTTGTTCATCAGGCATATCTGGACTGAAGAGAAGGGAAACAAACAAAAAAAAAACAAAACAAAAAAAACCCCATGCTGCAGCTTTGTTAAAAATGTACTTTGGAAGCAGTTTAGGAAAGGGCATGTGGCTGCCCTTACAGCCCCCTAGGGATGCTGTGCTTGTGGGAAGTGCAGCAATGTTGAATGAAGTCTGCATAGCTCTAAATCTGCTGCAAACACCCTGCTGGGTCACAGCCAGGTGAGAGCAAGGGCTGAGGCATAGAGTTGAAGGCCACATCTTTACAGCCATGCAGGAGCGCATGGAGTTCTCTTTTTTTGATCTCAAACTGACACCAAAAGCACTGCACCCTTCTTTTTCTTAAACCGAGCTACTTGCACTCCAGAAGGCTGAAAATATATATCTCAGTTGTGGGTCTGTGTTTTGCCCTGTGGGGACCATTACTAACTGCAGTTGGGGATGGACCTGCCCCAAACCTGCTGTGTGTATTTCAAACACACCCCAGACTCTCTTTTCAGAGCTACAGATGCAAGCAGGGTGAGAATATGTGTTCAGACTCTATTTCAACTTGGACTCATTCCCCACATTTCCACTTGGATCTATTTCTAATTTTAACTACATCCATTATAACATTTAGGGTTTGCTTGCCGTTTTTTTAAATAGTAGGGCTCTCAGCTCCACAGACAGCGTCTGACAAGTTTGAGTTAATGTGAAAGCACACCAAGGTATTTATGTCTCTGCAGACAAGGGTGAAAAGGCCAAATGCAGCTGCTGAAACTCTCACCTGATGTGAGGGGAGTGACATTTCAGTGACAAAGTGACTTTAACACAGGGCTTGCAGTCCAGCAGCCTGTTGCAATTCTCTTTAGCCTGTCATTCTGCCAAAGGTTGATCACTGAAGAGCACCCAGGGCAGCAGCAGCTCCTTAAGGGAACCACAAAATTCGAGTGGCCAACATGCAGCATCATTAAACAAACAAGCATAAGGGAACATCCCTTCTGGGGACAGTATTATGATAGTTCTCCCTACCCAAATCCCCTAGGGCTGCAAGATTGCACCTATAATGATTGTCTGACTATAAACCCTGTCTCTTGCGTTCAGTCTAATCAGACATCTGAAGCAAAAATTACTTAAAATATTTTCTTCTTTTAATGCAGGTACGTTCACTAAACACATTCAACATGAACAGGAAACTACAAAGAACTTTATATTCTTCATATTGTCCTGTGCAAAGTGTTACAGAGACTTTGCTAGGACACCTCCCAGCAATTTATAGAATGAATTAAAATATTTGTAAAAAGAAACCCCAGTCCTGAATAAAAAATATGATCCATTAATATACAGCTCAGTAAATAAAGTATATGTATATAGTAAATATAGAGTGAATTTACTGATGTACTGTCCAACAACCACTCAATATGGTCTGATTGATCGCCTAAATTTTCTCACATCTCTTATCTTCCAGGACCGTGTCTTTAGGGCAGGGGCCTCTTTGCTCTGAATTTTTTCAGCACCTTGCAGTTCCTGTTCACTCTTAAGCACTGCAGTATAGTTATTGCACAATATTGAACTACAATATTGTTTTTAAGTAAAATAAACACAGATACTTACCTAGTTTGAAGAACATGTCTTAGTACCATCTGGTCTGAAAAACTGTGACTCTACTACAACTAAAATACATTAGTTTGCTCCTGTGTAAAAGCACTGATGCAAGCAAAATTCTGAAACTGGCTTCAGTTTCCTTTAGTACGACACTGACCTCTCCCTTTAGCCACTGACTTCAAGTTCTCAGGCCCAAAACTTACATGCTTTGTCCTTTTTAGTTCCTGGGGCTTCAGCTGTCACACAGAGAATAAATATTGTGTCAGGAAATAAGTTTTCTTGCCCAGTTTATAATATTCTAGACAAACTGAGAAATGTCCTGGACTGAGGTCTCGAGCACTTCCACACTTGGGAAATTCAGTCTTGTGTCTTTGGATGTGATTTCTTGACAGCAGGTGCTACCTCTATGTACTGCCACATATACAGACTGTGTGCTACTTCCTTTCAAGATAAAGGCTACAGCATTTTTTCTAGGTGGTCTGGGCACCTCTGCTTGTGTGGGACACATACTACACACTCACTTCAGCCTAAGTCAACAGGCATTAGCTGTCATACAGACTAACCTGTAGGTCAGCTAGAACTTACAATTCTTGGTCAAAAAAAGGTATATATAAAATTCTTTTAAGGAAATAGTAGCAATACAATCAGCAGATTTAATGGGATCTTCAACTCTGTCACACCTATTGAGGAATGAGTCATAAATATCACTTTTCCTTGTCTTGCTAGAGGACATTATGAGGCCATGGGAAGTGATCCAGGGCTTTGCTGCATGAAGCAGTGGATTTAATCATATTTCAGTTAAAAGTTTTTGTCTAAATATAGGGTGTGAGAAGTGCTGGGAATTGATAGTGGTCCAGAAGTTTTGTTGATGGTGATCCAGAAGTTTCGGAAAGAATTTGGGCTAAAGTCCACCTCATGTAAAGAGCAACCACACCTTAAACTCGAGCTGTAGCCTCTGCGGGGACTGGAGCCACCTTGCGCCCAACACCACAGAGCTGGGTGCAGGCAGCTTCTGCAGTCCAAATAATCAGGAATAGCAGGAAGCTGAGCCACGTGAGTGCCTTCAACACGAAATCTGTACATCAGAAATTACCATGTGGTCAACAGGACCATGACATGGTATCCTTTCATTCATCTGTGGAATGTGTGTGTGCATCTAAGACAGGAATTCCCAAGCCATTCCAAGAGGCTAGATATGCACTGAAGCTTTGGGGTTTTTCTGTTCCAGAGAAGAGAATGGCTTGGGTACAAAAACCTTGTTCCAAGGCTAAGATAAAAGCACCTCTTTTAAAGGGAGTTTCGTCTTGGAGATCCTGAAACAAAGGGATTATGCCATTCCTGAAGAGAGATTAGAGATCTTTAACACCACTCATTGCATCTGCATCTACTGCTGAAACAGGAGGCTGGAGGAGATTAGAAACCAACTAAATGTGAATTAAAATTAGCATTATAAAAAGTTCCCAATCTGATTCTGGGAGTTAGGCTGTGATCTTATTTACATGGTTTTTAATAAGGATAAACTCCAGAGGCTGCCTAGAGGATAATAATGTTACAAGATTTAAACTGCTGTAATTGGGACCCAAATCTGAATTACTGAAATTACTCCAGTTTCATACCAGAGAAACTAAGAAAATAATCTAGGCCTTCCTATCCCAATTTCCCAGGGGGACAGGAGTGTAATGCTGAGCCTAAGAAATCCCCTGTATTGAATAATCCAGGAGGTGGTCAAGTAACTACACTTACACCTTTGTTTCTTAATTTATCACTTCTATTCTCACAGCCAGTTTGTATTCTGACCCTTTCTGTGTCTGAAATGATAGACAAAAATAAACACTTTTTTAAGCAACAGAAATATGCTCTCCAAAAATCTGGACAAATTGTAATTTCTTAACCTGTTGCTCTGGTAAACATTTTTGCTGCAATGTCAAAATACTTAAACACTTATCAGTTCCAAATAACTTCACCTGTACTGTCAGCTTTCCCTGTTGGACACGTCAAGTCTTGGGGAACACATGAGCAGTTGTGGTACTAGAGTACAATGGCAAAACCCAGCCTAAAGGAAGGAAATGTTTTTGGACTGCAATTCCGTGTGTCGTTCAAGGTCTGCTACAGGCAACAATGATCAGTCCGTGAAGGATTTACTTTTGGAGGGCAGTGAAAAGAAGGCATTGGCACAGAGCCAACGTGGCAGGGTGACACTGCTGCACATCAGCAGGTACCCACTGCTGATGCACATGTGGTTTGCTTGGCCCCAGGGGCTCTCAAGGCTGCTGTGGATGGATGTTGTATGTCGGCAGGTGGGTGGTGAAAGGAGGTGCAAAACCTGGGCTGTGGGGTGCAGAGCCACAGAGCTTCCCCACTGCTGCCTGGCCAGAACTCTCTGGACAACTCATCTGCTGCAGAGCTTCCCTTCAGAAGATGAATTATTACAAATCATGGAAAGGTTTCCTAATAAAGGAAAGGAAATAAATCCATCAACCTCTATTCTGTCTGGTTCAGCAGAGTCTCACGGCACTTGTTAAAGTTTGTGGCTGGAATGGGACTGTAGGTAGGTTTTGATTTAATCTTGGCTCTGCTGAATAGATGACAAAAAACTCACTGAACTTGAAGAGGGGAAAGATTAATATATTAAACCTTGTCCCTTAGCGGTTCTGCTTTGCAGAAGACAAAGTATCAGCACTTGCCTGGCTCACAGGCGAGCAAACTCTTGCTGACTGGAGTTCATTTCCTAGGGGAGGTAGAAGGATTGCTGCTCTGCCATGTGCCTCCTAGCTCCTCCTTGAAATCTGCCATGAACTCACTCCACTGTGCCAAGCTTCTCAAGGCCATAGTGCAGATAGTGAAAAAGAAATAATTCACACTGGTCATAACTTCCCATTGGAGCAGTTTTCCCCCTCTGTATCCCTGTGAAGGCAGCCTGGTCTAGTAGGTGTCTCAGAGCTCCTGTAGTGGTAAAAACGACCTTTGCAGCCTCTCTTGCCTTGTCCCCATCTTACAGGGCAAGCAGCGAGCAAAAGAGGTTCATACTTCTTCCAGTCATGCTGTTCATCAGCAATGGGGGAGAAGCCAGCACTGTCTGCTCACCATTTTGTGCTCTATGACAGCAGACACCAAGTCACTCAATTGCTTTTTTCATCAGCCTGAGACTCCTTTTCAAAGAATATTAGAAATATCTGCTAAATAAGCTGTTTTGTTAGCAGGTCATGGAATTTTGTAATATTCCATGCATCAGTTGGCATCTTTAACCCAAGGATTTTCAGACTTTGGCATCACAAGCACTAACTTATTTTTTCAGACTTTCTTTCATGATACTTGGAAAAACCTTTTTATAAGACTTGCCTTGAATGTATTGTCTTAATTCTCTATTTGGGTACAGTCCCAGAGGATAGTATTTTCCAGTGCCTACTAAAGCATACAGAAGGGGCCAAAATGACTTTTAATCCAATAAGCTCAAAAAACCATGTATAGATTCTACTGAAGAGCAAAATTCCATAAACAGAGTCTGTATTTTCATTGTATTCAGAACAAGAAATATATTTTTTTTCAATATTAAAAAGTCCTTGGTTGATCAAATTGTTGCATATTTCTTTCTGGGTAAGTGGTAGTGAGTAGAGATCTCTGACAGTTCTATATTAAATGCAGGTGGCTCTGTGAATGCTATTCCTGTCTGATACACTACATTAACCATAACCTGCAATTTCTTCCAAAAGAACTGGAATTAATTAAATTGTTTAATAAAACCTTACTTACCTGGATAAAATAATTTCTAGTTTGCACTTAGGTTCCCCTAATGTATCTTCCTAGATTAGTATTTGTAACATAAAAAGCCAGAAGTGTTTACTTAGAAAACCAAACATCAAGTGTCACCCCGATAATTGTCCAAGATTTTCCTTTTTAAGATGGAATTTTCTTTTATACTTTTTCTTGCTATATTCCGAATTGCTAAATTAATTTAGCAGGAATTGATAACTTCATTCCTATTTCACAGCTAAATTCAAGGCTCAAACGCAAATCCTTCTGCCTAATTTGCAGTTCAAGGCACCTCCATTGAGTCTGCCTCTAGACATGGATTTGGGCATCAAAGACATCAAGAGGTTTGGGGATGGACATACCTGGATGGGACTTTTTTTTCTTGTTGCAGTTGTTCAGTTTAAAGCAAACCCACAGAGCAGAAAATAAAATGCATCATCACAGATCTACACCTTAACAAGACCATTTCTTATTAAAAACAAGGTTTTTAACACAGAAGCAATGCTAAGCAGCTACATTTTATCAGGAATACAAACCAAAAATATTATTTCACTTGGTGCATGTTGAATACAATAAAGTTTAAAATTTTGCTGTTCTAAAATTTGTTTTAAATGCCAGAAGAAAGTATGCCTGGGAGAAGAGAACAGCTTTATTTTGTTTTCATGTTTAAAGCAAGCCATAAAATTCTTTGTAGCTGAGCATGGTTGAGGCAAGAAACGCAGCCCCATGATTCCAAGTGTAGCATCATTTATATCCATAAGCAGATTAAATTTTAAAAGTTCTCTCAATACCACTGACCAGAGGAACAATGTCATTGTTAGAAAACACACGCACTGGTTACCTTATAATCAAATTTTCACTGCCCTTTCTGACAGGTTTTTAAGTTACTTAAGGGATCTATTTATATGTGGAAGCATCAACATCATGCAGTAAATCCAACCACAACTCAGTCACATATTTTATTAAGTTTAAGTTCAGTGAAAGTGCAGAGTAAACTAGGGCCCTATGTCTCTCAGTTACATCTGATTTGCGGTTGCTATAAAAAGGCCCACATGCCGCTCTTTCAGATGTGTTTTGGATTGAAAATAGGATTAATGTGCTAAAGTGTGATTAGAATGGTTAAACACGATTAATTGGAACAGACTTGTATTGCCAAGGGAGCTCCGCTGTTACTGGCCAGCCTCCAGTTTACCAAGTGAACAAAGCAGGCCAACTGTCCAAGTTTTTCCATGTCTTTGCTTATGTGCCTTTTCCTTTGCATTTTCTCATAGCCAGCTTGTCTCAGAGCAGATTAAATACAGCTGAGAATGTTGGTCTAGGTCTGCAGCGAGGATCCTCGGGGAATAAGCAGGAACCTCAGGCCCAGACTTGGCTTCTCCAGTGCTGGTTGAAAACTGCCATGCACCTAGGGCAAGGGTCCAGGTGGATCGACTAGGGAGTGGGAGTAATTTGGGGTTTTTAAAATGATCTATTAAACCCCTGAACTTTAATCAAGCTGCTACCATACTGACAGCTGTGATTTACTCACACATGGTTGAGAGGGGTAAAAGGGGCAAGGACTGCAGAGCTCAGGCACTTGTCCTCAGCTTGAGAGCCNCCCCCCCCCCCCCCCCCAAATTAGCACACTGGTGTGCTTTTATCATGGGCAAATTCATAGGTATCTGTGGCATAGAAAATCTATTTCATTTTTTAGTAGATTCTTGGCTGGACATTCAGAAAATGCTGCCCCTCTCCACTAACTGCCCTTCCCTACCCCCTTCCCCCCCTCCACCTTTTCCAAGCACAGATTAAGGATTTAAAGCTTAGGTAATCAAAGCTTTAAACTGATCCTGCCTGAAAAAGTCAGAATGGTTTAGTATATTGTTCTAAAAACAGAAATACCTCAGTGGTTTATTGCATGAAGATATTAAACTTTGCACAAATTAAACTCAGGAGTGCAGACATTTTGAGCTAAATTCCTGGCTATAAGCAACTAAAACCTTCATAGCAATTAAAACCATGTTTGATATTTTTTTTAATAACTCCAGGCGCAATTCAAATCACAATGGGATTGCCTTTCTCAATAATGAAATCATTGTACCGCTTGTGGAGTAATGGCATTCTATCTGGGAACGGGCTTGGAAAACACACATGCATACAAGATCTCCAAGACAGCATGCACGTATGTACACAACTGTCTTTCAATATTTAGTATCCTTCTTTAAAAACTGTCTAACAACTAGGAACAGAAGGGTAACCATATATTTATCCTCCGGGATTTGAGATCCTGAAGCAATTATTAGAGAAGAAAATGGAAAGATAAATTCAGGGATATTTCTTGCTGCACTCTAGTTCATTTACGTGACTGTACATAAATTTCCATCTCTCTGAACAATGCAAACAGAGAGGCAAACAGCATGTGCTATCTTTGCTAATAATTTACAAACTTGCCTTGGAGTCAGTTCAGTGTCACTTCCCCCTAAGGGGTTCAACAACAACCTCTTCCCCTGCTTCCTTCTGGCTTTCCCCTTCTCTGCCTTCCTACCTCCCATTCTCTCTGCCTCATACACAGCTTCCCAAAACCAGGCCTATAGCTCCTGTGCTTTTGGTCATCTCCACAAAACCAGCTCAGTTTCTCATCCAGACTTTTCTACTAAGTCCATTGCATTAGGTAGATGATACTGCTTCAGGTACAGAATGGATGTCCTTCCATTTTTCATTTGAAAGGGTGGTAGCACACAAAATCATAGATCAGTTTGTGTTAGAAGGCACCTTAAAGATCATGCCATGGGATCTTTCACTAGACTGGGTTTCTCGAAGCCCCATCCAGCCTGACGTTGAGCACTGCCAGGAACGGGGCATCCACAACTTCTCTGGCCAGCCTCCTGCAGTGCCTCACCACCCACATAGTGAGGAATTTCTTCCTAATGTCTAATCTAAACCTACCTTCTTTCAAGGTACATCACAGTATGCCAGAAAAAAAAAAAAGGGAGACTATTGACAAGCCTCTTCATAAGCTTTCTATCTTTCATTCAGGTAAACACAGCAACTTCCTCTAGTGCTGTGCAGTACATGCTGGTGGCAGCAAATCCCTTGCAGAGATCTGATTTTAAGCTGCTGCCACATGTAAGTTGGAGTTTTCTTCTATAGTTAAATGATCTGCACCTTTAGACATTAACTGCAGCTGCAGAAGAGTTAATTACTGTTAACAACAGCAATTGCAGATGTCTAACACATTATGAGCTCTGTAGTTTTCCGGGTGGTCCTGCTAACCTGCTATCTCAGTGAGTGACCCATCCCCATAAAGATACTCCCAGAGTTTTCTTTTGTTAATTCTGGGGAGTTATTAAAGCCTTCTTGGCAAGCTTGGATTATGCCTTTCACTGACCATAGCTCAAGGTGTGCCTCTGCAGCTTGTCAAACCTGCTGCACACTGACAGGTACCCTCCCAGCTGCCCTCCCTGTTTGAACATCTGTCTGGTCAAACTTGTCAGCCCCAAACCCAGAGCACAGAGCTGAGCAATCACCAGGAGAAAAACACATCCAGTGGTGAAGGCAAATCCACCCCATCGAAAACGCCATTTGAAAGTAAGCCTCCAAAGCCATGGACAGTGCTTTGGAGGACTCCAGTTTGTCACTGAAGCAATAAAGTCATCATCCAGGTGCTTTGAAAACCCTCTCATAAGGACTTGCTTCAATCAAAACGCACTCAGTTCACAATGCTGCTTTCTTCTGTGGTTGCAGAGGCTGTTTCTCCCTCCAATACAGGGATGTGGATGAGATGTGGTTCAACAAGTATAGGAGCAGCCTGTGGTTCACAAGTTCTGCCAGTTCAAGTGGTGCCAAATAAAACTTTCTGCTCCATACCTGGCCAAGCTATCTCCTCAAGTTATGGTACCCATGAGAAGATGGGAATATCAAGCAGCCTTCCTGTTCAGAAGCCTTCAATGTTCACAGCCTCGTATACAAAGAAAAATATCAACATCTATTTCAGTTTATATTACTGGGCTGGTCTCGGAGCTGTCTCAAAACTCCCATCAGGTGTAGCTGTTCTGGCTGAGGAAGGCACCATTCAGCTGACTTTCTCAGTCACCACAGCCTAACCTGGCAGTGCTTGTGAGCACTGGGAGGGCATTTTGTTTTTTAAGACTTCCCTGGAAGGGAAGACTCAGAGTAGCTGATGCCACATAGAGAGCCCCTGGTGATCTGAGTTATATAGCTGTGTGAATGCCCCATCTTGGCTAAGAGCAAATATTTCAATAACATCTCCCAGACAGCTATTGTATTTTCAACTCATCAAAAGACAAAATGAAAGGTCAGTGTTTATATCTTTGGTGTGTTACAAACTGGAAACACTCATTATGTTTCAAACTGCTGTGGCACCAAGCTAAAAAAAGTTTTAGGAAGAAAAATTCCACTATCAGGTGGGTCTCATAGTTCCTCACCACAGAATGTTGGATGTTGCAAAATCATCAGATCATAACGGTACCTGTACCATATGCTATCTTTAGCACCAACTAGTTACATTTTTCATAACCAAACATGTTGCAAAGTCACTTTTTAATTGAAACCAGGTTTTTGAATTCCTTGTGTAGTACACTAAGAAGCACAAGGTACAACCACTGTGTATTGGAAGCTGCCAGTGCTGAGAAGAAGAAAGCTGCTGCTGTGGGTCCCAGAGTGCCCAGCGTAAGCCATGCAACCAGCCACGTATTCTGTGCCTTAATTATGCATTTGGAGATCTTGCCTTAGGGGAGGTTTCCATTTTTGTTTTTTGTCAGATGTGATCAGTGTTTAATGCATGTGCAGATGCATATGACACCACTTCCAGATTTGTGTAGAGCACAACCATAACTCTCTGAGAGAAGGCTGCTCATTTGGGTACTTAGGGGTGCTGTAAGCCTTGCTTTAGTTTCCCAGCCTCAGCGCCAGGGAACAAATCTATCATCTCCTCACCAAACGTGAGACACGGCAGCAGAGAACCTGAAGCTGAACTGCGAGTGTTCCTACAAGAGACATAAAGCAGTGACATGTAAATGGAGGGGATGGAGGTACAGGAATGTAGGTGGAAACAGAATTGGGACCCAGGCTATTTATAGCACAGAGTTAAGGTGATTCAGAAGTTACAGCCTGAGTAGGACACCTGGGTCTTTGTACGGCCATTGATTTTTTGTGACCTTTGGAAGTCACTTAGCTTCCCTTAGCTGTACATCCATAAAGCTGGGGTTACCAGTGTGACCTTGCACAGCACAGTGACAATAATTGCACAAAAGATGTAAAAGAATGATGGTAGCAGCTATTGTGCAAGTAGAATGGATATATCACATTTATTTTCCTACTAACACTTCCCAAAATAATACATAATTCACTTCCCTGAGCTTTTCTCTAGCATAATGTGTAGCATTATAAAATCTTTACAGGCTGAGTAACATTACATGCATATTTATAGACAGTGAGAGAAAGAGACCTGGAACAAAATCATCAAGGACTGGATGGAATAAGGAACTGAATGCTCCAACCCTCCAACTTTTTCAAGGAAAGCAAAAGCACTGGTCACAGTGAAGTCAGTGAACCCTTCTTTTGATTTCAATAACATGCTTAAGTCTTTTGTCAGAAGGGGGCCAAGAGCCCTCAGCAGGGCTCTGTGTCGCCTGAAGTCATGCAATGAAGCAGTGGGAATACTGTGGGAATATCTTCTCTGGCTTCCTGAATACGACAACTGAGAAATTAAAGCTAAGAATGAGAGTCTGTCCCGGGTTTTACACAAAGCTCTGTACACTCCAGAGAAGAATTTGGAGAGCTTAGTTACTGCTGGCTAAATACATATTCAGAGCAAAATTCTTTTCTGCATGCACCTGGTTTGCATGAATGCCAGGCTTGTGCATGCAAGGGAGGTGTGTGCACAGCTGAAAAGAGAAGCTGGAATAAAAATGACCCCTAATTTCATATGGCTCATCAGGGGGAAAAGAGCAGCTCTACACAGACAGGTGTATATGACTTTCTCTAGATCCAAAATCTGGTATAGGACACTGAGGTCCGAATATGGTCTCTCTAGCTAACTGGAGAGAGACCTTTCAACTTGAGAATGATCCTTGTCCCTTTCAGCAACACAGAAGGAATATTGCCTACTCTGTTAAAACAGAGGGAGGAAAATAATCAGTCATCAATTCTTTGATTTTTTTCATGTTGTCCTGCTAAATCCTCCCACTTTTGGCTAAACCATCCCCTTTGGGGAAGCAGAGGACTACCATGACGCATATGGAAAACACGCAGAGCTGGAGAGCAGCATTTGGAGATGAGGAGAGCTGACCCCGGGACCAGCAGCCCTCAGAGCTGCTGACAGCCCCACTCAGGCATCCTCTCCTCCAGGGCTCTGCAGAGCAGAATCGAGTCCTTCAGCAGGGGCGGAATGTGACATGCAGGCATTCACCAGCTTTTCATACATCTTTATCTCTTCTGTTGTAAGATTCAGTGCACTACACAGATTTATGGGAATTCTTTCCATGTTCACAACTTATAAGTATTAATAACCCGTCCAAGTTGGAAAATAATACACCATTCCTAACTCTATTAACTACAGAAAATCTGGCTTCAGTTAAAATAAGATCCCCTTTAGCAATGCCCAATATCCAATAAATATTATATATAAAAAAAGCCAGGCCGCATCTTATCTGACGTACGGTAACAGTAATGTTTTTGCCTGAGGCACTGCAAACTTCAGGCTTAAGAAGTCAAAATGACGGGGTGCAGATGATTGCTTGAAAGTTATAAGTTTTAACTTAAATAGTTACCTTTAAGTCTTTTTTTTAATCTAATAATGATTACAGACAGGCAAATGCAGCAGGCTCACAAATCTACGAAGAGATATTAAAGTTGTAGATAATGTTCAAAAACTGTTTTCTTAATACTTGTGTTTCTGTCACTGACCCACAAGGAAAAATGGCATTAGCATTTCTGCCACTCCTATATAAAAGTGGCTCTGAGTTTTCCAAACAAGCAGTGTCATCCAGTTATCAATGGTTTTAAAACTACTTGCCTTCAAAGTTAAGACTAAATCCTTTGGTCCTTACTCTGGCAAAACTCCTGTTGCTGTTAGTGAAGGTCTTTCATTCAATTAAGACTTCTAATTTCAGGTTAAGGTCTTCTGAGATACTTAAATGACAGATTTACATGTTTTCAGTCGATATTTAGTACTTGAATATCTAGGTCTGTGCCTTATGGTACATAAAAACTATATTAGTATGTTACAGTATCTCAGGATCTTTTGGGATTAAATATGCCGAGATGTCCTCAGAGTTACTCAGTGGGTCTTTAAGTTGGGAATGCTTCAGACCAGCACAGCCTAACTAGAGCTATAACTGCACCACTTTCACCCTGATTTTAACTAGCAGAAGTGACTTGCAGCATACCCTGCCTTAGCAGGGGTCACTGGCAAAGTCAGCTGCCAAACCTGTCCTATTGAAGGCTGTTGGAGAATGCAAATGACTCCAATTATTTACTGAGAGCAGCCCATCTCTGGCCTCAGAAGTTCAATTAACCTGATAGACAGTTAATTAAAAGTTAAAATCAACTGTTGTTTGAGGTACTCCTCAGATGCCCTTCACCAAGTCCTGTGACTCTGTTACCACATTTTAGCCTTTTCTCTTCCCCTTTGCTCAGGGAACCCACAATGCCAGCCCTGAGGACAGTGCTGGGGGAATGGCCTGACCAGGAGCTGTGTCACAGACCAGTTACAGAATCCATCAATAGCTATGATTATTATTTGCTCCATTTCTGACATCCTCAAGAATTCACAGTATTCATTCATTCATTCATTCATTTTCCCACTTTCTTGTTTTACTTTGTATATTAGTCTATAGGCAGATGCCATTGTAAAGAGTTAGGACCAAAATGACCCAAAATTTGCTTTTATTTGAGAGTGTGGATGAAACTTTTAAAAAAAGGAAGCAAGCTAGTGATGCTATTCACAGCAGCTCATGGACCCTTCTGCACCTATGGATGTTAAACCCAAAACATTAATTTGATTACAGTTTTGTTGATCACATTGCAGCACTGGCTGACTCACTATTGCTTATTTTAAGGAGATTTTTTCTGATCAGAGAAAGTCAGAAAACAATCTATTCAGCAAACATTTTATTTATTGTCTTTGTCTGAGGCAGCAGTCTAGCAAGCTTAGAATGGCTGAAAATTAAAGTCAATGGAGACACTGAAAGGTTTCACATGCATACCAGAAAGGAAACTAATTTTCAGAATGAGACCTGGACAGTTATCTCACTCTGAACATGACCTCATGAATTTGGCAGCTTCTAGCCTTCAGCAGACTTTGAACTCTTTGGTGGATCAGTGGCCTAATCTTTGACTTTCTTTTCTGTGTAAGAGTGAGGGGGAACCCTCAATAAATTTGCAGGATTTTGCAAGAAACCATCTAATCACTCATTCATCAGGCTTACAAAGAAACTAAAACTGCTGTTGTTTTTAACCAGTTAAGGTCTGTTCTTTGCCTACTTTGTTTCCGATTCTTTTGATCTTTGGGGTTTTTTTTGTTCTTTTTTTTGTCTTTTTGTTGTGAGCTGAGTGAGGAATTGTTCAGGGTCCCCGTGAATTCAAAAAGAATGGCACTTTTACCCCAGAGACACACTCTTGCCAGATTTCACTGCAGCTGAAATCCCCAGGGCCAACACTTTTTGCTGAATGATGTCCGTTTGAAGCATCATTCCTGTCACTGGCTTTAGCAGTGACAGATATGCACAGGTTACAGCAGGCATGTGGGCCTCCAGAGTTACTGCACACATTGCTCCCCCAGTGATGCTGGGCTTTTCTGCTGGTCCAAAGCTTTCAGACTTAATGAGAAGCAAGTGTGGGACACCCTGGCACGGCTTCAGACACACCTCACTTTTCCCATATAAAATCTGGCAGAGAGAAAAGCCTCATGATGCTATCTTTCCACGTTTGCACCATATAAGCAGCAGCTTAGAAAAACTGGTATTTTCCCATATGACAAATGGCAGCTTTCCAGTCAATACCCTAAAATTTTGGTTGGTCTTTCCTCTCACAGGCATGCCAGTTGGGAAAAAAAGGAAAGCCTCTTGTAGGTTTTGCGTGATGTTGTGGCAGTGGGATACCACTGTCCCTCCTGTGTGCCCCACAGCCAGCTCTACTACACCACATTGGTCACTCACACCTTTGCAGGGTATCGTGGATAGAGGTCCTCACACCCCCAGCCACTAAGGGCCATAATTTTAACCAAGGTAGCAGGAGATTTGAGGGGAAGATGCTTCCACTGTAAACTGGATGTTCAAGAGTGTCTTGGGAAAGAGCCTGACATCAAATTACAGGCAAGGACAGGGCAAGGGGGAGTTGAACACAGCCTGTTTTCCTCTTAAAGTGTTTGAAGACAGGAACAAAGGACTAATGAGAGTCTGTCAGGGTGGAGAAAGCTCTTATTTTTATTTCCCATTATAGCTTTCATCTGTGAAAGAGGTTTGGCCAAACTCATTACTCTCTGAGCAGCAGCAGTCATAGTTAGGGAAAAGATATTGTGAAAACTGTAAAAATTGAAAAATATATTCTTTCATAATAAAGTCTGAACTAAGGGCTTGCTTGGGTCTCAATAAAATTGACAGAAATTTGTAATAGACATGAAAAACAGTAAGAATGGGAGTTTGCTTTGATCAAGAAATCTTCTGACATTTGTATTTCCAAGTTATCCTAGACAGTTACAGCAGGTTTTGAAAGCCATTAAAGAAAGGCTCCTTTCACAAAAAGGGTTTGGATTGACATTTCCTTCAAATAGCTTCCTTTCTCAACCAAATGAAATTTTAAAGAGTGTCTTTAATTATGACAGTTATTGTTGTTATGGAGGCCGGATGTGTTTCATGTTAAAAATTGCAAGAAAATATTTTATAGGTTTCAGTTTGGACTCAGTGAGTGCATCTGCAGAGTATCTTAAAAGTAGGTCAGAGCTGGCTAAGCCCAGTGACTGCCTGGAGCCAAGGCTGGTGTGGGGCCGGTAGCAAAGGGATGTTCCGACACAACCCATGCCTCAAGTCCGTGCTTGGCACAGTGATACCCCACCTCCAGCCCCAGGCTGACCACAACGCCCAGGGCCCTTTCTGCAAGGGCTCAAACAGCACCTATGCCCAGAAATACCCATTTTGTAGACAACGTGAGCTAAAGATGACTCCCTTCATCCTTGTCTAGTCCTGGTTTTCCCTTGGGAAGGAAAGCAGTAGCTTTCACATTAATTTTGGGACTCAGACTAGTAGTGTCTCACCCACATACTAGTTCCACTGAAGTGAACTGAAATTATTCACTTGTGCAGAGATTAAGTCTCTCGAGAAGCTGTAGAAAAAATAGAGTCATGCTCTTAATAAATACTAGCAACATCCAGACGCCTTAAGCACAGGCATTTTTAGTAATTAATTTGTTATAGATGTAGCTAGCTGATTTAAAGAGTCAGATTTATTCTGATTAAAGCATTTACTTCTATGTCAGCAGAAGGAAAATTTACTGCCTCAGGAAAACATAAATGTCAAATGTGTGCTTGAATATACAGAGTACGGTAGATAGAAAGAAGACGATGTTTTCACAGGTCATGTGCTTAAAGGTCAGTAGGGTTAAAGAGTACTTTTTTTGTTGTTTTAAAGCTGCCATACATGAAGAAGGAGCTGTGCAGCTGAAGGGGAAATGGCAAAACGGAATGTGCTCTAATGTCCATGGGAAGAGCACCAGCCACTCAAAAGGAGCACACGCATACAAACAATAGCTGAATTTGCCTCAAGACCCATAAAGAAGACTTTTATATAATATTGTCCTGGTGCCAGAACTATTGCTTCCCTGTTCTGATGCACAGTGGCAGTTTTGCTTTTTTAGACATCAGTAACCATTGGCACTCCTCTCTTCCCAGACTTGCAATGTCTAACATCACTATACATGTGAAAAATTGCTACGTCCAAACCAATTCTTATCGAGGGAGAATTCCAGTCTCCAGAAGACTAAGCCAGGAATTTTTCACCTGCACAAATGCAGTGGGGACACTGGAGAGAAAATATTGAAATAAATTGAAACCAACCTCTTACAGCCAGAAATTCCTGTTGGAACTAAGGGAGCAGCACTGGTACCTAGCTGTAAGCACTGAAGGTCACCTGGGACCCCTGAGGGTGCCCAGGACATTAGCATAAGACCAGCAGCAATGACAGAGGACTCCTGCAAGAGACCCATGCCCTTATGGAGTGCTGTCTGGAAGCCACCTATATTTAGGGACCTGAATGTCTCCCTAAATAACTCTAAGAACAGGAGTTTCTAAAGCAGAAATTAATACAGAGACTATGAAATTCAGGCAGCTATAGACAGAAACATGAATGGGACAATGACTTCCTGGATTTTGTGTGTTCTGGAGACCAGATCTCATGTTCCCATCACAAGTGCTGGCAGGGACTGAAATCCTGCTCTGAATATTCTCTTTAACTTCAGGTCTTATCCTAAAACAGTCTAGGCTGCTGCTGCTGGCTGTGATCTGTTTTGAGGCTGCTCACTCAGCACCTCACAAGAGGTGCTGCAGGATGAGGCCATTAGCCTGTATTTACATTGCCTGGTAATGCCATCAAACATTCTACTTCTAGTCATTAGCAATCCATCCCTCCTGCCTTTCCTCTCCCTGAGGAAGTGCTCACAGAACCCGTCTCATGGATTTCTGTTTTTTCATTATTGTTGTAGTCTCCCCAGTTTATCTTTCTCTTTCATTAAACAACAAACCACAGATACGGTTTCAACCTAACAGCCTGCTTGCGAGAAACTAACCATCCAGGAGCAGGAGCACATCCTTCCCATGTTCTTCAAAAATGCACTTAACGTGATTCATTGCTTTATTCTTTGCTTGAAGCATGTTTCACTTACATTAATAATATTTTACCTTTCACTTATAAATTCAAACACAAAAGCGGTTGTCATTCTCCAAATGATCATATACTTAAAATATTACTAGCCTATCACTTTCCAAAGGTCAAATTCTCTTCTTTCCCTTAATTAGGATTCAAGATTTCCAACAATAAGCTGTTGCAGCAGAAGTATAGCTCTTTTATGTTTACTAATTCACATCTCTGCTTTCTCACTTTGCCAAGAGGAAAAAGGAAATGGTTTTAAAGTGGGATAAGTACACTTTTTTTCTAAACAAAATAAGAAGAGGAAGTTCCAAATATGGAGGAAACAAGCAATTGGTGATCTGATTCAGTAAGGATTTACACACAGAGTCCTTAGTTTCTAAAAAGTCTTTCAAGTCAGTCCTTCACACTGAAGTGGTACAACCTCTGATGTGCTGTGTCTCACGTGCCTGAATGTGCAAGTCAGAGCTCCTTATTAATAGGGTTCCAGTCACAAAATGGATCTTCTCACACCTAAAATGGCAACATCAATATCTTAAGTCATTTTTTCATGTTCTTGCAGGAGCTGACTTCATTTTGGGTCTGATTAAAATAAAGGGTAATATTTCATTGTGAAACTATACCCTGATTTTTTAGGTAATACTTGAAAGGAAGTAAGTTTTGTCTGGAGTGAAAAAGGTGTGTTAAATCAACCAACCTGTCTGAGAGCACAAAGATAAACACAGCGAGCAGTGTGATTTCCTGTAACATGATTTTGCTACATCTAAATATAAAAATCTCACATAATAAGAACCATGCATTTTGTGTCCCACAAGAACCTTCCAAGGGGCCAGAGAGAAAGTTTATAAATGTGTTCTTGAAAAAATGTCTGTTTTAAAAAAAATAAAATTCAATAACAGGGAAAACAAGCAGTACCCACACAATGATGAAATTCCTGTTTTTCTGATTTCACATGTATATATGTCTCTGGAATTTCCTCTAACCTGGCTGTGCTACAAGTAAAGGGAGCTTTTTGGCTTTGGTTATATACCTGGGCTTCAGGATTTGGGCAGATGCCCACCCTCTGTTGGAAATCATCTGTGTGTCCATGAGCAGATGAGTCCACTCCACCCATGTCTTAATCAGCCATTTGCAGGATACTTGGATTTTCCTGGTACAGCCCCTGGTGTAACACCACTGCCACATCTGAGGAAAAGTGTCCCTAAAGTGGGACTTGGACCTTGTCAGCAGTTCAAGGCACCGTAGCCCTTCAGGTTCCAACCTTGCAGACACTGGTACCCTCAGAAAGCAAAGTTCTTGCTGATGAGGGGGTGGGTGCAGTTTCCCAACGCAGGTGCCAGCACTTTGCTTGGGAGCTGCTGAGGGCCTTCTCATGGTGCAGAAACCTTCTCGGGCAGTACCCTGGCATTCTGGCTCCCCGCTGCCGCTTCCAGCCCCACATTTTGAGGTTTCCAGTCCCGCTGAGGAGATGACTCAGCTGCCTGTGAAGCTGTATCAAAACCATGTCATTTTAGAGCCCAGTGTAAACCAGCCCTGTCTTCAATTTACCTTCATATGCCAGCCAAAAATGGTGCCAGTTCTGATGCAAGTCAGAGTTCTGAGTCACCGCCTCATTAATTTCTAGATACAGGTTTTAGGTGCTTTAAAACTTTCCTCAAAATCCAATTCCCCCAGATTCCCAGTCACTTTAACATGTTGTCTTTGAAGTCCTTCCAGTTTTTCTAGATATTTTTGGTAATAGGGTGCCCAGCACTGAATGTAATTTTGTTTCCCTATATATTTTCTAAATCCTAGCTCTTAAAGCATTAGGGGTTTATGTGCGTATATATAGTCTATTATGTATTACAGTATATCATATAATATATAATGTGAAGAATTTGCCTTCATATCAGTGATACCAATTTTATTGGGAGAGAAATATTAGCAGGATTTGATTTTGAGTCACCAGGTGTTTTTTCTTTAAGGTTATTTCTTTTTTATTGGTGTCCCAGTGAATGACTGAAATGTAAACTAAGTTAAGACTTAACAAAACACCAGGACGATTCATACAAGCATAAAATTATATTGGTCTAAATTTTTCTGAACTCTCTCCAGAATGCTTTGAGTTTACTGGACAGATTTCAGGTTGCCATCACGAAAGTGCAAAACCAGAATGAACATTCTCAGATATCAAAGCTGCCAGTGCCATTTCTCCAATCAAGAGAAATGCCAAGCTTGGACAGAGGATGAACAACAGCAATGGTCACGGTACAACCTCTGTTTTCAAATCTGATCAAACCTTTACTCCAGGTCAGTGATATTAATAATGGATTTTCAACTGATTTCAGTGGGAATTAGCCATTATATACACATACAGGAAGTGTTTGTATCAGCAGATATCCCCTTAACTGTGATAGCTAACATGCATTGACTCAGCAGATGTGAGTGCCTCTGTAAGAAAGCTGTGCCAACATGCATAATGTAGGTGGTGGAAAGACTTAAGAGCTGTTTCAGAGTGTTAAAGAAATACAGAAAAGTTTTACATGAGATATAAACCTCAACTTCAGTTCTGAATACCAAAGACTCCTTGATGATACTGGGCAACCTGCTCAGTCTGTCCCTGGATTCTCCATCAAAATGGAAGTCTTCCTCACATTTTCCTAAGAGGACAGCCATAGGACCCAGCCTTTTCTCACTGTGACTTT
The DNA here is from genome assembly GCA_013399195.1 of Dicrurus megarhynchus. NCBI lineage: Eukaryota > Metazoa > Chordata > Aves > Passeriformes > Dicruridae > Dicrurus > Dicrurus megarhynchus. The sequence goes on along the minus strand of VXAD01009833.1, from coordinate 1,477,582 downwards.
CTTGATTGTTGTAAAAACAGTAATTGATTTCAGTGTCTTTGTTTCTGGAATAGCTTGTCAGCATTTTTTTTTTTTTGGACACAAAACTTTCCAGGATGTGGACTGCTTTTTTACCAAGTGAGATGATAGCAAAGCCCCCTCGATTGTACCTCACTTGCAGCTGGAAGGAAGGGGATCCACAACTCCTAAGGTGGGAAAAAGTAGGGAGAAAATGGCGGTGAAAGCATTTTGGGTGTGGAAAGGTGGCTGGAAAGCAGACACTGCCTGTGGGTTCCATTCACAGACAGTCAGAACAGGCCTCATGTCCTCACACCCAAGTGAGCATGCTGCTGGTAGCCTGGAGCTGATACCAGCTGTGCTTTGGGGGCACCATGCAGTGAACAGTGAATCGAAACCAGTCACCACTGCACGGACCTGCAGAAGTTTTCCTGTGCTGCCCTACACACCCAAAATAAGAACAGCTTGCTATAAACTTGTTATGTGAACCTGGAAAAGGACTTAACAAACTTAACAATGTGTTTTAAGATAGTAGTATTTCATTTTCCAATTAGCTGAAAAAAATTCTCTGCTGACCCACACCTTGTGAAATAGCCTACCTTAAAGGCTCTTGCTAATTTTGCACTGGTGTAAATAACAGCAGGGAGTAATAAAAAAATAAAATCACTCTATACCAGGCTGAAAACAGATAAAACTCCATCCTTCCATTAAACAGGCATGACTATTAGAGTGGATTCAAATAACCTCCCCAGCCCAATAAAGTGCTGCACGGAACAAGTACTGTTGTTTAGGCTGAAAGTCTTTGTCTCTACTAGAGATAACAGATGGTGCTGATAACATCCAGGAGATCAATCGGTGCTGAGTTAGCTATGTTTTTTGAATGCAGAATTTGAAGGATTTAAGCAATTACATCTTAAAAATCCCACTTTCCTTTGTATGCTACACAGTTATATACTATTGCAATCCACTCTGAAACTATTAAGCCAAAGGCAAGAAATAGGAAAACATAAGGACTTTTGAATAGTGAGAATTTGCACAGGGAATCAAAGAGGTTTCAAGTTCACTTAGTGCAGATGTTTCTATAATTGAGACACACTAGAAAAATGCATTAATGCACAAATCAGTCTTGCCTACAGTTATCTGAACCATAAAAAAATGTCCATAGTCAGGATATAATTCCCTATTAAATCCTATAGGATACTTTAAAAAAATAACATAGGTTCTTTTTTTCCTATTAAACTCTTCAGGACTTTTTCAGTAGGGGAGTCCACAGGGAGCACAAACAAACCTAAAATCTGTTGACCAATTCACCCCATAACCCCTTTTCATACACTTGCCCATAGATACTAAGGACCTGAATTTTAATGAGGCCAGCTAAGTGCAGCTGGTGACCTGAAAGATTTATTACTCCCATTTAAACCAGTAAGGCTTCCTCTGGAACTGGCTCGAGCTCCCTTTACTGTATGTGCCCAGCCATCCATCCAACCCAAGCACAGACTCATGCATGCAAAGGAAGGAACTTGCACCTACACTTTTGCTGCTGATGCAAAACACACAACCTCACAGGTAGAGGGAGAACATGGAGTCTCACAGGCTTTTGTCTTCTTAAAACTGTAATGCTTGAAGCATTCAAAGGAAAGAAAATGTCTAGGACAGTTCCGAGGCAACCTGAAAATAATATTTTTTCTGATCTTTCTAAGCATGTCTTTCTAATTGTCTACTTTTAGTGTCCAACACATATAAATAGAACTGGCCTGTTGTCCTCAGCAATAAACTGTAGCTCCCTATTCAAAATCGGCAGGGACCATCTGTACCCTGCTGTACCATCCTTCAGGAAAGTTGTCTTTGGTGGAAGTCTAAACTCCCAGGAGTGACTCCTACCTGCAGGTTGCACATCCATTTGCTCCTCAAGAACCCCTCGGGCACACAGCCTCCTGCTGTTATGCTAAATTTTAACAAGGATCTCCCAGCCTCAGATCCAGAGGTCAATTAAGATTATCAGGTGCCGGTTTCCAAACATACCTGTTTGCCCTGGGATCCTCCTCTAAAAGAACAGCAAACACTATTTTTTTTTTTTTTTCCTTCCATCCAGACTTGCCTTGATTGCTGTGATGGACTGAAATAATGACACAAAGAAGAAGGAAACTGTGTATCTCCTTATCTCAGCCCAGCAGGAGGCAGATGGATAAGTATGAATTACAAATTACTTTGCAGTGGATTCCACTAATCAGCCTCAGGGCTGGGCTGGTTTAGCGTGAAACAATTCTTAGCCTTTTTGACAGTGCTGGTTCAGGCGTTGGGCAGAGGACCCTACCCCCTAATTAAGAACCTGAAACGAATTGAAAACAGCTGTGAATAATTAGACAATTTAAGTGCTGTTAAGAAGGAATAATTTTTGTAGCCATCGTAATAAATCTTACGCTGTCCGAACCCATACGTTTTACTTGAACTTTTTTCTGCTGGTGGGTTGGTGCATTACTCATAAAAGAAACAGTATCCCTTTTGTTTTGATTGGGCCTGCTTAATAACAAAAAGAGCATATCACTATAAGTGGAAGTGGGATGACAAAGAGAATAGCCTTTACTTTCCTTAATTTTCGATCGTTGTGGTTCAGATCCTATGTCAGATTCCTGGCCTGTGAGTTTGGTGAAAAAAAAAAAAAAATGAATTCTTGATTTGCACTGTAAATAATACCTGAACCCAAGCTACTTAACATTTTTTAGATTTCTCTGGAAAAACACATGTCAGGAAAATACTTAAAAATTCAGCAACTGGCCTATTAGCTTTATGTAGCAGATAAGTACTTGAAGTGTTAACTAAGACCTAGGGAAATCTATTTTTCTCTGAAATTTTCCACCTTTTTTTTTAATCTCCCGACTTGTCTGGACTTCGGTTAAAGCATTTCGCAGAAAGTAATTTACAGATGGGGAGCTTTCACCGGGCACAGCCAAACTATTCGGGGCCTGATTCAGCAACCCATAACTGGCTTTATTACAAAATAGTTTTGTGAACACCTAAATTTATATTTAATTTTATGTTGTGTATAGCTTTTCTGAAGGCAATGTATCTAGTCACTGACTTAATGGTAAGGCCATTCGTAAGTCTTTGTAGGATCCAGCCTTTGCTTGAATAATGGCATTGCTTGTAAACAGGATATGGAAGGAATTTGATTATTTAGAAGCATGCTTTGGTTTTATTGCTCTCTTAGAATAGCATACATTCTTCTGTCATTTTGATGGACTTACATCACATAATTCCAATTTGGACACAGATTCTGAACACCCAGTTTTCTGAGGGGCTGTTTTGTTTTCCTTACGTTTCCAGAGAAAAGAAAACAGAGCTCACTGTACCAGCCATGTGTTCACAGTATTGCAAACTAGCCAGCAGAAATGACGCTGTGAGGAAATACCCGATGCAAAATACTTGGTTCTGCACTCCGACAGCCTGGATTTAAGTACAAAGAAAGGAAACAAAGCATTGTGCAAAGCTTCAGAAAATGAACTGTATGAAGGTGGTGAGAGTGAGGGTTGAGATCTATCTTCTCCCTAGCTCATAAGGTGGCAGGCAGCTCAGCCCTTGCTGCACACCTTCTTGCATTAGGTCCTTGGACACCTCTCACTGTTCTGCATCTGCCTGCACATGAGATCTGTGGCAGTGGCTCCTGTATTTGAAGCTCTCCCCACCCTTGACAGTATTTCAGCAAGGCCCTGGGGGGCATTTCTTCAACTCTGAATTACCCTTTTAATGGTTTATGCCCAAAGTAGTATGACTTCATCAGGATGCTGTTATGGGATGACTCCTTACCAAGATTTCTATGACCCTACTTCTGTCCTTACGTTGGCATTTGGATATTCTGCATGTGGAAACAGTGGCCCCACTGGGTATGAGGAGCTGAGATTTAAATTTCAGATGTTGTATCACCTGACTACATGAAAGAATTATGAATCTGCTTTGTACTAAAACGTATTTTTGGAAGTTGTTTTGAAAAATCCAGGATGCCACAAAAGCGGGGCAACTGTGCCGAACCAGGGCAAATATTTCCATCACTGAAGGTATTTACAACATTCAAATTCCTTTAGAAAAAAAAAGAGAAATAATGATTTATGTTCTAAAGATACTTTAGAAATAGTAGCACTATAAATACACTATTCCTAATTTTCCACCCTTCAGTTTTCATTCACCTACTTGCAAGTGCATGTATGAATTTCGTTTTTCAAGAACAAAGATTGAATGTCTTCCCCAGAAAAGAGATGCAGCACTGATGAGGAGGGAATTAATAGATTGCCTCTGCATCCAGTGGGACCAGAGGAAATATCAGCAGAGACATACCTATCTATTCATAGGTGCTTCTCCTCTTTCCTCCCTGACTGTTGCCCTCTTTGGAGAACTAGTGACTAATGAAGATCCCCAGAGGTTTCCTAATTTTGGCCTAGGGTGCAGCAGGAGTTTACGGTGGCCAAAAGAGCAATTTGATGTTTCAATAATACAGCCTTTGGCAACACCGAGTTCAAGAAGCATTTGGACAATGCCCTCAGGCACATGGTGGGCTTCTTGGGGTGTCCTGTGCAGGGCCAGGGGTCGGACTTGATCCTGATGTGTCCCCTCCAAGTTGGCATATTCTATAATTCTATGATTATCAGTTTAGGCAGGAGTCATCAGTCACAGCCATGCTTGGGGCTTGCTGTTAACCCCAGGGAGGACTTCTGGATGGGTCAGTGCAAGTCTTTGGGGGAGAACAGCCAGATACACAGGGAAGCAGATGCAAATTAAAACCAGCTCCTTTGGTTCCTGTTGCCTCGATGGAGTTGCGGTAGGGAAGGAGCGGTTTTGGTCACTGACGGAAACGCCTGTGTGTCTCCCACCAGCAGCACCTCCGGCCCCCAGCTTCTCGTTCCATAAAATGGGGCTAATAGTTCCTTACCCTGTACATGGCTGCAAGGCTTAATCGACTGAGGTTTATAAGGTGCTTTAGGAGCCTTGACTGCAAGTTGCTGCAGACTTGCTAACTACATTATTTCAAAATAAAATAAACACATTTTATACAATCAAAAGGCAAAGGGAAAAAAAAATTCACCACGCCTTTCTCCCCTCCAAGTCAGCTTCTCAGAAATCCTCCAGCATAAGTTACACTGCGCTCCTCGCTCAAGGTTTCACAAATAGACATAGCTGGTTGGCCAAGAGATTTTTTTACTCTGGTGTTTATAATTCCAATTGGTGTAAAATTTCCTGATGGTTAACACATCCCGTTACAGACACTTTTGAATGAATGACTCATTCCCAAATAATTGACTAGCTTTGTAATTTGGGAAGTAAAAATCACATTTATGAGTCCCTGGGGGGAAGGCCTATAATGTTGCGCATAAAAAGTAGATAAATCATAAAACCTGATTTTTTTTTCATTTGTAAAAGCTTCCATTAGCCTTTGTGTGCACATTAAAGCAATGCCCTCTAAATGTGTGCAGCTGCTTTAAATCACTGGTGCACTTTAAAATCAAGTCTTTTTATATCGTGATGTTAAAATTACATGTTGGTTACTGTAATTCTGTCTTGTTTTTTGTGGGACATCCTTGGATCAGATCTGCTTCTGGGAAAACCTCTCCCTTTGCACTAAGTTTTCTAATCCCTGTAAGCAGAAGCCTAAGCATTTTGCAGCCAGTGGAAATAGAGTTTATCAGGTAAACAAGGGAGACAAACTGAAAGGACCAGTCAGTGCCAGTGCAAATAGGGCCCCATCCTCACTTAGCAGATGCATGAATTTTAGACCGAGGTTTCAAATAAATGTGCAGTGTGATTCTAATGGAATTTGACAAGGGTATTTGATGGCTGCAAGGCAAATCCATTATTATCTACAGAATATCTAGTTACAAATGTAACCCCCCAAAGGTGGTACTGAAACTACATGATATTTAAACCCCTGAATGAAATGGCCATGCCACTTGCCTTGCCTTTGCAGTCTAAAAGTCCCATATACCTTTATGCTAGCAAGGCCTTTTCCCACATTTTCAGAGTACTGTAAATTAGTTTAGTATGCTTGAAAGAACCTGTAATTGTAACTGCTCTTGTTGACACATCAGCTTGATGCCACACAGAGCACGACTGGGACCATATCCTTTGGTTTTGCAGCTACAGTGCATTTCAAGTACTTGACAGGTCCAGCGCTAAGATGTTCTGAATTAGATTTGAATTACAACCGCTAAATGCCCTTGTCAAAACTTGTTATGCCTGAAACTAGCCATATACATTTAACTGACTATTCCTATGGAAGATATACTGCTTAAACAAAGACATACTCCAAAGTTTCATACAGAATTGTCAAAATATAATTGAGTTAAAAAAACAACTAAAGCATAAGAAGAACAATCTTTACTGCCTTCCCCCCCACCCCCCCTTTTCCTTCTTTGAAATAAATCCAAAGGACAATTTAGTGGAATCTCAGTATAAAATAAAAAGACTATATGCAGTTCCTGCGGAGACATTGAAATTTATACAAACAGCAGATTCATCCATACATTGATCCTCGTGTCAGGAAAGGCCATAGCAGAACTTTAGGATCTTACCCTGTGAAAAACATTTCATATCACATTGTTGGCATCAGAGAGCATCTGGTGCTTCAGGAAGAAAATGAACTAAAGCTAGCACATCAATGAGAATCAGGGTCAAGCCTTGAATTCTAGAGGACTCCAAATTCATGCTTCATCAAATAAGGGAATCACAATATTTATACATATAGACATGTGTGTGGAAGCATATACCTCAATGCCCATAAGCAGTATGAAATGCACATATGCAGTGTTTATACAATTTAAAAGAAACATAATAGAAACTTCCTTCTAACTTGCAGATGCATTCATGATTACATACTGGTTGTACCAGGCCATAATCATACCTTCTTAGGCTAGGAAACAGCAACCAAAGAGCACAAAGCTGATTTTGACTGTTTGAAACTCAGTCTGTGCCATGGAGGTGTCAGTAGCTCACAGGGCCTGCATTGTGCTGCTGCTTGTTAACCCCTGGGCTGCTGACACCAGCTGTGTGATTGCTGGAGTGGTGTGCTGAGTCTGACCTGGCTGGAAAAGAAAGTGCTGGTTTTAAGCACTGCAATGGATAAAGGAGATGGTCTAAAGCTGCAGGTTGAGAGAAAAGAGTGAGGACCTCCTGCAGCCTAGCTGACTGTCTCAAACTGTTTCTGAGCACAAGAAGCAGGACGGATTTTCTTAACCTAAACCCACAAAAGCTCAGACAGCACAGAAGAGGAGGAGCAGGCTATTGCATCTGTAGATGACAAGACCACCGCAAGCCTGCTTGGGCATGTGAGTTAACATCATCAGCTTCTCTTCCGAATTCTCCTGCATGAATGAAACAAAACATCTTGGGAAAATACTTGTTGCTTCATCATAGATTTCCTGGCTGAATTTGAAAGTCACATAATTCTGGATGTTTTCTAGACTGGAGGGCAGGTCTCCACTATGATGTGCTCCCAGGTTTGCATTTGCTGACCTGACTGCAGACACAGCCTGTGGTGCCCTCACTTACTGCTTCTCCCTTTCTTCAATGGGGTCTGTGAGCACAGATCATTTCAGACAAGGTTTGCTGGCATTCCCCAGTAGGGAGCCAGCACATGGCAGAGGCATGTGTTCTGAAGGACCCCATGCCCTTCCACCCATAGTAGATGTAGATGTCAACTCAACATCAGTCCTTTGTTTCCAAAAAAGCGATAAAGGTCCTTCCTCTGTGTGCCCTAGCCTGTAGATTGTAGCTTCTCTGGGGAAGAGACTCTGCATCCCTGGGAAGTGCAGGAAGCATCCAGCCCAACGGCGTGCCATTTCACCCGGGGCCTCTAGAAGGTACTGTAAGACAAACAGAGAATAATCCTGCTTTACAATGGATAAGGGCTAGACAAAGACCAGGGCACTGCTGCAGGGCTGTGTTCCCATCTCTGGTGGTGCAAACAGATTGGGAACACACAACCAAGACTTCTCCCATCTGAAGCTGCCCTAGGCATTACCTCAAAAGATGAATTCTCCAGCAGCATCAACTACAAAAAGATTTCTAACCCCATTCCAAGAGCAAAATGTGGCTTGAACTGGTCAAAACCTGCTGACAGCCTTAAGCAGCATGAGAAACCTGTTTCATGATGGCAGTTGGTTATTTTAAAACTGAGCTGAAAGATTAATGGTGAGATTTTAAAAAAATGTAGGCTCTCAATGACAGGAACTGACAATTTGCTCATGTAATTTCCCATCGCTGTGTGTGCAGTAGGGAGAAACGGCTGGGCAAAAAGACACATGGCCGTTCTGTGCCTATACTTTTTCTGGAAACCCTAGCCCTGAAAAGGCAATAAGCAAATAAGAAAAGCGTTTATATGAAAGGCAGAAAGACTTAGGCTGAGAGACACATTGATATTCTTTGTTAATTTTTTTATTCAATTAAAAGGCACATGCTGATTATTTTTAGCAGTGTCCCCCTGATACAGTTCAGATGTAAATCACATTTCTGTAGTCAGCTGCTGCTGTTTAAGCAGAAATATTTTGACACTATAATTATAGGGTTGAAACTGTGCTTTACATTAGTGTATAAAACACTCATTAAATTAAAATTCTTCCATGAAATCATGAAAATAAACAGTCTGTCTGAACTAGCATCAACAAATTCACAGGATGCTTCTGCGTTTTCTCAGGGCTGGCCTTCAAGTGACTGTGTTACAAGGCCCTTATTTAACCATGAAGTGTTAAAGGTTCACATTCTTTTGAAGGTCCCATTCTGCTTATTTTTAAAATTATTGCTTTAATTGTTTTTACAACTTGTAAGATTTTAAAGCTATTAAGCCTCAAAGTTGTGGGAAAAATTAAAACGGTGATTATTATAACTTGCATAAGTCTGTGAGATGGCTGTGGCACTGCATTTTTTTTAAAGGTGGGTTAAATAAAAGGTGTCCGTGGCACCATATGTGACACATCACATTGGTCTGTTATGGCTAAGAAGCAGGATACACAATGTACACACAGCACCTTGAGGAATGGAAAAGAAACCAAAAACTCGGGGTGGTAATGTGTTAGGGGATCCTTCTTGTCCTCTCCTTTGCTTCCCACCATCTCCTTGCCTTTCATTTCCCTCCCACCCATCACGACGCTGAAAGTCCTGCAGACAACAGGTCCAACTGTCTGTGCCTCAAAGCAGGCAGAAGTTTCTGGCAGGAGGTGTCAGAACAAGAGCAGCCCAGTGAAGTCCATCCACACTGCAGGAGTGGGAACGAGGGAAAGAGTGCCCTAGCCCTGCCCTACTAACACGGTAATTCATTTATTAGGTCTGCTTTAATTTGCTTTGCTCCCCAGGGATAAAAAGTCACAAAGAGAGGCCACTGACCATGGGAAGAGGCAGTGTCCTCTGGCCTGCTGGTCTTATTAGAGGGACCCACTGATGGGCAATTGCATCAGTCCAGGCTCCTCCACCACCCACCATGGGCAAAGCTTCCTGGGTGGGACCATGGTCAAGACCCCTGAGCCTCACAGGCATTCCCTGAGAATGTTGGAAAATCTGCATAGGTTGGCACACTAATCCCTATAAGCCCTGACTGGGTTTTGTTTGTTTTCTCTTCATCTGTACAGTATCACTGGTCTTTGCAGTGCACCGAGCAAGCTGTGGCTGTGCTGGGCTTGGGAGTGAATGGCACGGGATCGTCAGGATGCAGATGATGTAATCACAGTGGTCTGAAATATTTTTGCTACGTCTATATTCCACTGAAATCCACAATTATGGTTGACTTTTCTTTGATTGAAGATATTCCAGAAAGATGGACTGCAATGGTAATTGCACCATTTTATCTTAAGATATGAATCTGAGACTGATTCCTCTGGTCTTACGAAATTACAGTCAACATGTTATTTTCTCCGTTTGTGCATGAAACGTATATGCAACAGTGGTTGCTGCAATGTATATTTAGCCTTAACTTGTCAGAGCCATCAGTTAGAAAATATTCAAACTCTTCAACCATTTTATTAATCTGGATTATGCACAAGAAAGTCTGTTTCAGAGTGTAAGTTTTAGTACACACTGTAATTCAATAGTAGAGATTTTTTTTTAATACGACAGTTGTTTTCTTTCAGCAGCCACATGGAGGATTGTTTTTTTCTGTCCAGTATTACTAGTATTATGGTTAGCCCTTCTCTACCACAGGATGACATTTTCCATCCTGGATAGGAATAACTGTCTTTTCTGAACCTAGATACTATAGCCCAGTGAATTAAATTAAAGAAAGTAAAACATTTTATCACTGGAAAACATCAATATTTTATTCTGGCTCCACATTATCATGATACCTGTAGGGTATGTTCAGTGGGATTTTGAGAAATCCCACCAATAACAGTTGAAGTTACCCTTTTATTTTTGTTCCAGATCATTCCACAAAATACATTTAGTTCTTAAGTTAGATAACTAACAAATGTAATTTTTTTACTTAATATGTTTATTCAGATGAATTATTGTAACTCTTGGTCACTGGATTTTCAGGTTCTAAACAGAATTTCATGAGGATTTGTTTGGATTTTTAAACACTTTGTGCAGTTTAGTTGTTGAATGAGGAAAGAAAGCCCAGAAAGAAAGCCCAGAGAACCATTTTTTGGTTAATATAAGCTTCTTTGAAGAAGGAGGAAGAATTTTTAAAAATCTGAATTTTTTCTCAAAAAAAAAAAAAACCAAGTCAAGAAATATTTCTAGCAAGCTATTAAAAATATCCAACATTAAATTTCTTGAACACATTACTTTTACTGCCTCTGTTTGGATTACCACAGGATAGGTGTTAATGAACCCTTCTACACAGTTATAGTTTGCTTTCTGCTGATATTTTCTAGTGTCTGCTCACCGCTCTTTTTTCCTAAAAGCATCACTGTTAGCGAAGTTCCTCTCTACAATAGTCACAGAAGACAAACACAGCTGAAGTGAACTCAAGACTTGTTTTAAGAAAAATATTTTTCTAGAAATTCTTTGCTGGGACTATCTCTTATTGAAGACATTACACACATGAAATTTAGTGAGAAGGAAACGATGACACATTGGTGTAAGGGTGAGTGTAAACTCTGAGGGCAGAGTGACTTAAAACAGTACCTAGTGATGGCAGCATAAACAGACATTAGTAAACACTTGCCATGACCAATGCCCAAATAAATCAGATTACTCTGCAGTATATATGTTTATAGAAATAGTCATTTTGGTGAATTTAAGGCACTTCAGATATTAACCTTACATTTCAGAGCTGTGTGACTGCCCATTGATGTCAGAGAATTCAACTGCCTGGTCCCACCTCTTCTGGCACAACTTTTGGAATATTTTTGAGCAACTCCACGAACACAACTCCATAGTCTTCATTTTCCAACAACTATTCTACCTTCCCATTTTCCCACCGTGACTAGAGCAGCTCTAGGGATACTCAGGAAACACAGAGCTACTTGTGGTTGAAGAAGACCTGTCACTGACCACCAGAACTAAATATCCAGCCCTCCATGTTTCAAGAAAGGCAGTTTGACAACATTTTGCATTTGGTTTCATCTACCTCTTGTAGCTTCCTCTCCCTTTAGGAACAACTCCATTTCTCCTACCCTATGGTAAGGTGGTCCATTTGTGGACCTAACCAGTGATGATGAACACATCTCAATTCCTCTGTGTCCAAGATAACAGCTGGCACAAACATCACTACAGACTTTGTCTTCTTGCCCATACCTACCCCACCTATGGAAGTCCAGGAGCTTGTGGCTTCCTCAGCTTTCCCATGGCCAGAAAACAGCAATATAGTCCAAACCACTGGGAAATGTTAGCTCTTCACCTACCTTCTACACATCCGTCCACATTTTCTTACATTCTCCAGGAAGAAGTTTTCTCTCCTCTACCTTCTCACATGCAAGAGTTGAAAGAGTAAAGTAGGGACTAGATCCCTGTCCTTCTTAACATCCCAAATGATGACCCCTGCTATGGGGTGGCTTAGGTATCTAGGTCATCACCTAGATGGCTCTGCTGGTAGCCAGCTCAAGGAACACGTAGCTGAAGTAGGCAGAATGAGGAATTATGACCAATGACCCGCTCATCCTCTCAGTAAAGCATATTTCTGCAGGGAATAGGGTTTTACTTTTTTTTAAGTTGAGGAAGATGCAGTCAAAGTCCTCCAGTGGTACAGCCATCATCCCAGCTGGAAGGCCTTGGTGGGAGGTAGAAGTGGAGGTGACAGACAGACAACCTTTGGAAAATGTGAATGTATCACACGCACACACTCCCCACCATGGTGACAAAGACTGTTAACAGAGGACCAGATCACTGCCAGTGTTACAAAGGGTAGCAGACTTCAATTTAACATTCACATTTTTCCTGAAAACTGGAGAGGTACCTCAGGCTCCTCTTCTTCAGAGACTCGGGATATATTTAGGAGGCAAAGAGAGGGATCAGCCCCCTTTTAGTGCCCAGGACTTCTTCTGACTTGCTCCAGGGTGGCTTAAGGCCAATTTCCATACAAGACCCCTGCCCGAGCAAAGTGCAAGGGTCTCCTGCAACATCCAGTGGAGAGCAAAGCTTGAGCCAGAGATGCAGTGTTGTACTGCTTCTCCTCCCTCTTGATAACCAGCTGTGAGGCAGGAATAAACAACTCAAACATTAGCCAAGGCACCCTTAAGTGCCACTGTGTCCCCAGGGGTTTGGAAGCTGCTGGTAGCAGGGAAGGTGCTAGACAGTCACTCCTGGGCATGAAGGATAAAACCTCCTGGGCAGCACCCACTGAGGGGCATCTGGCTGCCCTTCTGCCAGCAGGCTTTTGGCAACTGGGTGTTAATGGCCATCGTCACCTCAGCTGACTGTCCAATGATGGGGTTAGGGCATTAACACTCAGACTGACACAGAAAAAATTAGATGGAAACATTACTTGCCCTTGCAGGCAGCTAGAGCTCCTTCTCTCCACCACCTCCACCTCCCTCTCCCTCTCACTCACATGTCCCCAGGCACACTTGCAGCCTCTGATTGTTTTATTGGTTCCAGGGGAAGAACATTACTTGTTCTTTGCACAGATCTCTCTTCCTTCCCCTACCTCTCTCTTTCTTCCCATCCTCAATTCCTGAATATGTTACTGGTACTAAATAAGCAGCACATCAAATGGTTTTGAAGCTTCCTCTGGCAAAACCATAAAATGCGCACTGGTAAAATATATATATATTTCTGTCCCAGATTCCCAATCTGTTTCCTTTAAATCCAATAAAATTTATATCATAGGGCTTAAGGGCAGAGAGCTTCATACAATTGAAACTGATTCAGTAAATGCAAAACATAAAAATAAAGTATTGGTATTCGGTATTCCTATGTTTCAATATTGCTTTGATATTTCACTATGAAACTTAAACTGGGTTGGGGTTTTATGCATTCTTTTTCCCCCTCTTTTGTTCCCCCACTTTTTCCTTTGAATTTCATCTCTTTAATCACTGGACCATGGACCAGAAATTCTTGCAACTTGTTTGTGGATGGGCAGAGTCTAAAGCAACAGCTTGTTTAGGAGTTGTTTCACCATCTGTTCTTGCTTTTTCCATTAGATGGCTGGTTTTACACAGAGATTCATTTTATCGTTCTCTCTGTAGTGCATCATCTTGTTTCATTCACATACTCACACAATTGCTCACTTATCTTCCTGTTTGTGCACAGTACCTATTTGTACATGGAGTGCGCATACCTCAACAGGCAATATCCTCCACTGACTTCCACCAGGACCACATGTAGCTCCTGGAGCCAGGGCTGGGATTTCCTAAAATTGTACAATAGATCCAAAGTTCTGGTGGCTGAAAGGGGCTGTTATGATTATCTAGTCTGACTTTCGATATAATAAAGGCCGTAAAACAACAAAGACTAAGAAGCAATTCCTGAACCGAACCCCTTTGGCTGAGCTGGAAAATGTTAACAGACATCTTAAGTTTGGGTAATCCCCTACAGCTTTGGAGAAGTTGTTCCAGTAGTCAGAGGTAGCTGGCCTCTTTTTGTGAAGAAAATGTCGCTGCCTTCTAAAGTTTCCCTTTGCAGACACTGATTTGTATTCCCTTTGCACTGATAAAATCAAGACCTATCTGATAGCCAAAATCTTCTCCCGCTAATGGATTCTGGGTGTGCAGCTGGCCCCCAGAGGAGAGGGCAGGCACCCAGGCTATCCTTGTGAGCAGCAGTGAGCTGTTGTTCCTCTTTCATCTGCAACCATGCCCAGTTTCTGTCTGACAAAATAAATAGGTTGCACTGCTTTCCATTTTTGCTATAAAGCAGGTTTTGAAGACCTTATCAGCTTATACAATTCTGAACATTTCTCAGTCATAGTCCTGTAACAGACCTGCAAGAAATGGTGTTGCAAAGTACTCTCAGTGCTGGGCTGAGGAAGCTTTTTCAGCATCAAGGTGAATTGATTCCTGCCTGCATCACAGCAATGCGTGATCTCTGCTCTCTGAAAGTAAGGACAGACGACCATGTGCATAGGTCATACACTTCCAGTCACTTCAAACCCTTCACCTAGATAGGAAGATGAAGATTAGACTCCACACAACACATGAAGTTGTTGCCACCTCAGCAGAGAAAGCTAGAATAACTAACTTTTTGAATTTGTTCCCAGCCCTGTTTCCCATGAGCCTAAAATACATTTAATTCACAAGGCTGTGTAGTTAATGTTTATTTTCCTACCATCACCTGCATTCAGTGAGTTAAACATCTCCCTATGGCTCCCCAAGGCAATTTCAAATGGCCATTTTAATTACATATATAAATATACTAGAAAAATCTTTTCTTTCCTCCAAAACCTGGGCTTCTATACCAATATGATAATTTCTTGACATCTTCTCCTTTCAACATTTAATGTGATATCGTGATACCATTTCCGTAAGTAAAACTACCATAAGCTGAGGGGCTGACAACTCACAGCCTGAAAAGTGAGATATTGGAACCTTGCACTGCTGGGAGGGTGAATGGAGCCAGAGCATGGCAGGGTCAGCCAACACTTGCCCCAGCCCTGGACTAACCAAGGGATTAGACATAGAAATCTGAATGGTTTTAGCTTTAGAAAAGCTATTTTTTTTATAACTGTTTATTTATTACTTAGTAAAATTTTCCACCCAAAAAGTGGTATTTATCAGTGAGCTTTTTTCAGAACATTAGCTTCTCAAGAAGGTCTTTGTAAGGGGAAGATTTGTGCTGTTCACTGAGGAAAGAGAAAAAAATCAGGAAACTTTATAATTTCTTTTTCTTGATAATCCCTTTACATTCCTCGCTTATTTAATCTTATGAACTATTCTTGAAGTTACCAAGAACAGCACCTGGACTATGACTTCCTCTCCTGTGAAGGTGAAAGATGTGTGTCACCTTTCTTGTCATTCCTGGTGGTTGATGGAATTTTTCAGGGTTTTATCTGATGTACAGTTAATCTCAGAAATTCATTTTTTCATTTATATGCAGACATTTTGCAATGGGGGCCTGAAAGAGACAGAATTCAACTGTATCACAAATTCTGAAGCATCCTTTCAATGGCCAAAGAGCTGACATCTGATTATTGGGAAGGGACCCTGGATAATTCAACCTGTTCTGTGGGGCAACTGCCATTTTAAGTTGCACCATGCCTGTTTGCTAGTGCAAATTGCTTAACATATCCAGCTCTTTTAAGACAGCAAGAAATCAGTTTGACAAGCATTCATTATTCTGAAATCACATATTAAAGAGAGTAACATTTGCAAAAGTACCACAACTATTCAGGGAGAAGAACTTATGTGAGGTATAACCTTACTGTGCAGCGGGTAACAGAAGCATTAATAGGAAAAACCTAAGTGGAAACACTTGACAAAATAAATTAAAGCACAGCTCTCCCCTGAAAAGTGACTAAAAATGGCATCCTAGGGTCCCATGTTTATTATGTGTTACCAAGTCCAGATCAGATTTGCTCAGTGTACAAATAAGGGGTGAAATTCTAGCTGGGTTGAATTCAACTAGAGCTTTGCAGATTACTTCAATGGGGCCACGATTTCATTTTAGGAAACTTTTTTTTTCCTTTTTGAGCAGTCTGTGGAGACGACTTGGAAGATCACAAGACTGGTTGAAATGTGAAACAGAAAAATCCTAAAAAATTTCAAAATTGTTTCCATTTAGTAGGGCTGAAAACAGGCCAGTGTTTCACTTCTGTGTTTTATAGCAGAAGATTTTGCATATGGTGTTTTTAATCAATCTTCTTATCAAGGGTATCACTGACATGTTTATTAGCATTCTTTTCTTCCAGAAACACATAATTTGGAAAAATGAAAAATCTAAATGATCATGCTGGCATTGATCTTGATACGCTTGTCAGTAAAAATGTCAACAAAAAAAAGAAGCCAAATCATGATGTGAAAAAATCCACTTTTTTCTAATGATCTTTGTCTTGAGAAAAAGTCAGCTTTTGAAGGAGAGGAGGAGAGAATTACTTTCCCAAAATGCAGACTCATTGTCCCCAGTGGTTTGTGTATGTGGACTGGTTTTATGGGTGCCTTGGGTGATTTCTCAACCTGCAGCCCATGAAGGCAGATGGCTGCTTGCTCCGAGTGCTTTAAGACATTGGAGAAGCCTATGGAGAAGGATAGCCCACTGTGCTTCCCTCCTCTTTGGCACTGATGGGGTGTGGATTGGGCTGGGGAAGGAAGTTTGTTTTGCCATTTCCCATGCTGTACTCCTTCTGTGGTTAAAAAGAGGCTCCAGACTCCAGAGCTGTCAATCTGGCACTTTTCACTAGCACTTAAAAACAATTTCAAAATCTATTAGAAAAATGAGATCCCAAATCTGCTGTATGTGAACAGACAACAGCAAGAGCCATATCAAGGGCTTTGATTGCAGGCGAGGCTGGCTGGAAAGAGTCAGTGCTGTGCGGATATTGCATTTTATTCTTGATAGCACAGGACCTCGCTGTGCTTCTGTCATGTTTAAGCTGTCTGTTTCCATCAGGGAAAGGTCTTATAAGCACAAAACACATGGGCAGCCTTTCAGCCCTGTTTCAAATTTCTGCAACACAATAAATCCGTTTGTTTTTATTTCTTCTCTCTGTAAACATTTCTCCATCTAACATAGTAAGTGCTGTTTATACAGTGCAGTAAAAGCACAGGTCAGAGCACAATAAGATTATAGTCTTACTTCAATATGTCCAATCCACAATAAAATAAAACCTTACAAAATATCCAGAGGACCAGTTTGGGGTTCTCTTCATATTAATGTGTGTCGTATGGGAGGGTCGTATTGGGGCATAATATTTTCCACAGCTGTCAGGACTTATTTAAAAGGCAATATCCTTTTTCTGGGATTTTATTTAGGTTCTGTTTATACCATATGTAGGATTGTTAATCCCATGATGTATGACTCAGTGGTGTATGATTACTTGAAGGTAATATGTACAAAATGAGCTAAATATTTTGGGATACATCCTTGGGATTAAACACACTGGGCTCACAATAGAGGGGTGGTATGATAAGGAGGTGACAGAAAGGTAACTGCAATCTGCTTTTGTGTCAAGTGCTAGGCCCAAAGACAGACAATATCAGTCTATAATATAAGTTGTTGTCAGTCCCTCCTGCTCCCATGCATTCCCCATTCTCTGTGGCATGGGATGGAGGCTCAGATGCTTTGAAGGTTTCAAATCCTTTTCCACAAAGGATTCAATTCCTTCCCCTCTGGGAAGGAAGGTGCATTTATCTCCCTGCCCTGGCTCTGTTCCATTCACTGGGGCATGCCTGAAGAGGCAGAAATCCTAAAAGGCCAGCTACCTCAACTTTCATGGGTGAGTTAACCATGAGGGTTGGTAGAGCATTCCAGGGGCTATTTGACAAGGAATACAAAACATGTATTTTGTCTTCAGGTTTAAACAACATGAAACGTGGGTTTATTTCATGGATGGTGTGAATGTATTGAGATGTGTTTTCTATCAGCTTTGACATGGAAAACAGAGGCATACCTAAATCCACTGAGCTAAACTTGTCCCAAGTGTAACTTCATTGGCCTTACATCAGGAATGTGTTTGGCCCTGTGACTCCACAGGTACTTATTTTTGCCATTTAGTCAGGTTCTTTCCAAATGAATGGAAATGAAAGGACACATTAAAAGACCATAAAGGAGCTGTACTATTAGGTTGCTAATTTTCTCGTAGTTATCCAGTATGTTTGGTAACCAGCTTGTTTGGTTAGAGAATTTGCAGAGACACCAACTTCAGTTCTCCCAAACTCTGTGTGCCCCTGGAAAGAGATGAAATATGAAGAGATAGAGCTTGTTAAGGTGCCAACAGGCCAGAGTCTCATAAGTGTTTAAGTGCCTGGAAAAGCAGACAGACTCCCAAGGGGATTGTTTTATAGTGCCCATATGCCTGACTCCTCCAGGTCATGCGAGGGTGGTGGAGAAGGGAAGGAAGAGTTCAAACATCTGAGTAAGATCTGAGTAAGATGCCAGGCCAAGAAGATTTAGCAGCTGAGATCCAGGTAAGTGTTTTTTCCATTTTAATGCAAAATATAGCCAGCTTTTGAAGGGTATAAAGCAGTACAAGTCTCTGGAAGGACAGTATCTGAAAAGGACTACTTATTTGCTGGGTGCATCATCAGGAAGTATCAGTGAAATCTCTGAGACCTTGGCTCATCCCAGCCCTGCAGTTAACTCCTCAAATGATGTTTTTGAGCTCTGGGCACCCCTCTAGCCTTACACAGCTCACAGCTGCATGAAACTACAAGGAACAGCATGCACTGCTGTGCAGTGTTCAAGGTCTCCCACCATAAAGCACACCAAGAGAGGTGCCCCACCAATACAAGGCTGCTCAGGAGGCTGGGAGGAGGCTCCAGCCCCAGCCACGGGCAGACAAGGGACAAAGAGGCAACAGGAAAGAAGGAGGAGAGAAGATGACCCTCATGGCAGAATGGTCCTGCTTTACTTGAGATTTAGGCAACCACCAGGAGAGATGCCGTGTGTGGGGCTGGAGGGTACAGTGCCCTGCACTGCTGCTTGTCCTTGCTGCTGGGTGATGCAGAGAGCAGCACAGAGGCAGAGGGACACAGGGCAGCTAGGAAGGGCTCATGAAATACTGGAAGAGCACCTTCATAGGACAGCATGGGAGCTTCAGCATGAGGGAGTTGGGGAGAATATAGCCTGTTTCAGAGGAAATACGTGGGGTTTAGGCACTTTCATCACTTAAAGCCAGATTCAGAAGTAATTACGTATCCCTAGGTAGAGATCTGAAACCTGATTAGAGGGAAAGGCTGGAAGGCATTTAGTACAGCACAGCTGTGGTAGGCTGTATTTGTACACTCCCCAGGTGGAAACTTGTGTTCAAACTTTGCTCTTATCATGGAATCATGTATTAGTTTGGATTGGAAGGGACCTTTGAGACCATCTAGTTCCAACCTCCCTGCCATGGGCAGGGACAGTTTCCACTATCCCAGGTTGCTCCAAGCCCTGTACAACCTGGCCTTGAACACTCCCAGGGGTGGGGCATCCACAGCTTCTCTGGGCAACCTGTGCCAGTGTCTCACCACCCTCGTAGTGAAGAATTTCTTCCTAATATCTGATTTAAATCTACTCTTTTTCAGTTTTCTGCAACAATTAACTCTGTTCAAGATCAAAGAGGCCATACAGGCAGCCTTGGCACCACAGTTGAGGGCAGGAACTGAGAGGAAATTGGGGAGAACTGTGGGGAGAAGTGGGGAGATGACCAGGACAACAGGAAGGGTGGTAAAAGTACTCCCCAGGCTGAACTAGGTGATCCAGTCAGTCATTTCACTGCCACCCCACTGCATACACTTGCAGGCAGCATTCCACCAGCAATGCAAACAGCAGCCTTGGTTATAGCTGAGCAATGACTGCTTTGGTGGAAAACAGCTCTTAATGGGATGGATTGGATAACTGCAATTTTCCTCCAAACTGCCAGTATTAGACTTACTCAGCAGGGAAATGACTCTTAAGGAGAGTGGCAGAGCTTTTCTCACACAGGATGTTGAACAGAGCAAGATGCTACATGGGATGATACTGAGGCATCTGTAGGTGAGATTCCAACCAGTGTACATTGTGCTGGCCACTGGCAAACCAGGGGGCATCTGCTGGCTCCTGACACAACCTCTTCTCCCCTCTTATTCCCAGATGATACGCTGCATTAAAAAAAAAAAAAAAGGAAGTGAAATGGGGAGCAAAATTACTTCCCTCATGTCACAGTGTTTGCTGGAAAATTACAGGAAGACAATGTGATTCCAGAGAGAGGGGAATAGGCAGTGGGATGCATCCTTCCTATGAGGGAACTGAAATGAATCCTCGCAAAACTGGGACAGTGACTTAAAAATAATCTGTGTGTTTGATTTGCTTAAAAATGCAGGGCAACTGCTGTCTGCTCTCCTGCTCTTCAACCCTGAATAATGAGCTTGCTTCCAGTTCTAAAGTTTTCTGTGTCACCATGACATCTAAAAATTTACATTTCTTCATTCAGAGGTGTAGTGATTTGGTTCAAAATGCCCATTACTTACTTATTTTCCTTCTGTGAGATAAGAACCAGGAGAAAAGCAAAGCAGGCACAAAACTTAAACCTTAAAAGCATAAAGAAGTTTATTAACAGAACTAAAAGGCAGGAAAAAAAAAGTTAGACTAAACCTTCAGAACACTTCTCCCCCCCCCACCTTCTTCCCTCCTCCCACCGACAATGAAAAAAAACAACCCTCAAGGTTTTCCAGAGTCAGTTTACCATCTCTATAATAACCTTTCTCAGTCCACTTAGGGAGAGGAGTCTCTCTTGCTCATGCTATGGAGACATCTCCACACTGAAACAGTTAAACAGTTCTCTTGTGGCTTCAGCGGAAGTCCCTTCCCTCAACTTGCAGCTTTCCCCACAACTGCTCGAGGGTTTCATCTTTAGCTAATGGGGTACCATTTTAAGGATGAGCTGTTCAGAAACAAAAGTTCTCTTTACCCATCTGTGGGTGCATATTCATCTCTAGGAACAGAGGTCCTCCCTTTCTCCGGTAGTGAGAGGGTCCTCATCTCCTTCAAAACAAAAGTTCTTTTCACCTGTCTGTAGGTGCATCTTTATCTCTAGGCACAGAGGCCCCCTTCTTCTCTGGCAGCAAGAGGGTCCTCATCACCTTCAACTGAAAAGGCACAGAGGCCTTCCTCTGGGAGCGAGAGAGTCTACATCACTTTCAACTCTCTCTGTTAAAACTTCTCAATAAATCACAGCTACTTCAGTAGTTGCTTAATGCAGCACAGGTACTTCTACCCATGGTTGCGGTATGAACGCTCTGTCTCCCCCCACCATGCTTCATGAAATTACAACGGGTACACTGAGATATATTACAGTCCATCACCACAGCCTTACAAGAGAATTTCAGCTTCCAGGAGAAGCATCTCCTCTTTCTCCTCTCTCAGGGTTTCAGCTCCTCCTTCTTTGCTGACTTTGGTGTCTCTGTGCTGTTTATATCACGTGCCATCATCTGTCCTTTTCCTCTGACTCAGGAGAGGATTGAATGTCTGGAAGCTTCATCTGTTCTGGAGAAATCTTACAGCACTAAAAGAGTTAATCTCACCCGGCCTTGCAGCTGGAATTCGCTTATCTCTCCTGGCTGGGCAGCAGCAGTGGGTGAGGGGGGGGCATGGCCCGTCCGGAGCAGCTGAGGGGCCCTGGCCCGCCCGAAGCATGGCTGGGGCCAGAGCAGGGCTGGGGGGGCCGGGCCGGGCCGCAGATGGAACAGGGCCGCTCCAGGGTGGTCTCTTGGCCGGCCCGAGCAGGGCCCGGCCCCGCTGGGCCGTGCCCCAGGCCTTCCCCAGTTACCTGTCCGAAAGCCGGAAATCAGAGAGAGCTTCCCGGGCTCTCTTCGTTCTTAAATGTGGATCACAGAGGCGTACCGAGCTTCTTAAGTGGCTTAAAGAAGTTGTCAATATTCCAACGAGCCAGTTGATTGGTTAGGTCAGGTCTAGAGGAAACTGTAAGCACCTCTGTGCAAAAAAATCATTTCCGAGGCTGAAGGAGTCTTCCTCAAAAACTCAAACTATGCTAACCCATGACAAGAGGTTAAGGAATATTGATTGTTTAGGCTTTTTTTTTCCCCTCTACCAACAAAGTGGGGCATTATGCAATATACTGGATATCATGATATGGGGTAGTTTCTGACATTGTGTCTCCATTAATGTACAGCCACAGTTAGAAAGAGATTGAGAAACCTCATGTATACTTCATAATCTGACAGACCTATCCCATTTATCATTTCTATGGGCCAAATCCTGAAGATATTTATTAGCTATGGGTAAGATTATTGTTTATTTTTCAGGGTAGATAAAAGACCTTGTCTCAGAGCAGGACCTTCTGCTGGATCCTGTACAAGCCTTCCTTTTAGTTTAGGGAAAAGAGCATTTACACAGTGTTTTCCAGGCAAACATTGCCTTGCTCTGGCCATGCTCAGAGCAGGCTAAAAGCGATGGGGTTGTGTCAGCACAGTGTGGTATCTGTGCTATTCTACATTTCAAATAATTAATAGAGCTGCACTAACCATAACTTCTGGTCAAGACAGGTCATAGCAGAGAAAGCTTGTGCTTGTTCAGGGAGAGGTTAAACCACTTCAGGAAATGGACAGAGCAGGCTCAGATATAGACAAGCTCTACAAGTAGCTTGCAGAAGCTGCTAGTTTAAGTTGGTGAAAGATGCAGGATTTTGTGCTGCAATTTAATATTTTTTACACATACAAGAGGATGAAGACCTTCTGAAGCCATAAATGTGTTTGGTGAAAACCTTGGAAATCAATGGAAGTGTTGTCCAACCTTCCCATAAGCACTATTTGATAACGAAGGCAAGGCCGGAGCAGTACCTGGTGTTGCTAACTCTTGTGGTCAGCTCTTTGGAGTTCCCTAACCGCCCAAAATACATGGCTTCTACAAAAACCCAACACTTCCTCATGCCCCATATTCTCCTTCCCACTTTACTCTGGGGCTGACTGACCTCTGAAGAGGAACTTGTCTGGACAGCTGATATTTGGAAGCTGACACTGTGACCATGTTTCCGGCCCAGTCAGAAGGTGCAGTTTCCGATTTTCTGCGTTGTGCAGCACTGAAAGAAAGTTAAGCTTCTATGTTGGCATTCTTGAGGCAAAGAGGTTCCATGGCATGCCTGGCATCCAAGGGCAGGGACTTTTTTCTAACTCTCATTACTTGTGACAAGCTCTGGTTGCATGTAAATAACTCCTGCACACAATAATGCTATTATCCACTAGTGTCTTTTTCTTGCCTTTCAATATCATTGTCAAGTTTATTTACATGGTGCCTTGCTCTTCAGTTAACACCCTTCCAGACATACTATTTTCTTGCTCTATAATTATCTAGCCATTGTAAAGCTGAATTGGCAGACACTACATTGTAATTCTGGCACTTTTAGCCTAATTGGGGATAACCACATCAAGAGAAGATGGTCAGTGACAAATAAGCACCTTTTTCACCTGAAAAATAATAGTTAGCTGCTACTTCAATCACTTTTTTTGACAGCTCAACATTTTTATATTTTTTGAATATATATTTTTACAAGGAGAAAGCTATTACCAATGCAGCATACAAGCATGTCCTGTCCATAAATCTGGGGTTTTTTTATTATGGTAGAGCTTCACAACTCAAAACAGTGTGGGTGCCTTTCTGCATTAATTTCAGTAGGCATGTCCAGCAAGACCTACAGCCTCTCCACCTGGTGAAGCAGGACCAAGAACTGCTAGACAGGTTGGGGGCCACTAAAGGGGTCATGGAACAGCTTAATGGACAAACCAGAGAAATCATAGACTTTTTCTGGGCTCAGGAGAAACATATGACAGCAGCAATGTGAAAATCTGGGGCTGCTGTCCCTGGGATTAAAGGGGTTTTTTTAAACTTTGAAAAGTATTTCACCTCACTCATGACATATGGGCCTTGGAAGTCATACAAGTCTTGTGAGATAATAAATATGCAATGCCTTGCGGTGACAAATGTACACTGCTGACCAGAGGGTAACAGGGGCCATGTGCCCTGCCAGATCTGTCCAGGAACACGTGTGGCACCCCAGGGGTGAGCTGTCACCATGCAGCCTGCCCACACCACACTGGACATTTGGCCTTCCTTCTCTGTGTCTTTCTCATTAATTCCCTCACCCAAAGAGCAAAGCTTTGGTGAGAAGCAGCTTGTTTTGTCATCTCTTTGTGGGGGTGGATGTGAGCACAGAGCTCAGTGCTGGGAGATGCCAGTGCAAACAATCACCATGACCTACCCAGCATCCCAGCCAACACAGATCCCCATGGGCTGTCAGAAGAGACTGCAGATCCTCCAGAAACTTCTCATGACACCACAAGGCTCACTGGGATGTGAGGGACCTTCTGACTCTCCAAAGTCTCCCTTCTCACCTCAGGTCAGCTTCAAATTCCCTTTGGTCTGTGGGAAACCAAAGTGCTCTCAATGAAACACTCTTTCATTTCACTGTTGTGTTGGTATCTAGGACAGGACAAAAATAAAATTACTCGAATCTTTCATAGGCCTTTAATCTAAGTGTTTCAACCTACACATTTGTACCTCTCTTAAATACCTCGCTTATTCCACCTCCAAATTTCTGCACAATCCATCCATCCAATACACTCTATACCAAATATTTTGCCTTGTCATCTCCTTGTAAATAGAGGGTGTCAAATACATGGCCAGCTCACTGGACACAGCTAGGGAAATAGTTTAGCCTTCCCAGTGGAGTAATTAAAGAAATCATCCCAACTAGCTGGTCAGCTCTAGCCACACACCTAATCAGCCAGGCTGGAAGCAGGAGACTTGTGATACACATGCACTGGAAGGGGAAGGGCATGCAGCACATACAGTCATACATGGAGAATTCATGTTTCTGACACCTGTGTTCTCAAGGATCCAAGAGTGGGACTCAGTCTAAGAAAAGTGGCTCTAAATACTGGAGAGCTGTTAAAAGGCCTGTGATGGACTCTGCTGGTAACTCCTCCAGGGAAGGCAAATCTGTGAGCTCAGCTGTGATTGAGTACATTGTGTCCCCAGTTGATAAAATTGCTATCATACTTTGGGCAGTAACACTCCAGCTGCAATCACAAGCAAGGAGTCTTGCCCACCCAAACAAGAAGAAAGTTATCCATGAAACTTCTTTTTGGGTCAATATTTGTATCACACTGTTCAAAAACCTACTGCTCTGCATTGTATCCCACCACATGCCTGCTACAAACTCTGAGCAAAAAGGATCTGATAACCCAAAGATTGGAGATTCCTCCTTTTCTCATTTTCTAGAAGTTTCTTTTTGCCCTACTTAGATTTGTGCTGCATGTTAAAAAAACCCAAATTCTCCAAAACAAAATAGTTTGTTGTGACAATACTCTAACTCAATAACAAGTCTGGAATTTAATTAAAATCTCTTATTTCAGTCTTTCTATGTACAAGCTAGTAATCCTTGAAAATTTGTCTTAAAGTCTTTTTCAAAGAGCCAGGCAGTTTTGCAGAAGAAAGAATGGAGATGAGTAAACTTGAGAAGTGCATTGGCACCGTGGTTCTTGCTGTGTCTTCAGTTCTTGAAGGGGAGACAAGAAAAGGAACTTGACCATTATTGGCAGACAACATTCATTTTTGCTGTGTCCTGTGATGGCAGTGCAGGGATTGTTTCTTGTCTTTTTTATTTAGTACTACGATTTTAATGGGCTTCTTTTTCTTCTTCATCTCCACAGGGAAGAATATTTCTTTTCCTTTCCATTTTATTTCCATGTGCCTCACCGAAGGAACTCTTCACAGAAAAAAGAGGGAACTGCAACAGAATGGTTCATCTTAGTGTGTTTCTAGCATGGTTCCATGTTTATAGATGAGACTTAACTGTGCTTCTGTTATGTGCTTTAATTAAGTCAAAGTGCAAAATCCCACCATACCCAATAGAAACCTTTGGCTTGGAAGTGTGACTGGGGCCATCGAGGGAAACAAGGAATTCAGTGGAACAAGGTAGTCAGTGCACTAATTAGTGTCCAACATCTGCATCAGATGTCTGAAAAATGTGATTTTGAGCCTGCATCTGAAAGGGTATGAACTGTTCTTTCCTTTGTGCTCAGCCACACGTACCTGTCCCTTGTTGTGTTCACAGCAGGACTCAAGGGGGTGGGGCCATTGGATGAGGGAACTGATCTGACTAACCTAAGGAAACCCTAAGGAAAAGGACAGGAAAATCCAATACAACCAGTATGTCTCTAGGATGATGAGGAGGTGACAGCTGGCTGTAACACTACACACAGGTATATGGAAAATAACATTTAAAACATCTGATCTATGATTTTCTAATGCTGTGCATCAGCAGAATGTCCTGTTAGCATAGGATAAATTCGCTCCAGTGTTCCCCTGCCTCAGCTCACCAGAATATTTGTATGTTTAAGTTCTCAAACTGAAACACAAACATGTTTCTTTGAAGAGTGAAGTCTGCTTGGAATTTATAAAAAGTGTTCTTGTATTATGGGTTTTAATATTTATTTGCACTTTCTGAAGAATAAGAAGAAAAGGTTCATTTTTCCAATGATTTGGTGCATTTCAGCAGAAGAAAGCTGCTTCTGTAGGGGTGTCTGTCTGCTGCTGTTAGGAGGAGAAGGGCAGCAGGTTTCCAAAGCTTTGCCTCTGTACCAGAGGTCTCAATCATGTCAGTGTACCTTGTTTGCCAAAACAGGCTGCAATGAGATTTTCAAGCTGACATTACTAAAATGCTGTAACAGAAAGAAAAACTGACTTGTGAACTGAAATGAGGCTTTTGATAACTGCAGAACTAAAATACATCCTATTCATCAGTGATGTTCAGATGGGTCACAGTGCAAAATACATTTCAGCATCACTGATTAGACATCTGCCAGAGAAAGGCAAGCAAACGTCATAGGAGAAGACATTTTTCAATCAGTAGGGCTCATAACACTCCCCATGGAAGCTGTTCCATTACAAATAGCTCTGTTTCCTCTGCTGAAGGCATAGTGGAAACATCTCATTTTTATTCAGCTGATCAGACAACCATTTCTTTGCAAAGTGGAGTGTGGTATAAAACATGCAAAATGAGGTCTTTAAGAAGTTATACATTTTCTTGGACAGTTTTTAATTTTAGATTTCTGAGTCTTATTACTGTCCAGTCAGAGCTTGCTCTCACTTTGGGAGTGCCAGCTTCCTCAGTGTTTGAAGTGACAACTACATGAACTGTGACATTTTAAAAGCATGATGTCTGCTAGGCATGTCTCAAAAGTTGTATGTGTTTGTTAAGTCCATAAATCTTCATGCCCACTTGTTGCATTAGAGTTTTAAATTCAGATTCCAACTTTTGCTTCTTTTTGCCAAAAAAAATGTATATGCCAGTGTTTAATATTTCACTGCAAATTTATTAAAACTGGAAGAACTCATGTAGTGTAACAGTCTCAGACAGAGGAGGTGTCTATACTGCAGCCCAGAGGTGTGACTGCAGCATGAGCAGACAGCACAAGTAGCTTTCATCTGGCTTGCTGGATACTGATAACAGTGCAGCCATGGCAGCAGAAGGTTGAGTAACCCAGGGAGATCTGTGCACCTTCCCATCATTTCCAAGTGCTCTGAGGCTGCTAGTTGCAAGCTGGGTTGGAGAGTTTTCATGAGCTGCAATCCCCTTTGGGTTTCTACATGGACAGACAAAAGGAAAAGGAGACTATATTAGAAAAAGATACTTTTCGAAGTACACGAAAGGATAATTTTTATAATAGCCAATGGCTATTATAGCTATCAGATGAACAAGTCTGAAGTTAGGAAAAAAGGTCAGAAACCAAGAATTCTTACTTGCTTTTCCTTACAGCAAGGGTCTTCAAGGATAAGGACGAGTTCCTCTTGCAGATTAAAAAATGGCTAGAATAATAGGTATTAAAAAATCCATGTGAATGTGAACAGAGGAAAGGTCCCCTGAGGGCTGTGAGAACAAAAACAAATGCAATCTCCTGGCCAAGAAGTTCCCGAGCCACAGACATGGAAAATATGTACAGAAAATATCACAGCATAACACCTGGTTCTCTCCCTAAGCGTCCACAAGCCACTATCAGAAAGACAGGGCTGTGGCCAAGATGCATTTCTGGTCTGACTCAAAATGGCCATAGTTTCATTCTTATGAAGAATTTAGAAGAACTGCTTTCCATTTGTGCAGTGGAGAGAAAATACCCACAAGGAGTTGTCTCAAGGAGTTGTCTCAAGGAGTTGTTCCTGGAGTTGTGCTCCTTAAGCAGGCTCAAAAACTGCTTAGGAAATAGAACTGGGGCTCATTGTGGTTTGTCCTCTGAAAGTATCAGCTCTGGGTTTCACAGTGGTCTAAACATGAACTTGGGGTCAGGAGAACACAACCACAGTGCTCATTGTCCCACCGTGTAAATGCACAGTGTCCCTACATCGTGAACCCCTTATGCTGCTTTGGCTACCCAGTCTCTAGCAGGATGCATCAGAATTCAAAAGGGAAAGGCAAAAAATTATTGGAGAAAAGTGCATGGAGGACAGTGAAAGACAAGGATATTTGGAACTTTCCGACATGGAAGGAGTCAGTGGAAAAAGTACTTTGAAAAGAAATTACTTAAGCTTATTGGGGTGGCAAAGATGAGCAGATACAAAAGAAGTGTGTAAAGTCACAAATGCTACAGAGAAAGTAGATAGCAAAAATCTTAGATCTCTTGCAAGGTCAAGGAGAAAAGGAAGTCAAACCTACTGCCTATTTGCAGGATGCAAAACAACAATTTGCAAGCCTTCCACCTTTACTCAGTGCTGGTGAGGTGCATCTGGAGTGCTGTGTCCAGTTCTGGGCTCCTCAGTACAAGAGGGACATGGAGCTCCTGGAACAGGTCCAGCAGAGACCACAAAGATGATGAGGGGACAGGAGCACCTCACTCGTGAGGAAAGGCTCAGAGACTTGGGCCTGTTCAGCTTTGAGAAGAGACAGCTGAGAGGGAACCTTATCAATATATATAAATATCTGAAGGGGGCCTGTCAAGAGGATGGATCCAGGCTCTGCTCAGTGGTGCTGAGCAATGGGATAAGGGGCAATGGGCAGAAACTGATGCCCAGGAAAGCTGCAAGGAGGCAGGAAGAAGAAGGTACAAGAAATGGTAATTTGTGGGAATGACTGCTCACTCTTGCCCATCCTATGGGACTGGGCCAAGCAAGCTCAGAACAACCAAGAGGAGGCACCTTCTCACCCAGATGGTGAGACAACATGGGATGACACTGCCTACAGCAGGTAGTGAAGGCCAAAATATTAAAAGGATTCAAGAAGGAATAAAAATTTAAGTGTCTATTAAGGCCTGTGGTGGGGACATAAGCTGAAGCTCCATAAGGAGTCCACAAGATATGAAGTGCCACTATTAGGTGGTTTACCACAAAGGATAATTCTTCACTTTCTCCATTGCTTCCATTCTTTCCTCAGACACCTACAGACCACTGCAAAGGTCCATCCTGGGCAGGGCAGCCTTCCAGTCTGATCTGTTCTGACTGTTCCATGTAGTTCACTCTGTAAACAGACTGTCTTCCTCCATATATATGTTTTCATTTCTAATGAACAACTTTCCAGTGGGATGAAGTGACAATGAACCAGTCAAATAATGGCAATCTACAAGAATGACAGGTCTGGGATACAATAAGATGTTTTTTACATTGTTTGAACAAGCAGTTATTTTCCAGAGCACAGTAAGAACCAGGGTGAATGCTGAT
Source organism: Dicrurus megarhynchus (assembly GCA_013399195.1). Lineage (NCBI taxonomy): Eukaryota > Metazoa > Chordata > Aves > Passeriformes > Dicruridae > Dicrurus > Dicrurus megarhynchus. The sequence goes on along the minus strand of VXAD01009833.1, from coordinate 1,447,897 downwards.
CTAGTAGCTCTAGAGTATATCTGCAATACTGTAAGTAGGGTTCAGTTTGGGTAACCGGGCAGATACACCGAAAATTTTAGTGTAGTGGTTTGGTTCAAAATGCCCATTACTTACTTATTTTCCTTCTGTGAGATAAGAACCAGGAGAAAAGCAAAGCAGGCACAAAACTTAAACCTTAAAAGCATAAAGAAGTTTATTAACAAAACTAAAAGGCAGAAAAAAAAGTTAGACTAAACCTTTAGAACCTTCTCCTCCCCCCGACAACATAAAAAAATCAACCCTCAAGGTTTTTCCTCAGTCAGTTTACCGTCTCTATAATAACCTTTCTCAGTCCACTTAGGAAGAGGAGTCTCTCTTGCTCATGCTATGGAGACATCTCCANAGTCCATCACCACAGCCTTTCAAGAGAATTTCAGCTTCCAGGAGAAGCATCTCCTCTTTCTCCTCTCTCGGGGTTTCAGCTCCTCCTTCTTCGCTGACTTTGGTGTCTCTGTGCTGTTTATTTCACGTGCCTTCATCTGTCCTTTTCCTCGGACTTGGGAGAGGATTGATGTCTGCAGGCTTCATCTCCCCTTGCCGGGCTGCTGCCCGCAGTGGGTGAAGGGGGGGCATGGCCCGCCCGAAGCAGGGCTGGGGGGGCCGGGCCGCAGATGGCACAGGGCCGCTCCAGGGTGGTCTCCTGGTCGGCCTGAAACAGGGCAGGGGGGGCCAGGCTGGGCCGTGCCCTGGCACCCCCAGTCACCTGTCTGAAAGCCGGAAGTCAGAGAGCTTTTCCCGGGCTCTGTTCGTTCTTAAATGTGTATCACAGAGGCGTACCAAGCTTCTTAAGTGGCTTAAAGAAGTTGTTAATATTCCAACTAGCCAGTTGATTGGTTAGGTCAGGTCTAGAGGAAGCTGTAAGCACCTCTTTGCAAAAAGATCACTTCGGAGGCTGAAGGAGTCTTCCTTAAAAAACTCAAACTATGCTAACCCATGACACTGTATTTTAATAGGAATGGTGCTTGACAGAGTGGGTCAGACCAGTGCTCTACTGTCTTCATCATTAGTTATTCCCAGAGAGTTCACAGGAATGTGAGAGACATCCCACAACAGACCACTAGAAAATAATTTATTCATAAGAAAACCATCTCCTTAACTCACTTTGGTTAATGATGTCCTCCCTACTTTGAAGGCTGAAACCTTTTCCACTTTGGACCTCTTATTATTCATATAAATTCCTAACCCTGCAGAGTGGTTGGCCTCAGTAATACTTCCTGGCAGAAAGTTCCACAGGTTAATTATGTGTTAATTATTTCCCATGTTCCCTTTAAAATACCTGCATCCAAGTCAAAGAAAATGCTCACCTCCCTTTGGTTTCAGTAGACTCAGGGGCTCTCAGGCCTTGGCAGTTGGGGGTGGCACTGACAAGGTGGTAAGGAATCCAGCTATACGTGCAGTTTACATTAAATGGAGCGTACTCCAGCTGCCCTCATTTTTGATAGAGATCTGAGCGCTGCAGAGATTTAAGGTTCCCCACAGTGATCCATCACGGCTCTAGACGCAAACAGAGCTGCATTCTGGGGTGTGCAGCTCCCCGTGGAGCATTTTTCCTGACCAACAAAGAAGCCATTGTGTGTGTTTGTGCGTGCGTGTGCGTAGCGGATGGGGAGCGGGAGCCAGCCACAGCACACAGATTGATATCTGCAGAAGTATTAAGTAAATTGCTTCTGTCCCATCCTCAGGGCAAATCGTTAAATGCTTGCTTGTGCCTGACACGAGGACCCTGAGCTGGTGCTTTGATTCGTGCCTTTGTGCAGGTCCAGTTTCACGCCACACTTGTTCTGACCCACTGCCAACCTGAGAGAAACGGCCCAGCTCTCCCTCGCCCGTCCACTGTCAACCACTTCAATGAGCTCCTTGTGCTGGACCACAGGGCTCTATACAGACACATCAGCTCAGCTGAGTGACCTGAGCTCCTGGTCAGCAGCTGGTCCTGGTGACGCTACCAGGGCTGGTGTGACGGGAGACACAGGCTGGGAGCACACAGCCAGAGGTCCCACAGAAGCTCACAACCAGGGGCAGGGGAGATTGGTGTTGGCTCAGGCTTCCCTTGCCTCCAGCAGCCCTGCCTTCTCCCTCTTGTTGATGCTGGTGCTTCTGAAACTATGCAGTAGGTCGGATGAGAAATCTGATCCAGCTTAAAGCTAACATGACCTTAAAACAGAAAAATACCTAAGACAAGACAGGCCGTGATGAGAATTGTTCCCTTGCCCAGCTCGGTGTGCAGGCTGCAGACACTGCTGCTGGGGTGGCAGGGGCATGAACACAGTGCTGGGAGGGCATGAAAGCAAGGCTGGATGTCAATCTACACAGTGATTAGATTACAGGGATTGAAAAATGATAATCTTTTTCCCCTTTTAGTCCGTACATTTGGGAAACTCTAAACATGCTACCGACACAGTCAGCAGCCTTGGGTTTGCACAGCATGTTGTGCACAGATGCTGGCCCGTCAGTGAGGCTGAGTGCTCCCAGCACAGGCTGCACTGATCCCATGTGCCCTCCCCAGCACAGGGGCAGGATGTGAGCGGGAACATGAGATCCAGCAGGAGTCCAGATAAGGGCAGCCTTGCAAAGAAAATGAAAACAAGCAGCACAAGAGAGTTCAGGGACATGAAATCAGAAGAGAATGAGGTGAGAGGGAAGCATATTTGCTTTCCAGGGTACTCAAGCTTTATCACAAGAGCTCTGAAACATCATATGTTCACTTGTTCTCTCCCTCTGGGGACAGTAGCTGCTCGGACATGGTGGGAGGTGACATCTGATAGACTGGAACCTCTTGCCCAGGTCTGAGAGACCAGACCAACACAATGGCCCTGCTAGACAGGATGGGCATTTTTTTGCAGACCAGAACACCAAAGCTGTTATAGCTGTGCTTAATGTCACCAGAGTTTCTGTCTTATCTTAATGGATAGGAAGGCCCTATTTTTAGAGTCAGTCAAGAATCTAAAATCAACTCAAACAACAGTTTCCTCCAGCACCCAGGTTACATTGCTCTGACTCTGAGGAAAGAGAATAAACCCAGAGACCAAAATTTCAAAATAGAAACACATGAACAGGGATATTTTAGGATATAATTTTCACAGGTCATGGAGTGCTTGATGGATGTGCCTGAATGTGTGCTAGCATCAGAACTGCTGGCTCCTGATCCAGTAGCCATTTCCTTCCATATTTCCAGACGCAGAATATTTTTTTCCATAGTCTTAGTGATACATTAAGGATGGCAGCAAAGGGACAAGGACCGTTGGCTCTGCACCTACTGGAGCTTTCCTAGGGAAAGACACAATGACAAATTTACACATTCCAGTCTTAAGGACAAAATCTGAAAACCTGGCCTTCATTCTTTGCCTCTGTAAATGTTGGGTTTTCCTAGCAAGCCAAAAATTACGGCACCTAAATACTTGGGAGAGAACAGTCATCAAGAACAGTATAAGCACTTCTGCTACACCTTGGCATTAGCAGTAACTGCACTGTTTTCTTTAGAAGCTTCTGAGTGACAGGAAAGTGGATATAAAAAAGAAGAAATAGTTAGAAATTGTACAATATTCAAGCAGATTGTAATAATGTTAAATACCATTTTAAAGCCCCTAAACTACTTTAAAAACAACAAAAAAGGGACTGATTTACAACCTGCTTCACAGCTGAAGGGTGGAGTCCAGTAGGAATATTTGCCTTTGGATATGCTGGTAAAATAACAAACCTATATTAATCCAGTCTTGAACATAACTGCCAACGTTTTGAGTGTATCCATCTGTTAACAGTATAGCAATACAGTCAAAACAGACTTTATTTTAAAAAGGAATAAAAAGATGAAGGCACCACTAAGACAGAAATCAGTTATTCATTATAATACTTTTTGCAGCAGTGCTTCACTTCAGAAGCTGGAGAGCTGGTGGTTTTCTTTGCTTTGTCATGAGATGTTTGACATGCAAGTCATAGGTGAACAAGTCGTGTACACACCCACTTATGGTGTGTATGTATATATATGTGTGTATATATAGATATATATGTACTAAAGATTGAATTAGTAAACTTTTTTACTTGGGTAAGAATATGAGGTATAGACACAAGTTCCAATGCACAGAAAAAAATCGTATTTTGATTGTGGTTCGTGGGCACCCTGGTAGAATAAGATCACTAATCATGTACCCTTTTGTTGACCAGCTAATCCCAATGTCAACAGCTAATGGGCATGAAGCAAGCGAGCAACTACCTTTGAAGCCATTGACCTGAACAGGCGTGTTTGAATTGAAATATTACATGGTGGGACACAATCATGACTGGCAAGCAAAAGGGGGAAGAGTTACCTAATACCAGCAGCTCCCACATTACACTGCCCTGGAGGAAGAGATGAACTGCCAGAGGAAGGTGACTGTGAGAGACAGAACAGCTCAGAGACATCTCTGCAAAACTCAGCTGATCAGCTCATGGTGCTAACAGGCTTGCTCAAAATTGCTAACAGATTGACAATTATTCACACCACACAGACTATTACAGGGAATGAGCCGAGATGTCTCTTATGGAAACCATTACAGAGCAAACCACTGGGCCCTATCTTCTCTGCATAAATGAACAGAGCTTGACTGAGTCAGCACAGGTTCCCCTTTTAACACGAGCAAAGAATGTGGCCCCCTTGCTTCAAGCCCTCAAACCATGCCAAAACTGTCACCTTTAAGGTCTGAGTGATCAAGGTTTGCTCTTTGTCTCCCAAATGATTCTTTGACCAAGTCCCTCCACATAGGTAAAGCAAAAGAAATTGAAATTCCAACCTATACTTGGACAAAAATTAAATAACAAAAAAGACAAACTTATAGCAAGAGAACAGGTTGTGCTTGATTCTTGGTACCAAACTCTTCCTCAGCGAGAAGTTTGACTTTTGTATATTTGGCAGGTAGTTGCAGGCAATGTGGTGGAGCCACAGGCCTGCCCCAGCACCGGTACCTGGCAGATGACACAAGACACATGACAGGAGGAAAACACCTTTCTGTGATATGCTGGGATCTTGAAGAACCACACCACTTATTGCCCTCACCATTGCCAGTAGTTTGGGACTAAATAACAGCATCCAAAGATGTCAATAATAGCTTTTTACTGTGGAGGTTACTCTAAAATTGAGTGAAGAAACCTTCCCTTCACCACATAACTTCAAACATAAAAAGCAGAAGTCTAAGGGCAAAAGCACAGGCAACTCTAAAATAAAACAATTTTTTATAACAAACAGCTGACCTACACACCTGTCCCAAAAACTACTTGCTGGGCATCCCTCATTATCCATGGCAGAATAGGAACCTTTTTGGTTGAAGACAAGTGCTATCACCATGCTTTTGTTTTGCTTCTTTGTGCAGAAAAGCAGACCTCCACCTCAGCACCATTCCCCAGTTAATTTTCTTCTGGTATGTCCACGTTAAATTCAGGATGACACTGACACCCCAGCTATCTTGGTCAGTCAGCTCCAAAATGACAGCTCTCATTTTAAAGACAAAAGTTTATAATTATGTGATAATTATCTGTGACTTGGGCTTCTGGGTACTATCCTCATGTGAAGCAAAAGAAAATGCTGGTGAGCTCCTGAGTACACTGAAGCCAGTGGGTCTGATGGATCAATGGACTGAGGCCAACAGTATGAAGTTCAAGGCCAATTGCTGCATTTGGTCACAACAACCCCACAGAGCACGACAGGCTGGGGGCAGAGTGGCTGGAAAGCTGCCTGGTGGAAAAGGACCTGGGGGTGCTGGTTGACAGCAGCTGAACATGAGCCAGCTGTGCCCAGGTGGCCAAGAAGGCCAGTGGCAACCTGGCATTCTGTGTCAGCAATAGTGTGGCCAGCAGGACCAGGGCAGGGATTGTCCCCCTGTACTTGGCACTGGTGAGGCCACACCTCAAATCCTGTGCTCAGTTCTGGGCCCCTCATGACAGGAAAGACATTGAGGGGCTGAAGTGTGTCCAGAGAAGGGCAACGAAGCTGGGGAAGGGTCTGGAGCACAAGTCCTGTGAGGAGCAGCTAAGGGAGCTGGGGGTGATTAGTCTGAAGAAAAGGAGGCTCAGGAAGGACCTTATGAATTTCTACTACACAAAAAGAGCTTCTAGCCAGGCAGGGATTGGTGTCTCCTCCAGGCAACAAGTGATAGGACAAGAGTACATAGTCTCAAGCTGTGCCATGGGAGGTTTAGATATCAGGAAGAACTTGTTCTCTGAAGGAGTTGTGTATTAGGCTGCCCAGGGAAGTGGTGGAATCACCATCCCTGGAGGTGTTCAAGAAATGACTGGACATGGCACTTAGTGCTGTGGTCTGGTTGACAAAGAGGTCCAATCCAAGATTGAACTTGATGATCTTGGAGGTCTTTTCCAACCTTAAAAATTTTGAGATTCTGCAATTCTTCGAATTTCACCACCAGTATCAAAGGATCAGGATATCAATCCATACTCTATCTCAGCCTATAAACTTGGCTGGGCAAATTATTTAACAAAGCATTTAACAATTTATTGCTTTTGGGAGAGTTATTTATTTTCCCCTGCCTTTGTTTTCTCCTCTGATAGAACACTCAGAGCTTTATAAACCATAATTAGCAAGTTTTGAAAGCACTTACAGGTCTTGAGATAACAGCACGCTAGAGGTGCACGGTGTATTTATCCTTAACACTTCAGGCCAGTGGTCCTCAACCTAGAAGCTGCAAAGCCATAGCTTAGAGAGTTGGGTTGCAAGTGCATTGGAAGTAAAAACAGCTCACAAGGAGAAACTGTGACACAAACCTAGAAGCGGTACTGGGAGTGAGGTCACAAACCTGATGGTGAAACCAGAAGAAAGGTCCGTCAGTTTTGCTAGTTCCAGAAGAGCTTAAAATAGCAGGCTTTGTGCTGATAAATGTGTTTCCACTCAAGGCTACAATGCAAAGTCCCATAGACGTGCTTTTCTGTTGAGCTCTCCCTCAAGAACAACAACAGAAAGTTCTGCCTACGCCAGTGATCTACTCAATTAGATTTTACTTCAATATGTCTTAAGAGATTGGAACAAGATTTTAAACAAATGTTTACCCCCAAAAAGAGCCTTAACAGACTCAAACCGATATTTCCCATGTGTATACATCATCTGAATAATAATAATAAAAAGTCTCTGGGACATACTGTGAATATCAGTTTGGCTACCAGCTTTACTGCATGGAGGGCTTCCCAGCAGGTGGTTGTAATCCTTCTAGAAAGGAACAGGGCTGGATCAGCAGTGCCTTGGGGCGTTAGGTGCCCGTCTCTTATTGGATTTAAACTGTGATAATCTAAGCACAAAACCATTTTTTCTTGGGTTACTTCATTAAAAAGCTGACATTTTGGTTCATGAAGCCATGTCTAATCTAAGCACTTGGCTTGCATTCAGTTTATCAAAGGTAAATAACTGTTGTCTTCAGCTTTTACAAAGCTTACTGGATTTTCCTGGACATTGGACTCTCTCTTTGTCCTAAAAGTATATTTCATTTTTCAGGAACATTATGTCCTGGAAAACATTTTTCATAGAGCAATAATAAATAAATAAAGAAGTCGCCCTCCAATGGGTTTTCATTTGTCACATATAATTTATGCCCACATAAGATTCATTCCTTAAAATAAATACTGAAACCTCAGAGAAAGCCCTTGTTCAGGTCTGCAAAGGGAAAAAGTGCCGTGTAAATGGGAGTGGCGGTTCAGCGCAGCCTGAGCCCCACCGGTACCCTCAGAGAGCAGAGCAGCAGACCGGAGTTTTTACTGGCCTCTGTTGTGTCTGTTGAACTGTTGCTCCGTCTTTAGTGAAATCTCAAGCAACAGAAATCCTCTATTAAAACCACCTGCACAGCTTTGTCAGCCGAGCTCCGTGCTGTCAAATGACTTAGCTTCTTAAGCCAATACAAGTCATTAAGAAGAAGGTGAATTAGAGATTTAGACGTTGCCGATAGTAACTATCTCTGATCAATTGATATCTTCCTCTGATAAAGCGGCGCTCCCCAGCCGACCCCCTTCTCCACCTCATCCGTGCAGACCCCGACCACTGGATCTAATTATGGGTGAGGAACACCAGGCCCTCGTCAGCGCTGAAAGGCCATCAGTAGGCCTATCCATTAATAACTCTCCTGTGCGCTGTACATTGTAATTGTCAGACTGCAATTTACAGTAATCCTCCAATGCAAAAACTTAAATAGCTGCAGCTGATTTGAAATTCATACAACCAGTTGAAAGAGAGAAAAACAAGATGCACGGGTTAAAAGGCCAAATTGTGCAAGTGTGTGCGCTGAGTGACAGACATTTTAGTACTAGCCTGGGACCATATTTTAAAAGGTCACTGAAAACTTTTGGCTTGGGCCCTCTGACAAACAATGAACTTTCCATATATTTATTTGCCATCTCTTTGTTTTTACAGCAAGCAGAATAAATGAGTTAAATGACGTTGTGCGGGTCTGCACATTGTCAGCACAGGTTATAAGTCATTATTAAACTCCATCAAATCAGACCAAACCCGGTCTAGGCAATGAGACTAAAAGTTATTTGCATTCCTTCTGTCATAAAAAATCATATCCCCTTACCCAAGACTTTCGTTTCTTTATTAAATGCAGCCACAAGAGTATTTCAGGTCTGGCAATGTGAGCTCAGGAAAACCTACTCTGTATAACTCAGTGTAACAGCTTAGAACCGATTCCACTAAAATGTCCCAGTTGAGTGTATCTGGGCACTCAATCAAGACACACATATTACTTTTAAATAAGATTAGCCTTTATATTTTGCTGCTTAAGTTAAAACTTTTCATGTCATTCTCTCATTTTATGTAAACTCCAACATAATTCTGTTTTAGAGAATACTTCAAACAAATTAAAATCCTCAACTTGAATGTGTCTAGCAAAACTCGCCTAATGGCATAGCAAGCTGTTTGGTGACACTAAAACACTTTTAAATAAGATGAATTTTCCCTGCGTTGCCCTGGCTTTGTAATTACTGCTGCTGAACAGCAGACGCCTTTGGTTACAATGGCAAAAGCAGCGGCTTGTGCTCTGAAACTTATTTGACAAATAACTTACAAGTGACCTGCAACATCTGTTTAAAAAATCGTCCTCTCGTATCTGCCTCAACTCGAGTTCAGCATCAATTACAAAATGCAAACATATCATCTGGGGCCAAGGGCAGCTTTTACACGTACACGAGCACGGTGTGGGGATGGGGCGGGCTGCAGGGACCTTCCTTATGCCAGTCAAGGGGAAAGAAAATGTTTAAATAAGACTCCATCCGAGCTACCAGCTTGTAGCATCACTGAGATCCAGTGACACTCAGCGATGGGCCTGATACCAGTGGTTCTCAGCTCCCCAGTGCTCAGGAAGGCATGAACCATGGTGGGATGGGACTTGGAGAGGTGGAGAGAGATGACCAGGACCTTCAGCCACCCAGGACATCAGCTGGAACAGTGGGACCACAGAACCTCTGAAACCCAGCCATGAGCTTCGCTCATCTGGAAGGTGCCAGCAATGGCTACGGAGGTGCGTAAGTAACACCAACCCCTGTGGAGCTGAAAACACCTACTTAGCAAGCAAAGGACTCCATATTCCAAAGAAAACCAGAAAGAGGATTTCATAAATCTAATGACAGACTGGTTTACAGTCACAAAATCCTATAGTGATGGACATGATGCTCTTCAGTCTCTAAAGCTCTCCTCAACCCTACCTTTCAATAGTCTACTACCGTGCTGCTTGCATAACATCAGCTCAGGCTGAGATGGTACAAAAGCAGATGGAAGAGTGATATAGAGCACTTCCATCTTCTTCAGAGATGGAAGAAATTTTTTCAAGGTCCTATAAGTCTTTTTATGTGGAAGTCAGTAAAAAATAAAAATAAGAAATTCTGACTGTATGTAATCCTGAATTACATTATTTTGGATCTTATTTAAAAGCTATACAACAAGGTTTGATTCAAATAACATGTGCAGTACAGATATCCCTCCACATCAATAAATATAAATAGTTTAACTATTGAATATAAACTTTTAGAGAACTATTTTATTATTGCAATCAAAATAGTCTGCTTCTAACTTATGTGGAAGCACATGTAAAATACAGGTTGAACAATACTGAAAATATTGATTTCTGTAGCTCTAAAAGATATTTGCTTGTAAGAGATCAAAGGCAGATCTAAAAGTTTACTTGTGCAGGTCTCTTTTTCTCTCTGCTGCTTTTTTCATTTACTTTCTTATACATGAACTTAATCAGCAACCAAGCTCAACCATCAAGTGATAACATTTCTGCAGCTAATTGTAGCATATTGGAATCTAGTAAGGAATATTATTAAACTGTCCTATAACTCACGTTTTGTGTGAAAAACTGGGACTTGAAAAACACCTGCCCAAACAATTCATAAACACACAGCACAGCAAATACCTACGGTAATTCACTGGATTTACAACCGTCATATTATATTAAACATACAGTATCAAAATTTATCACCTATTACACAGATTCCTGTTTTAATAATATCTTGTTCTTGTACAATTGCACCTTCTTTCCCAAAGGGCCCCAAAGCACTTTAAAATCATACATACAGGAATTGCTTCATTCACTGTGGAAATACAGCTGCCTCTGGGGTGGAGTGGGGGTTCGTGGAGCAGAGGAATTGTGCACAGCCCTTATAAACACTGACACTCCAGAGAGATGTTTGGGGATGGGGAGCAGAGAAAATTATACCCAAGTCTCGGGAGCACTGTATAAAAAGCGTAATCACAGTTGCAGGTGAGGGAGGTGCTTAGGCAGCTGTGGCAGAACTTAGCACAATTTGGGGCATTCTTGCCCTAACCATCACTGTAAACAGTCCTACCATCACTGCAGCCTTCAGCTCCAACCCTCAGGCAGTGGGTCATGGAAGGTCATGGAAAGGGAGGAGCAGCTCTGGTTGGTGAGGGAGTTGAGCTGAAGGCTCATTGCACTGCCCAGATTCCCCAGAGATAACCCCAGCTGTGTTTCCAGGAAACCACAGGAAAATGGGAGCCCACTGATAGATATCTCTGTGATGGGCAACTGGGTAAAATTGGACAAAAATAATGCAATATTAGAACAGATCAGGAAATGCATGGATTTTTGCTAGGCCATTTACCCAGTTAGAACTTGGCTGTCAAAGACTGCTGTTACCTATACCACTGAAAAATGTTTGTGCTCCTTAGCTGGCTCTAACTGCAGCTTCGTCTCCTTCATACTTGCCATAATTGCCAAATCAGTCTCCTTTGCTTTCATGTCAGCCTCAAATCTCTTCAGCCTGGTCTCGTTCAGGACTTTCTCTGGCCCTCTTTGATCAAGGCAAGGAATCAACTTCTGAATTATTAGATTTAGCTTTACAAGGAAATCAAGTGGGAAGCTTAAAACTGGCTCCTGAAAATCACTACCAATGGATTTACTCCTGACTACTAGACTACTCTGGTTCTGCCTGTTTGCACCACTGCCCAGCTCTTCCCCACGATGCTCACCCCTTTCTGGGGGTGTTATTTATGTGCTGGGTTGCCCAGGTCTGTTTCCTTTCCTCTGTATATTTGAAGTGTCTCTGAATCTTGGCATTTCTGCCAACATATTTTCAGTCTACAGCTTTCTCTATTTGTTGATATGTTTCAGGTGTTTATGCAGGTCCCCCATCACTCCTTGCCTCAGTCACTGTAGTTTCTGGGATTTCCTGACACACATCAACACACCATATCCTATAGAAAAAGCAGCTGCTACATATCTAGCATAGGCTACGTAGTCACGTCTAGTTTAGTTCCTACAGCCTATGTGCCATAAGGCTCTGCTGCGATTTATTTAGCTGCTGCATTAAGTAACCCTTCATCTTAGCTAACCTGCCAATAAACCAACTTCACTTTACAAGAAACCTTCAGCAGAGGTTGCTGTATGGTTGTTTTACACCATAATAAATGGTGTAAATAAAAATTTAAATTCAATGGCTTGCAATTAAATGTGAAGTAAAATAAGGATTTCCCTCTCCAGTGTGCATGCACAAGGATGTGTGTTTGATTCAGCCCTGCAAAGTGGATGGGGAAGGTCTCACTTGCCTTTCTCTGCTTTGCTGCACCTGCTGAGAAGAGTGGCATTCTTCGGGAATTCAGCCCTCCATGGCAGGCAGTACTCAGTGCTCCATGCAGGAACCCTTCTAGCTAACAGATTCCACAGAAAGCAACTTTTTAAGCCCAACAAAGGCATTTGGTCCAACAAAAAATGGTTAGTAAATCTTTCTATTTAAATCTCTAAATCTTCCCATCTCCACCACCAGCATTTTCAACACTGTTGCTGAGGCAGAGTCCCAGGAACTTTTGCCCTTGTTCTACGTGAGGCTTTTGCTGGCACAGCCCTGCACAGCAGCCAGTTGGCCAGACAGGGAGTACAGCTGCCTATGCCATGCTTGTTTGTATAATGAGCACATGTACTATGTAAAGCTGGGAAAAAGGTGATGAGTGTTGCTGGCAGGAATATAATGCCCTGCTATTCCAGCTAGAATCACCCTGAAAGCAATAATTTCTTAACTTGAAATTGGTGCTGCAAAATAGCATTAATTGCTATAGTTGTGTGAGAATAGGGAAGATCTTAGAATAGGCAGAGAAGTTGTGGATGCCCAGTCCCTGGAAGTGTTGAAGGCCAGCCTGGATGGGGCTTTGAGCAATCTGGAAGGTGTGGAGAAGTGGAAGGTGTTCCTGACCATCGTGGGGCAGGGTGGAACTACACTTCAAGATCCCTTTCATTCCAAACCATTCTATGACTCTCTAATCTTAACTATCAAGCTCCTGAGGCTCTGCTGAATTCAGGGAGGGTTTCATTCAAGCACCTGGGTCTTGTCTAAAGTCAGGCAGTGACTGGAGAATGAATACACAAAAGTAAAAATAACTGATTTAAGTGACTGTAATATAAGAACATGGAAGCAGATGTCAGTGCTTAACGAGATGTGTTTTCTGCTTTTTTACTAATGAGGGTAGTGAGACAGGCAACCACTACAGACATAGTGCTGCTCTTCTGTGTTGCTGTATAGACGAGAAACTAAGCAAAGTTAAAAGCCTCACCCTAAACGTGATGTGAAAGTGCCACTCAGGTACTTCTGTGACAACTGCTTTTTCAAAGGAATATATAGCTGAGGACTGGACAGGTGATTGTGCCGTCTCCTCATGGAACTCAATGCTTCTGTTACATAAGTGAAGTTTGCAGCTTAGCACCAGTTTATTACAAATGCTGGAACAGCTGCAGCAGTTCATCTTCCCCACTTCAGGCCAAGAGGCAGTAAAGAAGAGAGGATCATCTTCACCCTGGCAAGAGATAAGAGTGACCCTGGAATAACGAGTGATTCCCTGGCCACACTGCAGTCTGATGAAACCTTCTTTTCCCCCTGTTCCATCACTTTCCCTGGAAGAACATTTCCAGCTTGAGGCTACTGTGTGAGACCCATGTCATCAGCTTAGTGCCATCCCAAGGTTAGGGAGGAAGGGGCCTCTTTCTCATTCAACTTACCTCATTTTTAAATGGTGATCTCAGGGCAGGAAAACCAAATGGTGCCCTGCAGCTCCACTGACAGCAGAGAAATGGGTGGGAGTTAGCCCCAATGCATTCTGCAGAGGGCACCTGTCTGCCTGAAGTAGAATCATCATAGAATCATTGAGTTGTTTAGAGTAGAAAAGATCTCTAAGAGCATCAAGTCCAACCATTAACCCAGCACCACTGTGTTCATCACAAAACCATGTCCCCAAGTGCTACATCCACATGCCTTTTGAACACTTCCAGGGATGGTAATGCCACCACTTCCCTGAGCAGCTTGTTCCAGTGCCTGACCACTCTTTCAGCAAAGAAATTTTTCCTAATATCCCACAACTTGCCCAACTCAAGGCCATATCCTCTAGTCCTGTCATTTGGGAGGAGAGACCAGGTTATCTCAGAAGTAGGCAGCTAGTGAACGTGCCACATTTTATTAAAAAGCCTCAAAAAATAGAAGCAGAACCACAGAGGCTGCCTCTGCACATCACTGTGTTTCTCACCTTCTGCTTGACATCTGGAATTTACACTTACCATGTCTGAAGAACTTAAGTTCAAATGCACCCAAGTTACAGAGCCCAAGTGGATGTCTTCCCAGTGACTTCAGTGAGAGCCAGACAGGAACTCAGAACTACAGGAAATTTTCAAGCTAACAGAAGAAAACTACTTCAATTTAAAAACTAGCATGAGACTTCCAATAAAATACACATAAAAAGTAATGTTAAAAATATAGTATAAGCCAGGTAAGTGGAGATGGTTAAGCAGCAAAGTAAATGATACTGTTTCCATAAAACTGGGAAGGTTCTTAGTTATTTTGCTCACCAAAATGAAATTATTGTTCACATTCTACAATAAGGAAAGACCTAATCACAGCTATGAGGAAAATAAATCCTGCTTACATGTCAGTACTGCCTATGTCCACTGACATGGAGATTTCCTCTAAGGAACAGATCCTGCACCTGGACTCTAGCAGCAGCATCAAGGGAAGCCCATACGAGCACCAAACCTGCTCCGCTGCATTTCTGGATTTGAAGTTATAATTAGCTTTGTTACTACCTCTTTTCAGAACAAGCATTGCCCAAAATTTATTCCCCTCAGTTTTCAAACTCCTTTTATTGTATGATTTTACTTGAGAGGAATACCAGCTAAGCACATACATCTTAGTTCAACTAATGCGATTATGAAACACATTTTTTCATGTAATAAGGAAATGAGAAACCAGTACCTGTAGAGTCTTCCTGAGATAGACACGGGTATTTTCTCTTCGATTCCTATAGGGTGAGCACTGAGGATTGTCAGAAGGACAAACAGCAGAGCTTTAAACTAGCATCTAAGGGGGAAAGGGGCAAAACCAGGCCCAGCAGCGATGAGTGATGGGATGGTGTGCCAGAACTTGAGGAAACGTGCACTAATGGGATCCCTCAATGTGCTTCACCAGGCATTGGCTAAAATGCACCACATCTGAAATGTTTCTACACTAACGCACGCACCGTGAGGAGCAAACAGGAGGAGCTCCAGGCTTTGGCCCAGTCCCAGAGATTTGACATCACTGGCGTAAGTGAAAACTGGTGCGATGAGTCCTGTGACTGGAGTGCCCTTTTGGAGGGTTCCAGGCTCTTCAGGAGGGACAGGCTGGTCGGAAGAGGCAGGGGGTGGCAATGTAGGTAATAGCAGGGGTAGAATGTATGGAGATCACACTTGGCAATGGCACAGTTGAGAGCCTCTGGGTAAGAATCAAGAAGCAAACAAATAACGTGGATGTCATTGTGGGAGTCTGCTATGGACCTCCCAGCCAGGACGATGGCAAAGACAAATTATTCTTTGAGGAATGAAGGGTCACTTCCAAGTTAACTGCCCTTGTCCTTACGGGGCCTTCAAGCTGCCAGAAATCAGTTGGGAGCATCACACAGCTGGGACAACCCAGAAGATTCCTAAAAAACCTGGATGACAACTTTATGAAATGGGTCCTAAGGGAGCCGACTCAGAAAGACGCCCTCCTTGATTTGCTGCTTGTCAGCAAAGCGGATCTCGTAAGCCAAGTGCAGATTGGTGACCACAAAGTGATCAAGTTTAAAATCTCTGGTGACAGGAAGAAAAGTGCCAGCAAAACTTCAGCTATGGCCATGAGGAGAGCAGACTTCAGGAGGCGCATGGAATTAGTAAGTAAAGTCCCCTGAGCTGGCAGACTATGACTGTGAGAATGATCAAACCCCAGTCAACCCCGAACTTGTGTGGGATCTGCTGCTCCAGCTGTTTCCCTATAAATCTATGGGCCCTGATGGGATTCACCTAGGAGTCCTCAAAGAGCTGGCTTATGTCATCACAAAACCTCTCTTTGATAATTTTTGAGCAGTCTTGGAAATCTGGAGAACTCCCAGCTGACCAAAAGCTAGTGAACGTTGTCCTGATTTTCAAGATGCCAAGGAGGACCCTGGAAACTACAGGCCTGTCAGTCTCACTTCAGTGCCTGGTAAAGTTATGGAGAAGATTACTCAGGGAGGTATTGAAAAACACCTGAAAGACAACTCAGTCATTGGTCAGGGCATCATGAGAGAAAGTTCTGCTTATCAAACCTGGTCTCCTCTTATGGCGAAGTAACCCACCTAGCTGATACAGGAGAGGCAGTAGATATAATTGTTCTGGATTTCATAAAGCTTTCGATACCATCTCTCACAGTATCCTCCTGGTCAAAATGTCCAGCACACAGCTGGATAAACACATCGTGGGATGGGTGAGCAACTGGCTCATGGGTCAGGCACAAAGGGTTACAGTGAATGGGGTGACATCAGACTGGGGACCTGTCACTAGTGGGGTTCCACAGGGCTCCATCCTCAGCCCTGTGCTCTTCAACATCTGCATTAATGACTTGGATGCGGGACTGGAACAGATAATAAGCGAGTTTGCAGACAAAAAATGTGGCCACTTGCCTTTGAAGCAGAACCTCTACTGATTTTACACCTTGACTTTCCGGAGAACTCAATCTGTTTCACAGTGCTACCCAGCAAGGGATGGACCATTTTTGCTCAAGCTGAGGCAGCCATACCTCACCTCATTTTGGCACAATTAACAGGATATAATGGCATCTTCAACTAATTATTATTAGTAGTAGTATTTTCAGACCAATTTTCCTGCAGAAAATTTGGCGAAAGAAAGCTTTTTAATTTGACTCACTTGCTAGAACTGGGGAGGTGGGGGCTGTGTTATCCTTACTAGCCTACACACTGGAGCTTAAAGGGCCTTACCCTCAAAGGCCGCTCCTCCAAATCCCAGAAAAAGCTATCACCGTGCCTATCAGCAACCCAGCAGGCTTTTCTCTGTAACTTCAGGCAAAACGTGTAGTAAAAGTTGCCCAGTGACTGCTGCATTGTGAAGTTTTTAGAAAGGAATACTCCTGATCTTTGTCTGACAGGTCTGACTTGTCTCCATAAGAGATACATGACACTACTGTGCCAGTCAGAGCACTCTACAAGCACACTTTCAATATTCAGGATACGCAAAATACTAACACAAAACAAACAAAAATAATGAAAATGCTGTTTTTAATGCTGAGACTATTAGCTCATATTAACATATTATTCTTAAAACATGTGCTGGTTGTGAAAATCTGTTACAGAACCCTTGTGCTCTGGGGCCTCCCACTCCAACAGAGATTTTGCAGGTATAATGGTCAACACAGAGATCAAATCGTACCACATACACCATCATTTTTAACCTGAGTGTCCCTCAAGAGTCTTCACACACCTATGAAGACAGTTCATTCATCAGAGGAAGGAGACAAGCGGACTTGTCTTTAAACAAGGTCAAGAAATATTGTTTTCACAAATGTTTTCACAATTTTTTTTTTTAAATTTAGACTGAACAGCATTTTTTTGGTAAACTCTAGAATATTTATGGAGAGATTAACAGGAATTTTAAAAAAGTACAAAACAACAATACAAGGTGAACAGACCATAACTTTATTGGAGATATACTCAGCTACAATTATTACAAAAAACTATTAAAGGTAATTGTGATCCATAAGGTGCAGATTGCAAACTTCTGCAGCATGATTACAGTATGAATGAATTACATTTTATGTCCCTTAAAGACAGCTGCAGCATGTGATGGTAAATATTTTATTGTCCATCAAATTATATTTGTTATTCTTCTACTTGATTTTAACCATCTTTTCAGTCACACTATTTACAATAAAAATGCCTGCAATTTCCAATTATTGTTCACAAACATTTTTCTCCCCAACTTACTGCTGCAGTAAATTCTGAGTGCATCTACAAAGCAATTAAAGTAGTCTGTGGTTGCCATTCAAATAAAAGAGGAAAAACCCCAAGGACTTTATTGGATGAAATTTATTTTTAAGAAATGTAGTTAGCTTTGATAGAAGTTAATTTTAACTGCTAGTGGAGTATACTACAATGACCTCTAGATATTTGCTAACATAATTCATACTGAGTTACAGCTGATATTTAGATTACATTTGATGGTCATGAACTGTAGTGTTTAAAGTTTAAAATCTAATAGGAAAGTAAAGAAATTAACTTCTTGAATATTAGAGCAACTGAAAAAGGATCAATGTCAGTAATTAAGTACCAAAAATCAAAATGCTTCTTGCTTCACTCATATAAAAAATACAGAGATTTCCATAAGAATGTGTTCACGGGGAACCCCATCCAAAACAAACCCAGAATACTGTCAGAGTCAAGTGCAGAATCACAGCAGAGCAGGATGCTATTTGTCATTTTCGGATTGCATATGCTGCCGTGACTGAGATACAAAGAATTTATTTTCTGTACAGATAAATGCATAGAATATGTAGCATATGTTATGTCATATGCAGTAACATAAACCCCCCACATTTTCCAGTTGATGGTTCTGTATTTGCTCACAAGGAGGAAAAACAAAACTCTGCAACATACATACAAGTACAAGATCCTCAGGTATGTAAATGAATGCAGTTCCATTACTAAAATGATACTACATCAATTTGCACTAGCTGAGGATCCAGCACCTCATCCCTGGGCCACCACGATATTCCTCCCCAGCACCGAAACTGGCTCTTGTTCAAGTTCTGTACTTGGCAGTTGCAACATACTATTATGTAATGAGACTTAAAAATAGTAGGCTTTTTTTTTGTATGGACTTTAGCAGCATCAAGCTGAACAAACACTTCAGAAGTCACTACTGGGCACTCAATATTCAGACTGAACAGAGATTTAGTTAAGGTTGACCAAATTACTAGGGGCTGTCTTGTCCCAAAAACTACATTATATGTGTAAAATGTTGGTTTGTTCAGAGATAATTACTGGAGTGTCAGTCAGAGGTCATTCTAATTTTAATTACTTCACATAACAGTAAAATGATGTAGTAGAAAAATAATAGCTTTAAAATACAATCAAGAGTTGTTACACATCTTTGTTGTATTTTTCCACATACAGTAAATATGCCACAGACGTTACAAATGACCTATTTAAGTTGTGCAAGTAAATGACACATTGCAGGCATTAAAAACTATCTTTTTCAAAGTCATTAAATCAGAACAGCAGCAAGGCCAAACCACATTTTTCCTCTCTGTTAAGCATTTTTTCCTTGAAATGAGGTAAAGCATGGTACCAAGTGCAATGCTTATTTGTGCTACATGAACAGAACAGCGCAAAAAAAAAGCCATAAAAACAAAAACGCAGCATAGTTAGGAGGACTGTTTAAAGTACAGTATAACAGGACTTAGATAAAAACCCCCAAGGTTCATGCCAATTAACCCCCACACTATTTATGATGAGCCTGTGTGGTTGCTTTTGAAGATGGGCTGCAACAGTCCGCTTACACTTGTGCTTACAGCATGTCAAGTGATTTCTATCCCAACCTTCAAACGATCAGATTTAGGTCTTTAATAGCATACACTGTCCAGTATCAAAATCATATCAGCTGTAGGGTAAAACACACAGATGTATAACGTGGAAACTAATATGGATTTTCTGTCTCAAAGGATAAAAAGTATTTCAATGAGGTCACACTGGAAAAAATCGTGGCATTTAAAACGCATTTAAAAATGCATCAGCAGCAGAAACTACTTTATAGTCAGCCACTACACATTTCAGATGTCCAATTCATACGCTTTATCTAGTAACAAAGTGATCATTAAACTGCTCTGAAACACAGAGTAAAAGTTCAGCTGATTTTCTCTGCACCCAAACACTCTGTAACCACTTCACTGCTAACAATTACCTGAAACCCCTGAGAATCTATAACCTTGTAACAATCAGTAAGAATTTTAGGCATTCAAAGAATAACCGAAATTTTAGTTTTTCATAATGCAATTAAACTACTTAAGACTTTCTAGATGGTCTGATTTAATCGGCTGATTGATGTCTGGCCAGAATTGTTGACATCAGTAACCATGTATTTTCACTAAGAAACTTCAGTCCTAACACAAAGAGCAAGCTATAGCTTTAATCAGTGACTTTTTTTTAGTTTTTTAAAAAACTAACACAAAGCAATTTACATTTAAGAATTTGGATTGCATGTTTTTATTGTTCCATATCACCATATCATTTACACTTGCAGTTCTTATATCTCCTTGTTATATTTTCATGACTGAAGTACCAAACAAATACTAGACTTTTTTATAAGCTAGTATTTTAATTCTTGGTCTGACTCCTATAACAAGCAGCTTTCAAATACAAGAACGGTCCTTTTCACAGATTGAAAAGTGACTGAGATAGCAAATATACGAACTTTTGAAAACTGTATTTCAGAAAAGCTTAATGTCTGTCCCTTGTCACTAAGGCATTTATTATTTTGTTAAGAAAGCAAGAGCTGACAGTTTATGTTTTGTTTTAGTGTGCATTTGTGAGGAAAGGAATAGGGTTTAAAAACAGGAAATACAGTATTTGTTTGTAATTTAATTCATAAAACACAGCATCAAGTTCAAACTATCGTGCTGGAAAACGTTAAAACACCTTGCTCTGCTTTCTCAAACTTCAAGCATAATTAACAGGGCAAAATTGCAGCAAACCTCTACTGATACTGGTGGGAATACAAGACCCACAGCTTTTTTTAAAAGGTAAATTAAGAGGTATTATAGTTACAGTGCAAAAAATTAAAATTTCAAGCATAATATATAAACATAGCACCAAAACAGAAAAAAACCCAATGCATGCAAAAATAAAAAGGAAAAGAAGAGAAAAATAGAACTGAGGTATTTAAGTGAAGAGTGCCTACAAAAATCTAATTAAAGAAGTATAGGCAAAGCCTAAAAAATAAAAGTATGATTTCCCCCCACGCTCCCAGTAGACCAAAACACCAATGAGCGAGTTTCTCTAAATTAAGGACCTAAATCACAGATGTATCAAAAGTACGGCAGTTATATCTCAAACATCAACTTTCGTGTTATTTAACAGCACAGCTTTGGTAGATGAAATATGCATGCAACTCTGAAAAGTACAGTAAGAAATTTACGTGGAAATATCTCTAAGTGTAAAGGTGCTCTGTTTGTTAAATACGTAACCAATTGACTATAAAATCTGCAGCATATCTTAGGTGTGATATGTCTAAGGTTATTTTGTTAGTGACAGTTTGCACTGTGCAATTATTTGTTGCTGTTTCCAGTATTGGAACTATCTAGCTTGCAGGTTTGTGTAAAATTGGAATTTTAGCCAAAGACCATATTTTGTTTATGGTATTAAAAAAACTGTAGACTAACCACCTCCTCAGAATTGTTAAAAATAACCTAATTACATATATATGAATATAATTTCTATTATAATCCTGTAATAAGTCACAGCTATAGTAATGAGTTGTACTGTAAATATAGAGCTGTATCATTGTAAAATGCATAACAAAATGAAGGGAATGTAAAACAGTTTGTTCCAAAAAAGATCAGAAATTAAAGATTATTAATGAGGGTTTATTTATTTTTAAGGCAAGAACCTTTTTTTATGCAAGACTGTGTGGCATAAGGAAACCGAAGTTTCACTCTACCAGTATGCCAGCCATTTCAATTAAAATCTGTCCCTAACAAATAAGTGCAATAATGATTGGGAATGCCATCTTAATGTAAAAAGATGACATGGAGAGAAAAAAAAAGGAAAATAAAAAGGAGAATACTGGCACACTTAATCTTTCTTATACCCAATCATCCAGTACAGTTTATCAACTGCTTTATGACTGGCACTAGTGCACAGATTGAAGAATTTTGAGATTACTATATATAAATCTAGCAACTGCATTAGGCATAAGCTCCCTGGCCTTCTAATACTAAGCAAAGCTGTACTGACAAGAAAAGTAAACCAAAAAGACCTGACAACAATTATTCTGAACACTTGCTAAATGTCATCATTAAAGCACTCTCGTGATTAAACAAAGCAGAAGTGAGGAAAGAAGACAAGATTGTGTTTGCGCAAAAAACTATAACTACAATTAGTTCCAAAATTTTATACATGTTAAATGTTTTGTTATCTATTCTGTTATCAAACAAACTTTAAATTCTGTCTTCCAATTTGTTCCTCTCAACATCAACTTTTTTTTTTTAAATTTGCTTTATTTGTATGTTATTTTTTTCCCCATTTCATTTATTTTTAAGAGGAGTCTCAGCTGTTTGGGACCTGAGGTTGATTTGCTTTGAGGCTTCGTAGTGCTCTTCTTGCAGCTGCAGATTTGGCAATCCTGTAGCTTCTGCCAACACCTTTAAACTTTCCCTTTCCTACGACTTCCACTGTAACTCTGACCTTTCCATCGTAAGTTCTTTCCGCAGGACTGCAAAAATATACACAAGAATTACTTACTGCCTAGGCAAGTTAATGTGAAATAGGAAACCTACATTCTTTTTTCTACAGAAGTTAAAGCAGTAAAGTTAAACAGAAATCATTACATTTCTCAGAAATTTATGCAAGGAAAAAAAGATGAAGAACAGTGGACACAATTATGATGTTAGCTGCTTAGTGCAAAAGAAATTACAAGTACTTTGTGACATTTAAAAATTCTCAACAGTTCATGAAGCACAGCTTAGAAACATCTTCTGTCAGTGTGTATGGAAGAAAGCATATCCTTACCTAAATTTGGCTGTCTCTGGCTCCATCTCCAGCAGCTCTCGCACTGGGGAACGGGGCACATTAGCAGAAAATTTTTCTATTTGGAAAAAAAAGTGAAAAACAAAAATTAGCTTTGTTCTTTTCATAGCAGATGGCACTTAATTATTAATAATTTTCTGAAAGCTGGCAATACCTATTAGTGGCCTCATCATTGGATAGTACACTTGCCAAACCATTTCCAAAGACATTCCACTATCCATATAAATGGCACCAGCAAGGGACTCAAATATATCCCCCATGGCCTTTGGTACTTCAATGTCTTCCTCTTTTTCTTCATCTTCTTCAGACCTTCTGAGCTGTTTGCAATTAAAAAAAGACAAGGGTGGGAGGGAGAGAGAAGAGGAGGGGAAAAGAGAGAAACGATTGGTTCACTTACAGTAAAACAAAGATCTTCAGAAATGTCAGCTCTTTTACATCCTATATCCTGTGCTGCTTCCTTTAAGTTTTTAATTGACAACTTTCCACAGCAAAATTGTTGTTTTATTCCCCAGTGAAACCAAGCTGCTGGTTACGTCATTTTTCAAATATGGAAAAAAAATCCCCAACACCACTGTGTACAAGGAACTTTTATGCTTTGTGAATTCCTTCTGTGATAATTCTGTAGGATTTCACCGTGGGTCTGTTTTTTCCAATTAGAACGAGGCTTCTATCAGTTAATACTAGAAAGCTACCCATAACAAAGGAAGAGTTCACACATTATATATCTCCCAGAAAGAGACACTTAAAATCTTTAACTCCAGTCTCTGGATGAAAGTTGCATGTACCTCTCCTTACCTTATTTACCCCTGAGGACAAGCACGAAACAAGCACTAGTAAAATAAGACATTAATAACTGAAAAACAACACCACCAGACTGAGCTAACAGGCACATTTGGGTATTTAGGTGCGGCAGGCAGCGTTTTCTTCTATGCTACCACTTTAAGACAATAGCCTATTCTCATTATCAAAAATGAACTTTCAGTGTATGTCTTAAAGGTCTTGAGCTAATCTAATCCTTCACTAAAATACTTTAGACACATATAATATACATTTGCCTAACTCCAAACAAAGTAACTTGAAAACAAAGTTTTTGACCGTTATGCTACTCTGCCTAAAGAGAAATAAGTTTCTGTCAGTCTTCTCCCCCAGCAGCTACCCTCTCACTCCATTTGGGGTTTAAAATCCAATTCAGTCCTCTTAAGAGTGACCATAATACTTCATAAACGTGTTCCACCCAATATTTCTACCTGAAATAAATCAAAGAAGTAGTCAGACCTGACGTATACAGCAATCCAAATGGGAATTTTGACGTTAAAAACCAAGTTCAACTGTTTTGAATAGTGTACTTCATACCAAGTGTAAATTGAAGCACTTTTGCATTATACTGAAGTAACAGAAGAGGAGAGAAACTAAGAGCTGTAAGGTAAGGGACAGATGTTTCATGAGTGAGATTTGAAAAAACAGAAAAGCAGATGATGTGGAGACACACATGAAAACCAGTCCAGCTGGCATGAACTGCAGAAACAAAGACTCTTACATTAAGTGATGAAATAAGAGTTTCAGTACTTCAGTGCCAGACCAAGATAGGGAGCAGGCATAGGGAGAGTGAAACAAGGATTTTATTTGAAACAGCTATCACACAATTTGGTTGCAACTTCAGTGAAAGTTTCTTTTTGCATACTAGCAAAAACTGAACAAAGTAAAAAACATCACTAAAAGCTCTTAAAGTAAGTTCCTAGCCTTTTCACTCATATTGTGGAGAAAACAAGAGAGATAAGAGCTTGATCCTCTAATGTAAAGTAATTTATATTATCTCAATTTCAGTGACAAATTTCTTCTTCAATGTTTAAGGATTTTTTCCCATAAAACATGGTTTTCACTCTGCAACAGAGTGCAAGGGCTGTAAGCACATATATGTGACTGAAGTATTTTGATTCCTAAAGTTTTAAATTGCCTATTGGAAAGAAAAATTACTAAATACAAAAATATGCTTATTTGATGCTGGCATATTGTCAGACAGAATATTTTTTAAGAGACTGGTCAGTTTTTCAGAAAACAAATTATTATGGACATCTACTGGGTAACACTTTTAAAGAAGGATAATGAGAAGTCCATCTCTTCCAGATCCTGACTAGAATATGACTCACAAGGCGCTTGGTCCCATAGATGTCCTAACCAGCTTAGGTAAATTAATCACTTTTACCACATTCTCCAGAAAATAGAGGTTCATTATCATCAGCTTTCCTGCACAGCACAAGAGATGACCTGTGTTTGCAGGTCTTCAGTGAAACTATTTTTCAAGTGGCTTACTTGAAAGATGCATACAATGTTTCCCTGGCTAGCAGATAAAAAGCCTTTAGGAGCATGTCAGACAAATTTGATTAAAGAGCAATAACATCTCCTTCAGTAGAAATCACGACAAAAACAGCAGAAATCACTGAACTACATTTAATAATCCCAGCAAGGTAGCTTTGTTCACAGTGCTGTATGGATACCTTACCCTGAGTCAGCACTAGGTGATTTAGCAACTCTTCATCACGATTTTATGTTGTAGTAGTGCTTCCTAGCAGTTGGTGAAAGCAGAGAGCTAAATGTGTATGTGTGTGTCCCACATGGTTCTAACAACACAAGAGCAAAACAACTACTAAAATCAAGAGCCACAGAGAAACCTAGAGGCAAATTGCTTTCAAATTAATTAATTTCTCTAAGTTCTAATTGATTTTATACTTTCTGAAGGCTGTATTTTACTTTGCATATTGCATCCTTCATTAGTGGGATCCTGCTTCTTTGGCTGCTGTGTGCATAAAACATTACAAAAATGCTAAGAAATCCAGTGACATGCTTCAAATCAGATACTGAACATATTTCTTCTACTTCCACTAACCTCAGAATCCATTCCTTGCATTTCATTCTTTTCCATTTGAAACTGCACAAAGTCATCAATAACATGAAACAGTTCAGGAGAGACAGCTTTGAAGTACTTGTGGTAGTCATACTTTACAGCTAATGATGCAAAAATGGTATTATTGACTAGAGCAGATCGTAGGTCAGTAAGAACTCCTGGAGAGTGTTGCCGTGGGTCTTCATAAAGGTGCTTGGTTATGAGGTAGTCCAAAATTGCATCTCCCAGGAATTCTAAGCGCTGGTAACAATCTTAAAGCATTGGAAATAAAAGAATGTACAACACCACAATTAAGTTTAACACACACATTCTTTCCAGGCTTTCTGGATAAGAAGTTTGGTACACTGCCATATAAATTCCACAAACTAACCAATGCTCAGAGAAGACAATCTGCTTTTAAAAAAAAGTATCCTTGTGTTTAAAGAGATTGCTAATGAATTACTAAAAAAAAATCAGGAAAAACAGGAGCTATATCTAACAATAAAGCCAATTTTGAACAAAATGTTAATTTGCCAGGCTAGAAAAACAGCTGTGCTTATAATCAATTAATACTTTTACTCAAGATCTTCATGTGCTGAGAAACATCAAAAAGTAAAATTTAGGGATTCTGCCAGCAGGCTGATCTGAAAACTGTAACAATTAAAACTAAAAAAAACCCCCTAGAAATAAGTAAAAACAATTAATACAAAAATCAATGTATTAAGAGCAGTGGAACACAAAATCTGAGTTTTTTGTCTGCTTTGCCACATGTTAAGACACCTTCAACAAAGATTCCTATTTAGAATATGTTTTTTAAACTGGAAATCAAAATTGTCAATTCTCTGCTTTTTTGACAATTGACAGGGGCCATGGGAACAGCGAGCTAAGAACATCTATTTTTAGAATACAAACAAAAGCAAAAACCCTCCTGAATGCAAATAGGGGTAGGTAGGTTGAGAAGGAAGAAGACAAACTACTACAGAAGTTACCATGGGAGTGAAATGACTAGCACTAAGTTGCTTTTATAGCAGCTGAACCTAAGACACTGCCAGATCTCAACTGCTAGCTACTCCTTAAAGAGAAAAAGTTACAGGTAGGTAACAGCTGTTCACAGTTGTCTCACTTGGTAAACAGAAATGAAATCAAAAGTTTTCCTACAGTTTCAACAATGTAATTTCAACCAGACACTATGCCTCAAGGCTTCTGGTAGTGTATACAGATATTTATGTACGTATAAAAATAAAGGAATCATCTACCTTCAATACATTTTGTGAAATATTTGTCAAAAGTAAATACCTGTGGGTAATATCACCTACAATGAAAAACCAAAGGAGTGCTTCTGTGTTTTGTCAGAACTGTTTCTCAGTGTAATAGCATTTCAGAATTACTTATTTCTTTAATGAAAGCAGAGCTTTCTCACTCCTTGGAATAAGGGACTAATTCACTATGGGGAAAATTTCAGACTGTTGACTGCAAAGAAATTTGCCAATCACTACAAATGGGGCTGGAATTTTACCACGGTTTGCTTCTGATTGCATATTACTGTAGGAAAATATGCAAAGTTTTAGAATGAACAAATATTACATTAATTAGTATAAGCAAGAGCAATTAAAGATCACAGAAACAGAAATTTCTAGTGCTGTAAAATCTTTTATGAGCTCATGTACAGAGACATTAAACATTAATCCGAAACTAATATTTAGTCTGATTTAGTCAACTACTTCAAACTCCGACTTAAAATATTTACTCAATAAAACGCCTAGACTTAAATTAAGACTTTGAATTCACAGCTTCAAAGGGAAGTCTCCCCCTTCTGCAATCCTATAGATTATTCAGCTAATAAAAGCTGTAGTCTACAGTTCATCTTCAGAAGCACAAAGTGTAACATTCTTGGGATTCAATTACAGAACAAATTTGCTAAATGTATTTGCAAAATACGACTGCTATTTCCTGAAGTACATGGCAATTTTCCAAAGTTCTACAAGAACTTATTTCCATTAGATGAGGATCTAATGTCAGTCATACACAGCTGGTGATAGAACATTTATCACTGATGCTGTTTCTTGAAGCTTGGTGAGGCTTGAGTAAATATATTCTATCTGCATGAAGTCAAAATATAAATAACCACTAAGACACAAATTGAGCAAGTATACCCCTCTAAATAGCAAGCAAAATACTATTTTTTAGATACTGTATTCCAAAACTATTCTAACATGCAATGTCTAAAAGAAGTCTACATATATATGGGAACACAAGATACTACTACTCTTGCTTTTGCAATATGGGGAAAAAATTATAGAGCTTTTTGAAAACAACTTACCAGTAATGGTATTATAATGGTAAGAAGCATGAGTAAATGCCTGAAGAAGATAAGCCTTGTTCTTAAAACTGTAATTTATTTTCTTCTCAAAGTTTTCAAAACCAGAAATAAGGTGATTTAGGGTTTTTTCAGCATCTGGGTGATCAAACATACACCTTGGTGGAATCTTCAAACAGCCATACTCCAGGTCTTTACACAGAGAAGGCTCTGAGTTAGCTAGAGAAGCAGAAAGAGAATTTGGCGAAAGATTTTTCTGCTCACTGTTACAGTTCTCTCTGGTAGCACAAGAAGTGCCTTCCCAATCAGTCTTTTTAATTACAGGGAGCACCTTCAGCCCCAATGAACACAGGAAAAGCTGAGCAGCTCTTTCACCACAGCTGGTCAGATAGCAGCCCAACAGGGCTTCCACACAGTCTGCAATGCTCTTGTCAGCAATACACTGCTCCGTATGCAAGTCATAGGAGATCGACTGTTTTCCTGCATCAACACCACAGTTTTCTTCTGATGGATTCCAGAAGCCCACTACAAAATCATCCTCTTCAACAGCCTTGCTAGGATCCAGATAGCACATAGCATCCCAAGAGCTATAGTCAAAATCATCAAAATCTGATGAACACTGAACATTACCCATGGATGACTTTTTGGGTGCTTTCCATTCATAGTTTGAATCAGTGGTTGAAAAGTGTGAGAGTGAAATTTTCTTCACAAAAGCCCCTGATCCCATTAACATATTATCAATGAATTTGATATGCTCCTGATCATACTCCAGAAAATCATCTTCAAAGTCTGTTTCTTCCTTGGGCAACCTCCACATTAGGTCTTCATTCTCTTCATCATCGTTATAATCATCAAGTTTACCATTAGCCAACATGTTTTCCTTTGTCTATGAAAGAACACAAAAAAAATGGTGCTGAAGAGGGAAATGAGACACTTTTACTACAGAAAGATCAGAAAAGCAGGATTTGAGAAGCATCTGCTAATAATAAGACTGATTGTTTTATGTTCCTAAATAATTACATTGTCTGATCAGATGCACAATACAACCTCAACTTGCACTAGTGTTCCAAGACTAGAATAATTGTCCTGGAATACAAACTCTGTTACTAACTTACAATAGCATGTGTTCTACACATAACACATGCTGCATTTCATAGGAACCTGTGCTTGTACTTGAATGTGATGGACACACAATGAACTTTATATCCACTGAACATTATATACTTGCACACCGAAGTAAACAATAGAAAATTCTAAATTAACAAATTTTAGAGAAGCATAAGAAATTTCTGGGTGCATCCTTCTCTCTAGCTGCTCAGTAAGACTATTACAAATGTTGAATCAACGCAATTTTGAAGATTCTTTCCAGATCTTTCTACATGAAAAACTCATTCGGTGGGGGTTTTTTCAGTCTTTTTTTTTACAGGCTATACTTCTAGCTCTAACTAATAAAAGAGAAGGTAAAATTGTCACCAATTTTCTAATACTTACATACACATCCACAACAGCAAAATTAATGATGTCTTATGTCTTTTCCCTGCTCATATTGAACAAATTGGTATGGACTGACGTAAATTACAAAGTGAACACAAATATTCCCAAACTATGTAATGCTTTACAATTTGCCATGGCTCCTATCCAGGAAAGCACTTAAACATATTAGCTAAATGCACTAGTAGTCTTCCAAACATCAAAAGGACTATTAACAGGCTCAACACAGCAACACTGATGTCAGCGGGAATTCTGCCACTGAATTTGATAGGAGCAAGATCAGATTCAAAGCACTTTCCTGGATTGGGTCCTGAAAGCCAACAACATTTTGAATCAAGTGAAATAGCTTTTATCTGCCCTGAACCTATGTATGTCATATTGTAGGGCTCAGTCACTAAATCTTGCAAATCTGTGAACCAGATGCTACCATTGGGGATGCTTCCCTTTGGGCAAAACGCACACCCATTCAGAGGTGTAGATGGGGGGCAGCTGTAAGGGGCACTAGGCAGCACTTAAAACTGTCTAAGGATCAAGCAGATCTCAGTGTTCCTCATTGGGATGGACCAGGCTTAGTCAAGTTTAGTAACGAGAGGAGAGGAAAAAAAAGTAGCTATAGAAGTTCTTAGTTTAGACATTCTGCTGAAAGAATTTCTGCTGCTTTAACTACCCATCTCACACACAGAAGGGATTTCTGTAACTTAAATTGATCAGAAAGAGATATCAAAACTGGATCTAAGGCAGTTATTTTGTATAGTTGTAGTAACATAATACTTAAGATTAATTTAATCAGTCCCAACAAGGGCAAGTGCTGCTTTTTTTCTTGATACATACCACCCATCACATTTACAACTGAAATAAAAAAACTCTCTGAATGAGGCATGTCTATATGAATGCTCCAAAACAGATTTTGGCATCTGTTTTTACAAAGATGTAACAAAATATAAATTTTTACTGTAATTTCATTCACAGGTTTCTTAAAAAAAAATTTAAGTAGCAAGACAGCTACATGAACTATTCTAACATTCCCTGTACATCACTTCTTGTACATTAGAAAAAAACTCTAAGGGGTAAGGATGAGCAGTGGCTAAAGAAGACAGCCATTCTGATAATTGATTTTTTTGTCATTAGAATTAAAAAAATTAATCAACGATGAACCCCAGAAGAAAGAATTTTTCTTAAATAATACCTGACTAATTTTCAGGAAGTTATTGCCAATTAGAAGGTGAAGAAAAATACACGTTAAGTGCTTTTTTTCACGCTCTCTTGAAAATCAGCCATTTGATAAAATGAACAAAGAAACATTCTTCCCCTTAATAAAGCTTGATAAGTACTAACATTTGACTGAAATGTTTTAGCAATAATTTGTCATAATAAGACCTCTATTTGCATTTATAGACCATCAGCCCATGGATGGAGAATGAAATTTACATCCAAGAAAACAAAATATCTATTTGGCACAACCTCCCCCCTCCATCCCCCGCCCCCCACACTATTTAGTTGCATCACTCTCTGCATTTTGGTCTGAAACCATGTTTTATTTACAAGTAAACAGTGACTATCAAAGAAGAAGAGGCCACAGAAAAGTTGTGGAAAACTGAAACATTTTAAAAACCAACAATTAGCTCCAGTCCCAAATGTACTATCTCATTTGCCAGAAAGGTATAGCAGGAAGTCTCTTTGAAATGAAATCTTGGCACAATACAGAACCACAATAATCAGGTTGTTTTATTCTGCAATAAACATTTATTTGCACAGTACATCCACCTAACAGTCCTCTCATGTGCCCTCTGGTGGTTCTACAGTCTGAGTGTGGTCTTCAGAACGGGAAAAAAGAAAGATGTCCCTCCATCTCCTTCCCCTGAACTCCAAACCAGTCTGAACACTTCAAGGTCATGTTACTGACTGCTATGATCGCTGGTATTTCTGAACATGCCCTTCTACTCCCAGCATGTCAGAAAATATGTGAACCTTTCCTCACTAAGATTTGTCATTGTGAAGCATTTGGTGATAAGACGGTGAAGGTGTCACACAGCAAGAGAGCCTATGCCAGCACTGTATTTTACATGAGGAGCAGCTCTCAGTCATACCCATGGTGTAGCTACCAGCCATCAATACCGAACATTTTCTCAAGCCAGTTCTACTCTTTAATCTGCCTCAGCACTACGAAAAACATCAACTCTTTTTCATATATTCTATAAAGGTGAACTCGTTATTTATTACAAAGCAGACAGTGTTCTGCCTAAACATATTACAGCTAAAGCAGCGATGATAATACCATTCAAAACTTCCAACAGAAACTTCTGAAAAACTCCTGGGAGCAGGCTAACTATTAGCAGAAAAGCTTTTTTTCCCTGCTTCTCCATTGATATCTACACTCATTACTGGATGATGTGCAAGAAATTTCCCTACTTCAGGTTCTGGTTAGAATCAGTTTTCTTCTCATTTGCTTACAGAGAAGTTTTAGAAAGAAAATAAATATACGGATTTACCTTTTTTTTGCTGAAAACAGCAAAATAACTGGGGGTGGTGGGATGAGGTAGGGGTGAAAGAATACAGACACACAAATAAATACTTGTCAACACAGTTAAATAAATTCATACCATTTCATCTTTCTCCCACTTGTCAGTGTTGCTCTTGTCCTGATTTACTATGTAACCAGGAGGAAGCCAATTGACTGGGGGATCAAAAATCGACACCACCATGCGACTTGGCAGTCCCTTCTTTTTTCCAAGGCGATACAAGTTACAGTTGCTGACCTTTAAGAAGAACATTCTGATAAACCTCTGGGCATACATTTACATATATAGGCTAAAATGCAAAAGGAGCAAAAAATGTTACATGTCAAGCTGGATCTTGTACTATTATGCATTTTCTCCAGTTCTCAAAAGGGAGTTCAGCTTTCGTAATAACGGTAGAACCAACTCAAAGCAAGATAAACATCTTCCCTTTTTTTGAGGCCAAGCCTATTAGGTGTGACTGTTTCAGTTAAAGAAATCTAATATATTACATTCTCCTCACAAAACAAACTGATTGTTACTTTTAAAATAATAGTAAACAGAACCTGTACAAGTGTCATTTATTACCAGTATAAATAATCATCATTCAGACTACATTTGGAATGAAAAGTTCTTATTTATAGGCAGACTGACCTAAACCTTGGCAGTAGACAGTGTTAAAACAGTTCTGTATAACACTTATTAAGTCATAATCCAGATGTTATTTTGAAAGCCTCTAAAATTACTTTAAGTATTTTAAAGGGAAGGGAAAAAAGCATTCTCAGATACAAATATATTTCCTTTTCCTTTTTAACTATCAACTACTGATCCTTTTTTCTCCTTTTAAACGCACTTCCCATGTTTTAAAGTTTTGAAATTTGAACTTGAATATTCAATCACTTCTTTTATTTGAGCAGCGCAACTTACTTAGGCCTCTTTTATTTCCAAGATTAAACTATTACAATCATTTCATTTTCAGAGTGATACATTTTAATAGAGGTAGACAATGAATGCCTTGGCACTTAATTGAAGTTATCACATCATGTGGAAGAAAAAACAAACAAAAGTTTTCACATGACTGATTATTCTAGCAGCAGCAGAACTGAAGACCCTGCTCCCTACTGTTTACATTTACTCTAAAATACTTTCTCAAGTTTTGTTGCAACAGATCTGTAAGATTTTTTTGTTGTTTCATTTTTAAGTAAGATGCTAAAAATTGCAAGGGAAGTTTCTTCTTGAGGAAACAAAGGAAAGGCCAAGTAAAAGTGCAACCTCAGGCTCTGTGCTGCTAACTCAATCCATCCTTCATTCAAGCATTCCTGTTAAAGAGCTTCTACTCAATACAGCTCCAGAGTTCAGTGCACCAAATGTTCTCGCTAACCCAGAACTTTTAGTTCTATTCAATCCTGTCCTTTCTTAGGTTCATAATCAGTTGGTTTAGATGTCAAACTGAATTGCAGAAAACAGTTTTAATCAATCACAGTTACGGCAACATGAAGCCCATAGTCCTGTATTTTTATTACTAATATGCATGATACTCAATGTATAATGAAAAAAGCTGTGGAGTTAAATCAACCTGTTTCCATTCAACTTTCCAGCAAAAATTTCATATATATGGCTTGTTACAGCATGCTTTTTACACAGTATGACTAGATTGTTACTACTCACTTTTTTGCTTCTCATGTATGACAGGCGTCCCTCATGAGCATCAGGGTAAGTGCAAAACAAGTACGTAGTGATGGCATGCTTTAAAAACGAATCGCCAAGCATTTCTAGCCGCTCCAGGTTAAACCCATCACTAGCATTTGAAAGAGTCAAAGCTTGAAGAATGAGACCAGGATTAGGACCAAGAGTTTTTGAGGAGTACCCACTGCAAGGGCTCTTTTCAGAATCTGCTCTGTCTTTTAAAAGATTAATAGCTTTTGAAGTACTGGTGGTCACTGCCATTTTGGGGCATCCATCTGAGGTAGATCTGTTAGCATTTCCATCAAGGTATTTATTACTCGGTAGAGTACATTCATTGCTGGGCTTGGGCTGGTTCTCACTGTTGTATAAATTCTGAATGGGATATGAGGTAGTTGGTTGTACAGGTATTTCCTGCCTGCAGTAATTCAGCTGATTTCCTTGGCAAAAGTCTCTGTTAACTAAATCACAATTGCCATTGGCAAGATTTTTATTATAGGAAACACCATTAATTGCTGCAAGTTCTACCGAGACATCAATTTGGAGTTTACTGGGTGACTCATTGAGCAATGTTCTGTAACTCACAGACATTTGGTCATGGTTTTCTGCAGAAGAGGTTCTATTAGCACCTTGATGTGCAGCATTTTCAGGGACTACAATTGTGCTGTGCTTACAGTAATTTTCATTCTCTACTACAGAGGAGTTAGGAAGAGAGATGAAGGACTTGCTGTCAATAGACTTCTTCCATCCAAAGTCCAAGTTAGGATATCTGTAAAGGTACATGCGAGGTTTGTTACCAAAAAATATTAGCACAGAACAAGAAGACTCTACGTGCACATACATGTTTAAAAAGAGCCACAGCCTTCTGAAAAGTACAGTGACTGCAACATGTAACTTCACCACTCAGAATCAAAGATTTTTAAAAGGTGTTTCCCTGAGAAGTGACATGAGTTAAACAAGAGTAACCAGTTTTTTAATTCATGCAGTAATAGTTAAGTTTCCACCTTGTAAGTCAGATATCATATTGAAAAATACCTATTGAAAAAATACATGCCTGAAATCTGCAGGAAGTGATTTAACCCCTACACCAGCATCAGTGGCTGTCTGAGCTCTTAGTTCTTCTGCTGTCAAAAGGCAGTGCAGGCGGTAAAGTATGCTGGGGAGGCAAACTGCTTTTCTCCACAACGATGCTGGAATAGGATGTATAGCACAGAGCTCAGGAACCAGTATCTGGGAGAGGAAGGGGAAAGAAAAGAATTTTCCTTGTAAAGGTAGCCACCAGATCACTATTAAGAGAGTCCACTTGAACTAGATGCTTCTATTTTACCTGTTTATTCTGCAAACTTTCCCACTTTGCTTTCCTCTTCTCAGCACTGCTTAGTGGAAGTGCTTTTCCCTTCTGATTCAAATGGCGAGGAGTCAAAAGATTAAGTCTAAAAACCATGTGAAAATACTGTGACGTAAGTACATAATTAATGAATAGAACTTGCTACCCTAAACTTCCTAAAGTTTCTTAGTATTCAACTTCAATGCACTGTGAAGTGACAGTACCACTACCTCTAGAAAAAAATGGACTCAATCTATAATTCTTGTTACACAACTTAAGCACCTCTCAAGAAAAAAACGCAGTAATTATTTTTGGAAGACACAAGCCCTCAGCTTTATCCCATATTTTAAAGGAAAAAAAGGCACTTTACAGTCAAACTACAAATATCAGACACAATTATGACTGTTGTTACCTTGAAGATGTGTGGTCCACATCCAGCAATGGCTGGTTAAGATTGGTAAGGTCAAGATTATACTTTGTTTTATAATATTCTGCAAAAGTTTCATATTCAGGGGAAGGGAATTTACTGAGAGGAGTAAGATCAGTGTATACATCAGCTACGTAGAATCGATGAGGCTGATCAAAATTTCGGTATCTAAAAAAAATAATATTTTGGCATTAAAGTAAAGCTTTTGTTAAGTTCTTCATGTTCTAACATGGTCAGGAGATAAACAGTTAAATATTGCACTTGAGATTTTTAGTTGATGAGGGTTTCTTTTGTTGTAGTAATCATTTATCTAGCTAACTCAAATGCTGAATGAGAAACGTGCTTTAAGACAAAGATGAATAAAGTCAATCTACAATCTTGAAATTCCCTCTACAAGATAAACATTTAAATTAAATGGAGGATTTAGGTCTTCAGTATGTAATACAAAATCAAGCTCTGTACAACAGTAATGCTACAAATGACGATTTCTTAATTCAAAACACCTAACAATTAAGTTTGACAATTTGGCTTTTCAGCATCTAGTCTCCTATGTGGTATTCTACATCAGTAGAAAGTGAGGTCCTCTGTATACAAAGACTGTACTATCTCATGTCTAGACTGGCATTTTAACCAAATCATCCCCCAGATCAAGTTAAAATACAAAACCTCAAATATACAGCAAGATAAATTCACAAGCCTTTCAAGGACAGTGACGTTCTTGTATTACAGGCAGAATATTAAAATTAAAACCAGACTGCTACAACATCTTTATTGTGGCTACCGAGGCTCATTGGAAACTATGGTGATAAACATGCCCAGAAAATAATAATAATGATAAAAAAATAATTAAATCAATATTCAACAATTAGATTTGCATATTATTTCATATTTCAACCTGCTGCATCCTTTTAAGTTTCTACTGAAATATCTAAATAGAAACTCTAAGCAAGTAGTATCTCTTAACAAAATTTACACACAATTAATGAGACTTTTCAGCTTCTTTCAAAAAAAAAAAAAAGTCTGAGACAGATGAGGCCAAAAAACAAAGTTTAAACTTACATTTATTCTCTCTATATATTCAGCAAGTACCATTGTTTAAAATATACTGGGTATAACACAAGCCAGTTAATCCAACGGGAATAATTAAGCCTCCAACAAAGCCTAACAGTTCTGGAGAACTTTTGCACATCCGGTACATAAAATGCATACCACTCAATATAAAGATTCTATTAAATGGTCTTTATCACTGGTAATTTTCCCATCTACCAACATGATACCTTCCTTTAGCAGGCCTTTGGTATGCATAAGCAGTAACCAGAGAACAGGACTCCTGTGCATTCTTCCAAACTAAAACTGGTTTTAGTAGGCCACTTCTTGATGAAGCTGCAGTGTTTAATTGGAATACTACGTAAGTTTTCTGGTGAGCTCTACTATTCCTTATAAAAAGGTAATGAATCTTGGGATACCTAAACACTTAAATCTTACTAATGTAAGATTAACAATTGATTAAAAAAAATCTTTAAATTACTTGAAACACAACCAGATACCTTCAGATTCACAGCATACAGTTCTTAAAAAGCAATTCTGCTGCAGATACTAACATGCCCTTATTACAAGTTTGTATAAATACAACAGGTACATACCTAAACTATGTATAGTACTCACCGTGGAATGATAACTGCATCCTGGTAATCTTCTAACTTGAAAATAAAAGGCATTTCTTTTGTATACTGTGTACTGGGAATGCCTGTACGTGCCTCAGATTTCTCAATGTCTTCCATAAACTTAAAGTCAATGTCCAAAGTGCTGGAGTCATCAACTTAAAAAGGAAAATGCATAACTCAGTGTTCTAGGCTGAACTTTTCTGAGAAGTTGTAAATTACAAAAGTTTTGTTCTTACCAACATTAAGAGGTAGAACACAATAGGCTGAATCAGCTTCTGTAGGTTTGAACTCTAGTGCAGGTTTCTCAAGACGAAGAATATGTGAAAAAATATACTGGTGGAGTCGTGTTATCAGCTCAAGCATTTGCAGAGACAGAGTAAAACCAGATTTCTTAAGCTCAATGGATATTGTAACCTCTCCAGAGCGAGTATACACAGGAAAGTGAGGAATCTAAACAAGAACAAAACCGAAAGAAATCACAAAAGAAAATCCAAACTGGGATTCCTTTACAGAGTACTGACTGTTTAGTTCAGATACTGAGGTAATGCTTGCCTGGCCCTACAGCAAATTGGATCAAATAGGATCAGAATTTTGAACTGTGATGATGTTCAATTACAAATGAGATTCTGAAAGTTAAAGAATGACTGATTTGGCTTTTTTAATAGTTCTCCTTGTGTTTTACAGCTCCTGTGTTTATAAAAGCTAAGTAGAAAAGGAAGTGTTTTCTCTTATGAAGAAAGAAATGCAAAAACAAGCAATATTCCTGAAATGTTTTCTTATGTGGACAACAGAAAATACAATTTGAAAAAATCTTCCTCAGCTGAGTCCCACCAACAGAAAATGTCTATTAAAAATTTTCTGAGGCAAGAGGTGCCAATTTCAATCAACATGGCTTACTTTTCCTGCTGCTGCTGCAGACCAGGAATGCTGAGAGGACTTGTCACCATAGCTTTTGTATAGATAAGGTAGTGCAGTGCAGGCCACCTCTGTAGCTGGTATGTCTACTCCTATCATACCTCATACAAAGAGGAGAGACATCCTGAATTTGCCAGTGCAAAATACTAAATTTCTAAACCAAAAGTTCAGCAAAAATAGAATAGATTGTTCCATCCCTGAAGACAGAAAATGAAGTGGTGACTTGACTGGATGGATAGTGTTGCTTATTTTCTGGAGGTTACTTGGTATAAGTATCATTTATAGTCAATTCCAACTGTTCCGTCTGGGGATGGGGAGCAAGTGGAAAATAACAGGTTGTAAGGCATGCAGAATAAGGAAAGGGAACAGATTCCTTACTTGAGGTATAGGTTTGGCTGTCAGTATGCCAAAACATCTTGTTGTATCCTCAGGAGGATATAGCTTTCGTCTCCTGAAGTTGAGCTCGTCAGGTAGAGGAGTTGTTAATACCATTCCTATTACATACAAGTAACAGGGCTGATCGGGTTTGGGATAACTATTCCTCAAACACTCTGGAATCTGAAAAAAATCAAAAAAAGAAAAAACACTAACATGATAAACATCAGCAAAGTTCACCTGATTACTATTCTTTGAACAAGTCCTCTTATGTTTATTTGGAAACACATTGCTAAAAATAAGGAACAAAAAAAAATTAATTCAGGCTCAAGTAGTGTTTTCTTTATCAAGCAAAAATATTAGGCCAGTAGCCTGGCATGAGATTTCCTTCCTCCTCAGTAGGTGAGCTGGGGAATGGAGGGTGGCTTTTCATAAGAAAACTTACCAAAAATTCTAAAGGAGATTTACTAATAACCTGCCCTATTAGTCCACATAAAGTTCCTGTAATTTTTCTGGTAGATTCTGGAGCTCAAATGTCTGCCCTCAAAGTTGAAGATGCCTCTTCATGGGGAATCATTCCCTCAAAATAAAGGTGTATTTGTGGTGGGTGCTTTTGGATATGCCCAGCCTTAAAAGATTGCTAAGGTAAGGTGCTGGCTGCTGGGGAAGGAGAAAGCAATGGAAACTCTAATAGTTTTGGGACACTTCCTTACAAATTTATTAGGACTGGACCTCCTAAAGGGAAAGTTGTGGATTGACAAAGAAGGTAAAATATGGACTTTTGGGAAAGAAACTCACCATCTATGCCTACTAGGTGCTGCCTCAACTCTTCCTCCCTCCCTCCTTCCCTCCCTTCTAACCAATGTCAAGCCTTATCCCTTACACCCTTGGGAGCAAGTACAGATCACCCCAGTTACTGACTACTTCAAAAACAAAGGGGTAGTGATTCCAGCACATTCTCCCTACAACACCCCA
Source organism: Dicrurus megarhynchus (assembly GCA_013399195.1). NCBI lineage: Eukaryota > Metazoa > Chordata > Aves > Passeriformes > Dicruridae > Dicrurus > Dicrurus megarhynchus. Next base: position 1,408,759 of record VXAD01009833.1, on the reverse strand, counting down.
GGCGTGGCCAGTTCGCCAGCCAAATGGCAACTGGGGACTGACTGTGGACTACTGAAACCCTAATGCAAATACAGGAGCCCCGAGTGTGGCAGTCCCAAACACAGCTGAACTGGCAGCCACCATAAAAGAATATGCACACAAAATTTATGACCACCACTGGTATCAAAGACATGTTTTCCATGGTTCCCCTACAGGAATCAGGCTAGGAACGTTTTGTATTTACATGGGAAGGCCAGCAGTATACTTGTACCTGCCTCCCACAAGGATTCAAACACCCACCCACAATGGCACACCATGCTTTGGCACAAGAACCATCACTTATTCCTCCCGCACCAGATGTATATAAATAGTATATAAATATATGGTATATAGAAGTATATAAATACATTGACAATATACTGGTGGCAAGAGATGAAACTGAACCAGTTCAAATGACACAAAAGGGCATTACTGAACACCTAAAATCTCTGGCTCAGTAATTGCAAGACTTCGGTACACTTTTCTATGGAAAAGAGTGAAATGGAATTGGACCTCCCTTCACAATGAGGCCTTAAACCTCTTAATTTTTGAAGCCAATACCCATCAGTCACTAGGCCCTATAAATCCTACTGATCCCCTACAAACTGGGGATTTGCCATTCCAGGACTGTCCATACATTAATGGCAGCAAGGGCCAGATGATCATCCCTGGCCCATTGGATTTTACTTCCGAAGCTTTAAGGGACTTGTGTATTTGTTGGGGACATCCCTCATAAGGTTGGAAAAATCAAGATGAGCACTGTAATACTACCAGATCATGCCTTGCTAGCTGATGTGGGATCCTCATTACCATTCCCCAATTCAAGGTATCCCATTAGACACTAAGCCAAAAATCACTGTTCTGATTTTAGAGAGAAAACCAATTGTAAAAACACCAAGTATTTAGCTCCCTGAGGAATGCGTGGGGCTGATTCAATGGGAAATTTTATTCACACCTGTCTTTGCAACAGCATGCTGGACTAAGGTGTGGAGTCAGAATCCCTTCCCTTTGCCTCAAGCACATCTTCAGTTTTACTAAAATGTCCAAAACACACCAATACGGTAGTGTCCCCATCTCCGAAGCAATACAAAGACTGGAATGGCAAATTAGTGGGAATAAAGTTCCAAATTATTATACCACCAGACACACAATATCATTGACACTCAAAAACACCTTCACCCTTTATGTTACTTTAAAAAGGCATCAGTTTGTATTTGAAAATATCACTTGGCAATTGAATTTATTGAGTAATTGGACACAACATGCATTCGGAGAACTTAACACACAAGTCCAGCAGGCTTCCAAAATGACTTTACAAAACAGGTTAGCCCTAGACACGTTATTGTTGAAATAGAAAGGAGTATGTGGAATGTTGAATTTATCTGAAACTGAGTGTTGTGTTACAATCCATAATGCCTCATCCTCCACTGAGGAGGCATAAGCCAAGATGAAAGAAATAAGCGATCAAGCTGGAGAACTATTTCCATCTATGCAAACATGAGACTGGTTTGATGGATTAGAATCTAGGTCATTGGTTACTACCCTCCTAAAGTCTTTAGAGCTTACAGGACGGGGAAAATGGTTAGCACAAATTAAGAGTTGCAACTGTCACTGGATTTGTATTTTTAATTGTTGGCATTATTCTGGTTAAGTGCATGATAACACACTCATTCATCTCGTGTTCCCCTTCTGTTCACTATACTTCTATCACCACCATGGGAGAAGAACACTACATCCACGTTCCTCAAGGCAATGTAGAATCATGGGGTGGAATGTTGTGAACGAGTAAAAAGTAAGGAATGTTTCTCCATTGCCTCTTAGAAGATTAGGGATTGAAAATTCAAGTTTTAAATTGCCTCTAACGAAAGCTTTAGAAACTGCTTTGTTTTAGAAAATGAGGCACCCTATTTAAAAATTATTAAAATAGCTTGTAGTTGATACATCTAGCAAGCAAGCAGCAGAGAGTTTTGATACATCACGAGAGCCAGCCAATGAACTTTATGAGGTGGACATGTTGTTGCCAGTCTCAAAACCCTCTATAAGCAAGTGCCCAACCTGCCACAGGTGCTGCCAAATCTACATAGTGCTGGAATCCTTGCTGTCTGTACTGTCCTATGCTGCCCTGTGAGGCTGCTCGTGCCCCCCATTCTCCCCTGCTGGTCCTGCTGCCATGGCTCTGCTCCCTCACTGGCAAGCTTGACTGTTCTGGGAGGGACTTCACCAGAGAAAGGCACATCACACCCGATGCAGACCTCCCCCATTGCTGGACCCATGGTCATGGTAGCCGCTTTTCTGTGCTTCTCGTAATTATTCTGGGCAGTTTCTTACTTTCTGATTTCCTCTCTTTCCTTCCTCTTTGATAAAATACAAAGTTGTATTATTGCTCTGGATCACAACATTTAACCTGGTTTGTGTTTTAATCTCGCTTTTGGGTATGCTCAGAACCTTCCTTTCCACAGTAGTGGATGGAGGCAAAACATGCCTCTCCCCACTTCAAGCAGATCGAAAATAGCTTTGATGCAAATTTCTGCATTTATCCAGTAAGTCTGGAGCACATGTTATGTCCAAGCTCTTTGGAACTTAACAGCAGAACAGGAAAAAAAAGAAAAAAGGTAAAAAGGAAAATGTGCGTACTCAGAAAAAAAAAAAAAGCTCGGCTGAACTTACAGCTTCATTAACAGTGATTCTTTTTCCAGCAGAACTGTTTAAAAGTATCAAAAATGTTTCTATACACTTTGGACAAACACATAAACAAAATTCAATACACTGCTCCTTTGCCCAGGCACTACACTATATGAGTTTTCTCATTACAATTCTAGCTTGCAGATGTGAATGCTCACAAAAGCCACAAGCACTTTTAATTCTGTCATAGACATTAAGAAACCATGCTTTATGTTTGGTAGAAGTTCATTATTTTGCAGGTCTCAAAAATGATCCTCCTGTTTATCTAAAACTAAATTGCAATACATGTATTCCTGGATTTTAAAGTTACACTGTAGTAAAACTATGGCCTTGGCTTAATGGAAAATTACTCATAAATTTAATAACTACATTAAACCCAAGAGAATCTTGCAGACCTTAAACATTTGCCAAAGCTTCTTTTCCAGATGTGAAAAGTTGGGACAAAGGCAAGGGAAAGTATTCTTAGATTCCCTACTAAAAAAAAATAGCCGAGAAAGAACGATGCATCACTTGACAAATCAACTCCTCTGAATGAGAGACCATAATCTTGCATTTTATGAATCATCCCTTTCCAACAATCGTTAGTGAGGTAAGAGGACAGAGAAAACCACTTGTAACAAGCAACACTGTGCAAAGATGCAAACTGCGCATCTCTGCGAAATGCAAAGATTTTCAGATTCTGAATGAATTACCTGTCCTATTCAAAGGCCCTTAGACAGAACCTGTAACAACTGCAGAGGAAAAAGGAAGGCTCCAGAGCAGTTGCAGAATACTCTGACAAAGTTTCTTGGCTCCATTTTCTCTTAAAGTATTTGCAATTCCCCCACAAATACCATTTAAGAAATCCAATTTTACAAGCTGGTGTGGTTGAAACCTGTTGTAACAGACTGTTACATTACTGAATACATTGCTTAACACAGAGCTATAGTTTCTTGTGTGACCCTTTTAACAGATCAAGTACAATATTAAGTATAATATTTAGAATGACTTTAAAAATAAAAAAAATTTAAAAGTACACTTATTTGATATTCTAAAATTTAAACCAGGAATTATGAAATTCTGTGTTCAACCAGTAAACTTGCCAAACTAAACCAAGCATCCAGAAAAAAACCCCAAACATATTTCTGTGTTTAGCCTGGGGCACATCCTTTAGTGTTCAATTATTTGTCAAGAAAGTCAATAGGGTAAAGGTTTTACAGATTATTAATGCAGGACTATTTTCCTCAGCTATCTTCATACTAGGCAAATACAGCCAACAGCCCTACAGAAAGTGTATGTTCTCTGAGCTTACAGGCATGCTTCCGAAGCATGTGGTACCGTAAACTCAGGTAGCACTGCAGGCTTCCACAGAATTGGAACAGCAAAGTATTTCCACTGTAAACACAAGACTTCTAAAAAATTCTTATCAGCTAAGATTAAGAGTTGGCAATTCTGTCTTATCAGTACATAAAGCATTCGATCAGAGATCTGGACAGCAATAAGTGATACTAACAGCTTTAGGATAGCACTGTCTTCGTTTTGTAGAGCCTGGCCTTCCTGGAACACTGGTTTCTTCTTCATCATGTAAGTCAAGTTCCTCCTCATATTTAACTGTTTCTTTACCAACTGGCATCAAATGATCATCCAGCTCACCTGAATGAAAAAGTACAAAGAAATAGCATTATGAACAAACAAATCTTGGTTCCTTCATATCCTACACAGTAGATGAGATTCCTTGCGAAAACATCTCACATGTAAGGTTTTAAAATACGTGGACTACTGCAAGGCTCCAAAAGTGCAACTCTGGGGAATAAGTGATAAAGACTGAATTTTGGGCAAAAAAGCTGACTTCTAGTAAAAAAACCTCTTAAATTTAATTTAAAAATTGAATTCTATAATGAAAATATCCAAAAATCCTTTTTGCCCATAAAAAGCAATCTTTGACTGAAACACTTATTTTAAAATCACTTACATGGAGTTATACCAAGGAAGAAGTAACATTTATATTTCTCTATCATTCTAAAAAAGCAAATTACTGCTGTTGAATGTGCACTTTCAACACTGAGTTAAGTCACCATGAGGGTGTCATTCTTGGACACATTTGTTGATATGAATTCAGTGTTCAAAAGTTTTAACTCAGAAAAAAAAATACAAATCACACACCTACAAATTTTTTTTTTTGCTTAAAGAATACATAAATACTTCTGTACTTCATCAAAAAACCCATTACACGGAATTATCTTTAAAATGTTCCTCAATGAAGAACATGCTCCATTATACTTACTAGAAACAAGAGCTGAAGTAGTCCTGCAATGTCCTATTTTTGGAACATGACTTATGATACAGCAGAGAAAGGAATAAATTTAGGGTTATGTATTTTATATTTTGTCACAATTCACTTTACAAACCATGTTCTTTTGGCTGTAGGATGCAGTCCCTGACCTATAATCAGTATTTTCTGGAGAACAAGACTCTTTTTCCCTATTAAGTATATTCAATGCCAAAATCTTTGTCTCTTGTACTAACGTTGCTTTTGGTGTTTAATACAAAATATGTTAAATAACAAGATTTCCCTGGAAAATTTAACTTCAGCTTACAAGGTGTAAGCTAAATTAGGAAGTCCATGACTGCACCACAAAACAAGGCAAGTGAAAGAAAGCTGCAATAGATGGCTACAGCAGAAGGGCATGTACATCCATACCATAGGCAATTTCTCAACTATAAAATATACTTTAACAAAGAGGTTGTTCTTCCAGTTCTTACCAATTTTGTGCAGTTTTTCACAGCAAATAAGAGCTACAACTCTCTCAGCCAGTCTTGCACAACTCATTGGAGGGCCCTATAAACATTTAAATACTTTGTAAAAACTGGGTAATTAGCAAGTTACTTACTACATATGTTTAATTCAACACAAGCATTTGAGGCAAGGAAAATTTTTGTAAAAAACACACTGATGACAGTTTTGTGAAGATATTCAGGCTTGTTTTTCTATGAAAACCAAAATTACAAGAACTCAACTATACTGTTACTCAAAACCAATAAAGGACAAATGCATGAAACAACATACAGGGAAGAATATCTAAATATTTTTGCCTTTGGCATAAACAGTAACAGATGGAAAATGGATTATAACAAAAACAGACAGTAATCTAAAGACAGAGAGTACAATAAAGAAAAAACTAATTTTCATTAACAACAATGAAACTAAAAACAGCACAGACCAATTCTTAGCCCAACACATTAATGTATTTCCATGCTTTTCCTTCCCCAAATACCTACAACAATTGAAGCTCGAAGAGGTGAGTTGATTGGCAGGTAGAGAGTAGAGTAAAATGTATGGTCAGGTAGTTCCCGTGTTTTACACTTGGGAGCCAGGTGTGTAAATGGATCACTTGGTAATCTAGCGCAGTACCTAAGTTGACAAAACATTTTATACATCATCAGAAACTGCAAATTGAAACCTAAACACTTTTCAGTGCAACCTTGCCCTACTGGTATGAATGCTAGAGATGATTTCAGGCATACTGAGCACTGTAAAGGTACACTGCTGATTCATGTTCAACTAACTTCTTCTAACTTCTGGAGCAGAAGACCTTGAAGTCCTTTATTATAAACCTGGTCTCCAGCAAGGTCACTCCAGCTTGCAATGATGCACAAGACTACTTCCCGCCAGGTCCCAGGGTTCACATTATGTCTCCTGAGTTTACTGTTCTCTTATTCCTCCTGTTTATCATGGTTCCCCCTCCTGCCTTTCCTCCCTTGTACTGACTTTCTTCTCTCCCAACTTGGTATTAAATGCAAACATGCTGATGTTAAACCATGCTGGACCTCCTAACAGTCCAGAAGTAATGCCATGTATAACCAGCTGCCTGATAGCCATTTACCGTCTGTCATTCATCCTTCAGATCTGACTGCTTTGAGAGGCTTTATTTACCAGCCCATAAAAATGCTCTGCATCTCAAGAATTTAGCTACTAAGGTAGTATTTTGGCAATTGCATCTAAATCTTTTCTTAAGTAAATGACATCCTTCTTTTCATAGAGTCAACCACTTCATGACACTGGAGATAAACACCCCTCAGTAAAACTTGGTTTCTGCCAACCCTCTATTCTTTATGGGCCTAAAAACTGCTGCCATGAGGACTTGGTCCATAGGATTCCACGTGACTGTAGTTAAATTGACTGGTCCACAGCTCCCTGGATCTTCTTCCTTGTCTTTTTTGTCTTTTTATCACTGAGAACCTCCTCTAATGGCCATGGCTTAACAGAGTTGATATTTGACTAGTTCCCTTGGAAGCATACCATCCTGTCTTGTGGACTTAAATTACTGTGGTTTTGTTTTTAAAGATGACAACAGATTGATATTACAAACATGAATACTAGAACTGGAAGATCTAACTACAGTTTTAACAATTCTTTATTTATTTTTAAAACTAGATTGACAAGAGCAAAAATGCAAACCTACTGCATATTTTAAAGCCAAATGGTTTCAGGGAAGCTTTTAATTAAACAGGAATCAACATAACTACAGTTATTATCAGAGCTAGAATCTCTGGTAGGATAAATATAAAGAAGGCAAATAATCCCTTCAAACCTTTGTGACCACTTTCTTTAGGAGAGCAGATTCTGTCACAATGCCTAAGAGGAAATGTGTAAAATGACCCAGCCCATGCTTCCATGTTGTGAGACTGACTAAGAAACTTTTTATTCAATTATATGAAATAAGAAGTGAATATGCCTCTTACCTGTTTATGTGTCCAATAGCAGTGTTAATAGTAACCCTTGGACTATTCTCATCTGGCCTTAATACATAGGGTGGAAAGACATCATCATCATCAACAACGGGTTCAGTTTCAGTTTCATTGGCATCAACAGATTTTGAGCATTTGTTTCGGAGGATCTTAACATTTCAAAAACAGAACATGATGAGAGATTTTTCCCTTAAAACATACTACAATACACTTTAAAAAACCAGGCCCGTGCCTCTGACCTCATACCTTCTCAATTGCTTTGTATGTCTTAAGATCTTCTTCAAAACTTTTGATTTTGTCTGTATCTGCTAACATAATGTAGTTGGAAATTGGTGCTCTAGCTCTTCCTTTTGACTGCACATAGGAACGGTACTCTGTGGGCAAATCAAAGCGCACCACCAAGTTGCATTTTGGTATGTCAACACCCTCTTCTACAATACTTGTAGCAATAAGTAGGTTGGTCTCATGTGCTCGAAATTTTCTAAGAACCTGCAGAAGTAATGAAGACAAATTTGACATATTAGTCCAAGATCCGTTTCCATCATGAGATTCAACAAAAGGCAGTAAAACCAAGATGAGTAGCTTAGACACCCCCAAAACATGTCCAGACATGAAAATACAAAACTATTACAAAGAATCTTTTCAGAAACATAACAAGACTATTTATCAGAACCAGCAGATTTCTACGAATAAAATCTGATATATGGAATCACATGTGTCTAAGAAGCTACTATAACCCCTAGAAATGGAGAAAATCCCCCCTACTTACTTACAAGTTTTCAGTTGTGGTACTAAAGAAAAAAAAAATGCTGCTTTCAGGACACCATCTTTGCCCAAACATTTCTGAGGCTGAAGCATCCTCAGAGGGTAGAGCACATTCTAGAGCTGGCACTTCTGGTATTTAAACTATATATGAAACAATACTAAGGAAAGGTGTGGTGTCAGGAGCACAACCCAGACAGGATGAGCTTTAAATGATGTAACATCAGGTGGCTTTTTTTAATATTTATAACATTTAATGATTAACCAAATTCACATTTAGAAAAGATAAATATTAAAATCAGCTTAACTACTGAAGATGTCAGTAAGCCTGACATTCTTTACAGTATTATTATATTACCACTAACACAATGCAGAAAAATTAGATAATGATCTGACTAGATATAAGCATGATTTTACATGAAGTTTTAAATTCTATTTGTGTAATGTAACATAGCAATATCTCCAAACATGCTTTCATTGTTTTACAAAGAACATCTGAATCTCCAATAAGTATGCATATTTGTTAAAACAAAGCTGTTCCCTGAATTTCCAACGACTGTGCCCCAGACTCTGCCTGTTGGTTTGTTTTGTTTTCAAAGACACACACACACACACAAAAGGTTCTGAAGGTACTGCCAGTTTAAATTTTTTTTTCTTGAAGTTACCTCTTCCTGTTTTCTAAATTCTACTTCCATCTGCTTGTTACGAGGCTGGTTCTTGCCAATGCCATGTCCAGTTATAAAATTGCTACTGATGTAAGCCAGTTCTGGATCTTGCTTGCCAGCTTCTTTTATCAACCTAAAAATATTACACGTGTTTTTAGAAGTTACACAACCCACAAAATGGAAGAAAATCTTTTGTTTGTAAGACCTATATTAAAAGGAAAAGTGGAAGCATGACAATAAAGTCATCCTAACACATAAATTGACTGCAGTCTTCTCAAAAACAAGACAGACTGCATACAGAAACACAAGGAGTGCTCATGCATCACACACATTTCAGACCTGTCATGGTAAAACTAGGTATTTTGAAAACAATCTATTACTCTAAGGTTCTCTGTTGTTAAAGCACCCTACTCAAAATTATTTTGTTCATCTCGTTTCTGAAAGCTATAGATGATTTTAGAAGAAAGACCTGTAACTACTTCCTCAACAAAAGTATATTTCCTCAGTATAAAATGTTAACTTTTAGGTTAAAATGTAAGATTGTAATTCTACTTAATATTAGAATATACATTCTGTTCAAGTATACTGCTGACAAAATGTTGACCTGTTCTCAAGAGTGATGCTCAGCCTACCCAATGAGATGTTCACTACTCGTGAAATTAACCCAAACAGAGGACAAAATACAATTCTTTAAAAGGAATACTCAAAAGGGATGTGAGGAGCATTCATGCTCTCACTTTATTTCCACTCAGTTTATTCTTTATGTTACAGAAGCAGAAAAGACTGGCTTCTGCAGTGTTCTGATTTCATAGATAAGGCAGAAGACTGCTCACCTATATAATGCACTAAATCTAAGAATGAGGCTTGTATGGATTTAAAACCACAATTACAGTGTGCAATCAAAGCAAGTATGCTGGAGCATCATTAGTGGATCAATTTTCAGGATGAACAGAATTTGGAATTTCTCAACTGTAACAGGCTTTTGAGAAGCAGAGCCAATAAAAACCAAGGGATTATACATACAACAAATAATCTCTTGCATGTGTCACTACAGCCATCCCAGCACTACTCTGCTCAAAGCATATCCATCATTTCCATTATCAGGTGCTCCTCACAGCCAAAGAACAGCCTGCTTCTCTACACCTCCAGGAGTAACTCCAACCTTTCCCAAAAAAACCTCTAGCACTTCTGCCTCACATGTAAGTACATGGGTGCTGTGCCAGTCCCCAGCTACAAGCCTACCATCTGCCCAGCAAGCTGCTGCCAAACCAGATGGGAAATGGCAAAGCTCTCCCTGCTCCTTCTACCCTCAGAAAACTACTGAAGTCTTGCCCCCTTTCCTAGTCTCCATTTTAAACAAAATTTATGGGAACATAAAACACCTTGAAGGCTTTCCTCCTTTGCAATCTCTTAAAACTGGAATGAACAGGGAGATAAGCAAGAGAATATAAAAGAGACATACAGCTTGCCATCCTTAGGGAAATAGACTAGAAGGATCCTCCTGTGCCAGAATGCAAATGTGGTTTGTTAGTTCAAGGCCAAATGGAGTTACATTTCAGTATGCAGTCTAGGCTCTCGAGACAGACAGACACTCAAAGTATGGGTTAATAACTGGTCAGTGTTTTTTTTTTTTTAATATTTCTTTTTTGACATGGCATTTCTGTGAGGTCATACAGATTGAGTACCTACTAAACATCTCAAACATTCTTACTTTAGTTCCCTCGTATAGAAATAGACAATTAAAAGCATCTGAATAAACAATTCATTGCAAATCTTTGGCAAGTTCCTGAGAAATATTCACTACTTCAACCTTGTGACTAAAAAAAAGTATTTGTGGTAGGTAACAGGTGGTGTTTTTCAAATAGATACAGGAACTTCTGCTTTCAAACCCTTCTCTTAAGGGAGCTGAGAGGCACTGTAATGCAAATGGAAGGAAACTGGGCTTTAGAAAATCTCTTCTATTCTGAAAAAGAGCTTATAGGCACCAGAACTCAAATGTATACATCAAATTAAACAGTGAGCGAGCCTCTCCATCAACTGAGTGTAATAATAATTAAAGACCCAGAAAGTACAACTCATGCTGTGAATTTTGCCCTTTTTCAGTCATCCTGGATTTCATAAAATGGTATTTCAAATACTACTGTAATAAATATATTTTAAGAAAAATTATACTTCTGTTTTAACTCAGTTCCGTTTAATGATCCATACTGGATTACTGGAAGCTCAAGTAACTGTAATACACTAATTCAATCACTCATGACTCTCCCATTCAGGAGAAAGTCTTTCCCCCATATATAGCTTAAGTATAGCTATCATCAGCAGAGGCCCTCGAACTAAATCCACTCTGCTGAAGAGGGCCTACAATGAGCTTCTCCACTAAAGGCTTCCAGTCTTAATTCCAACAGCTCAAGTCTGATGGCCAATACAGTATCGGGTATTCTGAAATCAGGTGCTACATGAGGTAAAGGAGCATTTTGAGAGTCTGGCAGCTAGCTTTCAGAAGGGGATAAAAAGTTACATATAGTTTTATATTTTGCCACCATTAACCTCTGCTCAAGGTGCCTAAAGCTCAAAGATGGCAGAATTTGATCACCTATTTCATCGTATTCTGTCAGGTTCAACAGCAGTTAGGACATTGTATAGTGCATAAATCACAGAATACAAGAATGCACAGTGGAAAACCAGTATGATTTAAATCACATTCGTAACAGAACAGAGAAGAAAAAAGTTTTCAGAATTCTGTTCATTCCCTGTAGGGTAATGAAATACTCATTTCAGCTCAGCAAAACACTGTAAATGCTATTTCTTCAGGACTTTTTAACAGAATATGTTCATTCTGCTGAACAGCTTGGTTTGCCTCATAGAGCAGATTTATGTGAACATATTTAAAATGCAAAAAAGGAAAAGAGAAAGAAGTTGACAAAAAACACATAGGCAAGCCTGCAGATCAAAGGATGTGTTATGCACTTATTGACTCAAACAAAAATGTACCAACAGAGGGGTCAGATTTAGAAGTATCCAGAATGCAATGAACACCTTGCACAGGATGTTTGCTACACTATCAGAGAAACCTATCAAAAAACCAAAACCAGGATAGGTGAATCAATCATGTCATTCACAGTTTGTGGCAAACAGCTTTTAACAATTAAGTGCTATACATAACTAACACATACCACATTCAAGACTACAAACTGATAAGGAACTACAATATTGCCAGCTGGCAAATACTCCCAGGTTCATATTTTTCTTGCTGGAGACTTTAAGAAGGCACTTACTGTTTGACTAAATAGGTGCTTTATGAACATCAACTGTGAAAGCAGTACTGGTAAATCTTGAGAGATATTTGTGCAAGAGTAAATTTGATTTTCTCTAGACTTGGATCATACAATATTGTGATTTACTAGGGTAATGGTGAGATTTCCAGAAGTATTGCACTCAGTAGGCTAGAGAAGTTTCCAACATCCATGGCAAATATAAACCTAAAGACTGATTACAACAAATCAGTATGTGCTTATTTTATAGGTTTAGTACAGTATTTCACATTTTGCCTTCTAAAGGAATCAAGTTAAAAACTCAGGTCCGAAACAAGTCCTTGAGTACAACTTTCAAAGACATATGCTCTTCCCATATGCTTTAGAAATATTCCATATCACCTCCTAAACCAACTTTATAAATAGAATTCTGAAAATACAAGGCAATCCCCTATATATTCATGACATTAACATCCTGGCAGCTGAGTCTGCCTTTTTTCTTCAGAATATTTTTTTTTTTTTAAATAAAAAGCTTTACCTATTTAGAACAACTGCTGTGTATCTTCTTTCCACAAAAATAATTCCACATAAAATATTAGTAAAGGGAGATGGGAAATTAGTCTCTGGCTTCTCTTTCTCCTCAATTTCTTCATCCTCATCATCATCTTCAGAATCACTCCAAGATACGTAATTATCCTGATTCCTATTGTTATACCATTCAACACTTTCAAACTGCTGCCGTTCATACGGTTTGTATTTGCGCAAGATTTCAAGCAGCTTTATTACTTTTGGGGTCACAAATTTCAGGTCAAGTGAGGCAGGCGAGAAGTGCTCTTCACAGAGTGCATGTATTTTCCTTAGGAAAGTGTCTGTAAACAATAAAAATTTCCTGTGCAGCTCCTCTTGTTCATGTTTGATATACTTCTGCAGCTCTCTCACCATCATCCCAGCTACCTTATCTGCACACCACGGTCCCAGAACAACCAACACAGCTCGACAGTCTGACAATATCTACAACAAATGAATTCAAGTATCAGTTCAAAGAGCACATTCATGAACTATTCATTTAAGACTAGGGGCTTTTTTCTTTTACAGGACAGTCTTTGTAAGGATTATGACAATTTTTCTTTTTTAAAAAAAATGCAGAAGTCTGCTTTTCTTATATAGATGACCTTGGGAAATTTGGTGTTTCTAATGGAGCAAGTTTCCCCCTCCCCCTTAAATTACTACCAATCAACTTCAAACTGTACATTTCTGAATCTCCAAAATACCCCAAGCTTGATCAAAATTTTGCTATTTTGTAGAACTGCAATTTGAAATTTATACTAAAAAGGAGAATACTTTCTGAAGCAGCTAGATAAACAAAGCAAAAATTCTTATCTTTATTATATAACATAGAACTAATAGAATAAACACTTTACTGGGCATTTTTACTTTATTTACTACTGACAGCTGGCAGGGTTTCAAAAGTATATAACCAGAAAGTTGCACGGTGGCCTTAAGGTAGCCTTAGGAAGTCTATCCTTTCAAAGGAAAACCAGAAAACACTGGTTTGTATGTGCAGGTGGAATACTAAAAAGAGAGAACTATATCCTATTCAGAGAAAAGAATAGGCATTAGAGTACCATCATAATCTTATCTGATGAGAAGTTGCTTCCTCCTGAAGAGTGAAGTTGTCAGACAATAAATTAGCAATTCAGAAATGGGGTACACTGGTAAAAGGACTTATCATTTGGATGCCCTATATTGTACCAGAACTACAACTGAACTGTAACAGTCAGGATGCTGGTTTTCAGCTGCTGCTTTAATTTCTCTTCCTTCTTCCCTTCTGTGAGGAAATAAAGAACAGGCTATCATCCTCTTGATGCTATCCTCTGTGAAGTTTATTAGCTCTACGACTTAAGGGCAAAATTATCTAGACTAATTGTAACTGCATACAGAGGCTTGATACCCTACATTGCCAGACATAAAGCACCTCAGTCTGAAACTCATTTGTTTTCTTAATATGGGTGCCTCCATCTTCTCGGAGATGCTTTAGATGTATAGCAGTTAATCCACTCTTCTGGACTCTGCAAGTCATGAAGATTGCCTCCAACCAGCATTCCTTATGTAATTTAGCCTATTATGGTTTAACACAAAAGTAACCAGGACTTCCAGTTCCCATGCACTGTGATAGGCTGCCTGATGTACTATCATTCCCTCTGGCACAAACAGTATTTTATGAACAGTGTCAGAGTCCTCAGTTTCTAAGAATGTTAAAGCAAACCAAAATATTTTGGGCTGAAGAAAGAAATACATTCTCCAAATTTCTGATAGACTATTACAGGAATAGTCACAGTAGTGACTTCTTGTTCAAAGGGAGAACTACTGACTTCTTGTTCAAAGACTTACAACTACATTAGGAGGCAATTCCAAACCAGGAAGCCCAAGCAGGGTTAAAAAAGGTGCCTGGACCCGCTGTGTGAGAGGTTCCTGCTAAACACTCCACACCTTCTGGGCCAAAAGTCAGGACAACACAGGGGCAAACACAGAGAAAGTTAGGGGCAAGCTTGAGATTCAAATTCTGTTTCAGCAAGGTGTGGCACTAGTCCAATACTGTTCTAAGATAAACTGCAGACACTGTACATCTCTGGCTGGAATTTTTGCCTGAATTCTTCCTTTATCAACTTCTAATACAACTGGCTACAGTCCAAATTCTTCCTGAAGCATTATTTCCTCTTGTTTATTGAATTATTCAAAGGTCATAGGAGATTGTGAAAATGTTGAATTCTTGACTTCAGAGGTAAGGACCCACAACATCAGGGTGCAGAATTGTTTTAGTGCTTTAAGCAAATCTGAATCTCAAACTAAATGAAATTCTAATCAATGCCTGACATTGAAGCCCCACTCATTTATGAAAACAACTGCATGTTAATAAACACAAAAATCATAAGTCTTTTTGCTTCAGATAATCAAGGATGGCTATCTTAGGAAGTTTCAGTTATGTAACATACATGGCAAAGAAAAACAGTAACAAGATTTCTGTTCCCCAGGTTTCTCACATTTCTTGATATCCTTACCTGCTTAGAAATTAAGGTAGAATCTCTTTCTTTTGAATGTACAGATATGTTGCAGTCATTTAGAAAAGCCAGTGCTTCATCCAATTCCTTTAATAATCTTCCATACAACCCACTTTTGTCAGTATATGGTCCACAGTCTACAACAATCTCACATGGCTGAGAAGTATATCTTAATGAGGGCAAAGATCAAGTTAAACACAGCTTCTGAAAGCCAGGGCTATTTCAGTTCTTAATGTTATACAGCAAACAAACAGCAACATGATGTGTATTCAAGAACATTTCTTTCCCCACCATGAATTAATAATTATTAAAAGTTATACAGTTAAACACTTTAGAAAAACCTCCACCACCCCAAATACTGAACTACTTCATTCTAGATACTGTTCTAATACACTCCTAAAAAGAAGGTTAATATTGCTCTCATTATTTTAAATATTGGAAAATTCAAGCAAATTCAATTTACTTCACCAACATCTTCACTCATTTTTCCATAGTGCACTCCTTGATATACAAAAGAAAACCAACCCACATAATGTGAATTTATGTCTATATATACATTTACACAAGTAAAATCATTACTATTCTTGATCGGCAGTGAGAAATTCGTAAAAGCAAATGGTTCAGATGAGTTCAAACAAATGCATTTAAAACATATACACACAGACAAAACACCTGTTCCATAACATGAAAAAAACACCTTTAACTTTGTCTGAAACTCAACAGTACAGTAGAGTTGGTAGAAGAAAACATTCTACATGGCAATAATTTCACCCTAATTGCCCCCTACAAGAAGTCATCACATTATCATCACCTTTAGTTTAACAACATTAATAGGATTCTAGATTCTGTAACTCACTTGCTCTGCTATTTAAATATTTACTACCTCCTCTCACCTCCCTCTATCTTTCATTAGCCTTTAAAACCCAGGCTACGCCTGTAGGGGAAAAAAAAAAAAGCAACTTCTCTGGCATTAAGAACACATTGTACTGTGGATGTTACATCTTCCTAAATAGTGACACTATGGCATACACTGGACATGAGATAGTTACACTCCAAACAAAAGAGTGCATTTTAAAAGTTCAGGAATATTTTGTGAAATGCCAGTTTTTTAGCTTGGTGGTGTGCTGAGGGTTTTTTTGGTTGTTTTGCATTGTTTGTTTGTTTGAGGATCTTTTTTGTTGTGTCTTTTTTGTTTTGTTTTTTAATTACAGAAAATCTCTCCATACCAAGGCCAATCAGCCTTTGTACTCAAAAGCCATTTAACATTCCATCTCTGCCCTAAAAGGAATAGCAGCATCATATACACACAAACTTTTCTAAAATTTAGAAGATGAAATACTGCTGCTGGTTTATTCCTCTATCCAAAAAGGAAATGCAGGCATCAATTTACCAACAATCATTATAAAACACACCTGTCTAAGACCACCAAATCAGTTGCAGTTTCAGCATTGCTCTTTAAAATTTTCTCCAGTTTCTGGATCTTCTCCTCTAACTCAGCAGGATCACATTTCCCATTTAAAATGGAAGCTGTTAATCCCAAAATTCGAGGACACGATGGATAATCCTCACAGATCTGTGAAATAAAATCAAATTAAATTATTTACTACAGGTATCCTGTTAATCTACCTGCAAACTTATGATGCTAAGGCTGGAAACTTCTATTTCAATAGTAGGTGTTGCAAAAGGAACCTAATGCTGAATTAATATTTTCTGTTCTGCTGACTGGAAGTTAAACAGCCATCATATTTGAAGGTAAATATTTACAACATGGGAAAATAGTAACAGCATTAAACAGAATATTCTTGTCACAATACATGTCATAATACTTCCACACCATATAAAAGGGCACATACAGAAGAGATTTGGAAAGATATTTATTATGCAGGTATCTCTCACTTATAAGCCAAATATGACATGGAGCCAATAATATTCTGGAAAGATCCCTAAGCACATCTTTAGAAATCAGCATTTTAAAAAATAATAAAATTCCCCGAATTCAATAAATTTAGCTTCTCTGTTAATGACAGACTTTTAATTCCCACTGTAAAATACAGTAAATACATTATTCTTCTACCTCGTAGTATCACTGAAGTCTTAACTCAATCCAGGAATTTCACAGTCCCAGGAACATGCTAACATTGGTTCCACTAATATTTTTTCTTGGTAGCGAAAGGTGCCTTAAATGGTTCCCACTTCTCCAGCCCTCCCACTGAGTTCTCCTCCTCAACCAAGTATATTAAACACTCAATCAATGCACCTTCATAATTTCACGGTATGGATGATCCTGGATTGCGAGATGGCACTCATCAAACACCAGAAGATTAATATTTGACAGGGATAAATACTCATTTCTCAAAACAGTCAAAGCAACATGACATGTCATCACCAGAACCTAGGTTGAAAGGAAAGAAACAAATGTCAGTACAAGAAAAGTACAAGCTGTCTGAGGTCAAGGTGAAGGAGGAAAAGCCTTCAGTACATCTTGTGAGATAGCATTAGCAAATATCAACCCCTATTCATCTACCAACACCAGGTAAGGACAAAAGAGAATAAAACATTCTCTACTGGAGAAAGTTATCTATCTGAAGGGGGGGTGTACATATACATGTATACATATACATATATATATATGTGCCAGTATGTCTCCAGTCACATGCCTAGTTAAAAAATGAATACAACAATCTCAACACCAATCAGACTACACAGAACAAGTACCATTAAATCCTAATAAGTTAAGTTAGTGTCCTTATGTGTCCCAGCATCATGTCTCTGGCAAGGAAGATAGTTCCTCATAAGCTCTTAACTATTTGCAGCTATAACATAAGCAGAATGTTATCAGAATTCTTTTTAAAGAAAAACTTACTGACACATAAAAATGGAGTTTGTTGATAAAATTACATACTATTTTTACACTCACTTTGAACTTCACTTAGTAACACTTTCTTCTGTCAGAGTTCTTCAGATGTGTTCCACAGACCATTACTAATCACCAGAAAGAAAACCCCAAAACGCTAATATTTAATAAGATTTTAACAGCATTTAAAGTATAGTATGCACACTCAAAATTTCTTCTGCAATCAACATCATGAACAACAAGTCAGGGAGATTGAAAACAAAGGACTTAGAGGATGGCTTTTTAAAAACAACCTGAAAATGCCTATATATATTTGCCTCAAAATTAACATATAAATATTACCAGTACGCTGGATTTCCTTTTAAAAAAGACTGAATGTATAATTGGAAGAAATCACTTCTGATCCAACCTAACTCTCTATCTGTATGCTTTGCTTATAGCTTTTACTTAATACATTACCTGATGCTTAGAGAATTCCTGACTCCACTTCTCTTTTGTCCATGATTCAGTTATCTCTAAACTTGAATATTCTCCCACTTTAAGGTCTGAATGTGTCCTGACAGCTGACACTTGTTGAGCAACTTGATTTGCTTAAGAAAAAAAAAAAAAAAAAATCTCATTACATAAAGTTCTTCTCATACTTCAGTTTTTGTGTGTCATATGACCTAGCACCACATTTTATAACATGATCTTCAGCTTAGACTAATGTTAAACCATGTGTATGCGGCAACTGTCTCCACGCAAAACCACATCAAGGAAACAGATCGGTAACTAAACTGCACTTCAGATTCAATGTCTTAAATTCAAACTAGAAAATAGAACATGTTATATATATAAACAGGTTACATTAAACACATGATGAAACAACAGATGAAAGGCATCACATCCTTGCTGTTGAAGACTTTATGCAAAAGTTTTTCCCAACTTTGCTTTCAGAGAACTACTGTTACAGAATATTCCATGGAAATATTAGCAGCGCGTTTAGGAACGTTTCCTCTTACCCGAGTTGACCAAGAACACAGTTCTTTTTCCATTTTTGTTGAAATCTCCCCTGATCTGATAGGACAGCTCTTTAGTGAGTAGTACTGCAATAAAAGTCTTCCCTGAGCCAGTGTTTAAGCAGACTATTGTATTATGATCCAAAGCTGCTTCAAGCAGTTCAACCTAGGTTTAAAAAATAATAATGCCCTTATTTGCAGCAATGCAGTGAAAAAGCTGACAAAAAAATAACAAAAATGATAAATAAACTCTATAGTCAATAGTCAATACATATAGTCAAAAGTCAATAGTATCGCTTGAGATCTTTCCAGTGCCTTATAATTAACACATCTTTTTCATAACAATGTATTCTCACAATCTTTCAAAAATATTAACACACTATAAATAGTCCAGCTTTAAAATCTAAAATCCTTCAGTACCACAGTTGGCTCTCAGGTAGCTTTCTAAATATATCTTTTTAATAGATCATTCTGTTGCTAGATACATTGTGAGAAGAAAGAAGCTACAGCTTTTACATCTAAATGCACACATCAATTCAGCCAAATAAATAAGCAAGTAGGCTAGCTCAAGGTGATCCAAGCTTCTCAGTAATACTAACAAAAAGCTTCTGGGCACCTCTGCAGTGCAAAGAGAACTGATATTCTAGAACTCGGAAACAGTTTTCCATAACAAAGTGAAAATCAGAGTACCCTGATGGGATTTCTGACTTTAGAGGGCTGCTTTGACCAGTCTGTGAACCAAAACTCAAAACTAGTATACCATGTGGAAGACAAAGTGAGAGGTGGAAGGAGACATGATGTCTGCATACAATTGAGAGGCACAGTTTATGTGTCCCTTGCAGCATTCTGCAGAGTGGCAGGAGAATGCTCACCTTAAAAGCTGTTCTGCTCATTAGAGCAAATTGAGAAGAGGAAATGGGGAATACAGCAAATGTAAAAAAAAGCCAAACTAAAGAATTAGCTCCCAACAGGTGGAGCTGAGAGAGACATATCCTGACAGCATGTATCACTGCATGTTCTCCACCTGCTCTTGTTCTTTTTCCATTAATGAATGGACTTAATTGTACTTTTTTTGATGTTACTGTATTAGTACTATCACTAGTACCTGATATTTTCTTGGCGTGTAAATGTTATCATGAATTGCTTCTTGTTGCCATGGTAGTCCAAAAAATGGACCCATTGGGGAGGAAGCAGGGGTCATGAGCTGCAGTCCCGCCATGCTGAGGGATTGCAAAGCAGGGCTTTTCATTCATTCATCCAGTGTTTCTTTCATTGCATTTTTGTTCCAGCACAGCCTACTATGAGAAGAAAATGAACAGTATTAGATACAGCTGCAATCTCAAGCAAGAAGAGAAAATTTATATTAAGAAAAGGACATTACTTCATTTTACTTACAGAAGTGTTCTTCTTACACTATTTTCAGCAGAAAATGTTAATTTTAAATTTATGCTTCTCCACTTGAAGATATGTGCTTATCAAAGTACCCCAGAAATTCAAAGGGAGCTGTACTTTACTGGACAATGCTCATTCTAGGCATTTGGATTTACACACACACATTTTAATATGAAGTTCCATTTATGGTCTGACAGAATCTCATTTTATATCTTTACAACAAACTTTAAAAAGTAAAGCTGTTTTAGCTTTGCTTCAGGAAAGAAAAACACTGATTTTCTACAGCATAGGCAAAAGTATCAGCTTTTCCATTTTTCCTTCCAACCAAAAAGGCCTTTGACCAGTTAAAGCTCTAAATACATGTGAACAGGAATTTTATTTTAATAGCTAGGAAAAGAACAGGAACCACACAAGAACTTCAGTATTTTCAAATCGTCAGATTCTGATAAGATTATCTTTTTAGGAACTGTCAGAAACATTATAAATAATTGCTGATGACTCTGGTAAGGACTAATACAGAATGGGATCCTTATCAAGTTAACCACCAATTTCCATAAAGACACTGCAATTCATAAACAAACAAGGCATTCAGAACTTCATGACAATTCTGCACTGGAGAACACTTTCCCACTGAGGCTATGAAGTCCTCATCACCAGGGGGTGTGTGGGTGTGTGGGGGGGTGTGTGTGTGTTAAAAACATCTGCTATTTGTCAGGGATGATCAAAATGAAAACAAACAAACAAAAACTAAACAAAAAAACTTACCAACTAAAACAAACGAACAAACCCCACACCAAAAATCCTTTAGCCTGGGAAAGT
This sequence comes from Dicrurus megarhynchus, assembly GCA_013399195.1. Classification (NCBI taxonomy): domain Eukaryota; kingdom Metazoa; phylum Chordata; class Aves; order Passeriformes; family Dicruridae; genus Dicrurus; species Dicrurus megarhynchus. Next base: position 1,387,531 of record VXAD01009833.1, on the reverse strand, counting down.
GATTATGGCCTCATGATATAGAAAAATATTGCTGAAGTATATAGAAACATACTACATGAAATCTAAGAAATTTTGAATACTCCCCTCTTTAAACTGGATACATACCCCATCCAAAACCCAATACTTTCAGAAGTTAGTCTTCCTCAAAATTCCTACAAGCTCTATATTTTTATTTTAGCATCATTATGGGTTGAGAAATGCATAAAATTGACGATGCATTAATATTTAAGTATTAGAGGACATCATTCTTTAAAAAGACATGAGGAAAAGCTAATTATCATTTTATTGCATTGAAATGTTCCTGCTTTTCTATACAACAGGAAAGCAACAAAACTTAAGTAAGTTTTGCAAATGTGCAAAATAAAAGTAAGGATTAAAAAAAAAAAGAGAAAAAGTATAATATGCTATCTAAGAGAAAACCAGTAATGGTTATCAGAAATAACTGAAGAGAGAGATTAAAAATAAAGCAGTACAATTAAATCATCAGAAATGGGGCATCGACTAGACTTCCAGAGGTCCCTTCCAGCCCTAGTAATTATGTGTAATTAAATAAAAGTATTCATATAGATTTGTTCCACAGTCTCCAACTTATAACATTGCTGATTTCTGTCATATATTAATATTTTAAATTAAATATTATAATCTGGACCATGTCTAGACACTGATATTAAACCAGCATTAAATAATTATAGGAAGCTCTGAAAAAAGAAATGAAACCAATTATCTCACTTTCCATCTCAGGTATATATTGGAAAATAAAGAGAAGGCAATATATTGAAGTACACGATCACCCCTCTTACAGAGTCAGAAGTAATTTCACTTTATAGTAAGTGGTCAGATGAAACTTTGTCTCAGTTTGTTTCAAAGTGGCAGGGGAAGCCCTGAAGGACAGGGTAGTTAAGCTGAAGTAGCATTACACATGCAGTTCCTTTGTAAAGAATTATTTATCTTTTGCAGACAAACATTCAGTAGTAAATGCTACTTAGTGAACAAGGCCAAATGTAACTTCTTGGGTTTAGGCTCAGCAATAAATGTACTTCCCCCTCCATCAAAAAAGTTCCTCTTTAATATAAGTGCGTTGATACTGCTAGAATATTGCCTGGTATTTTTATTTGAGCATCACAAAACCTGTCATAGTGAGAAGATTCCAGAAAGAAAAGCTGTATTAAAATCTTAAAAAAACTCAAAAGCAACGAATGTGCATTTTCACAGGACACAGCAAAGAACACGCTTGACATTTTATGTTTTTTCAGTTGCTTTAGGACAATCTCCAAACTCATGTAAACCTTCTCATTTACTTTGCACTCCTGTAATGTAAGCTAGCATTTGAGCCAAAGTATTTCAGATTACCTAAATAGATAAAATGGATCAATATTGCTTTATTTTGCTGTAAATAAAGAACAACACAGTCTACACAAATCATAAAATGTCATCATTCATTTCAGTAGTAATACAAAAAAAGACTCCTGTAGATTCTTAAATTGTTTCTATACATTTCACAGAATGCAGACAAGCACATGCAGGTTCTAACAATGCACCTACTGTAATTTTATAGTATGTTCTAATCTGGCAGAGCTAAAGATGTTTTGGTTCATGAAATGAACCAAATGAAATGGAAGCCTAGTGGCTTCATGGCTATTCCTCCACTGGGAGTCCAGAGCTTTGGGTCATAGGAAACAGCTGGCAGGAAAGATACAGTCATCATAGAATGGTTTGCATGTAGCAATCTGATCATCCTTGACATTCTGATCTACTGAGCATTCACACATCAAATGTACTCGATGTTTATCAGTATGTGACCGATAGATTAAATCGGTCTTGTGGCAAGGACAGTAGCATGACACACAATCTTCCCCAGCCACCAGCAGAAAGCATCAGGGAACTCTGGGCACTACTAACCTTAGTGAAGCTTTTGTATGAACGGACAACTTAGGTGCAGGAGAACAGGGAAGAAGGGAGAAAAAGTAGGGAAAAGTGTCATCCCCAACACCCCCTTCTCCAAGCTTATAGATGAAGCTCTCCTTTAATATATATAGCTTCTCTTTTTGTATTCCATTGAGTAGAAGCACCAGTTGGTAACACATACAAAAAATCCTTAGAATCACAGAATGGTTTGCGCTGGAACGGACCTTAAAGACTGTATAGTTCAAACCCTCAGTAGTGCTTGAAGAACACAAAGGTCTTTTGCCTGACTACAGTATTTCATTGAAATGGTCCCAATCATGCTTCTCTACTGACATAGAGCAACTGGTGAAAAAACAACTTATGTTTGCTTTGTTTAAAATGAGATTTCACTGTTGTAATAATTGCTAGAAGGGACCAGGGAAAAAAACCCCAAATATTTTCCATAGTAAAAGCTGAAGCTGATTCCTCAATCATTCTTGTACATAAGCCCAGCCACTTCAGTTCTATAAATCACTTTAGATGAGCAGCACCTCTTCTTTTTTTACTGTTCCATCTGTACTGTGTTGTGTCTCTTTTTCAAATGATAAATACAACTTTGGGAACATATAAAATAGCTATAGTGCATCACCAGGAGGGAATTAAGGAGAGAAAAACAACCTTATTTTAAAAGGCTGCTAATAAAAAACAAGTACAGGATCAAATATTACAAATAATTAATCTCTTTTGCTAGGCACCTAATAACAGTGATACCAGTTTAGCTACCCTGCTGTAAGAAGCAAGAGGATTTATGCTTATGTATGGTTCCAGCTTGATCTGGAAAGACTGTAAAACAACATGTACTCCAAACTACAGCTCTGGTTTCTGTGTACCTTCGTGGAAGACCTGCTCTTAAGTACAATCATGTCACTGAGACCAAAAAGCATTCTCAAAAAAAACCCCTTGAAGTGCAAAGGAAGAAGTATATGCACATTTGTAACTTGAAAAGCACACACAACCAAAACAGCACTGTGTGCCACTGCAGTCATACCTGGGTTGAGCCTGCATGGGACACAACACATTTGAAAGAAACAATACAGGGGGATGGAATTGAAGCTAAATCAGGTAAAAAGAAAAAATTATCCTCCCAAATCAACGTTACTTTCTGCTATACTAAGGTTTCATAGTCCTGGCCTTTAGTTCTATGATTTGTATTGGAAGTATACAAGATATGACAAGATCAATGTCAACATTACTATGGGAGTAAGCCAGATAATGCAGTAATTGTATCATTCTAGAGTCTCTATTTCAACAGCAAGGAAAAATATCAAGTTCTTCAATAAAAGAAAAGCAGTACAGGATCATCTAGGAATAAAAAGGGAAAGAACACATCTACTTGAAGAACAGATTTTAAATTGAAAACATTTGAGATGTAAGCACATATGTTCAGAATCTGTGGACAGAAAACTGAACATGAGCTAACTGAAACTAGCTAACAGTGAAGCAAAAAAAAAAAAACCAAACTAGCCCTGCTCAGCCAGTGTTGAGTAATAAAGATACTTGCTAAGATGTTCCATCTTTGTCCACTACATTATTCTGAAAACTGATAGAACAAGAAACTGTAAGAACTTACTGAAGCTGAATTTGGAGCGAGAAACACCTGAAATAAATCCTGCCCCCTGTGACTTTAGACTAGTTATGGAAGCTGGATAAGGCAACACAGTGCTCAAGCTTATTTGTTCTATTAAAATAATAGTGAAAGTTCCAGTTTCATGGCCATCAATCTTGAGAGTTTTAAGAGCAGAATTCACAACCTAGTGTCCTTATTTTAATGTACATTTATGTAAACAGATAGTGAACTGCAGAGCTAAAATTAACCCTTATTCCATCATTTAAAGAACTGTTTTTCAGAAGAGCGTACAACGTTGGAAATGAAGTCAATAACATGCAACAGCAATTTTTTCCAGTCTGCAATAATTCTGAAACTGTGGTGTAGGTTTTTCAGCCACATGACTATATCCAGTTTGGAGCCATCCCTTGGCGCACAAAAAATTCAAGGTTTACTGCCCTAAGGAATACGAGTCAAACCAATCGGAGCATTCACCTGGAATGAGACATCCTGGATCTAGTCCTGCTTGGAGGACAGTTTAAAACATTTATGGAATGGCACTGAGGTACACGGAGAAGAGACTAGAATCCTGGGGATGCAACTTTCAAGTTTTTACCACTGTTTGTGAGTACAGTTTGTGTTATATTCACAAGTTAATGAAAACTATAACCATCTCCCATTAACAACAAAAATTTCCTACTGCCATTTGCAATGTATTTAATTTGCTTTCTACACTGATTTTTAAAATTGTACCTAACATAATCCTTGTGATACAAACATTATTTCTAATGCTTTAGGATTTCATTTTTGTCCAGGAATGTCTAATTTATCCTCTAAAAACACTCTCAGCACCAGCCAAAACAAGTAAGCCTCAAGAGGTCAAAATAACCCACTTACTCTAATGGAAATAAACCACAATCTACAAAAAAATATTAACAGAACCTTGCTGCTTGAATATTCTCTTACATGAACACTTAAGGAGTCTGAATGCAGTTTCTTTATAGCAATTTCTATGTTCAAGTGCTATATGAAACATTAACTTGCTGAATGATCTAACACAGAAAATCCTTACTTGGGTAAAGGAGGACCAAATAAAAAGAAAAAATGTAAAATATTACAAATATGAAATACAGAGTAGAAAATTAATGTAAATGTTAATATACAACATATAAAATGTCACTGAGAATGTTCCATACCAACTTACACTGTACGCATTCAGTGGCAAGAACTGGTTTTGCCTCAGTGAAGGTGAATTTGCAAGATTTCTATGTTGTCTGGTTTCTAAACCTCCTTTTAGAAGAATTGTACTTTTTAAAAGAATTTGACTTTTTCTGTGATAGTCCAAAAGAATACACTACTTCTTCCAGAAAAAGAAGCATATTTTGTTAATATTAGTCCTGCAACTTCAGTCCTCTTAAAAGAACTTAAAAATCCCAAACTAAACACCCCCAGTTTTATCTGGAAAAAGAAAAGCCCAAAATTTAACCATCAAACAACTGTCAAACAGTATTTTGAGTAAGATGAATCAGAAATCTCTTTTATATTGTGCTCTCTTTAACACAGAACACAGCTTATGAGACATTCTTTCTCTCCCATCTTTCAAAGACCTTTATCACATGCATTGCCTAACAGCAATTTTTACATTTGGTCTTACAATGTTCTTAAATGAAGAAAAAAACCCATATTTTAGATGTGTTCCCTTTCAAGAAGGGAACACAGAGATGCTTACAAAGCTCAAATATAAGCATTTCTATAAAGACCATATTCCCTGGTGTCTGGTTTCCCTAACACAATCATCAATTGTGAATGTTCATTTTAAACTACAAGAATTTTATTAGTTCTATTTTTCTGATACAGAACCAGTGTAACAGCACAAGCAGAACGCTGGTCTTTAATAGCCTACCAAGGCATACCAGAACAACAAAGGCTGCTTTCTGTTGTTGAGGAAAAGTTTCATTAAAACGCTTATCAAATGAAAGTTAAATTGATGCTCTACATTTGGATGAGCTGATTTTGAAGCACTTCTACAAGCAGTACAACAGTTAACAGCTGAAATTCTTGGCAAATTCCTCCTAAATGTCTGTTTGTAGGCGAGAAATGGAGTACAACATGACACTTAGCAGACTCAGAAAACCCCTTCATGTAGTGTTCAGTATGACCAAACCTGGACATGGGGCAAAAGCCTGATTAACACTTTGTGTTGCAATCAGTCCAGCTTGACCAGGAGAGTCAGCAAGACACTGCTCACACAGGAGTTGTGCTGCTGCACACTGCAACAGTCAAATGCAAAAGGATTATGCCACCATTTATCAGTGTAACGTGCTGTAGGGCATTTACAAGTAAAGCAATGCAACGTGAAAACAAACATCAGTTTTGTAGCACGTCTCTAGTGATACCACTGCATGAGGTATTCAGAATAAACATTCAGAAAGGGGCTGTTTCACCTTTGAGGAACACAGACATGCAGGCAGATTCTGGAACAAACTTTCATTTTTTTTAAATGATGTGTATAAGGCCTGTGCAACAACCTCAACTACGTAGTTGCTTCAGCAGTGTAGGACTGGTGCTATGCAGATTCCTTTCACCTCCTTAACACAGAGGACAAAAGATAAAGCATGAAGTATATGGATCTAAGATGCAAGGCAAGGTGAGCAACAGCAGAACTAAACACATTTCTCTCTTCCCTGTATTATCAACCCACATATTTCTGCTATGTAGTTTTCATCAGATAGTCTCTTTCCCTATTTTTGCTGAACTCGTATTTCAAACTGAAGCATAATTTTGAAACTAAGACCTTAATTTACCTGTCATTTCTTTTCCTTACCATTTACTTTGTATCTCCTATCTAGAACAACATATGAATTCAATTCTAATTCTAACCCCTTGTGTCAACTCTCTCAATCTTTTTTTTTTTTTTAAACTGATCGTATTTCACCAACACAACTACATTTGAATATAAAATCCACAAGAAAAACACACACATCCTTTTAAAAAATTGAATAGATTTCTAATCATATTCAGCTTCATAAGAAATAGCAGGGCATGTGTTTCATGATAAACATCTAAACTTCTATGAATAAAATGAAGTAGCTACTTTCATTTTTCTTTCCAAAGAAATTCACAGTCAATTTCTATAAACTCACATGTGGAAGGCACTTTACTCTATGGTTCTGAAGCAGCTTTAAATATAAAATAGAAGAACATAGTGCAGTGATATGTCAAAAACTGCTTCTCCCATACTACAAAGCACAGTCTTACCGTTTTAATTTCCGCAGTCTCTGTGTTTATGCTTCCCAAACTGCATTTTGACATCATGGTATCAGCTTGTAGATTAATCACATAATTTGCAAGCCTTGGCTCTTAAAAAAAAACAAGAACAAAAACCTATGAACTACAATAGCAAGATTAATTGTGGTAATTCAGTTGCTTATACACATTTATATGTGTTGAGCCTACACCACAACTTGCTCACAGAAGTGAACTACTTAAGTTCACTCTGAACATGAATTATTTTAGTTTACTATTAGAAACTAAAATTTAAAAGAGCGATCTAAAAGATAATTTAGTTTAAATGTGCACATACTTCCCTAGTCCTATTTCCAGGTTACTATCATTAATTACCGGTTCATGTGAGAAATACGGGAGTAGAGTGTTTGATATAATTTTACTATGGTTTGTATAATTGTATTGCTTTTTCCATGCACATGTATTTTCAATTTGAGTTTGACATTAAAAAAAAATCAGAATGCAAACTTCTTTGAACTGTTTCAGTTTGAATCTGCAAGTAATACAGTCAACTCATGAAAAAGCAACAACCATTTCTCTCAAAGTACACATCAGTCTTTTTAGTAAAAGAGAAAATACTGTGCACTTAAGACGGTAATTCAAACATAAAAGTAAAATTAGGAAAGATAGTAATTCATTACAGTGAATTTCTAGATATATTAGCCAAATATATGTACTATATATTTATATCAAATGTATTACATATGTATAAAAAACTACAACTTAAAGCAAAAATACCATATTTAAGCAGCTCTAGAGTGTTCTTAAAGCTATAAAATAAAATATTTGCGCAATATATACACCTAAAAGTGTGAGTTTTGCCAGACCTAAAAAGAGAGATTGTGAAGTCCAATTTTTTAAAATCAATACTGAAAACTTAAACACAAAATGAATCTTGATGAAAATTTCTCTTCCAATCAATTCCATAAAGCTAACAAAGAGGACACCCCCAAGATTAGTTCAGTATGTTCATTTTTACCTCAAACGCTGATGCTGAGCTTTTCCAGAGTCTCCAAGCCTGTAATTTTGTTTCACCCTAGGTAACCTAAAAGGCAACATAAAGAGAGAGTATTTTAACATGAACTGCCATTAAAATCAACTGTGCCATGTGGTAGTCTGCTTTCTTGCATTTTAATATTTAGCTCTGTAGCAAGAGCACATGGTCTTTCAAAATCTAATTATCATATGTCCCTTTTTGGCTAGGGATGCAGACAGTCAGTGTCTGAAAGATCAGCCTTAAGTGCTCAGGAGGTGTTTGCATGTTTTGTTTTATCTGCTAAAGTAATTGCTAGCTGAGGCCAACTAGATTTACAGCTTTTCTCCCCTGTGCTCCCTCCATGCATGTTTCACTTAACACAGTAAAGAAATCTAGAAGAAAACTATTATTCAGCACATTTAAGGGAGGGATCTGAAAGAATGTATATTTTTCCAGAAAACAATGTAAACAGTTATTGTTTAATTTTACAAGATTACAAAAGGAATGCAGCACAGAAAATCTGATGAATACTGCATTCATGTACAAAATAGACCAACAAAAAATTTACTCCCTAGGCTACATTTTAAATTTGTGTTTGCAGCATACATAAATACATCTTTTATTTTCAGCACAAAATACAGCAAATTGCTTCTAAGATGTAGTAAGTAGAACTTAGATTTATTATAGCATGTTCCTATTATGTCTAAGTTATTCATTTATTCACTGCCTCTAAACATGAACCAGAATATATATTCCATTGAACCAGAAAATAACCTAACAACAGAAAACAGCCACATCCACGGTGAAAATATAAAAATATACTCCACTCTCTATATATTTGCAAGAAAAGCTGAAGAGAACAATGCAGCATTCGGATACCCCGGCATAAAGCAAACATGAACAGAAAGAAAGGTTCAATCCTTGTTAGTGAAGCTAATGCCATGTGTGGCTTAACAGAGCAAATTTACTTTACTGCCTAATCGCAGATGGCAAACACAAAGCACAGAGACCAGTAGTTAAGATCTGGAGAACCAAAAAAGTATGTAATTCTAATTCTCCACCAGCACAACCGCTTCCTTTGGCACATCGAAGTCAGAAGACCTCGGGTTTAATCAATCGATTGGCAGGCAGGAATTACAGTAGGCCCTTTGAATGCCAACCTAAAACCAGACAGGACACATTCCGGAGATGCAGTCAAGGTCTAGTACAAAACAGCAGCGTGTAACACATTAGCATCTAAATGGTGCTGGTGCACCCAACTCAGACAAAGCCGGGTTCGATCCTTCTCCTCCGGCAGCCACGGGCACCTGCTGCTGGCGACGGCCCTCGGGACAGCGGCACCGCCCGGGCTGCCCAGCACCGAACATCCCCCGTGCTGCAGCCGCAGCCGGCAAAATATTGGCTACCACATTAAAAAATAAAAATAAAAATAAATATATATATGTATGCCTAATTTTGCTCTATAGTGTCAGAGGATCTTGTTAAAAACAAGCAAAAGAGACAAAAAAGAAAAATTAGTGACATTTTGGAAACCTAATTTTTAGGAATGTCAATGTCTTCTATCAAAGAGCAAGGCTCCTCCTTTTTTTAAATGCCACCTTTTTTTTTAAGAGCTCAACATTCATACATTTTATCAACAGATGGAAGGCAAGAGTTCTAAGATAATCAAACACTTAAAATGTCTAATTCTGAAACATACCACAAACACAATAAATACTCAAAGCACTAACATGAAAAAAAACCCCAGTTTCTATAAAGACATCAAGAGAAGCATCCAAGAAGTGACACAGCAGGCAGTTCTGCAAATCTCCAGCACTCTAGAAATCTGCAAGCAACCACAAGTTACTTCTGCAAATCTCAGCCAAGATCTTCAAGTATCTTGGCTATTTGCTACTGAAACACTACTAATGCAAAACCCAAGTATCCAAATATATGAGAGAATACAGAATATATCAACAGGTTTTATTTTTATTTCACGGGTTTATAATTCAGTCCTTGAAAATAATCACATTCATATGATACCTAACCTGCTATTAAAAAAGGATGGTCATAAAAATGATAACTGAAATTTACAGTAAAAGATCTGCCGTCACACTATAAACAACAGGCTGAATCTGGAAGGCTATCAATGCTCTTGCTCTTCAGCATCTTCAATTTGATATTATACAACTATTCCTTCCAGTAATTAAACCATTATTCAAACTGTTAACAACTTGAAAATGAAGTCATCTTGCACTAAGTTCTATGCAATTGGACTCTTAAACTCACATGAAAGCTGTGATGAAGTGAATTATCTTTATGCAAATACAACAGAATTCCAGCATGAACATAAGTCCTGCATGATCTTTAGGGGATAAGGTAAAAACTGCCATTATGATTGGGAAGAAAAAGTACACCCGGGCTCGAATCCTGTCTCTACAATTACAGCTGGTCACATATGCTGAGGGCAGGGGGGAAAGGGTGACTAAATAACAGGATTTATCCTTCTCTTCCATTTGTTATTCCAGGAACTTAATCTTTCAACTATTTTTCTTTGGTTTATTATGGTACAAACAATAAAGTTATGTCAGAAACCACAGTACAAACTCCCTACTGCCTCAGATTAATCTGAAAGCAATATACTCTTTGACATCCAAGGACCTAAGCCTTCTTCATGGAAGTCAGGAAAAAGAATTACATTCAGGACACACACCTCTCTAAATATACAAGCACTCTGAAAGACATTTATTAGTTTTAACAGTAATTAGAATTACATTATGCCACTTATTTGAGGGGTTTTTTGCTGCACAGAAAAACTGTAGCTCAATGTATAGATTCTAATTTATGGGTAACTATACTATCATATCAGTATCACAAGTAGGGATAACTGACCATATCTGTGAATATATTTATCATTTGGTTGTTTACTTGGGTACCAAATTATTTACTTGTGATGATTTAGTTAATTTAAAGGTTATGTTCAAGCTTTTCAGGCACTTACATCTTCCTGCAGGAAGGCAATTAAGCAGACATTAGAGCAGGGATTTCTCTCTTCCCCAATTTGGGGGCAAGCTGTGAGGCAAGTACAGTTCCAAAGGATTAATTATTCTTGCTTTGGATAAGTAAAAGCAGCAGCTGCCCCCTGAATATAACCCCATGTGGAGACTTCAATCCCATTATTTGCATAAACATAAACCCTTTCTCTGCATGTGGCTGGCTAGAAGTCAAGCTCCTCAAAACATGGGTATTCAACAGTTCAGTTATCACTGTGCCACAACATCCAAAATTACTAAGTGCCCTACACTACAAAAGGTTTTCTCTGAAGTCAGTAATTGTATGATGCAAGGCCAGCAGACATTTGGATTGTAAATCAAGCTCTAAAACTTCTACCAATTCCAAAATGAGTGTTCAAATCTACTGCAGTTGGCCATATCAATTTATGTACCACCCAAGAACCAGCGTTCAAATTCTAGCCTTAGATCCAAAAAAACCACCAACAAAACAAAAAACAAAGGAACCAAACAAGAAGTATTCATCATTAATGGTGCATCAAACTAACTCTTCCTAGTGCAACCTTAAAATGCGTATTATATGGTGGTTAGCACATTATTTACTCCACATTTTACGCTTTGTTGTTTTAAATGTCATCCCCAAAAAAAAAAAAGACTTCTCTCCAGTTACACTACTTGTCTTCACATGGCCTTTCCCCACAACGAACTTGTGGGCACACTACTGGAATTCTCTTTTATGTGAAGCTGGGATGAAGCCAGTATTAAATTAATAAAAACATGTAGTACAAAGAAACGTTTTTTCTCCCAAATTCAGAAGACATTCAAAGCTCCTCACACATCCTGACACAGAATTCAATCTCCAGAGAAAGAACACCAGAGGGAAGGAAAAAACCCCGCAACAAACAAAAACCATACTTGATTATTTTATTTTATTGAAGGAAAATATGTGAATAACTTCCAAGACATTACCATAGGCCCACAGGGTTGTTCTTTTTTGGTTTGGTTTTTTGTTTGCTTGTTGTTGGGTTTGTCTTTGTTTTTCTTTTGGAGCATGCAAGAATATCTAAAGGTGAAGATGTTGCTCAGGTTGAGTCAACACCCCTGGAGGTATATAACAAAATGTCTAGATGTGGCACTTAGGGACATGGTTTTGTTTGGGCTGGGCAGTCTTACATTGATCGTTGGATTTCAGTCATCTTTTCCCTACATCATATGGAATTCTGCAATTCAATGAAAATGCTCTGTAGCAAACCAACAGTGTTGCAAGGGCTCTCACACAAGATAAAGAGCAGAATAAATGTGCATGATTGTAAAATGATCTGAATTAATTCCAAAGAAATTAAAAAGAAAAGATATAATTATTTCCCTCTATGTAAGTAGATGCACTTAGACTAGAACATCAGCATTCCTTTACATTCTTTACAGCTAAACTAATATAAGACTTCAGCAGCTCATATCAATTAACAACTTTTATTTTTTAATGCATCAATCTTTATTTTTCAATATTGTCCAATAAAGCAAATATTTGCACGGTGTCTGGGGTTCAAAAGTGGTAAGAAGCCATAAATATTACATTTCACCAGTATAATGCTTTAAGCCTCATGTAAGCATTTCCACGTCACAGGTTATCTGCAGCACTGTTGACCTTCCAGAACAACTGACATAATACTGAAACTGAATTGAAAATATTCAACAGTTTACGTGGCAAAAAGGTAGTGACGGAAGAGCTGAAGTCCTTAGCTGAGGTAAAGTGGTAAAAAACTACGAGATGAGACACGCTTGTTTTGTGTACTGTCAGCCCCGAACTATCCGTAGGAAAAACAGGAACAGTTTGCACAGATTTGAGGACTTCTTCTTGTGATTAGTAACTCTAAAGATTTTTATCCTCAATTAAAGCTTCTTTTTTAATAGATGCCTTAAATGGAATTCTTAGGTTTAGGAGTAAATACAGAATCATGACCGAATTTGAAAAAGAAAAATATTCAAGATCCGCAAAATACAATGGGGACAGCTTCTTTTCCCCAATATGTGGGGTCATAGGTGTCTAAATACTGAGAAGCTTTATATTTTCTTCCCTTCTTTGAAAGCTTTTCACATTATGATCAACCATGAAAGCTGGAACAGGGTCAAACATAAACCACCTCCTCTGTTAGCAGTGATGTAAGTGGTTCATAAAGGTCCCTTAGCTCCAATACTCTTGCAAGTAAGCACCACTAAACCTTGCAGTGCAGAGATCCAAATCAGAAAACAGACCCATTCCTGATTCATCCATCAATCTTCCACAGGAGCAGAACAAATGCAAGATGAAAAATAATAAATTGAGATAAAACACATATCCTTGAGAGAGTTCTCTGAATGTATATTAATAGGTATCTTTCCTTACTGCCATGTGTAGACTGCAGTTAAGAATCCTTTCAGTCCAGTGCAGCATTAGTCCAATTTTCCACATTAGATCTGCTCATAACATATATAGTGAGGGATACTCTTAACTATGTGGGTTAAAAAAAAGTATCCAAGTTGTTACTCCTCCTTGAATGATAACAGAAGCTTCAAAAACTGAAACAAGCTGTTTTGCTACAATCATCATTAAAAATAGGGGGGAGGCGTGAATGGGGAGATAACTTTTTACCCTTCAATTTTCACAATGAAGTGAGAGCTATTCCTGCATATATGCAAAAGCATTCCCAGATATGCAAATAACAGGATTGTTCCAGACATTAAAGCAGTTGTGTTTTACTGGATACAGCACTTACTGAATACTCATTTTGTGATTACAGACGCAAGTTAGAAGGAAAGAGAAATGAAATTATTGTTAAACAATTCCACTTTTTAATGTTATTATCTAAAACTACTCAAGCCTGAGAAATGATGTTTTAAAGGAGTTAAATCCCTGTAAATGGTGCAGCTGAGGGTTTCTGACACTATGCTGGGTTCTGCAAGCAATATAACTAAGTTAATATAGTACTAAACCTGTCAATTAACTCTTCTGCTAAGCACAACTCAGAATTAATATATTCCTATATATTTGTTTCAATTCCAGACCCTGTTTGCATTACTGACACAATATTGCATTAAAAATGACACACATATGTACACAACCCTAGTCCACAGCCATCAGATGAAGAGAGTTCCTTTCTTCTGTAATATTAAAATAGATAGTCCTGTAATTCAGTCAGTTGTGAACTGCATTTTCAGAGCTGAACGCACACATACAAGTTTGAGTAGAGACTCTTGTCTAAAAACAACACAGCAGATTTTGCTTTACCTGGGATTACCAGCTCCACAAACCTTGGTTATTAAAAAATAAAAAATACAAAGCAAAAGAAAGAATTCTGTCCTGTTCTTGCCACGTTAGTTCTAGTTTGCACTGACATTGCCAAACCACCAATTATTATGGCTGGTATCATCTAATTACAAGAAGTATAGTAGCTTGATAGCAGCAACATTAAGTAGCCAACATCAAGCAACTATGAGCAAAAACTCTGAGATGTTTTCTTACTTCAATAGTTCTCAATTTTCAGAAAAAAAATGCAGCCAAACTCTGTGAGGCTGACTGGCAGCTGCATTGGCAGAGCCTGCACTACCTCCCCTTTCTGCTGTGCTCAGCTTCTACCTTGGACACATTAAGACTTACCAAAAGAAAACAGTAACAGCCTGGCAGGTACATTCCTGGTGACAGACAAGGGACGACTTGGCAATGATGAGAGAATGAGATAAGCAGGAGAACACATCTCCACCATTCTGAATGCGGGAAACAAAACTCGAACTCACAATCTCTCGCAGTTAGTGTATCATTCCACCAGTCTGGGCAGCTCTGCACACACTTCAATTCTTTCACTTAATGATAAGTACCGGATTAAGAGTACTTTCTTAGCCTCATTTATTCTCACAGTACCCTGCAGATGACCAATGCCAGCAGGTCAGACTATGTTTCTCCAGAGGTCAATCAAACCCAGACTCTCTGAAGACATCCATGAAGCAGCACAGAAGTGAAGGGCAGCTGTAATGAACACACAGTCAGACAGGCTGGATCAGAAGAAGCACTGGGAGCATGTAAGTGACTAAGAACTTGACCTGGTTAGGAGAGAATTAAAGGAAAGGAGCAAGTTTCTAGAAGCAAATCAAAAAAGACATGAATGCAATCAAAGATTTGGAAAAGCAGAGATATTTCAGACTAAAAAAAACCCGAACAAAAACCCCCACAAACCTTACTAGAAGTCTTCAGATACCAAATAATTTCATTTATCAACAGGGGAATAACCAAGCATTTTAAAGTAATTTATGCTACCATTAACGTACCAATACAGCAAGTCCAATTAAACCAGAGGCATTAACATCCCTAATTTTGATTTATACTGGTAAACATCCCAGATTTATACTGGGAAAGCTTGCATCTGAGGTTCTTACATAAGTACCCCATTGGTTATGAAGTTACATTGTTTTTATAGTTTTCCTTAGGAACGAGTGCATCCACACTGATATAATTTAGGTTGATTCACAACTTAGGCATCTGACTAATTAGGAGAATAGCATCACAACCATTAACATTCAAGTAATCACACTTATCAAGTAATCACTAATAATGTACCTTATTAATTATTGTACTGAATTATGTGGAACAACTTTCCCCCTGCATACTATGGTGTATTTGAAAAGAATGTATAACTCAATTAATGCAAACATATATTACATTTATAGTAATAAATAAAACTTCAGATTATTCAGAATAAATATTTAAATACAACTGACTTTCAATTTCATTGGCTAATCATTTGCTTTCATCAGCTAATGAGCAGCTTATTTGAGTAGGCATACACAGATGGATTAAGATGCCTGAAGAGGCAGATAATTGATGACTTCCAGAATGACTTAAGCAGATTAGATGCCTAACTTTCAATTGAGATTTCCCTCTTCCTCAGCACTGCTTTCTCAACCCTGAACAGAAAATCTCTCACTTCTCTTCAGCTAATGATCTTAAGAAAATTACCATTTTCATAATTTTCTGATTTGCAATTCAAGCTACTTCAAATACATACTAAAACCGGTAAAAAAACCCCAAACCACTACACCAAAAAACCCCACCTCTAGGTCTCTAAGACTTGTAACAGAAAAGTAGTTTTGAAATGAAATTTTAAAGGTATGTAATTTTTAAGTTAAAAATTTGTAAGTTTGACCTTGTTGCACAGACAAGACAAGAGAAACTGATATTAATCAACTAAAGCAATGAAGTACATTGAAAAGGAAGTGTGTCTTTAAACCCTTGTGATCAAGCTGTCACTGAGAAGAGTGACCTTATTACTCCTTTTTTAGTAAGATTAAGCATGTGGCATATGCAGAGGTTTTACATACCATCATTTTACCAGATCGGTATTTCACTTCAGCTTTCTCAAATATGTTTATAAAAATCTGTAGCTGGCTGTACAGTCAAATCTTTCTAAATCAATCAGACAAGAAATACATTTCTGATGTAAACAAAGCACAGGAAAGATTCATTTTATCACTTTTCTTTCATTTTCACTCAGCAGCAAGACAAAACACTGAATAATAAAGGCTTCCTGATCACAGCTTTCCACGCATTTAATACGGCACGGTTGTACACCCGAGAGCATCCCTCTTACTCACTCTTCAATCTACCTGCTGCCTCCGCAACTGTTTCCTGTGACCACATCTAGAGTCAGACCATAACAGAATGAAAGAAATCACACAGAATAAATTGTTTCTTAGATGAACTAGTCTTGTTAGTTCACTTTATCATATAACTTCAGAAATGCTTGCTCCAATGAAGCTTTACAACAAATACCAGGACCTGGAGGAAAAAGTAATTTTTTTTTTTCTAGGCAGAAATGCCATCTAAAATGCATGTCAAACTAGAGCCCAAGATACAGCCTAAGCTCCTCAGGTGCCAAACAGATAAAAAGTTTTACTCTTTTGAGTAGCACCTCTGTGATCATGTACCCCCTAATTAGAATGCAAAATTTTAAATAATCTAAAGTTTTCTGATTTTGTCTTTTTAATTAACCCTTTTGACAGTATCATAATGTTAATTAAAAATACTCCTGGCCTTAAGTATTAGCTACTACTTCATATGAAAATTACACATACACTCAAACAATATTCCTAAAGTATGCCTGTAAACTGAAATTTGTAAACATTGTTTACCCTTTCAGTCCAACAGGATACAAGTTTAGCCTACACTTGGAACTGCTCAACTCATAACATTGAAAAGAACATTGTTTACGTTTTGGATATTCTTCCTTAAAAATCCAATATATCCATGTATGATACATCTACCATAGTTGCATGGTATCACCATTCAATTACATATTTTAACAAAAACTGCAGTCAATTTTAACCATAAAATTGAGTTTAGTCTATGGAAAAAAAAAACCAAAACAAACCAAAAAACAAAAAACACACCAAAACCATGGTTTGGAAAACTTATATAGCCTAAGCCTACCCCTAGTTTTACCCTGAAGGCAAATTTACGGGGTGGGGAGAAACATCTTACTCAAGTTGGGGAGGGTGCAGGGGGGAAACCAAACTAGAAAGTTTTCCTGATCTGCAAAGGTAACTACCTTTCTCAACTACTCCAACTTGTTACTTTTGAACTTCCCACATAATTATTTAGCAAATTCTGCTCTGGATAGTGTGGAGTCCTACAGCCCTGATTTCAAATGAGTAATTATAAATCTCTACCAGGTTCATGGTAAAAAAACTAGAGAGTTGTTTGGTTTCGTTTGGGGACAATGGTGGTTGGTTTTAAGGGCTTTGTTTGTTTGTTTTTTTTCAATCAAGACAATGATTCCCCCTTCCCTCACTAAAATGGAAACACAGAGCTTTGAAGAGCTTTTAAAGCTAATCAAATTATATGCAAGAACTTGAACATATAATTACGAAAAAAACCTGACCCCACCATTTTCATAAGAATGGAAAGCTGGATAGAGGAAAACCCTCTTTCAACAAAATTTAATAACTTAAAGTTATTAAGTCATTGATTTGTATTTAATTGTATTAGTGTCTTGGAACATATAATCACTACATTTGAGGCAAAATGGAAAATAAGTCCTAGAATTTTTAGCAATTTCTTGTACAGATTCCTAATTATGGAGTCACAACTACAAATTACCGCTAGGTAAAAATGAGAGGTTTTAAACTAGCCATAACTTCAGATCTGAATATTCCAAGCTAATAGCTAGTCTAAGTGTTCCATCGTGACTACCACACTGATTGCAGTTACTTTTATTAAAAAGTTATTCAGATCTCAGAATAGTACTCGCTGAAGAAGTGTTGGTAAATCCAATTGGTTTTTAATTTAATTTTTGTAGCATGATTTTCCCCTGACTTTGGTTCCTATCTTGGATTTACCACAGCTGATTTTTGTACACAAACCCACAAAACTACTGTCACAACACACCTATTTATAACAGCAGCTATTAACAAAAAGCAAGCAAGTACAAAAATCAAGAAAAACATGATACAATTATTTCAATTAACAGGTGAGAAGTAGTATTTTGGGATTAGTTTTCATGAGACTATAGATCCGATCTGATGACAACCTAGTGCTCAATGAAGCAATCCCATTGTCACTGCTCCTTCCCTTCTCTAACAGCTTTGACACTTGTCTGACTCTCTGGGAGAAAAATAGTTCAAGACAATATAACCAAGTGATATTTCTTCTTCCTTGACCTAGGCAAGTTTTCTACTGGTTCAGCAAGCTGAATTAAGTAGCTGATATGGATCAGAGGAGTATTAGAGCTGCCATGAGGAGATGGTTGTCCTCTACTTCAACAGCCACTTGAATGCCTTCATTACAGAAAACAAGGAAATTGGATTCAACAATTTTGACAGTTTTTGACTGCGACATTTAAAATCAGACACCAGCTTCTCTTCTCTACTGTCAACTGCTGCTGAACTGTATTACACAAAGAAAAATAAATCTAAAAATTCCAAACCCAAAACTTCTTGCTGTGTAGACCAAAACTATTTGAATGATGCCAGAGGATACACCTAAAGGTACCAGACAGCAGTAACCGGATGAACCAATGTAAGGTTTTAACAACTCCCAATAGCTGGCAATGTATACATTAGCAGCATTATTGGCATACTACTCAAAATGCCTGCTTCATCATTATGCCAGTCACTACGTGCCCTAAAATCATCCAATAATTCCTTGCAGACCCTCATCAGCTGTGATAACTGGTCAATAGAGAGTTATAACAAATCATGAATTTTGTCACTAAAAACTCATCCTGTACTCAGTTTAGGGAACATATAGTCTTTAGAAGACCATTTTCCAGACAATTTACTATTAATCAAGGCAGGTTTAACTTCTCAACTTCGGCACAGCAAAGCATTAACTATGCAAGGAATATACAATAGGGAAAATTGCTCATCTCCTGGAAGTTGATCACGTCTTTCGAACACCCAGGGAGCTCATAAATGTTTTTGGCATTCTTCCAATCCTTTTTTCAATTAAATACTTGAAAATAAAAATGCATTACCTTCCTAAAACCTACACACCTCCTCCTCCAGAGCTTCATCACCCATCGTGCTTCAAACTTTTTGCTTTCAAATCTCTCAGTAGGTGGTATAGCCACACTTCTGTAGTTGAAGATTTCATTAACTCATAGCCCTTGTGATCACACAGTAAACAAATCAACTCATCTATTCAGCATATAAACCCATGGATATACTGGGTATACATTTCTGGAAATACCTGGATATACGTTTCTTTATTTTTTGATTTATAATCTCTGAAAGTATATAGACAGCTCCTTGTTTCCCTATCATTTACAGCTTGCTATCTTCCTTTAGTGTCAGTGAACTCTTGAGGTCAATGCTGATAGAGTTCAATATTTTTTAGAAATAACAAAGAAAGGAAAAACTTTCTCCACACGCTTTTTTAACAAGTTGTAAAAAATTGTAAGGCACTCCATGAGACCTTGCTGACAGTAAGTAAAAATAATGAAAAAGATACAAGAATAATCCCATGGCTCTCAGCAACATGCTTCTGTCACTTCCCCTTACAGTCTCTGCCATTCATGCTGACTCTGTTCATTACACTGGTAGAAAATATTCATATTCCAATTTTCCTCTTATTTTGTCTCACACAAACAGGGAAGCGTAAGAAGCAAGAAGAATAAATGACAAACACACACATCTTCCTGGGGACTCAAAGAACATGCAGCAGAGGTTTAAATGTGTGTTTGCTTTTTTTTTTTTGTTATTTTAAGAAGTAGTGTACTTTTTACGCTCATTATCCATCTCCAATAGTAATTTGGTTTCTACAGTCTTGGAGGTCATTGAGACAGCACTGTTAGACAGCAAAGACCATGAAAAATTATCTTCAGTAGCCAGGGGGGAAGGGAGGAGCATTGATTCTTTTTTCCCCAAAAAAATTTTAGCAGAGCTCATATCCCTTCTTAACAACTTTACATAGCAAGTTGACAATATAGGCATTTAACCTGAGAGTTGGCCAAAGGTTGCAGGTCACTAAAAATAACTGACTGACCAAAGCTTTTGCTTGTATTGCAAGCACTCTCATTTTATGTCTTCTTCAAAAGACAAAAGCCTAGTAGCCACTGACCATGAAGGTATAGCAAAGCACAGATTTGCCTGCTCAGAAATACACAGCTTCAGTGAGGAATTAAAAGTCTTGCTTGAGATTGATCCCAGACACTAATATCCTGAATAAAGAAGAAGCACTATCAATTAATATTATGAATTCATAAAATCCCAGTTAATAAGTCAGATCAAATACATTTAAATGTTTTAAGGTATGCAGAATATAAACATCTGAAAAATGTCTTTTATTTATGCACTTGACAGTTAAACTCAAAAGAGGGGGTGAAAACAAAAGTAGCTGAATTAACTTGCCAAAACTCAGTGAGAGAAGTTAGGTCTTTTATGGTTTGAATGTTGTCTACAATTCAGATCACTGCTAGAAGCTTTTACTACAAACTACAAGGCAACTTCACCTTTAGATAGCTAAGCCTTTTTCATTTCTGCTTGAACAAAAATTATAGAGCAAAAACATCATAAAAGGCCAGTAACAGTTCAAAGAAAGCTGTAAGAAACTTGATCTAGATCAGAAACAAAGTAGACTTTGCAAATGAAAGAGAAACATGAATTGCAAAGGTAGCCAGCCCAGACATGCTTGCATAGCCAAATCACCTTAATGGAGTCAAACAAATTAACTTCAAAAAGCAAAATGTATTTACCTCACTTCCTAAGGAAAGGAGATTTATGCAATCAGTGGGCAGGTCTAAAACTCCAATTCAGTTTCCAAAAATAAAAGATTAAAAATTAATTCCTAAATTCCTATTCTCAAGACCAATTTCTTCACTACCACCCAGCTACTTATTAGCATCTCAGCTGAGGGAAAGGCTGCTACATGGCTTGACAAATTATCAAGAATCAGAATCCAAAAGAGAAGACACACACTGGAAATCAGATTTTAACAACTAGCAATAGGGGTCTGGTTCAAACATGGGTTTGGGGCCAGTTTTTTTTTGTGTGTGTATATTTGCACAAATAAAAAAACACAAGGATATTGATATTTAAGACAAACAAAAAAAATCCCAAGGCCAGATAAAACAGTCTGAAACTGATCACCTCTGTTTCCAGGTCAACCTGTCCTTCAAGTCAGTAGCCACCCTGCTGCTTCTCAGATCTCTCATGCTCATTCAATAAACCCAAAGGAATTGATCCTTTATGAAGAATAACAGAATATTTAAAACATGGGCAGAAACTGATCATGCCAGCTTACATCGCAGAAGTACTGAGCCACTGAGTGACATAAAGAAAAGAAAGCACAGCAAACCAAGGTTTTCTACTATCATTAGCAAAGATCAAGAGAGAACACTTTTGATTTTTTGCCTTGGTAAGAAGGGACACAGTATTAACAGCCGTGACAACCACAACACAGATGTCAGAATGAGAAGTGGATTGCACTTAGAGGAAGAGCCACAACAAACAGTACTGAAGTCTCTTGGATCCAGGTGCATTTATGACAGAAGGTGGACAATATTGCTCTTTCTTCTCTTTCCCACCAGAGAAGAGCCTTTCAACACCTGCAGCTATGCCACACTGCAAGTAAATTCCTTGACACAAGTTTCAGTTCTCTGCTTCTTGACTGTATGATTTTGAAGGTGACAAACATAATGGAAAACTGATTTAACTAACACAGTCTGCAAAACAGAGCAGAAATAACAAGGGAATTCCAGATATACAGTTCAGCATGCAAACTTGTAGAATTATGATGTTAGTAAATAAGGCATGCAAGAATTATCAAAACCAAGAGTTTACCTAATATAATATCATGGTGCACATTAAAGTGGGCTCTGCTTTGTTCTCTAGATTAAGTCTTCTGGAATGTTTATTTTAATAACAGTCCTAAAGCCACCATACCCCAATCAACACAGTTTGAAAACCGAAACTTGAAATGCCAACAAAGACTAACTTCAGCTAAAAAGTGAACTTTTAGTTTTCACTATTTATCAGGTTTCTTCTCTTCTGGTTTATCACAACACATATGGTAGTCACAAAAGGCTAGAGGATGAAAAAAAGATGTCTGGAAGGTGTAAAGCAAAATTATGCTTTCTGATCTACTCCAGCTATTCTTAGCCTTCAGGATAGAGCATTCTAAAAGCACATTGCACACATTTTATAGAAGCTCCTGTTCTACACAACACTATAATTATGCTTTTACTTTCTTTAAAAGTAGCACTTCCTAAAAAAATACATAAATAAAACAAAACTTTTGCTATCAGTCTGAAGAAATTACTTGAACACATGACGGTGATGGGACACAGATGGCCAGTGTCACACAGTCAGGCATTAGGACATAGGAGCCACCTTGCTGTTCGGCCAACAATCTATCAGGCTCAGTATACTCCCTAGTTTGTATTACCTACACGAGAGAGAAAAAAGGTCAGAGAGAATTATGGAACAACAGAACAACCCATCTCAGAATATTCTGAAGTTCTACCTGCTGCCTGATAGTGATGCCTTTTCACTGGCCCTAAAATCACAAGCCAGACACAGTAAGTTGATAAAAAGGGGTTACCTTTACAAGGATCCTTATGGTGCACAACATGCTGGATGAAAAGTGCTGAAGATGCACACAAAGTGGATACAACTTTTGTATACTTAGCAAATTAGCCTAACTGACAAGAATCCCCAATTAGAAACATATGTGATAAGGTCATTTTCCCCCCGTTCTACCCTTTTCTGGAAACCCCCCCTCAGACAGGAACTAAACTTTATTTATGGAAATGTGTCAAAGTCATTTTGACCTCAGTTCCCAGATAACCTAACCTTGGACCCCCAGGGCTTAGAGCTGCTGAGGAATTTATTTTGTCTTTCTAATACAGTAGGGCTCTACTTGTCTAATAGAGTAAGTAAAATGCTAGCTACAAATACAATAATGGGCTACAGAGCTACAAATATATATGTAAAGAATATAGAGAATATATAAAAGCAAAAAAGGCAAAAACCATTTCAGTACCAATAGACTAACCTATGCCCCAAAATAAAAATCCTGTCTGTAGTCTTAGCACTTACTATAACACTCATCCCTAAAGCCCTAGAATCCTTTTCAAGATCTTCCTGAACTCTTGCTCTCACTTATATTCTAGAGCTTATCTAAAGAGAAACCAGACTATTTCAGCACCTTTATCCATTTTACTAAATAACTCCTTGCTCTTTTAAGAATGTGCATGTTTTCACTTGGTTTTGCCAGTAATTTGCATTCAGTACAGATCAATGCACACTTAGCTCATACTGAAAGCCAACATGGGTCAAGCAGTGATACTCAGACTCTGAGCGCCTGTGCTGAAGCAAATCCATACACTTTGCTGAAAAAATGGCAAAGTACTTTACACATTTTTGAGGTGGGAAAGGAGGAACATCTGTGGACAACATAAAAAACCCCATGAAAATACACTGTTTTTTTGAACTGCAGGTTTTGCTTTTTTCTTCTTGTATGCTACAGATGATCAACATATTTCTAAAAAAAAAAGGAAAAAAAGGTGTATCTTCTAAAAAACATTAGTGTAATGTAACAGACAAAACAGCTGGGTTGGCTTCCCCCTACCAGTAACCAGTGGAGGACATGTATGGAGCTGTAAAATTGCAGGGCAGGCAGGAGTACCTTCCACAGACCAGCCACCTTGATGTTTGCCAAGACTGAAAAGATACTCTTGTTTTTATAGCCTCGGATGATTTTTACTACAAATTAATTGTTTCAACCTTCCTGTAAACTTCAGGCATTCCCAATAGTTGGATGCACCATGTCTTTCAGTTACACACAGTGTAAAGGAGTATCGCATTTGTTTTCAGTCTGTAAGATATGGAAATATTTCATAAACAGGAGAACCAAGCAAACAGTCAACACTTCCCTCTTCTACTTTCTTCATGACTCTCTTTGTGATGTTTGTTATCCCTTCACTGGTATGTCCTTCCTCATGTGAAAAGCCCCAGCCAATTTTCAATCTACATCTCCCTTAGCCTAATACAACCTTTCTAAAGGAGAAGAGAGAAAAAGGGAAAATACCCAAACCGAATTTAGTATTAAACATACGGACTGAAAACGGATTTATACAATGACACATTGATGCCATTTCCTTCTCAATTAATTATTAATTCTTGAATTAACCATTTTGTGGCTGCCAAGCACTGACCTGCCACTTTCACAGAAATGTATCATCAGGATGCTTTGAAGAACAGCAGTAGCTAATTCAGGGTCAACACTTCTGATACTTATTTTTTAATCCTACTAATTAATAAAGTAACAATCAAATTATTAAACATGTAAAAAAAGCACCTTCCAGCTGAAAACTTCTAGCAGCATCTTCAAAGCTCACAGACCACAAAGTGGAGACAGACAACAGGAAAAACCCTCTTAACAGAGGAACTTAGGAGAATAATTATCAAATTAATTTCAGTTAGTGTCTGCATGAACTTGCTAAAACAAGCACCACCCCACCTACGGAACATACATGTGCAGTCACCATTTCAAGAGAGCACCCAGAGCGGCTTATTTAAAGAAAACACATAAAACACAGTAAAATAGGGCAAACTAAATGTCTACAAATTAACTGTTTTGATTATCACGTTTACAGAAAGAAAACGGAAAACAATCTTCTAGCCTACACTTTCACCACTTGAGCCCACCACGTAACCTGAAGACCAAAATCTTAGCATCGAAAATACTCAAAGCTGATCTGAAGTGCCAAGCATCCTCCGGACTGTTAGCAGTTAACTGAGATTCACTATTCACTTTGAGAATCATTTTTTTTAAATACTAAATTTCTGGTTAAGCAGAATACACCCAAAAAATCCCCCTTTTTTTTTTTTTACGTCAGATGTCAGTATCTGACATCTGTATCAGTATCCCCATTATCTACTCATGCGGGCTGCTTCTATATTACCTAACACAGCAACAAAGTCCTGTGCAAAAACATACGCCCTTTCCATTTTTCAACGCACATTCACACAGCACAAGGTCTGCCTTAATCACANGCTCGGCCGCCATGCAGCTCCCGGGGCGCCATCTCCTACCTGCTCGGACCGGACCCAGCCCGGCGCTTCCCCCCACTACAGGCCGCGTCTCATTGTNAAAAATCCCCCTTTTTTTTTTTTTACGTCAGATGTCAGTATCTGACATCTGTATCAGTATCCCCATTATCTACTCATGCGGGCTGCTTCTATATTACCTAACACAGCAACAAAGTCCTGTGCAAAAACATACGCCCTTTCCATTTTTCAACGCACATTCACACAGCACAAGGTCTGCCTTAATCACACTACCTTCATTTACCCTGGGAAAGGATGGAAAGGAAGCAAAGAGGAGAGCCAAGACCTATATCGCCTTTAACATCAGCACTGCTGTGTAGAAACTCCTTTTCTAGCCGCCCCTGCTTTCCCCGGGCCCCTGAGGACACAGCGGGAGGGCCCCAGAGCCCCCGGCGCAGCTGCCCGGGGGGCGCCGCTCACAGACAAAGCCGAGCGGGCCCGCAGCGCGGCCCAGCCGTGCGGGCCCCGCCGGCGCCGGGAGAGCTGCCCAGGCCGATCCCCGGGCCGGTGCTGGCGGCCGCTGGGGCGGAG